>OZ020193.1:97905848-99115565 GCA_963971165.1 Philopedon plagiatum
TTTGTTCGCTGTCATTTTTTCTTGACACTTCCTGTATATCCTGTTTTAAATACACCACCTTTTATCAATTAATTATCAAAAATAAAATAACCTAAGCAAATGCAACCAATAATAAAAATACATTGGTTACGTGTCAGTGGCGACTGGTAAAATTTTAAAGTTGTATATCTCTGTTGCTACTTACGCGACCTATGCCAAATTCAAGCTTTTTAATAGTGAGTCTATACTAGGAATGTTTTGGTAACGAAAAAAAATTTTTGTAATTTGCGAAAAAATTGAATTTTTGCGGAGCCCTCTCTGGGAAGAAAAAGTTAATTTTTCCCAGGGGGGGCTCCGCAAAAATTCAACTTTTTTCGCAAATTACAAAATATTTTTTTCCTTTACTAAAACAATCCTAGCAGGCTCACTATTAAAAAACCTAAACTTGGCATGGGTCCCGTAAGTAGCAACAGAGATACACAACTTTAAAATTTCACCAGCCGCCACTGTTAAGTATTTCTTTCATATACACACTGTTAAATAATATATACAAACATAGTAATATGGGTAATTCCACGGTATTGGATATCATTTCTAGAAAAACAAAAACCGCAATTATAGTGTATTTAATATTTACTAGAATGTTAACATTTTTTTGTTGGTCTTTAGGACTAGACACTCGATTTATTTTTAATAATTATCAAAGGGGCCAGGGGAAAGACAGTGGCCAGGAGAGAGACAGCTGGCGCAAGACGCGCTCATATTGCGCAAGTCCCAGACTCGCGAAGCCGCTTGCTCAGTCTGAAGGGAGCTAATGCCTTTCAGCGCGTCTAAAGTTTTCTGATTCACCACGATTTACAATACTGATAAAAAAAAATTTTAAAAATGCTGATGC
This sequence comes from Philopedon plagiatum, assembly GCA_963971165.1. Lineage (NCBI taxonomy): Eukaryota > Metazoa > Arthropoda > Insecta > Coleoptera > Curculionidae > Philopedon > Philopedon plagiatum. The sequence goes on from OZ020193.1 coordinate 97,906,723, forward strand.
TGTGGATACATATAGCCAGTAATGTATATCCTCAGTGATCACTGTATGTCTCCCTGATATGTTGGCATACACAACATGCCAGAGAAGATATGGCAGGGGAGGAGATGTTTTCATGAAATATTGTTAATTTAAAAATATTAGGTACCTACTAGTTATGTTTTCACTTCAACATTTTAACAAGCTGACGATTTCACATGTTATAAAAAATTTTACTTTCATGCCCACAAATTTAATATGGCAGAATCACCCACAGGAAATGAAATAAATAAATACACAACAGAAAATTCTAAGAAATAATTATCAAGTAGGGTAATCAAATAAAAATACCTTTTACATAAGTAACATCAGATATAGAGAAGAGTTGCAACATGTTATATAACAATAGAAATGAAAAAAGATAAACCCAACACGCAAGTATTTCAAGTCTATTAGTTCAAGCAAATGAGAGAAATTTCTTATTGAAATAAAACTATTTATGCGTAAATTTTTGCAATAATAAAAGAAAAAATGGCCGTGTGCATATTGGATTCGAGCGACAAGTGTCATGAGCCATCATGGTTACTGTATTTTGTCAGTCATATACAGTATGTTCGCGGATGGGGTGTAGAAGGGGACAGATGGGCCAAATTTTGCAAGGTGCGTAAAAATGTCACTCCTAATAAAAGTTTTTTTAATTCGAATTATATATAATTTTTTTAAATCTAAAACAGAATGTGTATCATTTCTCCCCACACTAGTATCAAAGCTCCCCTGGAGGGGGATGTTTGATATGAAATTAGTGTTATGAAAATCACTTAAATGATGAGTTCCCATTACATTTTTTTAAAGATATTTTTCCATCAAAAGAAGCAATAGCCACAACTTTGCAGACTGAGACAAAAAATCACATATTTTAAACTATGTGTCATGACTTATCCCCTAATATATAAAAAGTGTATCAACCATCTCTGCTCTTCCCTAACCTTAAGATGTTAGGAGAGAGATCTCTGCAATGATGCAGAATAAAACCCAGCCTCTAAAACGCTCTAGTGACTATCATTTGTGATTACTGAAACCTAACTCTCTGTCAAAATAGACTCCCAGATCCTTTACTTCAGTTGACTGGATTCAATTATCCACATTAATATCATAAATAAATTGATGGAAATTCTTGTTTCGAGAAAAAGTCATCACAGAACATTTAGAAGCGTTCAAGTGAAGACCATTATTATTTGGCCACTCATGCAAATGCTCAAGTCACACTGAAGAAACAGAATCCTGGATCATCTGCAAACATCAAATGAGAGGAATCAAGGTGGACACCGATATCATTAGTGAACAGTAAAAAGATCAGAGGTCAGTGGAAACCCTGGAGTACCCCAGATGGTACTTCATATTGATTTCCCAAATAATTATTGATGAGACCTGCTCAGATTTGCTCAGGGGAGATTATTAAAAATAAAAATAAAGTTTTCATATAAAAATGGCAGGGTTTCCTTCAAACCACGAGAATATATCATTAGAAAAAACCACTGAATTTCATAAATGCCAGTAATCAAAAACAAGTAATTTTTTAAAATGCATCGACCTGTATTTTAGATAGAACTGATATGACTTACCCTATTCATTAGGTATATTAAACACAACTAACAAATTTTAAACCCAAAGTGTTTTTTTTATAAAACAAAAGACCTCAAACCAAACGAATTAAACTTAAAAAGATTAAGTACCTATAGATTAAACAAACCATGAAATATCTTTATATAATAATAATTATTGATTCAATAATTATAAATTGTTTATAATTAATATATAATTGTTTATTAGAACGTTTATTAATAAGTAAATATCTCAAAGACATTGATAAAACCCATTATGCAATGTATTAGGTATGTGCTTGCAGAATTCAGGATCATTCCAAAACCATTGGGGAATCTTCATAAAAGGAATATAGGTTTATTCCACTCAATAAAATGCACAGTCAACAGTGACAATGGAAATCAGCACTTAAGTAATAATAGCATTAACAACTGTGTTATACATCAATTAACTTAATAATGGGGTACCCGCAAATATAAATTTAAAAAACGGGAATTCGCAATACGAAAAAATGGTAAATATAGAAAACGGGAAGCGTTTAAACGGTGTTAAATGCTCTGTTTTCCGCTGCCTCCGGTCATTTAAATTTCATTATACACATAAAATTATCATAATCGTATTTACGCTCTAGCATACCAATCATGTGATAGCGAGTGTGAAAAAGTACGCTTCGAATAATGCCTGTAAATGGTACTCACTGCGCTTCACAGCGTCCTCGTAGCTTAGACAACTCCTTTTTGAGTCCTTTGCACCCATTTTTAGATTTTCACACAGTCTTTTGCCATTTTTTATAAACAAATAACGATTACACACATTACTCAACCACTATTATGACAGCCATAAATAAAAACACTGATGTGAAGTTGTCGCGGACGGCAATTGTCAATTCTTCGTTTCTAAATTCGCGCTAGTCCACTATTTTTGCGAAATTCTCAAAATGTTGCTATTTTTAAGCAATTTCGCGATGTTATCACTTCGACTATTGTTTTTACACTACCAGTCAAATATTTTATCAATTTTAAATAATAATTTATTTGTCGATTCGGGAGCATTCGCTAGAACGTCGTATCAATAGTTCACTTACTGATGGGCAGAGGGCAGCATCGGACGGGGTGACGTGACAAGTGGCATTTGGCATTCGTTGCTAACGTCAAGGTCGTCAAGTGTCAAATCACCTGTCAAAATACCTGCGGGAAAGGACTGAAAGGAGGCGTTTTACAGATTAATTTTTTAAACAGTTTCCAAAAAATACTTAATATCCAAAGGTAATTGTGCCTTTACATTATTATCTATAACTTATGCAAACTATTACTTTAATGAATTTTATTTTATTTGCAATTTTAAAGGTTATTAAAGAAATTTCCAGGTAACAACGCCAAAATGACCGATTCGAAGTACTTTACGACAACTAAAAAAGGCGAAATTTTCGAATTGAAGTCAGAACTGAATAATGATAAGAAGGAGAAGAAGAAAGAAGCTGTAAAAAAGGTAATTTCAATAAAATTTGTTTAAAAGTTGTTACTTATGATGTGTTACGACATGTTAGTTTCCAAGGGTGTAGGAAGACTATGTAGGTACTTATTTAAGTTTCCAATAAGGGTAAGAATGTAAGAAGAATTTAGACAATACAACAAATTTAGAAAGCAGAGAAATATCTTAAACACATTTTATAGATGTCCAATAAACTTGATAAATCTTATAAGATGCTGTGTTTAAGACATACTATGGTAATTATTTAGATTAACGTAAACAGCGAATTTTTTCATGAAAGTTTGCACAGACCCTAACTTTGGGTCGTAGAACACGAACGGACACGAATCCGAAGTCAGTTTTTGGCGGTCTCGTAAAAAAAAATTTTTTTTGTCCTCACCCAACCTGAGCAAAAAGGTGGTCAGGTTTGCTCAGTTTTGATTGATATAGATATATATGTATCTATATCAATCAAAACTGAGCAAACCTGACCACCTTTTTGCTCACCCAACAAATTTAAAGAAATTCATTGAAAAAGCTAACCTAAAAGTTTAAAAAAAATTTTTACGAGACCGCCAAAAACTGACTTCGGATTCGTGTTCTACAATCCAAAATTAGGGTCTGTGCAAAATTTCATGAAAAAATTCACTGTTTACGTTAATCTAAATAATTACCCATAATATCAGAACTACCAAAAGATATCCAAACATCAAACCCAAACATAGTAGGTATATTATGATACCTCTACTGCCTGTGGGTTCAAGCACAGTGAAAGCAGGTTTCCCCCCTTTCAGGTAGTCAGCACCGACAGAGGCCTATAGTTTGCTTCCTTTTAAATTGTCAATAAGGCACTGCTATTGACAATTTAAAAACAAGGCAAATTGTAGGCCTTGGTCGGCGCCGACTGCCTGAGAGCGGGCAACCGGCTTTCACTATGTTTGTACCCTATTACATTAGTGTTCTAAAATACTAATGTTATTGGTACTTAATGTAGTAAGTATGTAATGCTAATCTTTAATTTAAACTATGGCTTTTTTTTAGGTTATTGCTTCTATGACTGTTGGCAAAGATGTATCGGCTCTATTTCCAGATGTTGTAAATTGTATGCAAACTGACAACTTAGAATTAAAGAAACTGGTTTATCTTTATCTGATGAACTATGCTAAATCTCAGCCTGATATGGCCATTATGGCAGTTAATACTTTCGTAAAGGTACTTAGATTTTCTGTAGTCTAATTTGTGTAAATAGAGCACTAACTAAAAGATTTATATATTGTGCCAATTTTGGGCACCTTAACAAAGCCTAAATCTTCATAAAACAAAAACTCTTGTGGATTATCTTTCATATATTTTCAAAACCAAGAATAAGTTGATTTATTTTTTGACATTGTGAATATTTTTGTTATATTTTATAATTTTTATGTATGTTTATTGTTAGGACTGTGAAGACCCAAACCCTTTGATTAGAGCCTTGGCAGTTAGAACAATGGGTTGTATCCGTGTAGATAAAATTACAGAATATCTATGTGAACCTTTAAGAAAATGCTTAAAAGATGAAGATCCTTATGTAAGAAAGACAGCTGCTGTGTGTGTAGCTAAGTTGTATGATATTTCTTCAGGTAATTCTTTACTGATGTGTATTTTTAGCTGCTTTGCTTATAGCTTTATCAAAATAACTATGTTGTTAGGTAAAAATAGTCTGCGGCGCATCGCCGCTAATTAATAGTGAAAAATAATAGAAGTTCTTTTACTTTCTGCATGATATGAAAAGTTGATGGTTGATTAACACATTTAACACATGATTATTATTACTATTAGCATAAAATTGCATCATAATACAAAATATGTGGTAAACAAGCTTGGCCAAGCAATTCTATCCTGATATTGTACTTGACCGTTATTTTTCCTTGATATTGTCACATTTACTATATATTATGTTTCTGGAAAACCTTTTTACTGATCAGATACATACATTATGCGTTAGGCGGTTTGTTCAGGTTTCTGCAAATAAGTTGTACGTTAAATGAAAGTTTAGTAATTTAAATTGTTGTGTACGAGAATAGGTCTGGTGGAGGACCAGGGATTCCTGGAGCAACTCAAAGAATTGTTAAGTGATTCCAACCCAATGGTTGTAGCAAACGCTGTTGCTGCACTATCGGAGATTAATGAAAATAGTCCTACTGGTCAACCTCTAGTAGGTAAGTTAAATTTTTCAGTAGACATTCAGTGAATATTTCAGAGTAGTATTAAGGTATTTATTATTTTATTACATTTATATAAACTTTTTTACTTTGAATTAGGCCAGAAATCGTACTATAAAATATTTAACTGAGGTTTAAGAACATCATGTATATTAGTAGAACATTGTAGAGTGGACGTACTAAAATTGATGAAATATTAGAGGGTATACAGCATGTCCAGAAATCATCTTAACAGATGGGAAACTTTTGTATTTTTGACTTTATGGAAAAAAGTTATTCTTTGTAAAAAGTTGTGCTTGTTGAGAAAATAACACTAACGAGGATTTTGTATTTTTCACGAACCTCGAATTGGGTATTTTCGTCCGTCCGCCAAACCTGGTGCTTTTCAGAAAATGTATTGCTTACAGATCCTGTAGGCAGTGACGTAGCTAGGGTGAGTGACACCCGGGGCGGGTATCAACGGTATCACCCCATGGTAGGGTATGAAGCTTAAAACTTTTTGGTGCCACGCCCAAACTAACCCATTTGGGTTATCTACTTTTGGCGGCAAAATTTCTATTTTATCAAAAAACCTTTTTTTCCACATTTTTGTTGATACTTCTGGATTTTTAAATATGAAAAATTTAGAATGGTCAATTTTTTAAAAATAATTATTAAATTCCTACAATTAAAACAAAATCTTCATCTACCTATGTATAAAATTTTACATGTAGAAACTTCTCTCACAAGAAGCCACTGATACTCAAATTGTTAAAAATACCTTTACCTATAGCTAGAACCAGGTTAAGAAGTGATTCAACAAAATCCCATTCGATTATAAACTCCAAAAGATTTAAACCAATCCAGTTTTTGCTAAGGTTCTTCACAAGTAGGGAACAATTTTCTTTTATTTTTATTGTAAGTATGGTATCTTTACAATCACTAGGTATACTAAACACTGACGCCACAAATATAAAACTGGACTACTCTTTTATCAATTAAAATATTTGGCTTGTGCGTCAGGGATAGGGTTGCCAGACATCCCGATGTTATCGGGACAGTCCCGATTTCGAAGGGTATGCCCGCGTCCCTACACACTTCAAATCGGCGATTGATCTCGATTTTAAAAATAAGTGGTACTGACTGTTCTTAGTTGTAGATGTATAGTGTAGTTGTGTAGTGTTAGATGCATGGTTTTAAAGCATAAACTATATTTTTTACGTTTTAATTTCATACAAAGTTTATATTTTTGCTTAATGTGTGCTTTTCTGTTCATTTATTAAATAAATATTATTTCATATATTATTCATAAATTAAAAAATAACATCCCGATTTTTTGACCCAAGTCCAGATTTCTAAGCAGCTTTTAAACGCTGATAATCCGATTTTAAAGATGTTGGATCTGGCAACCCTAAGTCAGGGATGACCAATGAAAGCCAATACTTTTAAAATAGCAGCATATTCATTATATGTTACATAGAAAAGCATTCAGGTCACCACTTTGCCTTTAATTTATGACCTTTGGCGTCTGCTGAGATTTCAAGGGATTCTTTCCTAACATGTGATTTCCTAAGAACAAATTTAATGCCCTTCGCCTTTCTTTACCCAGAATCATAAATATGGGCACAATATATCAATACCAATATAAAGAATACAACGAATAGTGTTTAAAAGATGACAAGACAGCCGTAGTTTGTTCACAGAAATTTAAAAATGCATGCAATTTGGAATATGGAATTTATAAAGATTAGTTTTGTTTTAGATTATAATAATGAGAAATAATAAATTTTTGTCTTTTCTACTGATTTATATGACGACATTTTCCATGACCCGAGCTCAAGCCTAATGATGTCACAACCCTGGCGTTGGTACCGGGGGCGGGCCGCCCCCCTCCCTTGCTACGAACTTGATAGTAGGTACTTTTAAATTTATTAACAATATATCCAACAGTCACATGGCTTATTATTTTATTCGGATGTCTTTCATTAAAAATTTGAGAAGCCTCTCTGTATGTTTTATAGTGGTCCCCGACAGTTAATACTTTTTCAGTTTTTTCCTCCTTGGTAAGTTAAAGCACCATATTTAATAAAAATGAAACAACTGTCAGCATTTACAATTAAAACAATTAGTTGTAAAAGTTTCATTTGGTATTATACCATACTTTGTACTTTTCCAGGTAAACTAGATGAATGAAAAACGTTCCAAAAATATTTTTTTTTATATATTTTAAGAAAGTAATTTTTTTATTGTTTATGTTGGGTTTTGGTATAATAAGAGCTAAAAGTGGACTGTATATAAGTTTGGTTGGGGAGATGAGATAGAGAATGATTTTTAAAAGTCGTTTGGCAAACGGTGATAATGACACAAATACTAATATGGCCTACCTTGACGTCGAAATCACTTTAACTGTTTGTTCGTGGTGGCCACCTGATTGATCCCATGTGAGACTCTTCCAGAACCATGGATCACTAGTTTGCGAGTAGTTTTAGAGAGAAATTATCTATAAAAATGGGGAAAACACCCGAGAAAGTAATTGGGCCATGCGGCCGAGTTGCAGTCAGTACAATGTTTCTGATAGTACTCTCTTTACGTACTATTAGCGTCCACGCGCTTTAGGGCCAGTAAACGTGTCATGTGAACACTTTACACGCATGATCGCGAATTTAAAATTTAGTACCCAACATTAATTGGGGACTTTACCAAATAGGGAATTAAAATATATACAAAACCCAAACAGTTTATTTTGCCAATATGTTATTTAAAAAACATGTATTTCAAAACACTTTTTAAAAAAATTCAAAGGTACAAATAAATGACCATAAAGTTATTTTGTCAAATTTCATATTCGATCAATTTTCAGTTCTGGACGACACTTTTTTACGTTATTGTACTTTGCAATTAAAATTAAAGATAGTTTTTCTTCTATGGCATTTATCGTTTTTATTTTTTTATTAACACCCTATATATTCTGGGTCCAAATTTTTGATTTGAGTGTTATTTTCTCAACGAGCGGAGTTTTTATGAGGAATAACTTTTTTCCGTAAAGTCAAAAATAAAGTTTCCCATCTGTGCAGATGGTTTCTGAACACGCTGTATATGGTAATAAGTTTTATTTTGCATACTTTTGTGAAATTTTTTTTTAGACCTTAGCACTTCAACAATCAATAAGCTCCTAACTGCCCTGAACGAGTGTACAGAGTGGGGACAAGTTTTCATCCTTGACTCTCTGTCTAACTACACGCCGAAAGACGACAGAGAAGCCCAAAGCATTTGCGAGAGAATAACGCCTAGATTGGCTCACGCCAATGCAGCAGTAGTATTGTCATCTGTCAAAGTGTTGATAAAAATGATGGAGATTTTGCAGGTAAATGTTCTAAACATAAACCAAATTTAGATCTTCTAGTTGATCAGTTAGGGTTTGTCCTTTCACTCATACAAAGTCGTCACTAAAATCTTATAAGTTATCGTAATAATATAATTCATTTTTCTTCTATGTTTTCTGTCAATTTTTTTTTAATATAAATTACAATTACTGATTTACCTTGGACATTGAAAATTTTACACCCTGTATCTTATTAACTAAACCCTTTGGGATATAGTACATCCATATGAACTTTTTATCTTAAAATAAGCTCAGGAATCATCAGTTCCTGGATTTTCTTCATGTACTTAAGGATCACCCTATATATATATATATATATATATATATATATATATATATATATATATATATATATATATATATATATATATATATATATATATTTTTAATGATGAAACTACCTAAAAACGTTTTTTATATCGTTTGTTTCAGGGTGATGTTGAATTCTGCAATACATTAAGCAAAAAACTGGCGCCACCACTCGTGACTTTATTGAGTTCAGAACCTGAAGTAAGTAAATATTATTTTATGTAGTGTGTAATGCAATAATTATTTTTTTTTAGGTTCAATATGTAGCACTGAGAAACATCAATCTTATTGTTCAAAAGAAACCAGACATTTTGAAGCATGAAATGAAGGTAAATTTTAGCTCAAGTCTTATATTATGTAGGGAAGAGCAGATACATTTACTTTTTTAAAAAATCATTTTCCTACCAGTTTTCTTCTCTTTAATTTATGCATTTTTGTAATTATCAAATCCCAACTTTTTCTTATCAAAATTAAAATAACTGTTTTTTGATTGGAATTCTTTTTAAATTCATATTGTTAATTCTGTAAAATTAAGGCGGGTTCAAACAGCAATTTAATTTAATTTTAGCCTAAGGTAATTTAAGAGTTTATTTAATTTTAATTTATGGTGTTCATCCAGAAATTTAAGCCACCTAAGATTTAATTTTCAGCCAATGAAATACATCGTGCTGCGCCTGCGCCATTGCGATTTTCAAGTGTGGGTGTGGGTGATTTTTAGTTTTGCAAAAACAAACTCACTTTAAATAATTTACATTAAACAAGCTAACACAAGGAATGGGAAATACACAAAAATGAAAAGCTTTTGTTTACATTTTATGAATATTTTTCTTTCAAAACTGTCAATAGTGTCAATGCCAACTGCGTCATCTCATTGAGTTTGCGCGTTAACCCTCATTTAATTTAATTTAATTCTAAAAGATAAAAGTTGGTCAACTTTTAAATTAAGTCTTAAATTACATCAACTGTATGAACGCTATTATGGCTTGCCATCTAACCAACTTTTTAAGTTACGCTAAATTAAATATTAAATTAAATTAAATCGCTGTATGAACCCGCCTTTAGTTTTCTTATTATGAACTATAGAGTTTCTTGGGAACAATTTAAAAAAAAAATACTAGTACTACAGATCCTTCATCTTTATAGGTATTTTTTGTGAAATACAATGACCCAATATACGTGAAACTAGAAAAGTTAGACATCATGATCCGACTGGCGTCCCAGGCTAACATTGCTCAGGTTCTTAGTGAACTGAAGGAGTATGCTACGGAGGTAAGTTCTTTTCAAAAACTTACATTTTTTACACTGATATATACCAAATCAACTCATAAATGAGTTGGTTGTCATCGTCATATTTGTTTAATTTTCACTTAATCCCTGAAAAATTAAAAGTGACATTTTAGTTTTTGAAATTGAAGATTAAGAGCAGCTTTTAGCCCCTGTGACTGCTATTTTTTTATCATGGTTGTTACTCAATTTGCTATAAAAGAACAATAATAATTACTCTCCAGTGTAGGCAACTTCAGAAGATATATATATATATATATATATATAATTCAATAAACTAATAAAAATTTTGTTTTATACTTTTAAGAGAAAATTTCAAAATGAAATTTTGATTCAGCGAAAAGTCACTGATTTTTTATATTAATTTATATATTTGCTCTAGGTTGACGTGGACTTTGTACGAAAAGCAGTAAGAGCCATTGGACGGTGCGCCATCAAAGTGGAACCTTCAGCAGAACGCTGCGTTTCAACCCTTCTGGATCTGATTCAAACCAAAGTGAACTACGTTGTACAGGAAGCAATCGTCGTGATTAAAGATATCTTCAGGTAAGTACTTGAGTTCCTTTTTTTTCTCACCGTTACGCTCAGGTCAGCCACGTCCCGACTCGGGTGTGGTTTGGACTCGGGTTTGTGATTTTCTAGAACCAACAATAATTGACCAGAGTTTTCATCCAGTGAGGATTTTCGGATGCCCAGCATATTGTGTCTATTTACCAGGCGCGACTCGTCCATAAGGTCATTTGGTCAAAGACCCACCTAAATTTATTTTCAATGATCTACCTAATAATTTATTTTTTAAAACCAAAAAATAATCTTTTCTTTTAAAAAAGTGCAAATTCCATGCGAAAATTCCCCAAGGAAGAATCAAGCCAAGCTCGCTCCGGACTCGCCGTATTTTAAATTGATCTCATAGGTGTATATGGACTATGTAAAATGCATTAAAGCTAAGAGAGAAACAAACATACGCGCTTTAGGAAGTTAAAAAGAGTCAAAATTTGTCGACGGTCCTAGGGTAGGTTGAATAGAAGGGATTAAAAGAAAAAAATTCTAGATGAAGCGCTTTTTCTAATAAAAAATCATAAAAAATGAGTCTTTTTTGCGATACATTTATACATTTAATATAAGCTTACCTAATTTTATTTTAAGATATTTAGATAATTACTAATAATAATAATTGTAACTGTGCCTATAAAACATTAAAACCTACAGTAATTACGACTTTGACAATAACTTGGCAACGCAGCACCCGACGACAAAAAATGCATCTGCGTGCTCGCCCCTTAGGAACACCAATCATTATTTTTTTTGTAATTTTTCAATTTTAAAAATAATACAGTAATCAGTGAGATAAAACATGTACATTCAGATGATATGACTGGTTTTACAAAAACTTTAATTTTTTAGTAGGTTTTATTGGCATAAAGTTGTAGTTATTTGGAAAAAGATGAAAATATCGCTACAAAGAAATTGTTATAAAATGATAATGAAGACAGATAGTCATCTGAATCTTGGTAAAGTTGTAGATAAATATGTCTTCTATTGACATTTAACCAATTATCGTTTTTGTATATATTTTCATGTTTCGTTTTTTTCCAAAAAAAAAACATGGCTTTTCATATATCACACTTAAACAAGAATACCGGAAATCCAAATATTCGAAATACTTTTAAAACATGGTTAATTGATTTTCTTGGCGATTATTTATACCTGTTATTTTGTTTTATTCAAATATCCTTAATTGATCAAAAGTTATGAGCATTTGTTTATAGCGCGCGACGCTTATGTGCATATACCGCTGACTGCGCGCTCACGCGCGGTACTTTTTGAGCGGTTTTTTATTTATAAAATACGGACGAATCTATTAGTCGTCGAAAAAAGTGCTTAGTAGCAAAATTCTGTAAAATTTTCTTACCTTTCCTATGGTGCCAACGGCGTTCCGCTATTTTAACAAATAACCGAGATATGACGGAAAAAACGAAAAAAGACACGAAAAAAAAGTTTTTTTGCAATAAATTGTTAATAAAAACAATTAGCAACAAAATATTTTTATCAAGAGTTTCATACGTTCATGTGGACACCTTTAGGGGCCCATTCCAATTGGTTTCATACATTGCATAATTATTTTTGCTTATTTCAACTCTCCAGATCTAACTTGCCTCCTCTATGTAGAGAATACAAAAAAAAATTATTTTAGGTTTATTTGGATTATCATATTCCCTATTCCCTTTTACTTTTTCCCCAAACTTTTTTCCATGAAAGGTAATTTTTTTAAAACGATACGCTTATGTAATTTTATACAAACATCGCAGTATCTCTGGAACTATTAGAGTAGGGTTAGTTAGGTAAAGATAACCTATAATTTAAGCAGAATCAAAAACTAGAGCAAAAAATAGGGCATTGCATTTAGAAAAATAAAACTTTGATCCGTCACAACTTTTTGAGCAACCCAGTATATTGCAACTAATTTTTAAACTATAGATTTTTGGAAGCCCTAGAACTTTTATAAGAAACATTTTTCGCTAACTGGCCTAGTTTGTAAAATAATCAGCCAGACCAGGTCTTGTTACACAATGTATGTTTTTTAAGTAAATAAATAATAAAATGGTATTTTAAGCCTGTTTAGGTTATTTCAAGGTCATATTTTCGCATATAAGCGGTTTTAAGCCAGTAATAAAAAAAATAATAAAATTTTGACAAAAGACTAACCGCGAACCGCGCCCAAATTATGATAGACAAACAAGAACCAAAAATGTATAACTAATTTTTTTATTGAATTCCGTCTAAAACATTATAAATTGAAATGATATGTGGTTTAAGTCAAAAATATCGTACAGTGTACAAAGTCCAATCTAATACAGCTTTGGTATTTAAGAAGAGAAAATTAATTGAACTAATTCGCATATTTTCATGATTCTGTTAAGCGAGCTTCATTTAAAACTTTCTCCACCCTTTCATATCTCTTTGTGTCATCCAGCAATGCTACATTCACGTTAGCAAATATGCCATTTTCCTTCAAAATCATGTGTACTCCATTCTTCTTGCAGTACTCATGAATCTTCTTTTCCTTATCTTTTCTAACAACTTCATCACTCTCTTTCACATTGAACATCTTAAAGGGGGACAACGGGTCGCTTTGCACTTCGTATCCGGCTTCCAGAAGCATGTCGTGGAATTTCTGATTCAGTATTCTTAATCTGTGATGGGGTTTGTTTTGTTCAATCAGTTCTATCGACTCGATCCCTGCTTGGACTAGGAAGGTGGGGAGGGAGGCAGAAAAGATGTAGCCATTGCCGGAGAGTCGTTGGTGTTCTATAGCCGTGTGAGAACCTAAAAAGAATACGTTCTTATACCTTATTCCAAAACGTTTATTATTTGTTTGTAAGTACCTGCACAGAAGCCTCCTATAGACCCAACTGCACTTTCTAGTGTAGCTATAATCATATCAAGCCTATATGGATCAATATTAAAGTGCTCCATCAAACCCTGCCCCTTCTCACCCAGCACGCCAATGGAATACGTATCTTCTAGAAATACTCTGATTTTATTGGCTTCAGCTGTTTCAAGAAACTCTGGCAGTGGTAGCATTTTCCCTGTTTTCCACGATATCCCTTCCACAATTAGGAATTTCCTGGCTGTTTTTTTCTTCCCTTTTTCGTTTTCAATAACGTTTTGGACTTGTTCGGCGAAGGATTTTGGATTTTGATGGTCAAAGTATACGACCTTAAATAAGAATAAAACGTATCAAGAGATGTTGACCTAGCCTTAAGAGCAGTATTTAGGGTCCATTACCAGTGGCAGCTGGTGAAATTTAAAAGTTGTATGTCTCTGTTCCTACTTACAGAACCCATACCAAATTTAGGGGTTTTAATAGTGAGCCGACTGGGAATGTTTTGGTAAAGAAAAAAAAAACATTTTGTAATTTGCGAAAAAAAGTTGAATTTTTGGGAAAAAATGAACGCGTTTAGGTATTTTATTTATTATTTTTTTAAACAAATTTTGCATGATTTTGTCGACAGTTTTTAAATTGTAGGAGAAAAAATGTGCTAGTAGAAAGTTATAGGCATTTGAATTTTTTTTTAATTATATTTTAGGTCTAAAAAATTCAAATGAGTTTCTACCAACACATTTTTTTTTTAATTTAAAAACTGATGTAAAATTTGTTTAAAAAAATAATAAATATAATACCTAAACGCATTCATTTTTTTCCCAGGGGTGGCTCACCAAAAATTCACCTTTTTTTCACAAATTACAAAATGTTGTTTTCTTTACCAAAACATTTCCAGTGGGTTGCTATTAAAACCCCTAAATTTGGTACTGGTCCTGTAAGTAGGAACAGAGATATACAACTTTGAAATTTCACCAGCCGCCACTGTCCATTACTATTATTTGGGTTTTTTACCATTATTGTTGCTCAGTTATTTATTTGCTGTGAAACACCAATGAATTTTTAGTGTAGACTACAGAATTCCACACAGCAGTATAATACCAAAAAACTTACTGATTATTAAGATATTATTAATACATGGCCGAAATGTGGTATGAAATTGTATTCAATACATTTAAACCCTGTATTGGTAGTATCTTAACAATTAGTAGGTTTTTTGGGAAAATTGGCAAATTTGGCAAAAAAAGTTTTGTACATGAGATAAAGAACAGTTTTCTAACTTGTTTTGGTACAATTTTTGTGCTAACCTTACTCCTAGCCATTTGCAACCCTTGTTGAATTGCTGCGTTGCAGTTAATATCAGTAAAAACAACATCACTTTTCTTACAATATGCAGCTATAGAACTAGAGATAGCTACAAAACCATAAGAATAAACGATTGATTCTTCCATGCCCAAAAATTGAGCAATACGTTCTTCTAGTTCCAGATGAACATCTGTTGTACCTGTAAAATATACATATGTGGAAATTGTCAAATGACATAATATAAAACATACCTATACAAACATAAAATAAGCAACAAATAACTTGAATTGTGGTGTTTTAAAAACACCAGAAAATTATAATAAAATGGTTGAGCTTTTCTAATTGTCTGCTGAAATAAGTGAGGGTGGTTTATGAAAATGCAAAAGTTGGTTTTTAATTTTGCATCTTACCGTAAAAAGCTCTAGGCCCACATGTTCCCACTCCGTACTTCCTAATAATATCCTCAGATTTCTTCTTAATGTCTTCATTGTCCAATACATTTAAATAATTAGCTTTAGCCAAGTCTATTGTGTTTTCATCCTTGATTGCGGGTATTTCTAGTTCATCTTTTGAAACAGGAAATTCTCTTGGTTTAATTAGTGGCTCTGGTGAAAAGGCCGCTAATCTTTCCGCTAACAATTTTTCGTCAATTTTTAAGGATTTAGAGGAAGGCATTTTGAAGAAAAATATAAGTTTAATATGACTAATTAATTGATAAGGAAAAGAGGACACTCCCAATCCCTGTTTAAACTAATGTACCGACCTATAAACCTTTATTGGCAGTAACTTATTAAACTACGCGGCCTAGTTATTATTCAGCTCATAAACTAACTGTTTGCTTTAAGTTTTATTGCATCTTTATAGGCAAATTTATCAAATATTTATTTTATGGGCGATTTTTCCGAGTTTTCAAGTTGAGGTTAAGATTTTAATTGACGTTTGTGACGTCATAGCGGACTGAAGGCCGCAGTGTAAAGTTGGCTGGTGTTGGCTTTTGCTACATTTTGCGTATAGGGTGGTTCAGAAATATTTGTAATATAAATTTATACAGAGCGGTCCATTTCATGTTAGGTATGAATTTAAAAAAATAGGTTTTTATTGACAAGGGTATACGTAAAATTATACAAAATAAGATGTTCAGTTTGCAAAATGTCTTCAGTCAAATCGATTCGGCTTAAATTAGTTTACAACAAATTTTTTTATTACCTTTATTTTTTTTTCAGAAAGTACCCCAACAAATATGAAAGTATTATCAGTACATTATGCGAGAATTTGGATACCCTGGATGAACCAGAAGCAAGAGCTTCGATGGTCTGGATTATCGGAGAATATGCTGAGAGGATTGATAATGCTGATGAACTGTTGGATAGTTTCTTAGAAGGTAAAATTAAAGCAGATATAACTTAATGTTAATATAATACCCTAGCTTCTTACCTTGTGAGGCGGTGTAGTTTGTCCTATTTTTAGAGAATTTTGATTTGGCAACATCGCAGTAATGATCAAAAACAGTAGTCATCCATAACCAAAGTGCCAAACCTAATAATAACGTCACGCTGTGAGCAATTCCGCCATAGTTTTTAAACGAAACACGTCTTTGAGATCACGTTGTGTTTTAAAGTTATTTTTTAGTGTTTTTATATCACTTTTAAGAGTTTAAAAGTGAAAATGAGGTGTGTTGTGTATGGTTGTGATGTGGACAATCAATGCAAGGGTTTTATGCCCGATCTTAAAGTTTTTAGCTCCCCCAAAGACAAAGAAACACAAAGTGTTTGGAAGCGTCTGTGCAAACGAGAAGATAAGTTTAATGTGAAAAATGCTAGAATCTGTTCTAGACATTTTAACGAAAGTGATTATGAAGGTAATTTAAAGCATGAATTGTGTCATGTCATGAATGTCAAATGTGTTTAATGGTTTTACAAACCCGCTTGAATAAAAAAGTTTACTGTGACAAACAATAAAATCGTTAAAAATATCCACGGTAACGAATCAACAGACTTTAATCGAGAAAATACGACAAAGGGACTGAAAAAAAGCTATTTTCTTGTTTTACCTATTTCATAAATTTAGATATTTTTGGCATTTTAAGATTTTTTAAATTTCAAAAATCAAATAATACAAAAATACAATAATTTTTAATAATTTACTATTTAAAGTGTAAAAACCCAAAAAAAACTACCCTAAAAACATGTTTCCGTCACAAACATACAGATCTTATTCACCGCAAAAAATATTTGACAAGTTATAGGAACAAACAAAATTCTTATTTATAACATATTTTCGGAAGACTCTGTAGATAAGTATATATTTTTTAATAAGAATATGCCTCTAAATAAAAATTATTATCTTAATTATTAGGCATAGTTTTATTTTATAAAATTATTTACATTTTTTTTCCACGTAAATGAATACATAGAACGCAAGTGGCAGGCAATTTACCCATATCTATTATTTTAAATTAATTTATCCCTTTATTTATATGATTATTTTAAGTCATATACTTTAAAATTTGTATTATGAGCAGGAGGCAAAGTATATTGCCAATAGAATTTATATAAAATCGCCTATAACTAATTTAAACTCTATGTAGCACGTTATAAATTTCAAAAATAACTCACAGCGTGACGTCATCCGCGAACTCGGACGAATTTGACACGGTTTGGTATCATATCTTCTTTTTATTGTATCGTTGTGACCACACCAGATTTTTTTGTCAAAAAATGTTTAACACGAAAGGGCTGCCATCATAAGTAAAATACAAAGAAAAGGCAGCGCTGCCAACCTAATTTGCTACCACCGATTTAACATTTTTTTCTTTCAATTAGGTTTCGCGGACGAGAACGCCCAAGTACAGCTGCAGTTACTAACAGCGGTAGTCAAACTGTTCCTGAAACGTCCTCAACATACCCAAGGGTTGGTGCAACACGTGCTAAGTTTGGCAACGCAGGACTCTGACAACCCTGACTTGAGAGATAGAGGGTTCATTTATTGGAGGTAAGCATAGAAAAATATGAAATGGATGGATGAAATGGACCTAAATTTTCTTTATTATTTTTCTATTCAGATTGTTGAGTACCGACCCAGCTGCAGCCAAGGAAGTCGTTCTAGCAGACAAACCCTTGATTTCGGAGGAAACAGACTTGCTCGAACCGACTCTTTTGGACGAATTGATTTGTCACATCTCGTCCTTAGCCAGCGTGTATCACAAACCACCTACAGCTTTCGTCGAAGGAAGAAGTGCGGGTAATTTTTCTCTATAAAAATATTTACATCTAATTGACAAAATGTAGTAAGTTTCTTCTGGCATTGTGCAAAGCAAATAAGCCTTTTTTTCCTATTTTTTGCCGAATAATCTCTTATAAAATTTGTGGGAAAAGTTTTGTAATAATATAACAAAGGTACCACTTGATTCTCCTTTAGGAATTAGAAAGACCCTTCCTGCTCGTCAAGGTTCCGACGAAGCCCCCGTGCAAGAAGCCACAGTCATTCCAAACCAAGAAAGTCTTATTGGAGATTTGCTCTCCATGGACCTCGGCGGTCCTACTGTACCTACCCCAGCACCTGTCGTTCCTCCCGCTAGTAACGTTGATTTGCTTGGAGGCGGTTTAGACGTCTTGGTAAGTAGCGTTAGTGTATTTTCTGTTAAAAACATGTTCAAAATTTAAATAAATGTGATATTTGGTTGCTTTTTTTAGTTGGGAGGACCTGATCTTACCGTTGGTGCTGCTCCATCCACAACTGGTCTTTTGGGAGACATTTTCGGCATAACGACGGCTCCCACCATGTATACTCCACCCAAAGTAAGTCGGTGATGGTTTAATGCTACTTTAGGTGAATCATTATGATAGTTCACAAATTGGCTGATGAGGGCGCAACTTTCTTTCTTTGAGTCGCCAACAAGCTTTAATTTTGAATGTTTTTTACTGCTTACTGCAAAATGACTATTTTTTAGGCACTTTGGTTACCTGCTGACAAAGGTAAAGGTCTGGAATTACAGGGAACATTTTCAAGAAGAGCAGGGCAAATGTACATGGAGTTTGCGTTGACAAATAAGGCTATGCAGGTAATTATAGTAGCTTTCTTTGTTACCCACCATTAGTGCAACATAGTGTACACTTTTTTGGTCGTTGACGTTTGTTATATTTGAGTGAATGGTAAATTTTATTTTAAAATATCATATACTTTTTTTTAGCAGTTTTGATTGAAATGTGATTTTAATAATTTAAATCTGAGTAGGTTACAAGTCTTATTCACAAAAATTCAAACAATAATAAGAAATAAGTGTATGTAAAGTATGCCGTGGAATGAATCACGCATGTCTTGAATTATTACTCTTGAAAGGTAACATATGTATAGGTGAATGAAAAATAAAACTGTCAAGTTCTGAAGTTTTCATTTTCAAGAAAATTACATTATTGTCATTGTCATTGCATAATACAGAATTTAAAAAAAACATATACAACAAAGAGCCTGAAAATTATAAATTTAATCTAAATGAGATATGTGTCCACCTTCTACTTCCAAACATTTTCTCATTCTTCTTTTTACAGCATCAGAAACATTGGTGAGCACTTGGGGGGAGTTCTTAATCTCCTGAAATTTATTTGTAATTCTAGCCTGTAGGTCTTCTAATTTTTACAAGGGTTTTTGAAAACCGAGTTTTTAATGTGTAGCCATAAAAAAAGTCGCACGGCGTGAGATCGCAGAACCGTGGTGGCCACCTAACTGGTACATTTCGACTAATGATTCGGACTTCGAAAAATTCTTCCAAAAAATTTCAATTATCAAGAGTTACGTGAATTGGTGCGCCGTCCTGCTTGAAATAGCCTTGTCGCATCTCTTCATCGTCTAATATGTTTACAAAATTTTCTAAAATTTCATTATGGTATCGCCCCGAATTGAGAGTCCCTTTAAAAAAAGTCGGTCCAATTAACCTTTTCGATATGGCCGCCCACACGCCAACTTTCTGTGAATGCAGATGCTTCTCTATAAAGAAATGTGGATATTTAGACATTCTCATTTGTTGAGAATTTACATAACCAGAGAGGTAAAACCATGCCTCGTCAGTAAAAAACGGTTTTTTTTAAAACGTTTTCATTATTATGCAAATTACTCATAAACCACTCTGAAAATTGCATGCGCTGCGGCTTGTCGTTTGGTAACAATTCTTGAACTGAGCTTAAACGATAGGCGTGCATATGCAGGTCACATTTCAGGATTATATTGCAGGTTCCATAGGATACATCTACTTGCTGGCTTAAACGCTGAATAGGTGTTTGTGGGTGTTCATTAACAATTTGCCTCAATTCTTCTACTTTTTGTGCAGTGCGAACTTTGGGTCTCCCACTGCCTTCCTTTCTATTCACACTTCCTGTTTCTCTAAACAAAGCCACAGATCTAGTCAAAACTTGGCGAAACTGGTGACTATGTGTGGAAATTCTGTTTGAAAATCCTGAATGGCGTCCCGTGTTAAATAACCCCACTGGCCATCAACCCTTCTATCATTTCTAAAGTAACTTTCGATCATAAAAGCATTTTGTTCTGCCGTGATTACAATATTTAACTTTCTTAAAAATACTTCAGAACTTGACAGTTCTATTTTTCATTCACCTATACCTTTTAACAATTGAAAATGACACTTTAGTGTTCGACAATTAATATTAAAAAATAACTTTTATTCTCTGAACTCTTATATTTATCCCTGTTTAATATTTTAAAGGCAATGAATGGATTCGCCATCCAGTTTAACAAAAACAGCTTTGGTTTGGCACCAGCAGCCCCCATGAACCTTACAACTCTACAGCCCGGTCAAAGTTTGGAGTACAGCCTGCTGTTAGGTAACAGCGGACCTGTGCAGAAGATGGAACCACTTACCACCTTACAGGTAAGCCCCTAGAAGAGTTCTCTCACGGTATTATTTTTTTGGAGCTATGGATTAAAGAAATCAACATTTTCTGTTATTTTTTGTATTCTTAGGTTGCTGTCAAAAATAATGTGGACGTATTTTACTTCGCGTGTCAAGTTCCAATTCAAATTATATTTATTGAAGATGGCACGCTGGACAAGAGGGTCTTTTTGACTACGTGGAGAGACATTCCTTCAGCCAATGAGGTATAGTAGTTCTTAATTAACTTTTTGTCATATTGGAGTTTCTTCCATACTTATTGGAAAATCTTTTAATGTATTTGGTTGTGTTTAGTACACTTAAGACTTCAAATATCCCCATAAAAATAAATCTAAATGAGTTAGGTCCGGAGGGCTGGGAGGTCATTCTGTAGGCCCTCTTTTGCCTACTCATGAATTATTAAAATTCGGTCTCTTGATATAACTAACCTAACCTACCCTAACATAACTCATATTTCATGTATTCATAATTATGACATCAAAACGCGGGCGAAGACGCGGGCCAATGCTAGTGTATAATAAATTTCCCAGTTATAAGCTATGTAGTTTCTTGGGAATAGAGATTTAAAGAAAAGCAATATGTGTTACTGATTTATTTACTTGTTAATACGCTACTTCCATTATTTTAGGTACAATACACCATCAACGATATCAGTGGCACAACAGACACAATATCCGCCAAAATGACTTCAAGCAATATTTTTACCATAGCGAAACGTAACGTGGAAGGTCAAGATATGCTCTATCAGTCCCTTAAACTGACTAACAATATATGGGTCCTCTTGGAGTTAAAGTTAACCCCAGGGTTAAACTACGCTACGTTAAGTTTGAAATCTAGATCTGTAGAAGTCGCCCCCTATGTTTTCCAAGCATATGAAATGATTTGCAAAAATTAAGATGCCTATTTGTAAGTTTAGGAGGAAGTTTTATCGCCCATTACTGATATTTTGTTGGTTTTTTTCCTAACATTGTTGTTGCTCAGTTATTTGCTACGTACTACTCTGAAAATTGTTAGGGCGCTGCTGCTCAGCGGGGTAAATTAGAACTGATCTAATAACCGGTTGCTCTCAAAAATTTTGAGAGTATACATACCCATACACATATAAAAATTTGTTTACACACCGTCAGTGAATAAGTAGATACGGTTTTATTTCAATTTTTATTTTTTAAGTTATAAAAGCTTATGTAGAATAAACGCTTGTATGTGGATTATGCAAATTTAGGTAATACCATTCAAGCTCATGATATGTTAAGAATATTCAGCGCTTTTTACTATTTTAGTTTTTTTCAACACTGTTGTTGCACAGTTATTTGCTACAAAAAAACAATGGCTTTTTAGCGTAGACATAAAAATACATGGTGTATTAAAGAAATCGAAATTTTACTTTGTACTTTACTTTGAGAACTGCGCACCGCCAGTATTCGACAGACTTATCGAATTTTTTCGGGGCGTGGTTTAAAAGGAAAAATATAAAAAAATATTTTGATTTCATTAATGAATTATGTGTCTTTTTATGTACCCACACAGGAAGTTAATGTTTTTTATAGCAAATGACTATACAACGAAGATATTAAAAAAAACTAAATAGTAATAACTGCTGAATTATAGTTACTTTTAGTTATTCTTAACAATTATATCGTAATATGATATAGAATGGTCATATAAAGTAAAATTGTACCATCATTCCATTTTCTTTTCTATTAATTTTATTCTATGTTAGAAAATAAATACATATTTAATCCTACTTTTTTGTTTTATTTCTTGTTATAGCCGTTTTCAATGGTAACACCATTTTTATAGAAATTCAAACACAATTTTATCAATTCTTATACAAATGTTGAAAACTAATTTGGTTATTAAAATAAACTTTAATTTACCAAATACACTTTATTAATTAAATACACGGTGTCCCATATAAGAATGCACACTACAGGGATCTCGTAAACCAGAAGAGATACAAATATGATTAAATTAGAGAAAAGTTGCGCTTTGCTGAACCCTTCAAAGTCACGATTCGAAATCTAAAAAAATCCGATTACTTCCGAAGATATTTGGGAAAAACCGAATTTTCCCGATTTCGTTTTTATTTTTTTCTGACTCTATTTAAAAAGATATTACAAAATAAATTTCACATTCTCATTGCCACTTTTTCTGCTCTACAAGTCGGCGTTCTTAGATTTTCAATGCGACGTTTCGTTTCTTGGCAACCATCATCAACTTAATTTTTTTAAATAGTCGAAAAATTTTGTTTTATTCCTAAAAAATTCTAATTTTAATTCTAAATCCCACGACATACCGCTTCTTACATTTATCCGACGTTTCGGACGAAAAAATCATCATCAATATTATTTGATGATTATTACGAAGGAACGAAACGTCGGATCAAAAATCGAATTACGTTATCATGTAGAGGAGAAAAAATTACATGGGAATGTGGATTTTATTTTGACCTGTCTTCTTTTGTGAAATCAGAAAAAAATTAATTGCCAAAATTTATGTTTAAAATTTCAAGAATTCGTAGATTTTTTCTGATTCTACTGTAAGAGATAGATTAAAATAAATTTTACATTTTTATTGTCGTTTTTCTCGTCTACAACATGACGTCATTCAATTTTTGATTCTACGTTTTGGCTTTTCTCGACCATTATCAACTTTTTTTTAAATAATCGGAAAATTTTATTTTAAAACAGTTAAAAAAAAGTTGATAATGGTCGAGAAAAGCCAAAACGTAGAATCAAAAATTGAATGACGTCATGTTGTAGAGGAGAAAAACGAAAATACAAATGTAAAATTTATTTTAATCTATCTCTTACAGTAGAATCAAAAAAATCTACAAATTGTTGAAATTTTAAACATAAATTTTGGCAATTAATTTTTTTCTGATTTCACAAAAGAAGACAGGTCAAAATAAAATCCACATTCCCATGTAGTTTTTTTCTCCTCTACTTGACAACGTAATTAGATTTTTGATCCGACGTTCCGTTCCTTCGTAATAATCATCAAATAATATTGATGATTTTTTCGTCCGAAACGTCGGATAAATGTAAGAAGCGATATCTCGTGGGATTTATAATTAAAATTAGAATTTTTTAGGAATAAAACAAAATTTTTCGACTATTTAAAAAAATGAAGTTGATGATGGTTGCGAAGAAACGAAACGTCGTATTGAAAATCTAAGAACGCCGGCTTGTAGAGCAGAAAAAGTGGCAATGAGAATGTGAAATTTATTTTGTCATATCTTTTTAAATAGTCAGAAAAAAATAAAAACCAAATTGGGAAAATTCGGTTTTTCCCAAATATCTTCGGAAGTAATCGGATTTTTTTAGATTTCGAATCGCGACTTTGAAGGGTTCAGCAAAGCGCAACTTTTCTCTAATTTAATCATCTTTGTATCTCTTCTGGTTTACGAGATCCCTGTAGTGTGCATTCTTATATGGGACACCGTGTATAGGGAGTCGTCATCTGAAAGACGCCTCCAGTCCAGACCAAGTGTTGTGTTTTCCTTAAGCCAACCCTGTCTATATCGAACCACTTCAGAGAACCCAAACAATCCAAGATTTATGGCGTTCGGCTTTCCGGTCATACATACAGAGATTACAGAGGTGTGGATAACACAAAATAAAAAACAAATAATACTGTTGCTTTGCTTTTGAGAAAGCTGGGTTTGCAAATTTAATAAATTTATTCTGTGATTGTGATTCACTAAAAAAAGGTTAAGGCTTCGTTCTGGTTGAAATTTAGATTTTCTAGTTGATCAGTTAGGTTTTGACAAGTTTTTGTCCTATCTTTGTTAATAAGTCATCATTTAAAATGTAGATTTTAGTATTTCTGCTATTTACTGGGTTTTCAAATGATTTTTATCTTGGAACTTGTTAGTTATACAGGGTGTCAGAAAAGTCTTAGCATGGGCAAATATCTTTGCTATTAGTGAAGATAGAGACACCAAATTTTAGGTATATCTTACTGGTTAATAAATCTACTTTATTATGTCATTTAATTTTTTCAAACCCCTTGAGGGGCGACGCTAGGGAGTTGAGGTCAACGATTTGAAATGCAACCCTATGCCGTGTGGTTCCTCATTTTGAAGGTCTTCAAAAAAGAAATATTTTAACGCAAACCCAAGGTCCGTATCTTAATTTGTTTTTAAATTAGCGTTTAAAAATCGCGAGAATAAGTAATAAATTTAATAACCTTTATTTCTCTTTATACTTTAAAAGCTGTTCTAAATGACCACCATGAACTTTTTGGAAGTAATAAGTCGATTTTGGAACTCCCTTCTCACATTTTCGGGAATGGCAGGTGTTACTTTTTGGCATACGTTGACAATTCTTTAGCGTAACTCACACAAACTTTCGGGCTTTGTTAGTTATACCTATTCGTTTTTTTAAGTATCCTCAAAGGAAAAACTCAAGGGGAACAAGGTCTGGAGTATGAGGTGGCCATTCAATAAATCCACGTCGCCCCATCCAGCGCTCCAGGAATTCATTATTTAGAAATTCCCTGGCTGGTAAATGAAAATGAGGAAGTGCTCCGTCTTGTTCGAAAAATTGATTTTCCTCTTTAATAGCTGTTACAATTGCAGGTAAAATAGTCTCTTCCAGAAGATTTAAATAAAGAGGCCTTTCAATGAAAAAAGACCAATTATTTTACGTCCTAGGATTCCAGCCCATACATTTAATTTTTGAGGATGTTGATTGTGGGTTTCTTCAAACCAATGAGGATTACTGTCAGACCAATATCTGCAGCTGAGTCTATTCACAGTACCATTTAGAAAAAAATTTGATTCGTCACTAAAACATATCCGGTAAGCGTATTGGCATTGTTTACTACAGTGCAGCGCATATACGGCGTTGGAACGCAGTAAAGAATGGCCAAATGTTCGCCGCATGTATCCAGGCAAAGCTTACCGCGGTTCAGCACAAACTGAACGTTTTCAATTTTGTCGAATTTTAAGCCTAAACATTTTAGTTATTATTCGTCCAACCGATGTGATTTTTTGTGTGTGTATTTCAATTGACTGATTGTGCAATAATATAAACATATTTATTGAAAAAATGACCGAACAAGCCCATTGATAAAAATCAATTCGCAGCCAATTTGTTGACGTTTCCAATTTTCAACCAGCTAAAATCGATGTGATCTGACTGTGGATTGTGAAAAAAAGTGTCACGTGGCATTCAACTCTCGTCAGGCAAAGTGTATAGTTTGTATATCGAAGGTGTTATTTAATAATCTTGAATCTGTATTATAGATACGACACATATGTTAATGATGATACATCGAGATGGAAGCTATGATGTAACATTAAGCTTTCGGTATAAAAACAATATTTGGGGGTGGCATATTTATATTTAAAATACAAACATAAAAACAGTATTCGAGGGTGACAAATTTATATTTAAAATACAAACAATATTTGAGGGTGACAAATTTAAATTTAAAAATCTTGTAAAAAATACTTTTTAAAAAAAGCTTTTATTATTAAGATGTGCTAAAACGAAAAAAATAAGTATAGTTTTTTCATTGTGGTAATGCTGAATGCTATTTCTGAGTGGACGTAGTTCGCGTGGGTGGATCCTAAGAAAAGTAGTATCAAAGAATCAAAGTTATCACTGAAACAGATATACTAATATATTATGTTAAATTTACTGTCTTAAAAGCTCGTCGCGCGCGAAAAGTTCATACAGGCATTAATTTTGTTTAGCAGAAATTGTAAATACCTAAGTATGCATTTTTTTCTTTTCTATTTACGCGACAAGCTTTTAAGACAATAAGTTTAACATAATATATTATACCTGTTTCAGTGATAACTTTGATACTACTTTTCTTAGGATCCACCCACGCGAACTACGTCCACTCAGAAATAGCATTCAGCATTACCACAATGAAAAAACTATACTTATTTTTTTGGTTTTAGTACATCTAAATAATAAAAGCTTTTTTTAAAAAGTATTTTTTACAAGATTTTTAAATTTAAATTTGTCACCCTCAAATACTGTTTGTATTTTAAATATAAATTTGTCACCCTCGAATACTGTTTTTATGTTTGTATTTTAAATATAAATATGCCACCCTCAAATATTGTTTATATATCGAAAGCTTAATGTTACATCATAGCTTCCATCCCGATGTATCATCATTAACGTATGTGTCATATCTATAATACAGATTCAAGATTATTAAATAACACCTTCGATATACAAACTATACACTTTGCCTGACGAGAGTTGAATGCCACATGACACTTTTTTTTCACAAACCGCAGTCAGATCAGATCGATTTTAGCTGGTTGAAAATTGGAAAAGTCAACAAATCGGCTGCGAATTGATTTTTATCAATGGGGTTGTTTAGTCATTTCGCGTTTTCAATAAATATGTTTACATTATTGCACAATCAGTCAATTGAAAGACACGCACAAAAAATTACATCGGTTGGACGAATAATAACTAAAATGTTTAGGCTTAAAATTCAACAAAATTGAAAACGTTCAGTTTGTGCTGAACCGCGGTAAGCTTTGCCTGGATA
Organism: Philopedon plagiatum; assembly: GCA_963971165.1. Taxonomy (NCBI): domain Eukaryota; kingdom Metazoa; phylum Arthropoda; class Insecta; order Coleoptera; family Curculionidae; genus Philopedon; species Philopedon plagiatum. The sequence goes on from OZ020193.1 coordinate 97,934,043, forward strand.
CATGCGGCGAACATTTGGCCATTCTTTACTGCGTTCCAACGCCGTATATGCGCTGCACTGTGGTAAACAATGCCAATACGCATCCGGTAAAGCATGTTTGGTACCACTGCCATAAGATTTAGCATCTGCTCACCAAACTGTAACCCGTCATTCTTGAAAATGTGATAAGTGAGTTCCAAAATCGAGTTTATTACTGCCAAGAAGTTATAGTGGTCATTTTGAACAAATTTTAAAGTAATAAGAGAAATAAAGGTATTTAAATCTTTACTGTTGTTCACGATTTTTAATTTTTAAAGGCTTGCTATTTAAAGATGAATTAAGATACGGACCTCGGGTTTCGTTAAAATGTTTCCTTTTCAAAGACCTTTAAAATGAGGTACCACACGGCATAGGGTTGCATTTAAAATTTTTGACCTCGACTCCCTAGCGTCGCCCCTCAAGGGGGTTGAAAAAGTTATATTACACGAAAAAGTAGATTTATTAACCAATAAAATACACCTAAAATTTGGTATCTCTATCTATATTAATAGCAAAGATATTTGCTTATACTAAGGCTTTTCAGACACCCTGTATTATTGAGTAAAATACAAATTACACATTGACCCTTATTTTAAAAAAATACAAAAAAATCATATAAATTCATACTACCAAACTTATTATATTATAGTTGTCTTCAACATTTGGTTATAGTATAGTTTTTTGGAAAATTGACCAGAGCAAAATTTATGTGAATGCATGATTATTTTGTTATTTATTTTTTTCCCAGGCACTCGCTTCAGCTAATTCATTTATTTTGACAACATTGATAAATATTAAATAACAAAAATTTTGCTGACAATAAAAATATAAATAATCTCCAGGCTTGATAAGGAAATTTTATTATGTAATATTTATTTCACTACCTTTTTGCAATTGAGATTTAAATTGATATAGATTATTATAGATAATAAAATGCGCATTTTTTTATTAAGTTTTTTAATGCCCTTAAAAGAATGGCAAAGTGTCAGCCGGGCCCTGATAAATAGCTTGTTTAGAATTTTTTTAAATATGTATCATTCTGTATCCTGGCAACAATGTCATTCAGGAAAATGGTTTAGGAGTTTGTTCTTTTGTGCTGCACGAAACTGCACAGATTTTTTCTAATGGGTGTTTTTCACAAATGAAAGAAAAGGGTAGGTTAGTGGTTTCATGCAACACAAAACTTAGGTATATCTTCAATGCTTAAAATAACCCCAGCAATCATCTGCTATAATTTGTTAATGTATTTTTGACTCACCCTGTAGATTTTTGAAAAATTGACATGCTTTTTTTACAACAGCACGCTGGCCGATGGAAAAATTAAGTTATCATGTAAGCCTTACTTTCCATTTTTGCATCTTTACCCATTTTCCTAGTTTGAGGAAAATGGCATTTATTTCTGGAATATCAGGGTGTGTGTATGAGGAAAGTGAAAAGCAGAGCATGCTGTATATAATTTTTCAAATAATGTCGGTACCCTGAAATCAGATTTCAAACCTTCAGGTGCAAATTGAAACACAATGCATATCTGAAAGGTAGGGTTGTCAATGGCTGTGAACTGAGATACCACACAATGATACAGCAGCTGTATTGTGTGGTATCTCAGTTCCTACTAGAATTATTGCCCTAATAAAATATAAGGAATATTCAATATATTTTGTTTTAATTTATTGCCCTCTTCCTTCATGATTCTCTGTACACAATGTATAATAATTTCTAGGAAATATTTGCTTCTGAAGGGATAAACTCAATGTTGTGCAATATTTCAAAACCCTTTAAAAATCTTAAAACTCGTTAGGCAAAAAGTATAAAAACTTCTAAAAAGTCCATAGGATAGGGCCAACAAATTGTCCTCTTCCTTCATGATTCTCTGTACACAATTTCTAGGAAATATTTCCTTCTGAAGGGATAATAAACTCAATGTTGTGCAATATTTCAAAACCCTTTAAAAATCTTAAAACTCAGACAAAAAGTATAAAAACTTCTAAAAAGTCCATAGGATAGGCCCCCTTGCTTCAATTTCCCTAAAACATTCTAATAAAAACTGCTCCAAATTAAATTAATTTATACTTTTATGTCAAACAAAATCAATAGACTTGTCTTAACCTGTTTACTATCACTTTTATCAAATGTTGTGCAATATTATTTATTTAATATTTACAAAACACTACCCCATGCAAAACTTGAAAAAAAAAACTAATTGTTCTGAATATAGTATTTTGATAATGCTGAGAATACTACGAGCCCTTTATTTTTTCATGCTTCCAGTAATCCGAAAAGCAAATCTACCCTATACGATATTAAAAAAAATTACTTACTTTTCCAAATAAGTTTATTAAAAACAAAGCTTAAATTACATCAGAATATTAAAATATATTTAATGCTGTTTACGTCTGAAACTGCATCCTTCTGTTAACCTAGCTTTGCCTCCAGTTGATGTGCACAAGATAGTGGAGCATCCTTTGCAAGGAACAGCACTCTGTGCATGTGAAAATATCGTCGAGATGGCATAGCAGCCTGGACATTTAACGTCCATAAAATAGCTGTTGGGGTGTTGGACCAACCGCTTCTTTTTGTGGGCCCTCCTTTGATTTTCAGGACTAGGGTGCAATAAGTCAACGGCTAAAGGCATCTAAAACAAAGCAAAAAAACATGTTAGTATGCACATATTATACATCAGCGTGTAGAGGCACTTTTGTTAAATATTTTAGAGCACTAAACTCACTTTTTACGTGTTTATTTCCCTTAGAAATCAAAAAAACTAGTTGAAACGCACGTGGTAATACGGCTATCAACCATGTAAAGAAAGATGACAGCTCGCGAGTCGTCCGGTAACCAAAAAGACGGTTCTGCCAACTTTATTTATACACAAAATCCCTGGATTTGGAATGTCTCAGGACGAAGTCGACAGATGTCACTTAAGTCGAATGGTTCATTGGATCTACAATCGGATGTCGATTTCTACTAGCCATAGCCCATAAAGAAAAGAAGACAAGACTAGGTCAACCTGTCAGCTGTCACTTTGACGTTCATCGAGTTTCGGGTGCTTTTCGAATTCGTTTTTTAAAGAAAAATAAGCAAGAATGTCTTTGGGAGGTACCATTTATAACACTCTTTTCAAACGAACCTCCACTTTCGCCTTAGCGTGCGTTGGAGCAGCCTTTTTCTTTGAGAGGACCTTCGATATGGCCTGTGATACCATCTTTGACAAGATTAATGAAGGGGTATGTATGTTACATAATTTTAATTATTTAAAAGTAGCTAGTTTTTTGCTTAGTAAAACAAATTTTTTGATTGGCGACTCTTGAAATTATAAGAAATTGGACCCCGTGTCCTGATGTACCTCATTTAGGTTTTGAGTTGGAATAATAAACTCCGGTATTCCAGTGTGAACACATTTTGAAATTTCCTAGTGTTTTCTCATGTAATTTTAATTTTTCTTTCAGAAACTATGGAAGCATATTAAGCAGAACTATGAAGAATAGATGGATCTTAAGTCTTAGATAATGTTTGAAGTTGTAGTGTATTTTTTGTTAAGGTTGTTTATAAATAAGAATTCTTGAAACCCCTTTTTTCATTTTACTTTTAAGAGTACTTATAATACCAGTAGCGGCTGGTGAAATTAAAGTTGTATATCTCTGTTGCTACTTACAGGACCCAAGCCAAGTGATTTTTGATAGTGAGCCTACTAGAAATATGTTTTGGTAAAGAAAAAAAATTTTGTAATTTGCAGAAAAAAGTTAAATTTTTGCTTTGACCCCCTAGTTAAAAAATGAACATGCTTAGGTATTTTATTTATTATTTTTTCTAAACAAATTGTACATCATACCTAAACAAAAATACAAATTTTTTTCGTAAATTACAAAATATTTTATTTTTCTTTATCAAAACATTCCTAGTATGCTCACTATCGAAAACCCTCTCTCTCTCTCACTCTCTATCTCTTTATAAATAATAATAATTATAATAATAAGGCAAAACGACAATATAAAACTAATACAGGTAAAAAGTAATTTTGGAAAACGTTCGTTAATATTCAATGGAATTTTGACATATAATGATCTGCCCATAACCTTGAGAAATATTAAAAGTATAAAAAAATTTAAAAAAATGGTTAAGAAAATATTTCTGGGAAAATAACCTATTTCTATTAAATATTATTTTTTATTAATGTAGTTATATGTATACATATATGTATTGTGTGTGTATGTATAATATAATATGTATTGTGTATGTATATCAATATGTAATTTATGTACAGGGATGTGCATTAATGTGTAGATGTTTATATTCTGTATGTATATGTTAATTCAAATTTAATTTTTATTATTGTTAGTTTAGCTTAATAACTATTATTGTTATTATTATTATTTTTTTTTTTTACTTCCCTGTAATGAACTACACAGGTTTGTTGGGAATAAATAAATAAATATTTCCCTAAGTGTTGTACAAGTAGTAAAATAGTAAATACTTATAACAATAAGAACAATTTTTTTCTAAATGAGCTTTATCATAAAAAAAAATTTGATTGTATTTTTATTTATTTACGTATAACTAACATCATTATTATTCCACCACTTCCCATGGTTTCTCTGGTCTCTTCTGATCCCAGGGATATGCTGGTTTGAACTGCAAAGGTTCTTGTAATTGCACACCACTCTGTTCTACCGCTTTTAGAAACAGAGCAACTTTTCCATCTTTTTTTGGTGGCTCAATATCACAACTTATTTCTGTAAGACCAGACTGGAGACACCTCAATCCCAACACCTTAAAATATAATGTATGTTTATTCCTCTTTATCCATTCATCAACTTTCAACCAGATTCATTGTTGCTAAGATCAGTATAATTTGACAATTATAGATTTAAATTGATAGGTGTAAGAATAAGACAACTAGGTTTTGACCTATGAATTACGTTTTGAGTTTTTTCATTAATTTATAATGAACAGGGCAACTTAAATATGTATTTTCCACAATAATAGAACTACATTATTTACATTAGCATCAAGTTCCATGATAAAAATCATTTGGGAAACAAGTGAATCACAAAAATTATAGAATAACTCATAAATTTTCAGTATTAAGTATTTTTAGTTTAACTTAAATCATTATAAAAACAACAGATTCTTACCCTTCCTAAGTTAATGAATGCAGAAGTATCTTTCGTTCTATAAAGCTGCTTCTTAATACACCATTCTGAGGTACTTGCTCTTAGCACTTCACCATTTTCAAAATGATTTATTGTTGCTGTGACATACCGACCTGTTACATTAAGATTTAGCCTAGAAACAATTTATTTCTGTTATTTCAAATGGACTTAAAGCCTTAATGGCAAAAAAACTGAATACATAAAATCATTTATTAAAAAAAACTCGTAGACACTGCATCATATATTTCAATCACATCACTGTAGGTACGTATACTATTGACGCTACACCAGAAATTTAAATATAGTTATTTACTTATGCCAGTAGTTCTTCCCAGGCTTTTCTACATGATATCCATCAGGTTTATAAGCAATTCTCATACGCTCGAGATTCCTTGGGTTTCTATTTACTAAAACAGGAGCTATGTCTGCATTTTTTGTTACCCCTGTACTACTTGCGTTTCTTAGTTGTAAAGATGGTGTTAAAAGTTTGTTACAGGAACGAATTGTCTGCATTATACGTGTGTTTTCATTAAGAAAATTATTTTTATAAATAAGAAAACCAAATCAAAAATAATTTGTAGGTTAGGTGAGGGTATTTGAACTAGTCTTCTTTTCCTAGTTGAATTCGAATCAACAACACAGAGAGGTGATTTATTTTAAGCAGGGTCGGATTTAGCATTGTCCCAAAAATGACACATAATAACTACAAAACGACTATATTCTATTCCAAAAGATTATTGGCAAAATAATTACTTGAAATTATGGTAGAGTTCTTCAGGGAGAGGTAAAGCATTATCTCAAAGAAGAAAGAAGTAGCCTATTATTGGATAATAAACTACGTTAGTTTGGACCTGTGCTACCTCTAGTTCCTAACTTCATGGATGTTTTCTTGAAAAAATCTTAAACTTTGGACTTGCTTTGGACTGGACTGTTTCGTGAATAGAGCCGATAAATTTAAAAATTTAATATTTTTCATTAAATGCAAAAATATACCTACAAAGCCAAAGTCCGACAGTGTCTGTGATTCTTTTTTTTTTAATTCTTTACAATGGCTCTACTAAAAATCAGTGTGAGAATCGGTAAGAAAATTTGATTTTGAATTTAAGTAGTTGTAGGTAGGTACCGACCTATTTTTAATGTAAAAAAATAACTTAATTTGCTCATTCACTGTGCTGTTAACTGGCTAAATCGTAGTCTTAAGATTTGTAAATAAAACATTAACATTTTATAGCTATATATTTTTATATCAGTAAGCATAGCAGCATAGGTCTAGCCGTCTAGCTGTGCTAGATTAGGCTAGAAATTTAGAGCAGAACGTTCTGCAGGTGAAGATATGGTTGGCCTGAGGTTATTTATTACTAATATCACTAATTACTTAAGTGCAGAGTCTTGTAAAAAGAGACAGGCCATTGGGATATGCTCGGAACTGTGAAGTAAGGACATATGATATGCTTCTGAAAAGAAACAACATATTTTTATTGGGTTAGGTTCCTTCGGGCTGATAATAAGAAATCTTTCCATAAACAAGTTCCAAGGGATATCATAAAGTATTGAAATTATCACGAATATACCATAGTTTACCATATATCTGCCAATACAGGGCATTGTTTTTAAAGCAAATGATAGGGTTTTACATGTTAGATTTTTAACCCCATGTTACTAGGGCCTGTTCTATTAGCAGTATAGAGATAAAACTTGCTAGAAGTAAATATCATAGTCTTAAGATTATGTTAATTTATTATTATCTTTTCAGACTTTTTAACATTAAAATTTATTCTCTGTTAAGCATGCCAGGCGAAAAACAGAGGCATAGCCTCTCTAGCGGCGCTCTCAGAAACTCACCAGATGCTTCAGAAGACATGCCGAGACTTCGCAGATGGTGAATTGAAGCCTATCGCAGCCAAACTTGATAGAGAGCACTTGTACCCCAAGGAACAGATAAAGAAAATGGGCGAATTGGGGCTCATGGCGATCGCTGTGCCTGAAGAATACGGCGGGACGGGTTTAGATTATTTGGCGTATTCAATTGCTATGGAAGAGATATCTAGAGGGTAAGTCCCACATCCCACATAACCGATAGATATTTATATTATATGGATATACATGTATTGGATGTATGTAAAGTATGTACATTTAATAAATATTCCATGAATTATGACATCAGAATATGACATCAGTAAGGAGTACTGCTCTTAATATTTAAAAATAAGAAATGAATATACTTCTGTTAGTTTATTGTGTGCTTTGCTTCTAATAAAAAAATACGTTTGTACTAGAAAACTAAAACTTTAAAAATAAACAGTATTGTTATTTAAGTTCAACTTTATCAAAGTTGTTATTTGCAATTAAAATTTATAAACGTGCCAGAACTGCGAATTTATAATTTTCTTCACCTAATCACCTTAAATTTTTTAAATAAATTAATGCAATTATTATATTTACAAAAATTGCATCAGGAAAAATAAGTAATAAAATCATTTTTTTGTTTATTAAAAACCGTTTATTTTCGAGATAGCGTTTTACCCTGAACTCACTAAAAAGATTTAGGACTTTTTGTACCTTGGAACTTGTTGCAAAAATGGATTTAGTTCTATTATTGTAAAAAGGGCGTGCTTTAGTTGCCCTTTGCTTTTTAAATTCGGGAAAAAACTCAAAATTAAGTTTATAGTACGAAACTAAGTTGTCTTATTCTTACACTACTTGTCAATTTAAACCCTCAAATATCAATCTAGACCGGTCATACAAATAATGAATCAGGTCTTTAATTTCTATTCGTCTATTTTGTCTTAAAGAATGTTCTATTATTTTTATACATATATACATATTAGGAGTGTCAATCCTGGGGTCCCGGGATGCCGGGTTCCCGGAGTATAAACCGGACTCGAAAATCCCGGGATCGATTAATATTTCCGTGATCAGTCTCGAAATGTTCTTTAGCGACACCAACAGCAATATAGCAGACACTGAAGGTAAGGAATAAGGTGGAAGTTTTGGAAAAAAAGTGACTTTTTGGAAGTAATCATTACCAATAATCATGACCTCTGTGTATTTGTGTCTAGAGTTAGACAAATAGTTCGAACATTTAGAAAATCGCCAACTAAAAATAATATAGCCTATATTATTATAGGTACATAGGTACTACAAAAGTATATCAAAAATGATCATGGGAAAGAGCTAAAAGTTATATTATGTTGCAAAACGAGATGGAGCAGCTTACTGGACATGCTCGAGCGTTTTACACTTAGAAAATTTCATAATTAAAGATCTTATTGATCCAAACATAACACCAATTTTGGTTTCAGAAAGTGAGGTTCTTAAAGGTGTTGTAAAAGTTGTCCAACCAATTAAAATTGCAGTTGAAACTCTACACCGATGCCGTCACGATATGGATTTATTATGTAAAGCAGATGCGGATTTAAAGTTCATGTTGAAGGAATTATCCAGAATTAAAACACCACTCAGTACGGAACTACAAGAGTTATTGAGAACAAGGATTAAGCAACGCAGAACCATTTATTCTGACATTCTCTGTTATCTCAAAAATCCCGATATTCTAAACTCTGAACAAGATGACTGCTTCAAAACATCAAATATTTCCCTCATTAAATCTAAATTGCAAACACTTTTAATCAGGCTAGACACAGACAACGAAATTCAAACAGAAATCCGCGACGAAGATGACATTTCCATTGCAGAAATTCTGAGAGCAGAAGAGAATGAACCACTCAACTTCAAAGTGCAAAAAGCATTACTAAAATGTTCAGAGTCATTACAAAAGCAAACCAGTAATAAGACCCGGATGTCCGCAATCCTTTCTTTAACAAATTAATTTATTTGAAAATGATGGCTGTCGCGGACGTAATCTTCAAAAATATAGAACCTTATAAAATTAGTGAATATTTTGAATATCTTAGAAACTTATAGGATTACAAATACTAAAGGACAAAATGTTTTGTTGACGTTATTTCGTTTTATGTTGTAACTATGTTGTAGCGTACTTCTGAAATAAAGATTATTATTATTAAAGACTCCCTTGATATTATAGATACTTTTTATTTTTAGTTGTGCCAGTGCAGGGGTTGTAATGTCTGTAAATAATTCTTTATATCTTGGACCCATTTTGGAGTGGGGAACTAAAGAACAAAAAGAAAAATGGATAAGGCCTTTTACTACTGGGGAAAAGGTAATTCCAGTTTTTGTGGTATAAACTTCTCACCTTTTAAAATCGAAGGTGATTTTTTTTTTACCTTACCGTCCATTTTCTGCTTCATTTCGTGTGAAACTCGGGTAAAACTCGTTCTTAAAACTACAAATATGTCTGTCATCGTAAAATATCATCCAAATTAATGTAAAAAATATACTGCATCTGATGACAAAATGGCAAATAGTTTGAAAACGGTTAACTTTAGTATCATTCAATAAATACGTATTGTTTCTTTAAAAAAGGGGATAGGATTCTTTTAAGTGTTTTTATTTTAGGTGGGTTGTTTTGCCCTCTCGGAACCTGGCAATGGTTCAGATGCAGGAGCAGCTTCAACTACAGCTAAAACTGACGGAGATCATTTTGTTCTAAATGGTACAAAATCGTGGATCACAAACGGATACGAGAGCGAGGCCGGAATTATAATTGCAACAACAGATAAAAGCCTTAAACATAAAGGTACTAATCTCTAAACCTTAGACTACACAGTAGGGTTGATCAATTTTTAAAAATTTTAGAATTTCGATTTGGAATACTTACAAAAAGTTTCCTTTTATGTAAAAAAAAGTTTATGTAAATAATTTTAATTAATTTACATCTTTCACCCTCTAAGCTAAAGCTGTTGTTGGTTGATTTTTACATTTTCTTGAGAATTTCGAAATTTTAATATCGAATGTCGATAAATTGATTTCTCTTTTATTCATATTTATATAAAAACACAAAAACACAGGAAAGAACAGTCCAACTAACTAAAATTTGTATTTATTTTTAGGAATTTCTGCTGTTATAATTCCCAAACCAATCGATGGGCTTGAACTAGGTAAAAAAGAAGACAAGTTAGGAATTAGAGCCTCTTCAACATGTGCCCTTATGTTCGATAGCTGCAGAGTTCCAAAGGAGAATCTTTTGGGAGAACTAGGGTTTGGTTTTAAGGTAATAATGTTATAATTGTTATAAAGATTTTTCACAAAATGTGTAATAAGACTATTTCCCATTAGGTATTTTATTATTATAAAACGTGATGAATATTTATGAAGAAACAAGCGTAGCTTACGTCTGCAGACCTTGGAACTTGTTAGAAAAACGAATTTCTTAGCAATAGCTAATCTGACCTTATAGTTTTAAGTGTTTTTAGTGTTCCGTGCTAAAACTAACAAAATGGAATCACTTCGCTTTCTGTCCGTCCGTCCGTCTGTCACAGGCTATTTTCTCTGAAACTATTCGACGTAAAAATTTGAAATTTAGCACAGAGATAGAGTGTGGTGGCCAAATTATAGACATGAAGTATAAAAAGTTGAATTTTGATTCTGGGGGTTAATTTCAGGGGGTAAATTGGGAAATAGAAAAAAAAATTCAAGAGCATCGTGTAGGTGTTAAACGAAAGCCTATTGAAGCGCGAATTCAACAATATATATGATGTATTTTTTATGCATGTTTTTAAACATTTTTCGGGAAAATACGCTTAAAAATTGCTGTCCCCCACTCTTATCACCAAAAGGATCGCTCAGAAAAATCTTTAAAAAATCATGAACATTGAGAATTAGGATTGAAAAACCAGCGCGATCAATTGTTATAAACAATTTAATTGTTTCTTTCCTTATAACTGCTGAACCATTGGTTTTAGAGAAGTTTAATATTTCTCATGATGTAAGGAACAACTTTTGTCCTTACACGTTTTTCAAGATTTTTAATTTGGCTCAATCGAAACGCTCCCCACTCAGCTCCGCGCATTCGCGATGTGATACGGCATTGGTGCCGTCGGCTGCGGGTAGCGCGGCAGAGGGACGGAGATAGATTTGCTCAAGTTAAGTGGGAGGCTGATGGCACGGAACACTAATTGTGCAAGTATAGCTTGCACATGACCGATTTTTTATTTGTAATTTATTTTTAGATTGCCATGATGAGTCTAGATTCCGGACGCATAGGTATAGCGTCGCAAGCCTTAGGAATTGCTCAGGCATCACTTGAAGTTGCAGCCGAATATGCATCAAAAAGACTGAGTTTCGGCAAACCATTATTAAAGGTAAATACAGGGTGTGTTCCTACTACTCAGGTAAATGTTTCAGGGTTTAATTTCTGGTCCAATTTTAAGTAAAAAGTTCAAATATTTAAGTGTGTCTTAGAAGGCTTAATTTTCAAGATAAAGCTCGTTTTAAACTCTTTCGTTGCCTTTTGACCAAATGGTAAGTATTTTATTAGGGCGGGCCCTGTTTGCTGTTCTTGCAAATTTACCGGTTTTTATTACAGCTGGTGTCGATAGTAGTTTATTTCAGACAATAGGTCAGTGAAAGACCTTTAAACGATCTTTACATGTCGCGTAAATTTTGACCAATCCAAACTATTTTTTGGGACGCCATTTTTAGAGGTCACATTTTTATAAGTCACAGTCTTTGAGATCAAAACACTGAATCGTCACATTCAATGTTTTGGTCCTGTGAAAATCCCCAAAGATTATTCTCTTTGGACTCGGTCTGAAGCCCAGAAATATATTGTTCTAAATTTTATATGCGTTTTTTAGTTCCAAACAATACAAAATAAACTTGCAGACATGGCTTTGCAACTCGAATCTGCCCGATTGTTAACGTGGAGAGCAGCTTGGTTAAAAGACAATCACATACCTTACACCAAAGAAGCTGCCATGGCGAAGCTGGCAGCTAGTGAAGCGGCTACATTTTTGAGTCATCAGTGTATACAGATTTTGGGTGGTATGGGGTAAGTGTTACCTAACAGTTTGACAGATAAACTATGGGAAATATGTCAAGTTTCTCATACCACGGTCATTGATAAAAAATAAGTTTTAAAAAACTAAAACCTGTCTACACAAAATTACTTTTTTGAACAGGTACATGGATATTTTTCTAAATAATTTCTCGTGTCCAGAAACCATGTTAACAAATGGGAAACTTTTTTATTTTTGACTTTATGGAAACAACTTATTCTTTATAAAAAGTTCTGCTTGTTGAGAAAATAACACTCAAATCAAAAATCTTAAACCTTCTTAGTGAATCTGAACGTATAATTTTATTTTTATGCAAAATGAGTTTATCCATTAATGAGAGATATAAAATGGTAAAATTATATTTAAAAAATAACATTAATATTAGAGCGGCTCAAAGACCATATTATGAAGAAAGTATTGAAGAGGGACAAAGAACTCCATCATTAAACACCATAATAAAAACAAATAGAAGACTAGAAGAAAGAGGAATTCTGGGCAATGGCAAAAGAAGAAGAGAAAGAAATGAAGAAAGGGACATAGCAATTTTATTATATTTTCAAGAGAATCCAAAAAAATCAATTCCCGATTATGTGTGGTATCTCAGATATGGAAGAGGAGATAAAATGTTGACTTATGGAACAGTTCAAAGAACGTTAAAGTATTTTAAGTACAGACCATAGACCACCAAGCAAACCCAAACAACCAGAACTTTTTTCTGTCAACTCAAAAATAAGAAAGTTTCCCATTTGTTAGGATGGTTTCTGGACACGCTGTATAAAAGATACCAAAAATAGCAATACCAAAACCATAACACTTGGTTTTTGGCTTCGCCGTAGTCTGGTTGAAAATAGCAAATGATATAAAGAAAACCATAAAAGATGCCTTATGCGACATTGTAAGGCATCTTTTTAAAGATGTTAAGTTGGAGTTTTTTTATTTTGAAATTTTTAGGTATGTATCAGATATGCCAGCAGAAAGACACTATAGAGACGCTAGAATAACGGAAATATACGAAGGTACCTCAGAGATTCAAAGACTGGTAATCGCTGGGAATCTCATAAAGGAATGGGGTTTCTAGGATTTGATAAAGCTAAATTAGGATAGGGGATAAATTTTATTAAGTCAAATGAAAACAAAAATGGTGCCTATATTTTATATTATAATAAGCTCCAAATATTGAATATTTTTATACACTCTAAAAATGGATTATTTACTTTAGTGAAGTAAAATTAAAGTTATACAGTGCTTATACAATAAGACTTTATACACGAATATAATTTTTATTGTTCAAAGTTGAATTTTAATTTAACAACAAAAAACATTTTTATAAAAGAAATACCGGTGTTTGAGCTACACTTTTCATGCCTTTCTCAAGTGCTTTTTTTCCAATTTATAAAATAAATGAACGCTGTGACTAGAGTCCCGACTCGGGACCCAACCCCAGTCCCGAATAACGTCATCAAATTACGTCATTAGTAGTTTTGTCGGGACTGGTGTTTCGCGCCCCGACTCGGGTCCCTCATCCGGTCCCGAATTTATCTTTCTTGTATATTGTGATCAATAATTGCTTTATTGCAATAATAGAGTCGGGACTCTAGTCATAGCGTTAAAAATACACGTCTAAGCCGCAGCCACTAATGTCATTAGTAATCTAACCTCGAAATATTTGATTCTAACCCCACTTTATTTCGTAAATGAAAACTGAAAATATTACCGAAATTGGTTAATATTTTAGAATATGTTGCTGAAAAATCGCAGAAAAGTCATTTTTAACAAAGTATAATGAATAACAAACCGTTTCAGTGGGCGAAAAAACCTGATAAACTGGAGATTGTCTAAACGTTTTTAGGGGCCACTGTTGTACATCCTTTTTTACAAGCAATTCGGGGCTTTACTATATGCTATACAATAAAATTGTTGCAATCGTGTTCAGCTTTACAGTATTAGAGTTTATAGTGTAATTTAAATAATGAAATATAAATTTATTGATAAATAAAATCCGTTGTTTTATTTATTTAGAACCGAATAGATACTTAAATTAGATAACATGCAAAGTTTCCTAATTTTTAGGGGCCTAATCAACTAATCAGCATTGCGTAAAATTTCACTATTTTTTTAGAAAAAAATTCCTTGCCCTTCTGTGCTTCTAATGAAAAAGTCCCTAAACATGAAGACATTTTGCACAATTTGACAACATTGTTTATCAGGACCTGAAAAAAAATCGAGGAGTTTTCGCACAAACAATCAGGAGTAGTTTACCTCCTCGCACTCCTGATACAAAAATCAAATTTTTCGTTTTATTTTTTACTTTGGGTGCAAAGATTTTTACCAACATTTGGGAAGCAAAAATTCGAGGAGTTTTCGCACAAATTATCAGAAGTAGTTTACCTCCTCGCACTTCTGCGCTCCTGATACAAAAATCAAATTTTGCGTTTTATTGTTCACTGTAGGTGCAGAAAATTAGGATTTTGACCAAAATTAGACAGCAAAAATCCAATTTTTCATTTTATTTGTTACTTTGGGTGCAAAATTTTATTTTTATCAACATTTGGGAAGTAAAAATTCGAGGAGTTTTCGCACAAATTATCAGAAGTAGTTTACCTCCTCGCACTTCTGCGCTCCTGATACAAAAATCAAATTTTGCGTTTTATTGTTCACTGTAGGTGCAGAAAATTAGGATTTTGACCAAAATTAGACAGCAAAAATCAAATTTTTCATTTTATTTGTTACTTTGGGTGCAAAATTTTATTTTTATCAACATTTGGGAAGTAAAAATTCGAGTAGCAGCAAGTGTAACTGGCGGCGCCATCTATTAGACAATTTTGGAAACAGAATTTGAAAAATTTATTATCAAAACGTCGGTGAGTTGCAGCAAGCTGAAGGGACTAGCGCCATCTATTGATCAACTTCGAAACTAAATTTTAAAGATTTTCTTAATGAACCGTCGGAAAGTAGCAGTAATTAGTGGTCACTTGCACCATCTGTTAGTCATCTTTAGAACTACCGAAAAACTTTGTTCCTATGTTGGCTAACAGATGTCACTAGTGACTACTAATTACTGCTAAGTTCCTAAGACTAGGTGAATGCACGATTCGTCATAAATTCGGGACCGCATGCGGGTCCCGGGTCGGGGCGGAACACCAGTCCCGACAAAACTACTAATGATGTAATTTGATGACGGTATTCGGGACTGAAGTTGGGTCCCGATTCGGGACCCTAGTCACAGCGATAAATGAATGGTTTTTATTTGTTTTCAAACTGTAGCTAAATCGCTTGGTCCTTTTTTACAAGCTTTTATTTAACTTCACCTGGTAGTTTGCTTGTATCTTAGTGTTTAGGTCAAATATTGCGATCAAAATTTCGACTAGTTCTAATTAAGCTAGAGCTTTAAAATTTTGCACACGTTCCTATGACAATGCAATATAGTATACCTAATATAATGTCGTAGGTGCAGTCGCCATTACTTTGTCCTTTATAAAACCTCACAGGCAAAAGTCAAGAGGGGTCAAATCCGGTCAACTGGCCTGCCAGGTCCCCGGATTTGACCCCCTTGACTTTTCTTGTAGGGTTTTATAAAGGACAAAGCGATGGCGAGTTTACATGATATGAAAGACCGAATCCGCTTTGCCTGCTTATTAGTGACACCTGAAATGTTACAGCGGGCACGAAATTCATTGAGAAAGAGTGAGAGTGTTTGGAAGTTGAAAGGGGACATTTCGAACAACTTCTCGAGCATGACAGACGATAAATAAGTTGAAATTCATTGATAAATATATTTTTTACAACCTAATAAATACGGTTCTCGCAAAGACCTCTTAAAATGCACCTTGACAAATAAACATACAGCGTTGCCACATACAAAAAAGTTCCGTGAATTTATTTCATTTTAACGACTGTATCATATTTATGTAACACACATTTAACGAAGTTGTCGCGGCCTAATTTAAAAGTTAATAATGACGGCTTCGTACGCAGCCGCGGGTACCAGGTAGAAAGAAATAAAACGAGGTTCATTAAATATAATAATTTTATTAAACAATACAATGTACAACATTCTGCGTGATATTAATAAAAAATCAATAATTTATCTATTAGAATTCACCATAATAGAACGGAAAAAAACTAGTAGGTATGTACTTACAAAAACACCAAAATTTTCTTGTATAAAGTACAAACGTAAAAATTTAAAAATGCTCTGACATCAAACTAGATAGTGTAAGAGTAAATTTATACATTCTAAGTGCGGAGTCGCAATTGAAAAACACTGTTCAAACTTGAGTTTTCGTTTTATCTCTGGGCGCTCTAAGAGTACTTCTTTCTTTTATTTCCCCTTTTGGAAAGGAAGGATAGACTTAGAGACTAAACACACGTATGCACACACTTTTGTATGAAAATGCGTTCGCATTTCGGTCGCTGTACAATACAATTCGAATTTTGTACTAAATAAAGGGGAAAGGCCGGCAAGTGTAACTGCCATTTTGCATACAATCGGGTATGAACGCACATGATATATACGCACGCGATCGGATGCGTACATGCCTACGTACGAGATCAGATGCGTACGTATGCGATCGGATGCGTACGTATGCGATCGGTTGCATAAGTACGCGATCGGATGCGTACGCATGCGATCGGATACATACAACGTCGATCGGATGCGTACGCATGCGATCGGATACATACGACCTCGATCGAATGCGTACGCATACGATCGAATTCGTATTCAGTTACTGTATCATGGTATGCGGTCGCATGCCAACCCATCATTTCGGATGCAATGCGAATAAGTGTGTTACTCCGAAAGGTCTACGGGACAGTAATAATTGTTAATGTTAGTTTTAAATAATACAATATTCCTTTAGAGCAGCATAAAATCCGAAATTACCTACATTTAATAATACTAATAATTCTTCGCTACGCTTTCTAGGTCGCGGTCTTGGGAAACGAGGCAAACAATTTTTTTACTACTGAACAAAACTTAAAAATACACTTCTAATATAATTCCTAGGAGAAATCCAAATTCCATTTTATTTCCCTGTAAAATGCCCGTTACTGGAATTACAGACTTATTTCGTTAAATAAGTTGGGGTTAGTTAAATAGTTATGCGGGAACATTTTATAAGCATATACAGGTGTTCCTAAACATGGTAGTTTTGGAGACACAGGGTGATAAGGTTCCTGGGTCATGTATGCTTTGACCAACCGTAACTGTTTGTTGTGACACCACTAAATTGGCTTGATAACTTGGTTATCTTTCTCACTTTATTTAAAAACTATCTTGTCTTTTGCTCTCTTTCCTATTTTGTACCGTTCATAAGCTATCAAGTAATATAAAAAATATATATTTTTTAAATATTAAATAGTTTTTCAACGCTGCAAGGTATCAAAAGAACGCAAGAAACCAAAAAGTTTTGGAACCCACTAGGAGTACTAACTATTTAACTAAAAGTAGTCGGTAACGGCGCAGTGTAACAAATTTGATATTTCGTGTACATAGAGCGAAACAGCGACTATCGAATTTTAATTTTTTTTTGTCTCTAGATTATTCGTACAGTCTGTAGTGTTTACCAATTTTTGTCCAAATATATCACAGTAAAGTATTTCCTTTCTAAGCAGAAACTTGACTTTTCTGAAAGCGATAAAAATGATGCGAAAATAAGTCAACCTTTAAAAAATTCACGTGTTTTATAAAAAAAAATTGTAGCTATAGTATGTTAATCACTCTTGATATTTCCAAATTTTAGTGGAAATATTTGTAAAGTTTACTTACATATGGAATTTTGAAGAACGCTAGTCCTAATCGAAGAAAAAGCAGTTTGGTTTGACTTTTTAAAAAATGCCTAGATATGCCTAAGTCGTCACATACTTAGAGGATTACCACACAGGGATTAGGTGGATGGAGTGCCTACTTCATATATCATATATCTATGGATTTTAAAACCTGGGCCGCTAAGGGTGAAAACAAAGTAATAAAAGAGCAATGAAAAAAAATACAAAATGAGTTTTGAAATGAACTTGAGATACTAATAGAAGTTGTAACACAGGATGAGGGCACTACAAACGACGGCAATCCTGCTAGAATTTTTTTTCGACATTAGGAAAAATCAGCAGCAATCACTGTATTGAACAAAAATTTAATTAAAAATTTGCTGTAATTCTTCAAGTGCTTTGTTCGGGTCAAAACTTAACTGTTAATACTTTTTGAGAATATTTGACAGATACTGCACAGCTGTATGTATCATTATATAGTTGGCACTATGTGTCATCATGTGTTCATATGTTATTAATACATGCGGCAGGAATTTGCGAGAACTTTTCTTATATTCCTGTTGGACATTTATCTGAAGAGGTATTAGAAGCTAGAAATAAAGGATTTCTTAAATTGGGAGAACATTACGCGCGAAAGCGAGGACGGACCGATAATATTGACGACATACTGCACAACTTGTTAATTTCTGAAAATCACCTTATTTCCTTTATTAGACCGAAATATACTGCGAAAAAAAAATATGTTTTTTTATTTATTTTGTCGTAAAATAATTATATTTTTTGAGGGACCGATACCGAGTAAGGTACTACATATGCCTAAATTAAGTACAGTAATAACGTACTTCAATATATGATTTTATATGTCACAATTTTTGCAAAACAGCGAAGTAATGTACCAATGTCCACGAATTTTCGATTTCGTTCCACTGTGTGGTGTAAGAGAAAGTTCTAGGGGGGGAGAAGGTAAAAGGGACCATAACCCCAGAAAAAAATCGCCCTGTATATGGTTTGGGAAGATTTCGATATTTCCCTTTATAAAAAATATTAAAATTTAGCCCTGTACAAATTTTGAGAAAATGATCTCAAAAAACGTTGCGAGATAAAAGGAAAAAAACTAAAACTAAAACACCCTGTATCTTGACAATGAAGCATTTTAGGACATGCGTTTATATAAACTTTTGTACCTAGATTTAGATCAGGAATTGTACCTAAAATATTTACTAGGGATTTAGGAATACCTGAATTATCTGTGCACGAGAGTTAATAAACTTACTGCAAACTCAGCATATTTTAACCATTTGCATGAAAAAAACCCTAACTTAAGATAAATTCATATCATAATTCAAAATTTAGTAAAAGTCGAAATTTTAAGAGGAGTTAACAGCTTTCATTGTTGATGCTCAGTTATTGGCTATAAAAGCCAATGACTTTCCACGTAAAAATACTTCTCGTTTAAAATCGCGTGCCGCAAAAATTGACCGATTTATCGAGTTTTTTATGAGCGCGGTTTAAAAGAAAAATTTTAAAAAATGCTTTCTTATGTTTACACCGCATTGCTTGTTTTTTATAACAAATAATAAAATTGAGATATTAAATAATGCTAAAAAATCTAAAATAGTAGGGGATTTATTAATTTAGATTTTTGATTAGAAATTAAAAAATTATCAAAATAAATTTAATGTAAAAAGTGTTTTTCAATCGCTTCCCCGTGGCCAATCATTAAAGTTTTTAAGGCGAGTTTAAAGTTTTTTTTTTAATCTGTTGAAAGTTTAAATTTTGGTTACATTCCTTTCCCTAATCTGCGGGTCTCTTCTCGCTGTGTTTTTTTGTGTATTCTTCTGCGTTTTTTGAGAACTTTTTCTTATCTTTAAGATATTCTTCCGCGAGGTCGGCTCTGAGAGGATGTTCGGGTTCTGGTTCGTTAACTAGGGCGACTAGAGCTTGAATCACTGAAACAGAGACGAACATATTGGACTTCTAATCAAAGGAGGTGTGTAAATAAGGGCCATTTTCCTTAGACAAGAGGACAAATGGACCAAAAAGTGAAAGATAAGAGAAAAGGTCGGGGTATGCAAAAAATACAAAAACGTAAAATTTGGTTTATACTTAATAAAGTAGCCTTTTTTAAATTTTAATGCAAAACCTTCAATAAAAAAGTTGTTTTAAATTTTAAAAGAATTCTTATTCCAGATTTTTAAGTAAAAATTTGAAATTTCTAAATTACGCTTTTAATATATTATTATGTATAAGCATCAGTCATAATTCGCCAAATGACGCTCATATGCAAGCCTATGAAATTATCTATCTATCTATAAAAATATATAGTGGTTCATGGAATGCTTCTTATTAAATTAGTATCGAGATGTTCAAAAAAAAACGTCTAAAATGCTAAAATAATGGTAAATACACTCTAAATTATTTTTAAAAAATCATTACCTTGATCAGTTTTTGTTGCGGGTTTCCAGTTTTCAGCGCTGATGATCGGCAGACATACCTGGCCCTTCTCGTCAATATTCGGGTGGTAGATTTTTGTCTTGAAGTTGATTTTTGGCGGCTTGAAGGGATATTCGGCCGGAAAGTTTATTTCTATTTTAAAAGCGCCCTTGTTGTATGGCGGGCTGTCCTAAAATAATAGTACAATTTAAGTGGTTTCATTAAAAGTCCCATAGAGTCAAAACTATCAACATAGTTATTAACATAACATAATAATTAACATCAAATTGTTAATGGAGTACCAAGGTTAAGTTTTGGGCGCTCTTGGCTGGACCTGGTATTTTTTTATAATTTTAGATTTCGCGCTTTTTCGAAATTTTGACAAAAAAACTATTGCTTTTTCATTTTTTGAAAACCATGTCAGGGTCGTTTGCGTCTTATACCGAACAACCACCCACTTTATTGGTGACACTATATAAAAAAAAACATTTTATTTGCATTACATTAAATCATCATAAATAGATAAAAGATAAAATCAAACCGTAAAACAACCTTGTGAATCATAAAACAATAACGAAGCGCTTGTACAATGCAAACATACCAATAACATTTTTTGTGATACAAAGATAAAAAAATACCTACAAAAATCATGACAATCGTAATCTACTCATAAATGCACCCCCTTTAGGCTACACCCTGTATTAACTATCAAAAATAATATTAAATATTTATATTTATTGTTAATGGAAAATTTATTCCATCAATTCATCATGACCTTGCAACATAAAATGTACTCACACTACACCTTTAGAAAAAAATACTGACTCATTTTAGATAATTATGTCTAGATTGATAAATTTAGACACAATTTAGCCACTTTAGTAATTAAATAAAACTTTAAACTGTAGGGAAAACTCGTTTTTATAACTAAACTCCGCGATGTCAATCAAGCTAGCAGAGCCACAACGCCTTTTCAAATTTTTTGTTGTCATAATTTTTGGCTATTTTATTACCATATTTTTAATTTTTTTGATTTTCGTTTTGAAAAAAAAAACTTGTGGATCTGCTGGTTTGAGTTCAAGCTAGCGGAGCCACGCTGAAAATCTACAAAACAAAATTCTTTTCCAAAATATTTTTATAGGTACTGGAATTTTTGGCCAATTAATTGCCACTGATATATGAACAGAGACTGAGAAAAAACTGTGCTTTTTAGTTTCCTCATTAGAGAAATCCAATACTATTAGGTACCTAAATCTGCGAAACAATATCTTTATAACCTGTGAGTATCTACCAAGTTTTAAGACATTTATTGGTAATTTATTGGTAATTTATTACCACATTTTTAATGTTTTTGACTTGTTTTTTTTAACCTGTGGCTCTACCGGCTTGAGTTCAAGCTAGCAGAGCCACGCTGCAAAACCACAAAACAAAATTATTTTTCTAAATATTTTTATACTGGGATTTTTGGCCAATTAATTACCCCTGATATGTGTATAGAGACTGAAAAAAAAATAAACTGTTAGAAAAAACAGCGGTTTTCAGTTTCATCATTAGAGAAATCCAATACTATTACCTCTCCGCTGGCTCAAGTTCAAGCTAGCAGAGCTATGTACATGTTCTTTTAAAAAAACAAAGAGCAAAAAAATTAAAAATAGGGTAATAAGTTAGTATTAGAACATGGTAGATACAGATTATTATTTCGTTGTTTTAGGTAATAATATTTGATTTCTGTAATGACAAAACTGAAAAGCGCTGTTATTTTTTTCCAACAGTTTAAGCCAAAAATTCCTGTACAAAAATATTTTGGAAAATATTTTTTTTTTTTGGTTTTTCAGCTTGGCTCTGCTAGCTTAAACTCAAGTCAGCAGAGCTACAAGGTTTTTAAAAAACGAACAGCAAACAAATTAAAAATGTGGTAATAAATTAGCAATAAATTACTCTTAAAACTTGGTAAAACAGATTATAAAGTAATTATTTCGTGGCTTTAGGTTTTGGAATAGTATCGGGTTTCTCTAATGACAAAACTGAAGAGCGCTGTTTTTTTCTAAAAGTTTTTTTTTAGTCTTTGGACTGGCATATCAGGGGCAATTAATTGGCCAAAAATTCCAGTATAAAAATAGTTTGGAAAATAATTTTGTCTTGTGGTTTTTCAGCGTGGCGCTGCTAGCTTGAACTGAAGCCAGCAAAGCCACAGTTTAAAAAAAAAACGAAGAGCAAAAATAATTAAAATGTGGTAATAAATTAGCAATAAGAGCCAAAGATTATGACTTAAGAACAAATTTGAAAAGGCGTTGTGGTTCTGTTAGCTTGACATAACTCCGCGACTTTTGAAAATGATGGAAAATCTCATTTTTAATATTTTTGAATATTAACCTTTTACTGTTTATCCCGATAGCCACTAAACAATGAAATTTTGTCACACATAATAATTTTATATACCTATATTTGTCACACAATATAATTTTATTGTGAATTTTCATGTTTCCTACTTCACGATTACAACTTGCTTCAGGGTACATTTTCCTTGCCTGCTCTAAAATCCAGGAGGGAGCAGAGAGACCTCGGGTTACTCTATAAAATAATTAATGCCCAGGTTGACTGTCCACCATTATTGGAGTCCGTCAGTCCCAATTAGGAGCACTAGATCCACTAACACTTTTCACCAACCCTTTTATCGTACCCATCTGAGGTTCAACTCTTTTGTGCCTAGAGCAGCAATGTTGGCAAATCACTTTACAAATATTCTGGATTTTTTTTAATACAGAGGAGTTTTGAATGTCTACTGCGATAGCTTGCTAATTGATCGTTCCTGGACTTCATATTGTATTTGCAGTTTTAAGAGTTATTATATGTCCAATATTGTCAGTTTGTGTGATGTTATGTTCCTGTGAGCTGATAATTTGAGTATTTAATTATTATGTGTGACATGTTCTGTGATGTTAGCCTAAGCTAGGCCGAGATTTAATGACTTGTACTAAAACTAAAAACTGTGAAAAATTTGGGTCAAAAATCGAAATTCCGTTTTTCCCAAATAAATCCAAGCCCAATTCCATCACTATTTTCCTTTTGGCACAAGATTTGTAGTAGATATTAAGTTGACCATAAGGGAGTATAAGCAACTTTTTTTTCAAATTAACAGCAGTCAAGGAAAACCATATGCTGCACAGGGCTGCATACATAAATCATTACAAAGTACACATTTCTCACATTTCTGTTACCAAGCTAAATGGATTGGAACAGTTTAACCGTCATTTACATTCCATTACTAAGTAATACATTACATTATATTTTATTTACACACAGCCCTGTTGACTAATAATAAAAATTTAACTTACCGGAACAATAAGACCTTGCCAAGTTAAAATATTGGTTTCGTCCACTTGAATGTCTCGGAATGATTTTAAGCCTGAATTCCTTATGTCGCCTAATTCCTGAAAAAATTACGAGTTATTACACATCTTTAACAATTTTTTCGTAACATTATTTGTGCAAACCTTTGTGTGGTCGACCAAAAAGACAGTTCTTATGACTCATAAAGAAAAGTGAAAAAATTCTATTTTTAGAACAGATAAAAAGTCTATGAGGTGAATATTTAGAGGGACAAATATATAATTACAAAATTTAAAGAATAAAAGATGGTTTTTACGAGGTCAAACTACTGAAATCAAGGAAAAAATACTTACTTTTTGCAACCTCCTAGTGGCTGCCATTTTGTAATAATTTTTGGCAAGTCACTCGAGCAAACACAAGCCTACTTATCAAAGCACCCTGCAGCAACTTATTTTTACTTAATCGGTGTAGCGAAATCAATTTAAATATCACTTAAAAATTTTCTAAAAAAATTTTCATAATTTTTGTCGACCCTCTTGTTCTTTCTTTCTCGAACTAATCTGACAGGTGACAGAAATACCAC
Organism: Philopedon plagiatum; assembly: GCA_963971165.1. Taxonomy (NCBI): domain Eukaryota; kingdom Metazoa; phylum Arthropoda; class Insecta; order Coleoptera; family Curculionidae; genus Philopedon; species Philopedon plagiatum. The sequence continues at coordinate 97,958,246 of OZ020193.1, forward strand.
ACGCCACACCACCTAGAATGAATAAAGCAACGGCAGACGGAACTCTTAAAATTTGTTTTAAGGTTCCCACAGACCGACGCGAATTCGCTGTCGTAGCGGCTGCGATTTTTCTTATTTGACGCGGCAATGATAAAAAAAAAACGCAGCCGTGCGATAGCGAATTCGCGTTGGTCTATGGGATCCTTTGGTCCGGACATTTTGCGTTTCGTCATCGGTGCCCGTATCAAGCAATTGTAAACAAAGGACGAATTTAGGGACGAATTGATTCAAATCCAAAACCATGTGCTCTCTTTGTTTATCCAACGTAATTAAACGTAAACAAACAAAGATAGTGCCACAAAAATCAAAACCATATTGTTATCCTTATTTGTACAATGCAGTCAAATGTAAATAAATAAAGACAACAAAACAATGGTAAACGCTTGGGTTTGGCTTTGATGGTTTTGAATCGCAAAATTCGTCTAAAGAATTCTTGCTATTAAGGCGCGTTTACATTTTGCAAGTTTGGCTTGCACAAGTGCTCGATTGCGAATACGCAAGTACTTGTAACACAAAATTTCATGCTTACACATTGATTTTTGTAGGCGAGATGGCGAAGTTTTTTTATACATATTAATGTCTGTTTAAAAATGGAAATATCAGAAAATGTTAATTTTGGTGTAATAAACGTTTTATGTCATGCGTTAGGCGAAGAATTACGTGTTATACTGCAGAAAATGAAAACCTAACCAACATTCATCATATCATGCGGCGTCGCAAGCATTTTTATTTCTATATTTAGCACCTCTATAACGTTCCATAAACATTCATATTTTTCATAAATGTCTAAAAAACTCTCTACTTGTTCATCCGACCATCTATTCGGCGCCACTTTCTCATTCAACTACTACTGCAATGACTTATTGCAACCTTGTTTACACGTCTAATTTATAGTTATACAGGTTCTAGCTCGCAAGAAAAGTAAACCGGCGTTCAACTTAAATTACATGCTAATTTTGCTTGTACTAATAGTTCAGCAAGTACGTGCAACTCAGTTGACATTAAACAAGTAAGTACTTGCAATCAAGCATTTGTACAAGCAAAACTTGCATAATGTAAACGCGCCTTAAGGTGTGCAGGTCTGCAAATAGTAGAAGCAAAAGAAAAGAGGTCGTTGATGAAGATGCTACTGTTTTATTTTCTTTGCTAACACAGCACAGCACGCAAGAAAAGTAGACCGGCGGCGGCGTTCAACTTAAATTACATGCTAATTTTGCTTGTACAAATAGTTGAGCAAGTACTTGCAACTCAGTTGACATTAAACAAGTGAGTACTTGCAATAAAGCACTTGTGCAAGCAAATCTTGCATTATGTAAACGCGCTTTTACAAGTACTTGCAATCATGGTGCATTTACACATGCATGGATTTAGTGGCGCCAACAAAACTGGCGCGCCAGTAAATAAAATTAGCAAGTGTAAACATCGACTTGCATAAACATTTATTTTTGCATGCATAGAACAAAAAAGTCTGCATCCTCCTGAAATCACTGGCGCCAGTGGTGACAAAGTCGTACAGAAAATCAAAACTTGCAAGTGTAAACAAGTGCTTGCACGTCGGCGTCCGCTCGCCAGTTGTTGATTGTAGTTTATATAGTTTATTATGGCTAAAAAAAAAGTGGTCAGCAGAACTGACAATCAAATTTAAAATGAAACTGGCGTGCCACTTATTTTTGTTTTCGCATCAAAGTGTAAACCTTTACTGGGGTGCAAATAGAACTGGCGCGACCACTGGCGCCACTAAATCCATGCATGTGTAAATGCACCTTCAAGCATTTGTACAAGCAAAACTTGCATAATGTAAATGCGCCTTAAGGTGTGCAGGTCCGCAAATAGTAGTGCAAAAGTGTTGTTAAGATGGGTTTATGAACAAGGAAAATAAAAGATAAGATGAAGGTCGTTGACGACGAAGATGCTAACCTTAAAAAAATATGGAACTTCTTTCAAACGTTTCGAATGAAAAACTGAAAAAACTACAGGTAGAAACCACAGTTTCTCGAAAAACCATAGTAAAAAAGTACAAGAGATCCTCTAAAACCGTAAGACGTAGAAACAGAAGGAAAAGGAGCAGAAAAGCGTACTTTAGGACCTTAAAGAAAAATAGATCGCGACGATTCACAGAAGATATTTGTGCTGGTTTGGAAGAATTTACAGTAATAGATATGGAAATGGCACCTATGTGTGATCTAAATAAGTTGCCAGAAGAAGTGGTTGAATGGCAGAAACAAGTAAGTATCTGTAGACCGAGATTCCGCAGCACTAGTAGTGATTTTCTAACATAGAACCACCAATAGTAGATCTTTGGTAATAATACTATCACAAATAGGTGTCTAAGAAAGCTTTATTTTATCTAAAGTTTAGGTTGTGTAAAAGGCCTTTCTTTTAGGACCAAATTGCTTACTGGAAGTCCCGAGCAATTACCTTAGAAATAGAAAATCGAATGCTTCACCAACACTTAAGAAATGTTTATGCTCAACAAATTGAATATTATGAGAACCTAGATTGGAAGGCAACAAACAAGGATAAAGATTCTCAAGGTGGCAAGAACAGTAAGAGTGATAAAGAAAGCAGTAGTAAGGTAAATGTAGATATTAAAGCTAGACCTAGTACATCGAAAGACTCAGGTTTCTCAGACTCTATAAAAGATAGTGAAAAAGTATTACCTAGAACACCAGAAGGTAAAAATAGGCTAGAAGAAATGAAGAAAATATATGGTGATATGGCGCCGAAGATTATGGGAATGGAAACTGCAATTCAGTTGAATTATGATAGGTTAGTTGAGGAAGGGTCATCTATATACTGGCCCAATATACCTTTAAAACTTTAACAAGACTGGAAAAGATGTTTTTAATAAAGGACATAAAACTTAGTGTACCATTGAAGAGTTAAAAAGTAAACAGGCAATATTTTGGAAAAGGATTTATATTAGATATACAGGGTGTTAAAAAAAACTACATAACCATGACTTCCCCAGTACCCCCATGGTACATGGTACTTAGAGTTTGGTCTTCGTGGGCTGTGAGAAGATAAAAAAAATGACCATATTTTAGGTGATTCCTGGTCAGAAAAAAAGATTCTGTTCATAGATCTAGGAATGCATAGTTCCCAAGAGATAGGGTGATAAAGTTTCTGGGTCATATATATACACTTTGATCTGCCTAAACTATTTTTTAGGATGCAACTTACATTGCCTGATAATTTATCTATTATCTATTTAAAGACTTTCTTGTATTTTGCTTCTTTTAGTATCTGCATCATTTACACAGTTTGTGTGTACCTTTTCAGACAACAAGACATTTTATCTTCAAAATAGGTTATTCCAGAAACTATAAAGAATATAGACAGACACTCGAATACACCGAAAAGCCGGTCTCCCTTGAGACATTTGGTGGGTTTACTGGTTTATGGTTTAAAAGTTAGTTTGTCTACCATTATATATACATGTAGATACATAGTGTACATCTTTATATAATGGTAGACAAACAAACTTGTAAACCATAAACCAGTAAACCCACCAAATGTCTCACGGGAGACCCGCTTTTCGTTGCACGGCAGTGTTCGTCTAGGTATTATTTAGTCTATGGTTATACACACACAGATATTTTATTAAATAATTTGTAAATGATGCAAAATATTAAAAAAATGCGAAAACAAAGTTTTGAAACTAAATTGGAATACTATTTAATTAGAAGTAGTCAATGGCAGGCGCGGCCCGTGAGTTTTTTACAGGTGGGGCAAATTTTGTGGGCAACTAATAATATCAACGTAACACGCAAAATACACGTTTTTAACTAAGGAAGGTTTTTTAATAATGTGCCTATTTCTGCCAAGAAATTATTCACCTACAAATATCATAAAATCCTTAAATTGCATTTTTGCTGACTTTTTTAAGTTACATGCAAACTGTTTCTTGCACTGTTAAAGCCATTGTTAACACAAGTACTAGTACTACACTGCTACACAAAGGACACAACACAAATATCACATAATATCCAAAAACTAAAACTAATTACACAACAAAATTTGAAAAGCCAAAACACCTCTTTAAACTATAATAAGTGCCGGCGCGACCTAATGAAATGTAAACTAAAGTTTATTCAAATACAATGCGGTTATTAGGTAATTGGTTTTTCTTTGTCTAACCCAAAGGTTTTGCCATAGTATATTTCACGGAGCGGTTCGAGCAGCGGCGGATTTACCGGTACGCTTAGTACGCTGGTGCGTAGGGCCCCGAGCAGCAGGGGCTCCATATTAATTTTTCTCCCATAAAAAATATGCATTAGTGTTTTATCCTCTTATAAAAAGATTTTCTTTGTAAAAAAACAACTAAAAAAAATATCTCCCCTCAAAGAACTATTTTATAGCTCGAGCGGCAACGTTGCGCCACAAACAGCAACACACACTAAAAAAAAAAATAGGTGAGGAAAAAAGTGAGGACCCCAAAAATTGAACTTGAGTGGGTCAAGGAGGTAGCTTACATTTGTTACCAAATCGACTTATTGTGCTGAATAAAGGTAATAAGTGACATTGTTACAGTTAGCACCATAGACATTACATATATTAGACCCGCACAGCATATTCCCTACACCAGCTGAATCCGTCCAATGCATGGGCGAAGAACTGGAGTTGTACGCATTTGGCGCCAGTCAGATTCTTAAAAGTCAGCCCCGGTAAGGCACGCGCACTCGGGACGTCTAGCAAAAGTGGGCGGACGGCAACTCAGCGATCAGAACCGGTCCGACGCCATTTGAATTTTGCACTTGTGGTGAAAATGAACTAATGTTTGGTTGTGTTTATTTGCGAGCTTTTGATATTATTTAGAGATTCATTTGTTGCGCGACAATTTTTCAGTGTTGGTATTTAGATATTTTTGTGGACAATGGCCGATCAACTAGGGTTGGGGACATTCCCGATTTTAGACTTCCCGATTTCAAATAGTATGTCCCGCGTCCCAACCCACCTCCAATCGGGACGCGATTTGTCCCGATTTTAAAAATTTTCAAAACGGATTTTTAAACTCAATAATTTAAATTATTTAATCATAAATTTAAGATGTAAACTTTTTAGAGCATTACCATATTTCTTACGTTTGAATTTCATAAAAAGTTTTATGTTTTTGCTTATTGTATGCTTTAGCTGTTCTTTTATTAAATACTAGTGCCCGGAACAAGCTTGGCTTGATTCTTTATTGGGGAGTTTTCGCATGGAACTTGCACTTTTTTGAAAGAAAAGGTAATTATTTTATGGTTTTAAAAAATAAATTATTAGGTGGGTCATTGAAAATAAATTTAGGTGGATCAGTGACCAAATAACCTTATGGACGAGCCGCGCCTGGTTAATGGTATCATTAAAAAAAAATGGGAAAGACAAAAGGGACCATGACCCCGGAAAAGATATCTTCCTGTAGATTGTTTGTAATGTTTTTAATATTTTTTCATAAAAAGTGCTGAAATTCAGCCCTGTACAAATTTTGAGAAAAATCATTTAGGATAAAATGAAAAAAATAGGAAAAAACTATAACTTTAACACCTTATACCCCGGAAGCTATGCATTTTCCGACCAGTGATTTTAAGGACTTTTTTACAGTTTTCGATGAGGACTCTGTTAAAATACGGCCACGCTTTTTTCGAACGCCCTGTATAACACTGGAAATATTGCTCAAGAATTTAATAAGAGAAATTTCAAAACAGAGAATTTCTGTAGGAAGACTTTTTGATACATCATCTAATCAATATGTGTACCTAAATGCATCTATTTTTTACTTATTAGTAAGAAAAACTCGGTATACTGGGAATTAAATAATATATATTGTAAAATTTTAAAAATTACCAACCTTAATGTCATTTTAAGTATACCTAATAAAAATAAATAAATTTACAAGAAATAGCTTATTAATTTTTTGCAAATTTTCGAAATTGCTTTAAAAATTGTCTGCTAAAATGCGCTAGAGAAAAAGTCAATGCCCTTTTCTTCAAGATAAATATGGCAATAACGTCCATTCTATCTTTAAAAGGAGTTACTAAGCTTTAAAGTGTGCCTTAAATAAGACTTTTAAAATAAATTATGGGTAAACTGTAAAATGCAAGTTATCCTAATATTCTACACAGGTAATCTTCTGCTTCTTTGGGAATGTAACCAATCCTTAAGCTGGGATACCATCAGCCCACCCAGGATAATCTGGGTTGGGTGGTAGACCAGAAGGGGTAGACTTATTTGACTTAGGTGAGAATATCCATGGAACATTATTTTTAATATTGGAATGCCTAAAAAATACATTTTTAAGATAACTCCATTTTGAACTCATTATTTTACACTTATTAATAATTTTTTGCAGTTGTAATGAAACTTATCAACCCTCAGGTTAGTCTTTCTAAAGACATGCATGTGGTAGACAAGTACCAAGAAATAAGTAAATTAATACCTGTTAGGGGGGCTGATATCCTTACCTAATGTTAAAGATTTATGCGTTGAGCAAAATACAATGGCTATAATATCAGCTGGTGAAAACACTTTTTTCATGTAACTGGAAGTTTTGAAGCTGAATATTATAAGTACTATTTGCAGAAGTAATACTGAAAGTAAAACAGTTATTTTTTATAAACCTGCTAGACAAATTGTTTTCCAAGCAGTATTCAGTATTTCTACTATTTTGTTGTTGTCTTAACACTGTTGTTGCTCAGTTAATTCCTATAAAAACCAATAAGTCTAAAGGTATAGCCACATAAAAATGACAAAAATTTTTAAATTGGGTACCTACTTTTCCTTTATGTGTCCAATTTGTACCCAAGCAGAAGTATAGAATAAAATTTTAATTTATTTCGTCAATTATATGTCTTTCCTATGTATCCTCAACAGAAAGCCTTTGATTCTTTTTTAAAGTAAATAATTTGGCAACCACAATGTTAGTAGTAGCAGATTCTGAATACTCTTCATACAAATGTAAGAACCTTAGATTATGTAGAGTAGAAGAGACGAGACTATACATTGATAAAATCATTCTATCGCCACACGCCAACATCTAAGAAAATTACGCGCATGGGAAAATGAAAGATAGTGATATGGTAGAGATAACAAGTGTCACTATTATCATTAACCGGCGCACATCTTGTTTTTCGCTACATAACCTAAGGAACAGTAAGTATAATGAAAAATAACCTGAAAATATTGTAAAAATGACATCCAGTGCAGATAACCCGGTCTCGGGAACCAAAAACGTATCACAAAACGTCGTGTAGATCACAAACAACAAGGCACACTGACTAATAGTATTCAGAGGTACCCTGTGGCCACGAAAAGGAGTAAATATTTTTATGGTCTGACCTATCGCTAGCGGTAAAAGTACTGTGGTTGTTAGCTGCATAACAGTGCCAAGTAGAGGTACAATTGTAGTGGAGCCTAGCTGAAAAACGAGTGAATATAAGGGCCAGGTATTTGGGTGATTGCCCTAAAAGTGATTCATAATTTTTTTCTTGCTTAGAACAAATCATCATAATCAAATTATAAACAAAAACTTCAGTGTTAGTTTGGATACAAAAAACAGAAGTGCTGTAAAAAAGCTACTGTTTGTTTATTTTACTTACATTAAGCAATAGTGATAAAGGTGTGATTAAAATTCCTAAAAAGCTTCCCACAACCGAATTAAATATTGCTGCTGTCTCATTGCCCTGGGCAGCTCTTGTCAAAATAACAGCACTGGATACTGGTGGAGGCATACAAGCTACAGTAATTAGTCTAAAAATAAATAGCCTATTCAGCAGTTGTTTAAATAAAAAGCTAGATACTTAAGACGTGAAACTGTTCTTACCCTTTCAGAACCCAAGTATTGATCCCAAACATACTCAAAAACTTCACAAAACATTGTGTATAAATAGGAATAAATACAAATGTGAAAATTTGTATGTATAAATGCAGCCTGTAGGATCGAAATGTGTGAAAAATGCTTTCGGTTTTCAGAGAAAATCCACTTATTAAAAACATAAGTGAAACAGCTCCATATTTTACAGAATAGTCTGTTTTCAGTGGCCCTACAAAATAAAATCATTATTTTGTGTTTAAATATTGAAAGACAACAAAAATCTTACCTTCCTTTGAACCAAGTTTTGGATATACTCCAGCTAAAAATATACAGCACAGAATGGCTACCAAAAGCCAGTTTTTTCTCAGAAAGTCGGCGGGAGTTATTCCGTGCCTCATTTTTTAGAAATCGGGCAGTTTTAGCTTATTTTAGTTACATTTTAAAAAATTAGAGTGGACTGCAACAAAAAATACAGGTTATGTTTATAAAACTTAGGTTAGGTTAGGACGTTTCACTTTTCAAAAATTGGAGTAGTTCTAACGTACCGCGAATGTAGTTCCACTACCCTCGTCTAGATGGCGGGCCCGTCAATTTTCGGTGTGGAACCGTGCTAATTTACTCGTACGTCAAATTTGTCATTTTTTATGCCAGTTGATTTGTCAAAAATAACATAACTTGTCATCACGGTTTTTATTTAACAAAAACCATCAAAAATTATATTTGCAACAAACAGATAAGGACTAAGAAAGAGTTCTTTTTGTAAATATAACCAGTTTGGAAAAGCTTTAAAAATAGGTAGCAAAAAGATGGCCCGGGACTACGACCATTTGTTCAAGCTGCTGATTATAGGAGACAGTGGTGAGTGTGTAAAGAGCCTTTACGGGGCGGGGTTTGTCTTTTAAATTGAACAAAATAGTTAAAAATTGGTGCATTATCTTGGGGATTATCATAAATTTAATTTGCATCCGGTCTGTGAGAGTGTGGGCGAAAATACTTTGATTGCTGTTATTAGGTCCTATTGATAGTAATTATATTGTAGACGTCTAGCTTTCCTTTATTGCATTAAGATTTAAGGCAAATGTAGGGCCTACTGACTGGCCTATCAACATTAAAAAACGATTATGCAACTTTGGTAAATTTCTTTGTTGTGTTACGAGACTGCTAGGTTCCCACAATTCAACTTTGTGTACCCGTTACTAGGGTATGTTTCTACTTCTTGTTTTAATTCCTATAGGCATTTTTTGTCCTGCATGACCAAATAACAAAGGCAATAATACTCACAAATTAAACTGGGTACCTGATCGATACCACTTTTATCTATCCACCTACCCTAAATTCAGCTTAACATACACATAGTGCAGCTTGGATAGATATGCCAAGAGTACTTGTAATACTGGTAGTATTGTAATATACTTAAAATAATATATTTCTTTATACATTAACCTTGAATGTTATATTTAACGTAGATAAGAAAGTTACATTGTTATATTTTGTACATTTATATTTATATTATACAATACAATAATAATAAATAATAAAGGATATACAAGATGTCTCACTTAAAATGGAAACTTCATTAATTTTTTAATATTGAAATTTTTTAATGAAATCTTGTACTTCGGCTTAGGGTTTAATTAAAAACATACAATATACAACACTTGGCGCTGAAATTGGAGGCTGCTTTGCACTTCACGTGTCATCTGGGATGAGTTACTGACAATTCTGGTATCAGATTATAGATAGTTAGCATTAAGATTGGCATTTTGGCAGAAAACCAACCCAAATAGCATGAAGATTACTTTAGGAAAAGCAGTTACTTCATTTTGAATAGCGGGGTTTTAAAGGATGACGAATTTGATTATAATATATGGTTTTAAATTACCCCTTATGCTTCCAGTGGTTATGATTTATAGATCTCTTGATGATCTTGTTGGCAAAGGAATATATAGAATACCCTTGTACAAAAATTGATAAGCCCTTGGAAATACCATTGTGATTCCAAATTTAGGATTAGTAAATGAACAAATACTTTATTGGGAAGTTAATAGCATTAATAAAACATAAAAATTAATAATCTTAAAATATATAATATAAAGGTTACTATTAATAACTGTATGTGGTAAATTTATTTATAGTATGTAATAAATTTATTTTATTTAGGACTTCATTAGTTCTGTAAGATTTATTATACTGATTATAGTATTTAAGAGCAGTTTTCCAGCATAGGCATATGAAAAACTTATGATTCTTTAAGGTAATAAAAAATTTTTTTTTTTGTACTTTTCCTTTTAAACTGTAAAACAATAATTTGTTTTTGTCATTTTTCATATGTTATGTACATCTCAATACAGTTAAACTTTCATGTGTCATGGTTGGACTACTTGCGCATCGCAGTGTTCTGGGCGAGGGTCCAGAGAACTTCCATAAATATGAATTTGGACGCATGAAAATTTAACTGTATTAAGGAATATACATTTACATTTACACAATACACACTAAAGGAAACAAATCAACTAGCAAGCAGGAGCATATATTTAAAAATATTGCAATTTACAAATTATGGTCGGTCATTAAAAAAAATCGTTTACAGAATAAAATTGCCTATCAATTAAAAGTTTTAAGTGACGTTTGAAAGATTCCCTGCCAAGGTTTCTAGTCTTAATCAGCAAAGAACTTAAAAAAGCGGTTGGAAAATATTTTAAAAATCAAGCAAACCGAAAATATCATTATTTCATTTTTTTAAAGTATTGATATTTCCTATTTGGTTTTTTTTTCTGGCCTGCAGTAAGTGAAGTTGATATTGATTTCGTAAAAAAAAAATTCCTAAAGTCTTGGTTTTTCATTTCCGTTAAATGGACATTGTCAAACAAATCTCTACTCTCGGTCAAATTCCCCTTGCCAGGACATTTATGCGGACAAATTGTTGGGAACCGTGGGTGTTCGCATAGAACTTCACTAATAATAATTTTAATTCTGCGAAATGTTTTATCTGTTGAAGTCATAGAGAAAATATTGTCTATGGTTTAAGTTTAAAATCCTCCTACTGTAAACAGTTTTTGTAAAAAATCTGTGAAACACATATTATCATTCCAGAATTCTAATTTATCTGAATCACAGTTCTAGGTCTAAGGTTGATAATACTGTTATTTATGTATACACATACATATTTTACCATTATTTTAAAAGATAAAATAAATTGTATACCGATAAAATGTTTTCTTATACCTAATACATATTTTATATTAAAAACAACAGTACTATGGGATATCTGTTACAACATTTTGTGTTTGTGTTTGGTCTCTTGGCTAAATATACATGTACTATTTGATTTTGAATTTTTATTAGATTTTTTAATTTTATTTAATTTGGAATTCTCAAAAAATTTACGATTTTTAATCATGTGTTAAGTTATGTTTATACATAATCCCTACAGGGTATAAAAAATATTTAACCATCTGTCATTCGAGATAGGAATATTCAGTCTGGGAAGAGATTTCGTGCTGTTTTGAGGATTAGCCTTGTGCGACAGGGCATTCTGTAAATGAGTTCTTCGAGCATAGATTCTAGATTTTCCATTACCTGTACTACTTTATTTTATTTTATGTACAGGGTCTTCCAACGAGGACTGAACAGGGGCTCATTTTTGAGCTTCCTTGTATTTAAAGAAAAATCTAAAATAGCCAATCGATGTACTTTTTCCTGCAGAATTCAAAAATGAAACCAAAAATTTATTTGAACCAGAAACAAAAGAGTTACGCTATGGATAAGGTGTTTTTTAAATGGAACATAGCTTTTTTTATACGATTTTCGGAACGAGTGATTTTTTTTATGTCCGTTCTGATTAAAATATTTAATATTGTGACAGCTATTTTTATTAAATTTTAATGTTTTATCCAGTATAATTCAACTTCAACCTGTTTGAAACATACACTAGGTAATAAAGGTAAAATCACCTTGAAATCCTTCAGTCAAAAAATTTGACAAATTTACTAGCGGCGTTCGGTAATTCAATTTTTTCCATCGTTTTGCTCGGAATTTTTGACAGGCACATGATTCATTGTTGTAATCAGTACAACTGACCACGTGCCTGTCAAAAATTCCGAGCAAATCGATAGAAAAAATTGAATTACCGAACGCCGCTATTATAATATTGCCGAAATGAAATATTCATTAGATGAGAGATTGCAGATTGTTATCTTGTTCTACAAATGCCAAGAAAATGCAAGAGAAGCAAGGAGAAGAATTTTCACAGAAATATATCCGTCAATACTATTCTAAGGATAAAGAACCTATTTGAGGAAAATAAAACGTTACATGACGGAAAAAGAATTCCAGAAAGGAAAAGAAATCGAGACCATGCCATTGTGAATTATTTTCGACTGAATCCAACCAAATCAATTTCGGACGCAGTTCGGGACGTTCAATACGGCGGCGGTGTAAGACGCAGAAGAGTTACCCAAGGAACTGTTCACAGGACTTTAAGAAATCATAAATTTAAGCCTTATCATATCCTTCCACTTCAACATCTAACACCGGCACAAAAAGAACTTCGCTTCCAATTTGTTTCCCAAATTGTGATTCGGCAAGAAAACGAAGACCCTAATTTATTCAGAAATATCTTATGGACTGACGAAGCCACATTCACAACATCGGGGGTTTTCAATAGACTTAATAATCATCACTGGGCCGTTGGAAATCCAAGAAAGTTTCAGACAATTAAATTTAAAAAAAATAAAAAAAAAATAAATCGCCTTAACCAGGAAAATCACATTATAACAGCAAGTTTGGAAAGGCTACAAAGAGGTAGGCTCTTGTTTCGAGAACAACGGAGGTCACATTGAACATTTAAATTATTAGTGTTTTTTTTAGTTAGTATAGAGTTGGAATTCTTTTTCTGTCATGTAATGTTTTATTTTCCTCGAATAGGTTCTTTATCCTTAGAATAGTATTGACGGATATATTTCTGTGAAAATTTGCAATAAATCTTCTCCTTGCTTCGGTAATTATTTAGATTAACGTAAACAGCGAATTTTTTCATGAAATTTTGCACAGACCCTAATTTTGGGTCGTAGAACACGAATCCGAAGTCAGTTTTTGGCGGTCTCGTAAAAAAAAAATTTTTTGTGCTCAGTTTTGATTGATAGTGATAGTCTGGAAAAGGTCTGTACAAAATGCCACCACGTATTCGTGAGACTAAAATAAGACGATTTAACCCAACTTACCTATATTCAAAAGTCTTTCGTTAGGGAGATACAGAGCCCCAAAGTGGTACTTAACGATTTACTTTTTTGGCTCTAACTTTTGAACCGACTTGTATAATTTAATGAAATTTTAATATTTTATGTAGGCCATAAAGACTCATAAAACTATACTACAGTAAATGTTTGACATCGTCAGGGAAGTCAGGAACGGACTTGCCACCACACTCTTTGGGCCAAATTTTTGACAGGTATCATTTTACAGAGCTCAAAACTGATTTTTTAAATACTTTGGTCATTCCTCTTTGAAAAAGGTACTCTACATTTGTTTCGATAAAATTAGCCGTTTTCGAAAAAATTAAGGTTTTGTATATCACGTTATTGAAATAATACTACAATACTACAATAAAACACGTCGTTTTTATTTCGTTAACAATGTGTTATTGACAGGTGAAAGTTAAATAATAAAAAGTACTTAAAACTGAATCTTTCTGATATTTCAGAAATCGCTTAAACAGAAAAATGTTAAAAATGTGAAAGCTCTAGTAGTAGTAGTAGTATTCTGATAAAATTATTTCAATAACGTGTTAACAAAAACTTAATTTTTTCGAAAACGGCTAATTTTATCAAAACAAATGTAGAGTACCTTTTTTAAAGAGGAATGATCAAAGTATTTAAAAAATCAGTTTTCAGCTCTGTAAAATGATATCTGTAAAAAATTTGGCCCAAAGAGTATGGTGGCAAGTCCGTTCCTGACTTCCCTGACGATGTCAAACATCTACGGTAGTATGGTTTTATGAGTCTTTATGGCCAACATAAAATATTAAAATTTCATTAAATTATACAAGTCGGTTCCAAAGTTAGAGCCAAAAAAGTAAATCGTTAAGTACCCCTTTGGGGCTCTGTATCACCCTAACGAAACACTTTATGATATAGGTACGTTGGGTTAAATCGTTTTATTTTAGTCTCACGAATACGTGGTAGCATTTTGTACAGACCTTTTCCAGACACCCTGTATATATATATATATATATATATATATATATATATATATATATATATATATATATATATATATATATATATATATATATATATATATATATATATATGTATCTATATCAATCAAAACTGAGCAAACCTGACCACCTTTTTGCTCACCCAACAAATTTAAAGAAATTCATTGAAAAAGCTAACCTAAAAGTTTAAAAAAAAATTTTACGAGACCGCCAAAAACTGACTTCGGATTCGTGTTCTACGACCCAAAATTAGGGTCTGTGCAAAATTTCATGAAAAAATTCGCTGTTTACGTTAATCTAAATAATTACCCTTGCTTCTCTTGCATTTTCTTGGCATTTGTAGAACAAGATAACAATCTGCAATCTCTCATCTAATGAATATTTCATTTCGGCAATATTATAGTAAATTTGTCAAATTTTTTGACTTTGAAGGATTTCAAGGTGATTTTACCTTTATTACCTAGTGATGTTTCAAACAGGTTGAAGTTAAATTATACTGGATAAAACATTAAAATTTAATAAAAATAGCTGTCACAATATTAAATATTTTAATCAGAACGGACATAAAAAAAATCACTCGTTCCGAAAATCGTATAAAAAAAGCTATGTTCCATTAAAAAAACATATTATCCATAGCGTAACTCTTTTGTTTCTGGTTCAAATAAATTTTTTGTTTCATTTTTGAATTCTGCAGGAAAAAGTACATCGATTGGCTATTTTAGATTTTTCTTTAAATACAAGGAAGCTCAAAAATGAGCCCCTGTTCAGTCCTCGTTGGAAGACCCTGTACATAGTTTTAAATTTATTTGTTTTTAATTCCTGAATTGCCACTAAAAATTTGATTTAGGGGAGAGTCCTACAGTATCGTCACCCTAAGGATTATTTAGGATAAGACAAAATTATCAGTAGTTACCTTTAAAACAACCTATGAAATATAAAAAAGACCCTCTCTGCTATAAATACTACAAATAAAACATCGATTAATTTAGAAACTATTGGTTTTATGCATAAAATTCCAATACATATGAAAAGCAAAGATGAAAAAAATGGCCGCCAGTATCGGCCAGTACACATATGGCACATCATATAATGCAATAATCACAAATGTATTGCTGTGAAAATTCTGAAATGGTGGCACAAGCTTCGTGGACCCATGCCTTACAGTTTCCGCATTAAATCCAGTCCTCATCGTATGACTCATGACATAAAGGACATGTTGTTTTTTGTTCAGGTTCACTTGTCTTGCGTTTCACGTTCTTTTTCCTTCTTGCTCCTTTTGTTTCTTTTAACGATATTTTTAATAATTTTTTTTAATAATTTTTTTTTTGTCTCTTGCGTTTCACGTTCTTTTTCCTTCTTGCTCCTTTTGTTTCTTTTAACGATATTTTTAATAATTTGTTTAATTTTTTATTTTTTTTTTATTTTAATTTTTTAATAATTTCTAATAACGATATTTTTTCCACTTAGTAAACTTTTACCACGTTTTACTGATTCAATCCTTTCTTTTTGTATTTTTTTTTGTTGGAGCATATTTTTGTATGGTGAATCAGTCATAATTTCACTTTTTTCTGCTTTACGGCGTCGTGCAGTAACTCTCGGTTTTGAAGCGTCAGGAATCGGTGATAATTCTGCAATTATTACTTTAAACCTATCAACTGATTGCTGTGCTGTGTGCTCCACGTCAGAATTTCTTTCAGGAGAAACTGAAAGTTGAGGTTCTGTCTGAGAAGTTGTGGCCGATACTGCCGGAAAATTTTGTGGCCGATACTGAAGGAACCGAAAAAAAATTATATCTGAACACAAACAAAAAAATACAAATAATGTTTGAATGATAACTTATTTTTTATGTAGCTATATTAAGAAAGAATACCTACCAATATCAACTGCTTCCTGAAATTGATAATATTCATATAAAAATGTATTTTTATTTTATTGGGGGGCCGTAGATGTGAACCGCTCAACATAAATCGTCGCACTGGCCATAAACGCGCAGCGACAGGCTGACGCTGCGCGAGCCAGGTACTTATGTGAACGTAGTGCACAACAAGTAATAGGCATATGAGCACCATCTATTATCGGTGGCTCGTAAGAGCAGCTGGCCGATACTGCATGCTGGCCGGTACTGTGGGACTCTCCCCTACTATGGCTGATTTATATTATTGGCTCTCTGTGGTTTTATAATTCTGTATTGTTTTTGTATATTTTTATTGTTCATTAATAATATTTACTACTAGCTTGCTCCCGCGGTATAACAATTTTTGAACCCCTATTTTCCCAATTAGGGGTTGATTTATTAAAAACTGTGAAACACGTGTTTAATCATTTATTTTTTGGAGTACTTCTATGGAGTTTAAAGTTAATAGGACCAACTAATATTTTTTCTCCATACAAACTTTCAACCCCCTTACGACTACTTTAGGGGTTGAATTTTGAAAAATCCCTTCTTACTAAGTCTCTACATTATAAAATGAAACTACTGACCAAATTTCATATTTATTGCTCCAGCGGTTTCGGCTCGCCCGCAGTAGGGGTTGATTTATTAAAAACTGTAAAACACGTGTTTAATCGTTTATTTTCTGGAGTACTTCTATGAAGTTTCAAATTAAAATGACCGTCTAATATTTTTTCTCCATACAAACTTGCAGCCCCCTCATGACCCCCTTAGGGGTTGAACTTTTTGAATAATCCCTTCTTAGTGAGTCTCTACATAATAAAATAAAACTACTGACGAAATTTCATATTTACAGCTTCAGCGGTTTCGGCTCGCCCGCGACTTCGTCCTCGATATAACAATTTTACTCCATTACAAACTTTGAACCCCCATTATACCCCCAGAAACTGTATCTTGAAAGCTAAATATTTTAAGAAGTTCATTTACATGCCCCAGAAACTTTATCACCCTGTATCTTGAAAGCTAAATATTTTAGGAAGTTCATTTATATAAACTGTTTAGGATTAGGAACATCCTGTATATTTTTTAATATAGTTAAAGTTGCCAAAATTTAACCGATTTCCCTGCCGGTATATTAAAAATATTTTTATGTATAGTTTTTTGTTGGTTTGTTCACAAAATTCGAAAAATATAATATTAATTTTGAAAAATAATGCAAAATCTTCTTTCAGGCGTAGGAAAAAGCTCCCTGCTCCTACGCTTCTCGGATAATACCTTTACTGGGAGCTACATCACCACGATAGGAGTAGATTTCAAAATTAAAACCATCAACATTGATGGACAGAAAGTTAAGCTGCAGATCTGGGACACGGCTGGGCAGGAGAGGTTCAGAACGATAACTAGCACGTATGTTGGTTTCCCTATTTGATTGATTCTTATGAGTAAAGAGTTGTAAACATAGGTAAGTCCAGGGGCGTCTCTACACTATTTGGAAATACAATTAGAATCCTATTTGAAAACTCACCTATGTTTACAACTCTTTACATATGAAATGTGTACACCCTTTAAACGACTTTTTTTAAAACATAATTTCACTGATGTGAGATAACAGAAATATTCTTCTCTCTTCGTACATCATGGGATTCAATTTTAATTTTTTTCCAAACCTCTCTCTATCTTTGTTTTTGCTTTCATGAACTTTTATGACCTTTTGGTCTTTGAAATTCCTTAAGTTAAAGAAGAAGAACATGCTTATGATAGTAAGAAGTCACGGGATCTATTAAAACAGTTTTAAAATACCTGAGCGCAGAAAGACAAGTCTAAATATGGGGTAAACAAGCTTGGTCAAGCAACTATACATGGACTTAACACGGCGCGCCAATCCAATCGATACTACGACAACCATTGTTATATATCACACGTTCGGCTGGCAAACGCGACGCACCTCTGTGTCGTCCTTGGATTTTAGGATATTTGACCATGCTTATAGCTTTTTCCATTGATCAAATGAGTGCTCACTGAATGTTTTTCTATCTTTTGTTAACAATATGGAATAGAATAAGATGCAGATATACTAAAACTACACTAGTCCTTCCAATGGAAAACGCAGTTAATCATTAGCCACTAGACTAGACTAGACAAAGACAAAACACTGTGTTGTGAAATGAGTATAAGCATATTTCTTTGTTTTTTCTATATAGGTATTATAGGGGAACACATGGAGTAGTCATAGTATATGATGTAACGAATGGAGAAACGTTTGCTAATGTCAAAAGATGGCTGCAAGAAATAGACCAAAATTGTGACGTCGTCAATAGTGTTTTAGGTAAAAGAAAAAATTTCATATCATATTGTTTTAAGATTATCGTTAGACTTTAGTTAAAAAGTTTCTTATATTTGATAACCTTTTCTGTATACTTTCGACCAGATTCGCTAAAAAGGTTTAATATTGCGTAAATTAAGATCTAATTGATCAGTTATGTATTGCTAAGTTTGATAGACTGGTCTAGCGATAGTGAATCCGGTCCTTTATGTCTATTTTATTAAATTTGTCCACATTTCTGCAAAATGGACAATACCCAGGATATTCAGTAGTGTTTAAATCTGGTCTGCAATCGCCCATTACAAAGTAATTTTTGTAAACTTTCATTTTGCCTTAAATTTCTGTTTTAGTCGGTAACAAGAATGATACTCCAGACCGTAAGGTGGTATTAACAGAAGATGCTCAAAGGTTCGCGGATTCAATGAACATCCAACTCTTTGAAACGTCAGCTAAAGATAATATAAATGTTGAAGAAATGTTCATGGCGATAACTAGGCTTGTTTTAAGGTAATAACGCAGTGGAAACTTTTTCGCGATGTGTGCAGTAGGCTAGTAATGCATATTTTTTTTATTTCAGGACAAAATTAAATTCGATAGAACAACGAAACGACATAAAAGACGTAGTCAGTTTAAGCCACAAAAAGAAAAACAAAAAGAAAAGCAATAGTTGTTGTTAACGAAGGACTGCCAGGAGAGCGCGTGTGATCGGTCGAATGTATGTTTTCAAGTGTATAAAAGTAGACTACAGAGACGTGAGAATATACTTTTGTAGGCTAAATTCGCTTCCATACGCTATTTTTGCTAAGCCAAAAGTATGTGATATTATTGGAAAATAGCAACTTGTGTTTTTACTTGCCTACAATGGCAACATTTGAAATGGATGGACCAAAAGATTTTGGCTCTAAAAATGGTTTAAGAAATGTAGATAGGTTACATAAACATAGTAATTAATGTTATCTATTCTAGAACTAACATAATATGGTAATTTAAAAAGAAAATTTTAAAAACTATTAGCTCTTCCACTAAACTACTCATTTAGATTCGTAATTTACGCCGCAAAACATATTTCCTATAACATTAACTAATTTTGGGGTAATGTTTGTCTAGATAATTGTTAAACAAATAAAATATGTTTACTTCTTACGTACTTACTTTTCAATAAAAAGAAACACTTTACAGATACACAACAATATATGTACTACCAAAATGTCTAATAATCACAAAATATTGGCAAAATGCTTTTTGAAAACACGGAAAACCCGCAACAATATTCCTAAAAACAAACTTAGATTTAAAATGTCATAAATCAAAATCGGACGGGACGACCCTGTAAATAGCGAAGGATCGCGGAATAGACAAAACGGGTTGAAGACTGCCGGAAATAGATATGCCCTTGCGGGCACAGGTAATTTTCACACCAATAATCCTTCAACAACAACAACAAACATTTAGGTGACTGTAATCACAGAGGTAAATTGCACATCGAGTCCTACCAGGTAGAAGGTGGGTACTTGATTTCTCTCATGACACCAAGTTTTTTTTATAACGCTTATTACTATGTTTATGTGACCAATTTTTTCCAACCAAAAACAAGCCTTATAGTCATGGTTATGAAATTTCTTCCTTCACATGTAAATGGCTCTAAAATATAACCATTTGGGACCTAATTCTCGGAATTGGGGAATTAATTTTCAAGGTAAAGTTACGTCACTTTTCCTAGTTTCAAGAATTCAGCTACCGGGTGTTTTACTTGTAAAAAATTCCCTTCTTTATAGTTTCTCATTTTTTTTAAGGTAAAATGTTTTTGAAATTTTTGTATGTGTGCGAGTATGTGTGTGCGTATGATGTAAATCAAACAAAATGGTCTGATTGTAAAGATTAATTTTTTACCCTAGAATATCTTATGGTTAGCCGTCGGTTTAAAGAAAAAGCCTGTACATAACCAAAAAAGAGTGTAAATATAATACCAGTTATATGTTTTTTAGCTAAGATTAGTGTAATAAAAAAATTATACTTTTTTTCTGCGCGTTTCTTGGGTTATTTCACAATTTGGTTTAATCGCTTTTTTTTTTTAATTTTCCCCCACTTTTTGTACATGTTGGTCATGTTCAAAATACAAGAAATAAAATTGTGTGGTAACTTAAGAAAGCCTCCTGTCCAAGTTTCTTTTTTATACAAAAACATATTGAAACAAAAATTGCTGTCTAATTTGCATTATTTTGTATAATTGTTGTAAATAATTCATTTTTTAGCCAACTAAAGGAGATGGGTAAATAAGGGCCATTTTAGACGCTTTTTAAACATCTCTGTACTATTTGAATAGGTAGATTCCATAGGTTCCATAGTCTAGCATATGAGCATTAACTCAATTTGATTCAGTGTGCACTTCTCTTTTGAAATGGTATAGAAAAGGTCAATAAAACCGTCGACAACGGTAAAAAAGTGGCATGCTCTCTTTGTAGGGCGATTAATATGATTAACGTTTATATTTCTATTACAAATCCTTTATAAACATAAATTGGCATATTGTCACGTCGAGTCTGAAGACGTGGCACCTCCATCGTCTTCAATATCTTCATAGAAAAATTGAAGAATAGTTTGAATTGGATGCTTTTGTTTCATATAGATGATCAGCGGAAAATTGCCCTTATTTACCCATTTCATTTCAAATCTAAAATATTTTTTGTTGAATGCATTTAGCCAGAATACTAAGTTTGCACTAGAGATTCAAGTGGAAACTGAACTTTTAAAGGAATTGCTGAAATTGATGATTTTAACTTACGTGTAGTCAGTACATTGAAAAAGGGGGTCACTCCAAAAAGGATTATTCCTATCAAGTCAGAATTACAGATATTTACTAATGTCTGTTACTTTTAAAAAAATATTCTGTAATATTTGGGGTTTTCTTACAAATTGCCTATACAGAGTTTTGCAAAACTCTACCAACAGAATTTTACAGATGTTTCTTTCGCCAAAAACTTCTGTTAACGTAGATCCGGAAACTCTTCGTTTTCATGATACCTACAGGGCGATACAGTTTTACTTTTAATTTGGGTTTTCTTGGTTATTTTACACGTTTAAAAATCATTAAAATTCCGTACGTACGGGTCTCCTCATATTTTGCCCCCCCCCCCCCCTCCACAGCCGATATTTAAGAAGTAATAAATTTTTTTTATTTTTGTCCAAATTTTCAGAAATTGTTGCCAAAAAAAAAAAACGATTGAACATCGCAATTGTAAAATTTTTAGGAAACTTCAATTCATTTAAATGGAATACCCTGTATATAGGCTTACATTTTTAGGCAGCGCATTTTATTAATTTTGAGAAATATACAGGGTGAGTTTTTTAAAGTGTTACAAGGCGATATCTGGAAAACGGTTTAAAATATTTTCATGAAATTTTGATTAGTCAATGGGGGGCAAATTTTTGACATTTACGCCCGCTCTATTTTGAGGGGGATTGGAATTTTAAATGGGATCATGTACTTTTGTTTATAAAATTCGAATCTACATAAGTAAAAAACTACGTACATATAAATGTGTACACATTTTTTTTTGATTTGCTCTTTTGGTTACGGAATTATGATTTATTAGGTTTAAAATAAAAAAATTATTAACCAGTTAATTTCAACTTATTTATCGTCTGTCATGCTTCCAAAACACTTTCTCACTCTTTCTCTAAATGAATTTCGTACCCGCTGTAACATTTCAGGTGTCGCTAATAAGCAGGCAAAACTGATTCGGTCTTTCATATCATCTAAAGTTGTAGGTGCAGCCGCTATCACTTAGTCCTTTATAAAACCTCACAAGAAAAAGTCAAGGGGGTTCAAATCTGGGGAGCTAGCGGGCCAGTTGAGAAATAATCGTTAAAACGTCAAAATTCTCAACTGACTTAAATAAAAATAATGGTCTCTATACAGTATACAGGGTATGTATAGATTAGATTATGCGATTAAAATTTGATCACCCTGTAGCTAAAGATGAAGCTTTTTCGGTTGATACGAAATTTATTCTTTTGTTTAGTCTAACGATTACCTCTAAAATTTAGTCGGTAGAATTCTTGGTTTTTAAGTTTATACAGTGTAGCAAAATTCATTTAAAATTAGTAAATTTCTACTTATCTCTTAAAGAAATTTAAAACAATGCTTGTCTAAATACTAATTTAATAAAAAGAATGTTCCCCGCTCATTTTTAACGAATTGGCATTTAGCATAATTTTTAGCTTTAGTCACAAAAATGAGCATATCAAACTATTTATTTTCATGACATTATAATAGTTTTTTTTTAAACAAGGTGCATTTATTTATATAGATTTTAAATTTTATATTAATTTGAATGTATAACTACGTATATGAAGAAATCTGTGCATTTGTTTCTTATAATAAATAAATTGTATATTTGTTGTGAATATTTGTTTTTTTTATATACTTTTTTTACTATCCATTCACTAGAAATCGATCCTTTAATTCCCGCTCGCAGTGGGGAATCCCATAATATTTGTATTTTACTATTTCCAGTTACATCTTGAGATTTTCAGGATTTTCGATTCGAATCCTAGGAACCGCATTATCTTAAGTGGTGACATCTATGAATAGTTACTGAAAGTTCATCACCGATGCTACTCTTTTCCTTTCTTACTTCTGTTTTGCATTAACTAAAGGGAGATAGAAACATAATCGACCATATGTAATTCTAAACGAGCAAGGTTTTAAGTGAACTAATCAAAATCGTTGCATCTGGCAGATGCAAAATTTAACGGTCAAAGTTGATATTTGTTTACACTTGTATAACCGCTTTGAGCCCCGTTTTGTGTTAAATTTAGTTTTTCTTGCCAAAAAATAGTTTATTACTTATTTGAATAATAAAAACCAAAAATGGAATCCTCAAAGGAACCAGTGAGTGTGAGAATTGCCCGCATAAATGCCGAAATTACGGGAAAAGCCAAACATTTGGATTTGGAGAAAGGTCCCCTACTTGGTCGGGAAAGTCTTTTGGATGCCTTGCAAGTGTTATACGATGAGTGCTGTTCAGAAAATTTGCAGAAATACGATTCGAATATTGCTGACTTTGTGAAAAAGTACAAAAGTGCCATGAAGGAAATTATGTCTTTACGTGTAAATATCAGTGATTTTGAGATCAAAAATATAATTGGTAAGTTGTTTTGTGATTTACATAATTAATTATTGCAGAGATATAATTGTGTTCCAAAATCATATGTTTTTTAGTTTAACTTTTGATCTTATATTGGGTAGAACGTGCTTGGAATTATCACTTAAAATTAATTGCTCCACACTGTAATAGTCCCTAAACCATTTTTTTTATATATATTAAGGCTGTGGTCACTTTGGAGACGTTCATGTAGTCAAGGAGAAACAAACAGGTGACGTTTATGCAATGAAAACTATAAGAAAATTTGATAACGAAACCAAGCGAATGTCATTTGAAGAAGAGAAAAATATTATGGCATTTTCAAATTCACCATGGCTGACGAGCTTGCAGTACGCATTTCAAGATAGTTCTTATTTATTTTTTGTAATGGATTATCATCCTGGAGGGGACCTTTTGGGTAAACAGCTTTACATACTGCATAACATATACAAGTTCTAATATAAAATATGATGAATTAAAAGCTTATTTTGTTTTGCAGGTCTTCTTTATAGAAAAGGTGGTACTTTACCAGAGAGTGCAGCATTGTTCTATATAGCAGAGTTAGTTTTAGCATTAGAGGATTTACATGAGATGGGATATGTCCACAGAGATGTTAAGCCTGATAACATTTTGTTAGGTATGTAGAATTACTCGATTGATATCATTTAGATATTGAAATACCATTGTGAGATCTGGTCTGAAGTACTGTTGTGTGCTCTGGTTGCCTTTTTACCAAGTTCACATAAAAGCAATTGAGGGGGTACATAAATTATATGCTTATAAGAAATATTTTAAATATCTCCTCTTTAGAGTCCAGACGTTTTTATCTGGATATGTGTTTTCTATATGGTCTTTTAACAGAGGACACAGACTGCAAGTATATTTAATCCAAATTAAACTTTAATACAAGTCATTTGACTGTGGTGGTCAAAGGGATTTGTCGCAATTTCTCTATTTTTGTTTTGTTTCTATTTTGATACTATATTAAAAAAAAAAACAATTTACCAGGGGCGTGCGGTGAAAATTCAAAGTTGTATATCTCTGTTCCTACTTACAGGAACCGCACCAAATTTAGGGGTTTTAATAGTGAGCCCACTGGGAATGTTTTAGTAAAGAAAAAAACATTTTGTAATTTGCGAAAAAAGTTGAATTGTTGCATTGCTTCCACTGGGAAAAAAATAAAGACGTTTAGGTATGTTATTCATTATTTTTCTAAACAAATTTTGCATCATTTTGTCAACAATTTTTAAATTTTAAGAGAAAAAAATGTGTTAGTAGAAAGTTATAGTCATTTGAATTTTTTTTTAAATTATATTTTAGATTTCAAAAAATTCAAATGACTATAACTTTCTACAAACACATTTTTTTCTCTTAAAATTTAAAAATTGTCGACAAAATGATGTAAAATTTGTTTAGAAAAAATAATAAATAAAATACCTAAACGTGTTCATTTTTTTCCCAGTGGAAGCAATGCAAAACTTCAACTTTTTTCGCAAATTACAAAATGTTTTTTTTCTTTACCAAAACATTCCCAGTGGGCTCACTATTAAAACCCCTAAATTTGGTACGGTTCCTGTAAATAGGAACAGAGATATACAACTTTGAAATTTCACTGCACGCCGCTGCAATTTACAACTATTGTACTGACCTCATCGGTATATATGGACTATATAAAATGCATTAAAGTTAAGATAGAAACAAACATAGGCGCTTTAGGAAGTTGAAAAGAGACAAAACTTGTCGACGGCCCATCAATAATATCGCTTTCGGGGCGCGCGTGGCCGTCAATGCCGGTTTTCTGGTTGTCGCAAATTCTGACTCACTAATTTAAATATGACCAATTTATTATTAGAACAATATTCGCGATACATTTATACATTTAATTTTAATATAAGCTTACCTAATTTTATTTTAAGATATTCAGGTAATTACTAATAATAATAATACTTGTAACTGTGCCTATAAAACATTAAAACCTACAGTAATTATTACGACTTTGATAATAACTTGGCAACGCAGCACTTGGCGCATTATTATTTTAGAATTGTATCCATGCTGCCGCTAAGCTCTTGTTCATCGTTCATCATTATTAGTCGCCGGACTAGCCGGCATTTGCTAAGTTGAAGAAGTCTTTCGTCTTTCAACCTAATTTTGTTGTTTTTGTTTGAATATTATTTGATATTTGTGTTGTGTCCTTTGTAGTATTAGTACTTGAGTACTTATGTTAACAATGGCATTAACAGTGCAAGAAATACTGCAGTGTAAAATAAATAGTACATTAACATTTAAAAAACGTTTAGAAATTAAAGAAATACTGAAATACTGAAATACTGAATTTATTCATGCTAAACAAAAATATACAATTTTTTTACAATCGTCAAAGAAAAAGGATGCCTCAAAAATAAACAGTTTCCCATTTGTTAAGATGGTTTCTGGACACGCTGTATACCCTGTACAAATTCCGATAATTTCATCTTTCTTCCAGATCGTTGTGGACATATTAAACTGGCAGATTTCGGGTCGGCCGCCAAGTTGGATAAAAATGGCCTAGTTAAATTGGGGCCCCCTGTTGGTACCCCTGATTATATAGCTCCAGAGGTCTTGCAGTGTCTTGATAATAAAAGTGAAAAGGGGACAGGATACGGGGTAGGTATAATGCATAGCCGGGTTTTAGTTTTTCAAAGTTGTATTTTTATTTATGATTCATTACTGGGAAGCTATTTTTTTATAGCAAATAACAGAAACGACAATCTTAAAAGCCAAGAGACTGCTCCTGATATTAAAAAGAAAGGGTTTTTCAGGTATCTTGTGATTTCTGGTCAATGGGGATATTCGCTTACGAACTTGTAGTCGGCAATCCGCCCTTTCAGGGACACAACACCACAGCAGTATATTCGAAAATCATGAATCATCGAAATAATTTAAAATTTCCGCCTGATGTTGTTCTGAGCCAGGCCTATGTCAGTTTTGTTAAGGTAAGCGTTTTTAATGTTTTTTATTTAAATTTATTAAATATACATAAGTAATAACCTTAGATTATCAAAGTAATATCTATGGCTGACCAGTTTGATTTGTCACTGGTCAAAATTACAAACGCGCTACAGTCTTTGTTTCAAATATCTCATTTTCACTAACTGGTATAAATGGGGGAGAGAGAATAGAAAGTTCGGCTGCGTTAGGGGTTTCGTGTGGAAATAAATATTATCGAATGAAGAATCAAATACCCTTAAGATACAATCTTCTAAACAAAGCATCCTAAAAACTAACTAAATTTAAACCAATAAGGACACTCTATACAACATGGCAGGTCTGACTACCCCTTTACAAACACACAACAAACCACTCTACAACTATTGATCTTCATAATTCAAGTTGTCTCAATTTTTTAGAGTTTGCTAAACGATTGCAAAACTCGACTGGCGCAAGACAAAATCAGATCGCACGTATTATTTAAAAACACGAATTTCGATACCTTAAGAGACCAAGTGCCACCATACGTTCCAAAGATTACCTCTATCGAAGATACAAGCAATTTTAGTGATGTACAGGCTAAAAAGAGACATCCTAGTATTGAGAATTTCAAGAAGAAGACTCAGTTTTCTGGAAGGAACTTGCCGTTTGTGGGTGAGTATTACTTAAGCAAATTATTGTTTATCATTTTTTTTTACTTTCATTATTAAAGGAAGTGAATAATCTCTCGAGATTTTTTCATATTTTTACAAGATCGCAGTCTAGGTTACGGAAAACGTGTTTTCTTATTTCCTTTGGTCTGGTTGACGCGAAAACTTCGTAAAGAACTTGAATTCCCTTTTATCATTTCCCTAAACTTTTTTCTCTAAAATAACTGCTTTTCTCCTTAACGAAAAAAGGAATGGTGCCTAAACATTACAGTTTCACTTATTATTAGAACTTATTATTAGACGACAGACACAATAGTGTGCATTTTCAAATTTCAACTTCTTTACGGTATGGTGAAAGGACGGTGGATACAAGCACTTAAAAATTTACTTAAATTCTTCGTTTATTTATTTATCTACCTGTTTCTTATCGATATAAAAAGCATGGAAAATCGGACAATATCGTACAAAAAACTTATAACAATACGCAGTTTTTTATTCAAAACATCAAAATGCTTCATTTTAGTTATCTTCACGGAGGATAGTGTGAAACGCAACAGTGTTTACAGTTTTGTTAAAATAATTACAGTTCAGATATTTTTTGTGATTAAAAGTGTTTAAAATTTTACCACTTTTTTTACAGTGGTGTCATCTTTGGTAAAATAAAAAATTTAAGATATTTAAAGGAAACCGTATAATATGTACTGCATAATTGGTTTAAACCGTCTTCCCAGGTTTTACCTTTACTCATGATCCCAACGACGTGTTCGAATCGAATTTCCGGAGGCGGTCTATACAAAAAAGCGAACTAGTTGAAAACCTCAAATCCGAGCTGGAGTCTTTGAGGATGAAGGTCTCGAAGAGCGGCGATTTTGACCAAGAAAAAGAGAATTTGGTGAAGAAATTCGAAGAAAAATGCAGGAAATTGGAGAGCGTCGAGGCCCTAAGGGATAAGTTGGAGAAAGATTTCGCTGGTAGTATAGCTGAGTGTGCGGTAAGTTCATTGTTCCATTTTATTAATATACAGTATGTCCGTGGATGGAGTTTAGAACGTGAATCTTTTTTTTTATTTTACAGGCAACAAATTTTGCTAGGAGTTTGCATGCAAAATTTTGTCCATTTGTCTTTTTCTAAACCTTATCCGTGGACATGCTGTAGAAATATTACATATTAATTACAGAATTAATTAAAATTACACGATATTCGAGACTAAACCTATTTTTAAAAGAGTAGTTTTTTATTCATGCTATCAAAATATAAAAATGTCATTTTTCAAATGTCAATATCTTGGAAACTATTAAGCTTACAACGCGTACAGTGGCTTATGTATGCCATACATATTATGTAGTATGTTCGGAATTTTAAGCAGAATTCAATAATATACTGCAGGTGCTGTTTAAAATTCGAAAGTCGCTGTCAGTTAGTGGTAGAGCTGGCAACGTTGCATCTGCAACAGTATTTTCGAAAACTAGATTACAATCTCCTACACCTCTGTTGGTTCCTGAAATCTTCTAATACCTGGTGTACCTGGGTTCAGGTAGATAAAATCAAAATTATGCTTTCTCAATTATTCAAGACTAATTTTAAATTGCTTTTGGCGTTATTTATCGTATCGAGTATATTACCTAGTTTTTGTAAAGTATTTAATAGTATAATACCTGGTGTACCTGGGTACAGGTAGATAAAATCAAAATGCTTTCTCAATTATTTATGACTAGTCTTAAATTGCTTTTGGCGTCATTTATCGTCGTATCAAGCATATCACGTAGTTTTTGTAAAGTAAATTAGCAAAAACTAAATTTTTTCAGGCTATTAAACGGACCCTGGATCTGGAACGTAAAGACCGCGCCGATTTGGAGAAAAGGGCATTGGACCTGATAAAAGGGGCCAAAATAAAGTGGGAACTGGCTGAAAAGTCCAAAATTGAGGCTCTCAATTCCGAAATTGAGCAACAAAAGGAAAAAATTGAGGAGCTCACCAATGCCAACAAGATGTTGGACGAGCGGTTACAGCATGCGTTGAACATGGAGGAAAAAAATAGGTTAGTCTTTCTAATTTTGGGGACAATACTGAAATGGAAGATATCGGCATTTATTAATTTTTACCCATCTGCGGAATGCCAATAATGTTTTTAACAGTCTATACATATACAGGGTATTTCCTAAATAATCTAAAATATTTTAGGTAGTGATTCCTTAGGCGATTTTATGAAAAAAGCAGATGTTTGAAAATTCTGCAGTTTTGTTGCATGATGTTAAAATCTTTTTTTTTTCTAGCTTTTTCATTTTATCTTAAACATTTTTTGAAATAATTGCCTTAAAATTTGTATAGGGTTAAATTTTGGGGCATTTTATTAACAATTATTAAAAATTCCCCAAACAATGTATCAGGCGATATTTTTTCTGGACTCATGTTCCCTTTTATCTTCCAGAATTTCCTTCGACGCTACTGACTACTTTTAATTAAATAATAAGCGAGGAGTGTCGTACCAAAAAAAAGTGAATATAGTTGGAGGGCCTTTTTACTAAACCTAAATAAAACGACTGGGAAAAAGATAGTTTGAACTAAATAAGCGGCAAATAATATATTAAAAATTAAAAAATGTTGATAACTTCAGCTTTAACAACTCCTAATAACAGTTTTTTTATTTATTACTAAATTATGCGTATGTATAATTTTAGGCAATCCTTGGAAAATGTCCAAAGCTTAAGCAGGAGGAGTGTCGTAGGGCTTGAGAATCGTCTTGAAAAGGTCACGACAGAAACTCAAAGCACCATTGCTGAGTTACAAAGGTAACACTTTATAAATCATTCTTTAGACAATTTTGGAGCTCTCAGTACTAGTATTTTGGCTTCTTTTAACAATCCACTGTTGTTGCTCAATTATCTGCTGTAAAAAAATGACTTCAACGTAGACTCATAGAAGAGATTTTATTTCGTACTTTTTCTTTAAAACAGTGTGCCGCAAAAATTCAACAGACGTATAGCGGAGCGTGGTTTAAAAGGAAAAACACACAATCAAATTTTGGTGCCTTTGGCGAATTGTATGCACTTTTTATGTATCTATACTGAAAAGTAAGGTTTTTTTTATAGGAAGAAACAGAGTAATGTTAAATAAACAAAATAGTCCTTAAGATAATTTTGTATTTGTAGCAAAGTCAGTGACGAAATCCACAAAAAGGCCGTACTACTAAATAAAATCAGTGCTATGCAGGAGAAAGAACTGGATCTGAAAGAAAAACTAAGAGTATCAAAGGCAAATTATGAAGGTCTCAGTAGCAAGGTTTTCGAAGCCGAAACTGTGATCAAGAAACTAAGCAACAAAGTAAATGATTTAGAAAAGGTAACAGCCTATATATATAATCCAACAGCAACTCGCAACATTTTGTATTTACGATACACATCAGGCAGGGACCGGACCCAGGTTTTTTTTCTTTCAATCTTAGGACGGTGGCTCGTATCTTGCCTCATTGTACAGTTCTCAATTACACTATGTTGGGTTACTGTTGCAGTTGCACTATTACCAAAATAGTATAGTTTTGAACTGCCATCTAGCAACATTTCAGGGAACTCATCTTTAACCAATCTAACACAAAGAACATCTACAGCGTGTCCAGAAACCATCTGAACAAATGAGATACTTTTATTATTGACTTTACGGAAAAAGTTATTCTTCATAAAAAGTTGTGCTTGTTGAGAAAATAACACTCGAATCAAAAATTTTGACCCAGCATATACGGGGTGTCAAAACAAGTAAAATCGATAAATGCCGTAGAAGGAAACTATCTTTAATTTTAAATAACGTAAGAAACCAGAACCAACCCAACCCAACCAGAACTGAAAATTATCGAATATGAAATTTGACAAAATAATTTTATGGTCATTCATATGTACATATGAATGCCCATAAAGTTATTTTGTCAAATTTCATATATTCAATCGCTTTTCAGTTCTGGACGACACTTTCTTACGTTATTGTTACGTTTAATTAAAATTAAAGAAGTTTTCTTCTACGGCATTTGTCGTTTTTACTTTTTTTGACACTCCGTATATGCTGGGTCAAAATTTTTTATTTGAGTGTTATTTTCTCAACAAGCAGCACTTTTTATTAAGAAACTTTTTTCCGTAAAGTCAAAAATAAAAAAGTTTCCCCATTTGTGATGGTTTCTGGACACAGTGGCCACGCTGTATAAAAAACCCGCGTCGTCTATACTTAAAACTAATTTTGACGTTTTGAAGTTAGACCACTCTTTCACTATACGTCAAACGTAGAAAATAATTTACAACTTATTCTGGTGTAATTTTTAACAGGACCTTATAAAAATGGACAGTTACAAAGCAGAAATCAAAACGCTACAAAACCTTTTCGATGACAGCCAAAAGACCATAAAAGATCTTCAGAACAAGAACGTGATGCTTCAGAACGAGTGCAGAGTTCTAGACCAATATAAGAGAGAGATGGACGAGATGAAACGGAAAATCTTGTCGATGCAAAACGACAAGAGGGTCAGCGTTTTGGATAGGGAGTTAGAGAAAGAGAAGGAACAATGTCAGATTCTCAAAAAGAGGTAAGTGTAGTATATTATACATGATGTTCCTAATTCTCAGGTAAATATTTCAAGGTGTTATTTAAGGTCCAATTTCAAGTAAAGAAGTTTATATAAATGTATATTCTATAATATTTTATATAAATGTGTGTTATTTTGCATTGGTACGAGTTTCTATCGGACTTTACTCTTTCTAGGTTGGAAGAAGCCGAAAATTCTGCTACAAAATCTCAGGAATTGAGGGAGAAACAGATGCAGTTTTGGAAAATCGAGAAAGAACTATCGAACTGTAAAATTGACAAAAGGATTTTGGAAAGAGAGTTAAAAGAGGCACAGGTAATCATAAAATATTATTTAGTTCTATTATATTCTATTTTTTTTTAACTTTGTGCTGTTTTATTTAATGTAAATCCCTTTTTAACACGCTTTTATTAGCTTGACCTGTAACTTCGTAACATTGTAATGGAATAATATATTTTAAACCCAGCAGTAGTTTTTTTGCAGTTAATGCTAGTGCTCTGTTTTTATATAATTTATTTGCCATTTTCTTTAATATATTCCAGACAGAACTAAAGCAGTTGAACGAGAAGCTTGCGAATTCGGAAAAAGATCTCTCTGAAAAGAGGAGAGCCCACGAAGCAGCCTTGTTGGAATTGTCTAACATCAACGAAAACATATCGATGGAGTTGATAAAAGCGAAAGAAAATAATAAGATATTGCAGGTAAATTCCAAGGATAAAAAATAACTTTAATAGTTGTATCCAGAATGTTTTATTGGGTATTAATATATTTCATGCATCTGGTTGGGTTATACCCTTAACAGAGCGAAACGTTCCATGGCACATACCCTATGCCACAGTCATAAAAAGGCACAAGGGTGTCACACACCATGTGCCACATGGCAGTCAACATGTTAAGAACCAATATTTTTAGGGACATTTAGAAAATGAAAAAGGAAGAACCGACGAAGAAAAAACGGTGATAAACGAATTAAAGGGAATAATTAATGCTAAGGAAGACAGGATTAAAATCTTGGAAAGAGAAATAAACACAGTTAAAAATGAAAATGTATCTTTGTTGTCGAGGTAAGCAGTTTTTAAATTGAATTTAATTTCCAGGTTGCTATACAATATACAGAAATGTCCTTAAGTAATCTAAAATATTTTAAAAGGTAATTCTTAATTTTACATGCCACGCGAAATATTGAATCGTATAAGATATTTAATAGTGTTTATTTAAATTAGGTGTAAAAAAGGGGACGAAGATAAGTCAAAGATGTTGACTCTAGTGGAAGAATTGCAAAAAGAAAAAGGACAACTGCACGACGAAATTGAGAGGAGTAAAAGAGAGATTTCGAATATTAACCTGGTAAGAGTTTTACGCACTTAGGCATATATAATTATAATTAAATTTTATTTATTTATTGTTTTCAGAATCTTAACGCGTTACGTGAAGCCTGCACTCTCCTAGAGAACCAACTGATCGAATATGAAAATATCGTTGTCGCTTCGAAAACTAAAGAAACCGAGCTTAATGCTAATACTGAGAAGTTAATAAGCGACCTCTGTCAGGCCAGACAGGAAACACAAGAAGCTAAAAGGTAAACAATCTAATCCGTTTAAATTTTACTGATGGAACGCATTTTTAAATAAAAATCACTTGCTGTATTTGCCTATTTAACCTTTAACACGAAAACACTCCTATTTACTTATAACAAGTCGGCATATCTAGTAATTGATACGAATCGTGCTGTATTTTATTTAATCAATGCTAAATACTATTTAAATACTGATACTCTCGTGAGCCGCAAAAAAGATCCAAGGGTTGGCCGGCGAGACTTGGGATTTCACAACTAATGAAGCTGCCAGAAAGTAATGACATCACTCTCCTAAAATGATGACATTCTCCTAGAAAATACGAACTTTGAATCAATTTTTAGGGCTTTTCTAGCGTTGAAAATGTTTTTAAAAAATTTGTTTCTATATAATTTTAAGCACCTTTTCTAGTACTTCTCAACGTAAATCGCATTCTTTTACTAAACAATTTTTTTAAAATAAAAAATAGCATTTTTCTTAAAAAATTAAATCCATTTGTGGTATATAGGCAACTTTTCAGGGGACACTCTGTATAGTATCACGCTTACAAATTATTTTTCTAGGCATATCAACGAACAGAAGTCCCTGAGAGCAGTGGCGGAGCAGACAATAAAGAGACTAAAGGAAGACATTGAGTGTTTGGAAAAAGAGTGTACCGATTATAAGAAACAGTGCATGGACTACAAACAGTTTTCGTCTGGGTTGTCTGAGGAGTTAACGGTAATAAAACTATATTATAGAGTCCTGTGAAACCGAAATTACCGACATTAACTAATTGTTTATATACTCGTGGGCATATTATCGTATATTTGTAGTCATTTGGACACTTTGTACTGGAAATAGCAGTTTATTTTACACAAGTCTAAAGTGAGGAATTTTAAGTTTTTATGAAAAGCAAATACTAGCAACTTTATATATATATATATATATATATATATATATATATATATATATATATATATATATATAGATAGATAGATAGATAGATATATGCTTTATTGTCTAAAAATACATTCACATATATTTTCATTGACAAAGCAGACTTATGACTAGTGAAACTATACTAACTTATCTGATATTAAATAATGAATAATAAAAATACATAAGTTATAATTATTTTAAATTATCGCTAAAATATTCTTCAAGACAGTAATATGCTTTTTTTACCAAAATCTTTTTAACTTCATTTTTAAATTTTCTTGTATCCTTTATATTTTTTATATGGTTTGGTAAGTGATTAAATACTTTTTTGCCTTCGAAAAAAATAGATGATTTAGTTAAAGATGATTTAGGTATTGGTAAAGGAATGTTATAGTGAGTTCTTGTCTTACTTATTTTACTGTTTTTGATTTACATAAACAGCTTATTGTCGCTTGAAATACACGGTTCTGTGGTATCATATGCCGATGATACCGTACTGATATTCAGTGGTATCAAAAAAATGACGAATGGTTTGGGAATTACTAAGAACTGGCTAGACAGCTTTCAACTGTCTTTAAAATATCGAGAGTCACGACAAAGATTCATCAGTTTACGACTTGACAGCAACGAGTAAGCATTGATAATGCCAAGTGAGACCTTGGCGAAACGTCTGCCAGATTCCAGGAATTTAACAAACGAACGGATGTACTCCCGGATCAATATTTCTTCATATATATATATATATATATATATATATATATATATATATATATATATATATATATATATATATATATATATATGTGTGTGTGTTTACAGCGATTTGTAAAAAGTATTATATTGATGGTAATAGAGCTGTCCACGTAAAGCACTACAAATTTAATTTGTTTCATATCATGTTAGGGTACAGAGGAAAAACTCAGTCACTTCGAAGTATCAATCAAATCCTACGAGAGACAGATCGAGAAACTATCATCTGAAAATCATCTTTTAAAAGAGGAAATTTCGGAGAACATAACCAAAATCAGCAACCTAAGGGATTCCAATTATAAGATAACTCATCAAGTGAAAGATCTGAAGGAAAATAACGCAGGTAAAATTAATATAAACTATTTTTATCGTCTCGTATAGATAAATAATGAAAATAAATAATTATATTCTCTGTAAACCATTCATTTAAGGGAATTTTTAACTACACTTCCCATGTTTTAAATATATAATTATTTATTTTTGTATTATTTTATTGCATCTAAAAAAAAAACTTTTACTGATTGACGTTTAGGGTCACATTTGGCAATGCCGTTAACACATGTGCTGTCACATCATAAGTGCCTAGTTTCCTAATTACTGATTGAATTGCTTTAAGAAACCTAATGTAAATGAATTTAATTTTTAAGTGTGTTCTTTTTGGTTAGGTTTGATCCATAAAATTCGAGAATTAGAAAGAATTCTCAATGAAAAAAGCAGCTACTACAAAGAGAGGGAGATGAAAGCCGATGCTACCATCAAGCAACAGATTAAACTGATCGACTATCTTCAAAGTAAAGTATGTAAAATATTGTATCGCTTAAGAAAGGCAAATTTATTTTATTTTATTTATTTGAAACAGTATTTTTGACAATTTAAGTACAAGCTAGGAACTATAATGTACAAGTTTTCTACTGAACCGGTCCCATTCCTTCTGTTTTGAAAGACCATACTGATGTAGCAACTGTGGTCTCCTTTAAATCACTCAAATTTGTCGTAAACACAAAAAAAAACACAATTCCAGTCTCGAACAACGTCGCGATCGTCAGCGAATTATATGAATGGCCACTTGCGTTACTTCTCAATTCTTAGTAAAACTAGTAGTAAACGGTAAAACAGCGTTGCCACTTTTACTTAATAATTTATCACAGTGAGAAGGGAATAAAAGTTTGTTCGGGTATGATGCATAAAATAGAACAAAATATATTAATTTCTAGTGTTTTGCTAAAATTAGCAAACGGGACACTTATGGAATCACTTCGGTGTCCGTCCGTCCGTCTGTCGCGGGGATTTTTGCTGAACTCTTCGACGTAAAAATTTTAAATTTAGCACAGAGATAGTATTTTTTATGCATTTTTAAAACATTTTTCTGGAAAAACCCTAAAAAACGGCTGTCCCCACCCTCATCACCAAAAGGATCGCCCAGAAAAATCTGAAAAAATCATGAACATTGAGAATTTCGTGTAGATTGAGCCAAAATTATCAGGATTGAAAAATTCGACCGCGATCAATTGTTGTAAACACTTAATTGTTTATTTCCTTATAACTGCTGAACTATTGGTTTTAGAGAAAAAGATTTTTGACCAAAAATATTTCACACGATGTAAGGAGCAACTTTTGTCCTTACACGTTTTTAAAAATTTTCAACTTGGCTCGGTCGAAACGCTCCCCACTCAGCTCCGCGCATACGCGATGTGATACGGCGTTGCTGCCGTCGACGGCGGGTAGCGCGGCATATGAGCGGAGATCGGGAGGCCGAGGTTTGCTCAGGTTTAGGTTAACTGATGGCACAGAACACTAATTGTACAAGTATAGCTTGCACTTGACCGAATCTTTTTATTACTTTTATTAGATGCAGATATAGTGAAATAAATGTCGTGTAATACTGTCTGCAGTTGACCAGTTAATATAATCGACCAGTTTTTAGTGAAAATCGAATAACTGATTGATTTGAATAGGAAATAACTTTGTCTTTAGTTTTTTTAACGGCTATGGCTTCACTTCTGCTGCGCATGGTTCACACACACATACAATATTTTCCCTTGTTTTTAGATTGATGAACACGCTCACAAAAAGAAAACCCTAACAGAAGTGATATTCGGCAGTTCGAAGAAAGAAAATCATCCTCCGCCCACCTTGGTAATGAACTATAAAGATCTAGAAACGGAACTGACCAAAGAACGACAAACTAACAAACAATTAAAGGAGGAGGTCTTTAAGTTAAAAGCGGCCACTTTGCACGAGGTAGGAGCTATAAGATAATTTTTATATTTTTTTCCCGTAATTGTCAGATTAGACCGGTCTTAACAATGCGAATCTATCCCACAGTATTAAAAAAATTTAAACTGGTGTAATGTTGGATATTTTGTTCATATTCTTTTATTTTTATTCAGATGAATACAAACGTAATGGAGAAATTTGGCAAAATGGAAAAGTCCAAGTCCGATACCAAAATGGAGAAATCAAAGTCTGAAATCCTAACTCCAAAGAGCAAACAAGTCCTAAGCCAGACTGTAAAGTCGTCGAATTTACAAAAGAGCGAGCTTTTCGGGCAAAATTCGATCGACAGGATGCATCATAATATACCCCACAGGTAAAGAATTATAATTTTGAGAGTGTCTCTTTTCAATGCCCATTGAAGTTAGGAAACGTCCTACTTTTCGGAACTAGTTAGGAAATGAAAATCTTTTGTAACTAGTTAGAAAAAGCGTGACGTTTCGTTACTTCAATGGGTATTAAAATATTCTAATCTGACACTATCTAGTCTCATGAATTACGATTTTCTAAACTTCTTTATATTTAAACATGACACTTAAAAACGTACTAGCGCTCTTTTTCCTATCCCAATTCAATTATTGTTTGTAGATTTGAACCAAAACTAGCTACAAGCTCCCAAAAATGCGCCCAGTGTCGCAACCAAATCATGTTGGGCCGAAAGTATCACGAATGTAAGGAATGCAAGACGGTGGCTCACGTGGTTTGTTCTTCGGCTTTGGCGAAGGTGTGCGGGTTGCCTAAGGAATTGGCGGAACGCTACATGATGAGTTTGGAGAGGAGAAAGACCGGTCAAGAAGGAGAGAAAAACGGGGATAAGGTGGAGAAGAAAGATATGCAAGACGCGGTGTGCGAAGGATGGGTTAAAACGCCAAAGTAAGTTGTCCTGCGCGATATTGTAGTTTCTGTAGTATTTTTGCTATTTTTGCAGTTAAACTTGTTTAGTCGCAGTAGCGGATGATATATACAGGCATTTTAAAATATATTTATTTTAGTACCAAAACAAAGTCCTGGGAAAATCGCTACGCCCGCCTTACTGAATCTTCTCTGGACATTTTTGTCCAACCTCCCAATGGAGCCGACTCCTCTCCGATAGAAACATTCCCTTTGAATCCAGATGGTTGTCACGGCAAAGTAAGTACAAAACATGGTAAGGAAGTTGTAGGCTCTTCGACTATAACTTAATTTCATTATTTTATTTTATTTATTCTTTATTGAATTTAACAGAAGGCGGTATAACAATATAATAAAAATACAGAGTGGTTCAAATGTACCGATGTCGAGGGCAAAAAAAGTAAAAAATCGACATTTAATCGGCGGTTGCTCCCTTCCTATAGAGAATGAAGAAACTAAAAAATATGGATAAAACATACTTTGACGAGCTATTTCCGATGACGTATGTATATGGGATTTTAATTTGAACCATTTTGACCCCACAAAAAATTAAAAACCGTGAAATATTTGGGTAAAAAATCTAAATTTCCAGTTTTTTCCAAATATTTCCATTTTCCAGTGATTTTAGGTTGAGGCAAATGTATTGCAAAAAAAGTATTTGAGATTTTAAAGTTTCACTTGTAAATCCGTTTTTCGATCTGACGTTTTGTTTTCGAGTTATTAGGTACCAAAGAGGGGTCTGGAAATGGCATTTTTCGACCTAAAAAAATTCAAAATAATTACTTGCTATTTTCTGATCCTCACCAGTTTCAGTAGTGCTGAAGCTCCGGATCCCCTACAACCTCCAAATATTTACATCGATTTAATTCACATTTGCGACCTGTACCCGATTTCAACGGAAATCGCGGAAATTTCGACTTTGACATTTATTTTAATAGCTCCGAAACGAAACATCCTGTATAACTGAATTTTTACCGAAGCTAGTTCAACTATTCCTCTATCAATCTAAAAAATTTGATTTCTCTCCCTCTGACTGTTTCCGAGAAAATCAAACCTGTTCGACTTTGGGTTAAGCTTTACGTTAACTTGTAGATTTTTGCTGATCTCCTGACGTCACTTTTCAAGGACAAATGTGGCTGCTTTTTAAATTGAAATAAATTATACCGAAAAGTAAACATTTTTTGTAGCTAAATTATCCTAGTAATTTTCTTCAAAATATTTTTTTTGGGTTTGTAAGGACTTCCTTAAACGATTATGCAATAAAAAAAAATATGTGAATATTCCTTATTGCGTCACAATTGTCCGCATGTGGATCATGCCACATCCACATAAGCAAAACTTTTGCGATGTTTTATAAGATTTATTTTGTTTGTTTTTTCTTTAAAAAAAATTTAATTTCAAAAAGAAAGAACATGAAAAATTATACTTTTCCTTGCTTTAAAAATGGCACCAAAATTTAAATTTAGTGAAACAGTAGATTAGCTTTTGATGCACTAACTAGTACTTTATATAATTATACAAAATTTTTGTAAATCTAATATTTTTAAAGTACTTAACTGTTTTTTAGGTCACTTTAGAACCGTTGCAGTCGGAAATAGGGATTCCGGTAGCCAGCAGCGATCTCCCTTTTGTCATGAAGGTAGAAGTGACTCCTGAAACGACCTGTTGGCCCTCAAAGTGCATCATTATTATGGCACTGAGTGCAAAAGAGAAAGACAGCTGGTTTTCTGGTTAGTATGACTAACAAAGGTTTTTTTTATTATTATTTATTTAATGTAATAGGCGGTATAACAGCTGTCAAAACGTGTTTAATAAGGTGCAACTTTCCTCGATAGTTAGTTATTTTGTTTAGACTTAGACCAAAGATCTCCTTTATTTTTAGCTCTACACAGTTACTTTGATTCCGAACAATTAAATTCAAAGCTAGAAACCATAATGAAACTTCCAGAAGGTACTGTAGTGAACTGTATGGTTGAGCTGACTGCGAATATCAAAGTTCTGGGCACAGCCAAGGGACTGTATGCTTATCATGAGAATAAGTTGTTGCATATTGAAGGAGTTACGAAAATTGAACAGGTAACTATAAAATTTCATTTGTACATACAGGGTGTTTCAGAAAGTTGTTAAAAAATTAACGACCGAATTCACTATTGCTAAGACCGATATAATTTGACAATTGAGGGTTTACACTAACTAGTGTGCAAGTTTTAACAGTTTTTAATAATTCAAGCCGTGAACGTTTCAATTCTATGCTAGTCTATGTAGAATTGAAACACAACTTGTCTTAAATCATATTTGTTGCTTTCAGATTAGTATTTTTGCACCTCCAAACTTGGTTCTTATGATTGCCGGACCAAAGTTATCATTGATCTCGTGCGATATTAATCACCTGATTAACTTGATCCAGTGCGCCAGTTTCGTAAAACCTATGCTGAAATACAAAGACGTCAGTGTCAATAATTTAAATGGATTCCACATCTTACAGGTAGGTACATATAGTATAACTATACAGCGTGTCCAGAAACCATCTTAACAGATGGGAAACTTTTTTATTTTGTTTTTACGGAAAAAAGTTGTTCGTCATAAAAAGTTCTGCTTGTTGAGGAAATCAACACTCAAATCAAAAATTTTGATCCAGCATATACGGGGTGTCAAAAAAAGTAAAAAAGATAAATGATTAATTTTAATTGCAAAGTACAATATCGTAAGAAAGTGTCCTTCGCAACTGAAGTCATCGAATATGAAATTTGACAAAATATCTTTGTGGTCATTCATATGTACAGGGATTTCCAAATAAGAGCGAACAGGCCTTATACCTTTTTTATTGCCAGTAATATTTTTCCTAATAAGAAGTTACGGTTACATACGGTGCAAATTAGTAGTTTTTTAAGATTATCTTATAGTATATAATCTACAACTTTTCTGAAATATTTTTGCAGCCGTCCAACCAACCATCGCAGAAAAAAATCGCAGTCGCTACTACTAAGCAACTCATCATTCTAGACTACGACTACGACAGACACGAATTCGTCCCGTTCCGCGTTTTGGACACGGCCCAACCGACCAGTTGCTTGCTATTCACCGAAAACACTCTCATCGTGGGCGCAGATCAATTTTTCGAGATCGACTTGAACGCGTTCTCGGCCGAAGAGTTTTTGGACGCGTCCGACGACAAGCTGAGGCAGGCTTTAAAATGCTATAAGATGGGCAGCTTCCCCATAAGTATTGTGGAGGTTTCCACCAATCCCAAGGAATATTTGCTGTCGTTTAACGAATTTTCTGTGTTTGTGGACGAGTATGGACGCTCTTCGAGGCAGAAAGAGTTAAAAAACAATCATCTTCCGTTCGCTTTGCACCTTGCAAAGAACTACTTGTACATCGTCCAGTTTGCAGCAGTAGAAATCCTGAAAATCACCGAAGAGACCTGTAATTCCGACTCTTTGGACCTATATAGGCTAGAGTTGTCGAAATTCAAATACTTAGGTTCTAACTCCAAAGGAATATTCATCGAACAAGCAGGCGAAGTGAAGCTTTTGAATGTCAGGAATTTACCTGATTTCGATGCAGTATCCATTATCTCCGAAAGCACCGAGCAGGCTGTAGACAATGAATCGAGCGATAGTCGGTTTAGTTTTACCAGCTCGATGGTGCAGAGTTTGGATGGAAACTTGAGCGATTCGACTAGTTCGGATCACGTCGATTCTGCGAGAAGAAGGGTCAAGTTTGATCCGGCTGAGACTGATTTGTAAGATAAAAAATTGCGATTTTAGTAGTGAGTAAATAAACTTATTATAATCGAAAGATGGAGTTGCTGCCATTAGAATATTTTATACAAAGGTTTTTCTAAAGCGCTAGTAAATATTTCATGGGTTAATTGCTGGGCTGATTTAAGGTAAAAAAGTCTTTATGAACATATGAACATTTGTCAATTTATCGTAAACTTTTTTCAAGATAATATTAAACATTTTAGGACATATTATAATGTACGTTTATATACACAAATTTACTTAAAACTGGACAAGGAATCGCAGCATGAAATATTTACCCAAGATTTATATTAGATTCTGTAAAAAATATTTGATAATGACACTACTCAAAACAATTATCGCATATTTTCTTAAATGAGCATATTTAAGCATTTGATTTAAATATTTTTTATAGAATATAGATACACGTATATTTCAAGAAATTTTTATGAAGTGTTGCCAAATTTACCCAAAATGTGATGAAATAGGGCGACTTTTAATTTTTTAGTATTTTATTTGCAATAACACCAAAGAATAAAATTAATATTAGTGTTCGGCCGCAACAGATTTTACACTACAAACATAAATTAATATTGAGTATTACCCTTCTAGCCCTTATAACTGCCCTGCAAAGTAAAAGCTATGGCATTTTGCAGTTATACAGAAAAACATAAAAAAGATTATGTTTTTAGTACTAAAATCAGTTTACCTATTTTATGAACAAAGTATTTTGTACAGGGTTTTCAAAATATGCGACAATTGTTTGGGGTAGTGTATTTAATGCAATGAAAAACCTTTCCAACGTTGGTGTTAGATCTCGACTGCTTAGGTTCCTATTGACGGCAGGATTTCAGCCCCCGTTTTATCTTTTCTGGGTTTTAAATTTATAGTTCTGGGATTTAAATAACTAAAAATATAATTTAAATAATTTATACCCTTTTTTGGCACGTTTTAGGTACTTACTGAATTTTATATTTTGCATTTATACTGCCGTTTTACTAACCCTATTTTTATTCTAATAGTATTTTCTTAATAAAGTTTATGTTCTGGTGTCACATTTCAGTGTCCAAATAAATTTTAGAAATAATTTGTCTAATTTTAAACAAAGTATCCTCAGTACTATAATGAATTCATTATAATACAGGGTATTGTAATGGATCATTACTGTTATTATTCCGAAGAAGTGTCATATTATGTATACAAGCCAGAAGATAAATGTTTTTAGGGTATTTTTGCTAGACTGTGAAAATGGAAATAGATTTGTGTCCAAATAAATTTTAGGAATTTGTCTAATTTTAAACAAAGTATCCTCTGTACTATAATGAATTCATTATAATACAGAGTACTGTAATGGATCTATTATATTTCTTAGTCCGAAGAAATGTCACAAGCCAGAAGATAAATGTTTTTTAGGTTATTTTTGCTAGACTGTGAAAATGTAAATAGATTTTATGAGCTGTTTTATACTTTTAAAACCGTCGTTTTATTTATTTTTATACGCATAACGTTGTTATTTAGGGAAAGCACTAATTTATAAAATCAACTAGGGGACATATTTAAAAAGATTTTATTAAAAACGTAGGCATAATACAGAATATTATGTAATGTAAGAATATTACATCTACATATATACAACATACACAATTTTTCTCTACTGGCATGTACGCCCATGGACGCGACTGTACAGTCCTGGCCGACATAAAGATTTATTTATAAATTTTATTGAAAATGAAACTTTATTTTGGCCTCGATTGTACATACATCACACCCTAGTGTTTTTCTAGCGATTAGCAAGACATTTAAAACTCTGAGATCTTGCACGGCAATTAAATTGTCAACTTAATATTTGACATTGGTAAGGCAGGTTATGTGACATTACCCAGTTGTCATCTTAAATCACGTGGCCTTCTTAAATGTCAAGTATTAGATAATAATTTGACGGCTGCCGCAGGACTACTTTTTCATTGAATCGTAACCCAAATGCCATAATAATTGTTGATTAAAGAGTAAAATTTTGAAAATTTGACATCTAAACAACGGAATAAGTGGGGCCCAATTCTTGAAACTTGGGAATCTCAAGTACTTTACGCCAGTTTCCCTCATGAACAAATAAGTCGGCCAATAGCAAACGCTAAATACGAGAAAATTACGTCAATATCCCTCGAAATAGAGGAGCCAGCCAATAGCAGACGCCATACGTCATTTTGATGTAATTTTTCTTTGGGAATTACTTCTCTAGTTTCAAGAATCAGACCCCCGGAGTGATGATGGAAATTTTTATTTCTGGGTTTCGAAGTCGAGGTCCCGGTTCTACAATTGGGAGTACAAATTTTCAAGAGAAAACATTGTTGACACCGTTAAAAAGGAATAACTGTTAAGGTTGTTGGAACTGTCAACAGTGTCCAATCTTCTCTGGGAATTTTTACTTCCCAATTCGAGAATCTTGGCCCAGAAATCCCGTTTCTTCAACACCTACACCACTTGTATACAGGGTGTCATAAAGATTATCTCGATGGGTATACGTCGCCAGCCATCGGTGAGGATTGCGCCGTTGTTTACTCTGGGAACAACATCTACCAGATTTTTAAACATCATTGACAAATAGAAACGGAGGAGCCTGCCAATAGTAGACGATACCATTTTGACGTATTTTTTCTTTAAGGAATATTTCCCTAGTCTCAAGAATCAGGCCCCTGGTATTGTGCTAGAAATTTTAACTTGTCCGGTTCGAAGTTTGCTCC
Organism: Philopedon plagiatum; assembly: GCA_963971165.1. Lineage (NCBI taxonomy): Eukaryota > Metazoa > Arthropoda > Insecta > Coleoptera > Curculionidae > Philopedon > Philopedon plagiatum. The sequence continues at coordinate 98,002,736 of OZ020193.1, forward strand.
TCAGGGCCACGGTTTTAGAACCGGGAATGGAAAGTTTCAAGAGAAAAATTTGACATGTTGACAGTTAAACAATAGAATAACTGTCAACAGTGTTCAATTTTCTCTCGATTCCTACTCACACATTCAAGATCATGACCTTGGAGCCCAATTATTGAAAGTGGGAAATTAATTCTTAAGCAATTACATCACTCACTCGAAACAGAGCATCTTGATATAATTTTATCTTGAGAATTATTTTCCTAGTTTTAAGAATTGCGTCCCTGACAAGTGATCGTGCGTTTCAAATACGGTTAGAAACTGCCTTGAATACGGTTAGGAAGAAAAATTGGCTCAAAATCTGTTTATCCACCGGTGATTAAAAAAAAAAAACGCCCGTACTCGGATTTCTTCATTTTAAAAATATCGCTAATCGATAGCAAAAACTCCCATTAGAATTAGCAATGTTCCTTAAGAAATGTCGGTTTCTTAACACTGCGCTGAGCAAATAACTTATCAATTATACCTAAAATGACCCTTGTTCTGTCATGAACTATCGATGGAGATGTGCGACTGGACGGATCTACTCCTACTTTTACTTCTGCTCCTACTCGACCTGGATACGGACTTGGCTCTGGATATGGATCGGGATTTGGACGAGGACCGCGACCTCTTGTGCTTTTTTGATTTCTTTCTGGATTTAGAGCTGTGGTCCCTGGAGTGTTTCCTGAAAAAAAATCGATGAGTTAAGGAGCGACTATGCCAGGGTGATTCTACGATATTGAGTTTTTGGGTGGCGATTGAAAAAAGTACTAAATTATACAAAACCACTTAGGAAAGTAATGTTTGTAGAATTTCCGCAAATTAAATTTAAACGCGCAAAATGTATGTTTCCTGCATTGTCCCTTTACCGGGTTCGATAACTAAGGCTGGCCAGTAGACATAACTATGTTCCAACATAACTCTTTGTTACACACTACACACAGCATGTGAGCATCGGTCAAGCCTCACCAACCGCTCTCAGGGAGGAACTGCTGCAAGAAATCGTGCTTGTCAGTTCCGTCAAATTCAAGAAGCTTGAATTTGACGGAACTGACAACAGGATTACTGAATCGATCCTAACCGAAACCTTAAAATTCAGAGCTACTTACCTTTTGTGAGACTTTTTCTTCTTATCTTTCTTCAGTTTTCGCTCTTCCTCTCTTTCTCTACTCTTACTGCGATTCTTCTCCTTGCTCCTCTTGCGCTTTTTACTATCTTTCTTTCTCTCTTTCGACCTGGATCTGCGACTCGAACGACTGGACTTGGATCTCGATCTGCTCTTATCTCTTGACGGGCTTTTTTCTTTAACTTTGATCTCTAGTGTTTTACTTCTTGATCTCTTTGATCTAAAAATTTTTTAAAAAATGTACTAATTGCAAAACTAAATGAAATAACGTATGAGTTTTTAATGACACAACAATGACTAAAATGACTAAATACTAAAAAATCATTTACCTCACAATATCCTCCGAATTTCTTCCACTAGTCTTTGACGACGACAGCGGCGAAGCCCTGGAACTTCTTGAACTCCTTTCCGACTTAACGGGAGAGGACTTCTCCGATTTGGTCGGCGAAGAGTTCTCCCTCTTACGAGACGTGGCATTTTCGACCGATTTTAACTTTAGGAACATGGCCGCTTTCCGTTTCCTTTCCAGTTGCCGGGCCTTTTCTTTGGCATCGGCAGCTTTTTCTTCGGCTGAAATTTATATCGGTTGATATTTAACATTGTTATGGTAATTTTTAATCATAGTTGGCCAAAATAAGTGGATTTTGGCGGACGTCTGAACAACTAGTTATTTGTCAAAGAGCATTTCAAGAGGCCTCCACCCGAGCACAGCAAAACAACTCCAGATATGTGGTAAACAAGATTAGCCAGGCAACTATACCAGGGTTCGGACTTTTCAACAGATGTAAAATTCCATGACTTTTCCAGGTTTTCCAGGCAATATTTCGTTATATTCCAGGTCAGTTAAAAATGGTTTAGTATATATTTTATTTCTTAATTTTTCTTACTGATATGTAGGTTACAGTACAAAAATTAAGATGAACAAGAAATCAAACGCTCGCACGAAACATAACGCTACCATTTCTATTGAGCACAATAATCAAGTGACTTCAAATCGACTGAACTGGAGGTATTTTGAATTTCGACCTTTCAAAGTGGCATACACGTGGATCGTGCATGCATTTGTTCTCCTTCTGACTATTATGAGTTTGGATGAATGTCTGGTAAATTAAATGGAAAATAGTGGCAATGTTTTATTAATTTCAAAATCATACAAACAAAATAAACCTTAAAAATGTATCTAAGCTGTAATAACTACCGACTCAGTAGAATAAACGTTAAAAATATATCTAAGCTATAATAATTACCGACTCAGCAGAAGAAACCTTAAAAATGTATCTAAACTATATTAGCTCTGTTCGTAGAGAAATCACAAACCGATCAGCGCCAATCAAATTTTAGGTATTTGGTCACGTGACAGTTTGCGGACTGGTTTCCAGTAATTTTATTGGCTCTGACTGGTTTGAGACTGTTCTGCGAACCTACCGACTCAGTAGTTATGATTACAACTCAACTCATTATGCAAAGCATGAATCCATTATTTAAATACTGGTTTTATCGTAATGATAGTGGAAATCTAAATACCATGCCGTAAGGAGTACAGAATAGTCCTGCAATTGTTAATTTTAGTCTTACACAATAATATTTTTAAGATATGGATATCGAAATTTGACGGTGATATATTTATATAGACATTTATACCTGTTCTCTAAGTTTATGTAACCTTGCATCTATATTTTTTGAGTCATAAGTAGCAATATCATTTATTTTAAGTTTTTTATTTTCTAATTTATTTACTTCTACCATAACTATTTTTCTTTTTTCGGCTTTTCTATTATTTTCATCATCTCGTTTTTTGCTCTCTTCGGTAGCCTGTGTGTATCTAAAATGGGCGTTTTTGAAGTAAAATTTAATTTTTTTAGTAATTTCGACGCCAGCGGCCCCATTCTTATTAAGTATGGCATCATAAACCTGTCGTCGAGCAATCAAAGAAGATTCAATCTGATTTTCAACCAACATTTGTTTAATTGAAAAGCCGCTTTCAACGTCGGCGTTGCCATGGGAAAGAGATAATATCATTTTTATTATTAAAAATTAATCCTTGTACTCCATTTTATTAAAAGATATATTACCATAAAACTTATCCAGTCTTAAGAGTGAAATTGTAGCTTTCATAAGCAGTTTTAAGAGTGTCTATATTATTTAGAAAAATATTCATTTGACATATTGCATATTCTGCAATTTCAAGATCTATTAAGTTACCATCTGTAAAAATTTCTAACAATTGATTAAATTCCTTTTTTGACAAATACATGTCATTAAATAAATTGTTGGGATCTAAACAACTACACAGTTTTTCAGCTTTAAATATGGGGACCGCTCAATGACCTTTTATATTAGAGCGCTAATTAAATATCGACAATCTTTAAGGAAACACAATTTTTCTGACTCGCTAGCTTTACTTGCTTTCAGATATTTTTACTTCTTCTGATTTCCCAAACGTAATCAATTACCTAATTGATACAATATAACGTCAAAAACAACATTCAGCAGCCTGTTTTAAAACTTCGACTAATTATAAATAATTATTGGCCACAATTACGACATAAGATCTGATGTCCTTTTTAAACTTCATTAAACATATTATCGAAAGAAAAGGATAAAATAATATTGCACGTCGTGGCTGCCTTCGATCCTTCGAAAGTTGTCGGGGAAAAACGAACTTTTCGCGGCGAGGCAAGGGCGGAATACGACACACGGACAGAATATTCATAAATTTTGAAATTAGAAAATTTTGTGTATTGGTACAAACTGCATGGATTGGTTGGAAATCAATTTGGTGCTGAAAAAAATACATTAAAGGATTCCAGGTTGCCATATCAAATTTCCAGGATTTTGGGTACAATTACGAAATTCCATGACTTTTCCAGGTTTTTTAGACGGGTTTTAAATTCCATGACTTTTCCAGGTTTTCCAGGTTTTCCAGGTCAGTCCGAACCCTGTATACGTAGACCTTACACGCCACGCCGATCCAATCGAAACTACGAAACAGGGTTGAGCAGATTTAAATCAGTTGATTAAAATCGGCGATTAAAATCATAATTTTACTCAAGTGATTTTTAATTTAAAAATAGCGATTTAAAAAATCATGATGAAAATTCCACTGGCAAAAGCGATGCGTTGCCGTCAACGGATTTTAGAACATTTCGCCACACCTACAAATCATGCTAAAATATTTCGTCACTATCTCCCGAGCGCTACCAAAAGAAATAGGTTTAATAATAATAATAATGCTTAAAGTCAAAACTCACCCGTCTTATCCTCTTCCAACTCCAACATCTCCAAAATAGGATCATCATTCTCCAATGCTCCGTTCATGCCCTTCCCATCGTTTCTTCCATCACCATCATCATCACTACTCACTTCAAACATATCTATAACCGGCGACTTCTTATTCTTGGCAGGAGTAGAACGTTCCTTGATAGGAGACAATTTATTCCTCGTAGGAGAACGTTTTTTGACAGGAGACCTCCTACTCGCAATAGGAGACTGCCTGATTCCAATAGGAGACTGCCTGCTTCCAATAGGAGATTGTCTGCTTCCAGTAGGAGACCGCTTGCTTCCAGTAGGGGACCTTTTCCCCGGGGTTTTGGACCGGGACTTTGAACGTTTCAAAATCGTAGGCGACTTCCTCGGGGATGCTGATCGTTTTTTGGGAGTGTGAGACCTCCTGCCCCTACTAGGAGACGAATTAGATCTGGAATCGCGTTTTGTCCTATGATAACTGGTAGGGGACTTTGAACGCTCTTTAGCTGATACGTTTTCGTTTTGAGGAGACAATCTTTCGTTTGAAAGAGCCACCAAGTCATGATCTGAATCCTCTACTTTGTTAGGAGACAACTGCGCAGTCTTGGGCTGGGGCAAAACATGCGTGGATATCTTGTAAATCATAGGGCCGATTTTGGGAGGGACAGGTACTTTTTGAGACGCGGTGTTGCCATTTGTAGCTGGCTTTGTAGCAGCGGCGTTATTTTGGGGACTTTTGGGGAGGTGATCCAGGTATCCTTCTTCTTCGGACGAGTCTTCCATCGGTAGGGCGCTCTTGATTTCTTTGGGAGGATCTTCTTTGGGTTTTTTGATTGAAAAACAAACCGGTGCTGAAAAGAGAGTTGGATATAGAGCTTTGTGATTGAAGCCGGTTTTATATAGACTAGTAATAGGGAATATGCACATAACCGAAATAAATCTGAAATATACTTTTTTATATATTCTCTACATAAATTAAATGTTTATGGCGGCTGCTGTTATCCATTTATTTTAGTCTTTATTAACAAAAAACAAGGATTTTCTACTGCAAATTTTCGCGCGAATTTCGAAACTTGTAAAACGTGGCTGTGTCGTCAAAAGTGTTTTATGACTCGTAGTAAGTACATGGCGAATTCCAGTGTTGTAGGGTCATCGAAAAATCAAAAATGGCATTTAATGCGTCACTCATCCAATGATATAACCCTGCACTTAAAGTAGGAGGTTCCTAAAATCTTAACCATGCCTATTTCAAGCCGAAATCGGTCCAGGAACCTTTCCAAGTCCTCGATGCAAATAAACATATTTATTTATAACTTTAACGAAAAAATAAGCGATTTAAATTAGTGGGGGGAATTCTTAGATGATTAACGGATAAAATAAACCCAAAAAGAATCACTAAATAAGGAAAGTAGTGTGGAATAATGTCGGTTAAAAATAGGATGTGTCCGAAAATATCAATAAAATTCGGTTTTTACCCCTTAAATACGCTCCTGGATGACCCATTCGGTATCTATTTTAAGGTGTGATTATCCCTTTATAAGATAGTGTTGAAAAATTGTGAAAAAATTAGATAGGAAAAAATACAGAGTGGTTCAAATGTACCGATGTCGAGGGCAAAAAAGTCAAAAAATCGAAAATCGGCGATTGCTCCCTTTCTATAAAGAATGAAGAAACTAAAAAATATGGAAAACACGTATTTCGACGTGCTCTTTCCAATGACGTATTTTAATTTGAACCATTTTGACCCTACAAAAATTAAAAATTGTAAAATATTTGGGTCAAAAATCGGAATTTCCAGTTTTTCCCAAATATATCCATTTTCCAGTGATTTTAGATTTAGGTAAATGCATTGCAGAAAAAAAGTATTTGAGATTTTAAAGTTTCACTTACGAATCCGTTTTTCGATCCCACGTTTTGTTTTCGAGTTATTAGGTACCAAAGAGGGGCCTGCAAATGGCATTTTTCGACCTAGAAAAATTCAATTGCCATTTTCCGATCCTCACCCGTTCCAATAGAGTTTTGAGCTCCGGTTCCTCTACAACCTCCGAAAATTTACATAGATTTAATTCACTTTTGTTTGCGACCTGTACCCGATTTCAACGGAAATAGCGGAATTTCGACATTGACGTTTAATAGCTCCAAAACGAAACATCCTGTATAACTGAATTTTTTACCAAAGCTAGTTGCATTATTTCTTTATCAACCCAAAAAATTTGATTGACTGTTTCCGAGAAAAATAAACCTGTTCGACTTTAGGTTAAGCTTCACGTTAACATGTAGACTGACACTTATTTTTCCTGATCTCCTGACGTCACTATTCACTAAGGACAAATGGCTGCTTTGTAAATTTTAATAAATTTTACCGAAAAGTAAACATTTTTTGTAGCTAAATTATCCTAGTAATTTTCTTCAAAATATTTTTTTTTTGGGTTTGTAATGACTTCCTTAAACGATTATGCTTTAAAATAAAATATGTGCATATTCCTTATTAACCCATACATTTCAAAATGCCACTTACCAATAACTTTCTTTGGCTTAGGGGGTTTCTTTTCGATCTTCTTAACTTCTTTCACTTCCGGTTCTCCTTTTAGCTCCCTTAGTTTAGCTCTGAAACAGAAGGCAATTTTGCTATACTATACTACATATGTACATAGACTGTGGGTAAAAAGTCTCATGGGCATAATAATAATAGGATAATAATACATTTAAGCTACAAATATTTCTCAATCGTATATGGCATATGTAACGGGTGCTACTTTGGTGCACACCTCGTTTATGCGAGTTTCCCACCCTAAACTATTTCCTAAATGTATACCCAAAAATTTTGTTTCTGTCACCTGTTGCACCGAAGAGCCATTTATTGTTCTTAGAAGCGATCTGTCAAAAAATGGCTGCAAATTAAATAAATAAAAAAAAAACAATGCCAACCAAATTAAAATTTAGTGAAGGAGTTTACGATTCTTTAACGTTCATCCAATATTTATATCTAGAAAACTATTTTATAAAAGTATTGATTTACTAACCTGTAATATTTGTTAAATTCATGCTCTTCCTTCAAAAAGTCAAACCTCGGGTCGCCCTTTTCCTTTATGATTTCTTCGAAAGCATCTCCGTTTTTGGCAACGTACTCCGCCATTTTGTCTATAACTGTTTGAATTTCGGCGCCAGGAACCCTGTTAAACAAACATATTAAAAGCAGGAAAAATAAAAAGCTCATAGTTAAAAAAAAAATGGAGAAAAGGGGAATATTTTTAAGTGTCAAGCAAGTGACAGTTGCAATTAACCTCAAAATGCCATGTCATTTTTAACAAAAATAAAGTTTCATGTTAATTTAAATTATGTAATAATTTTCTATTTTATTTAGAAACTACGAAATTTCGTATTTTAACTAAAATACCATTGTCAATAATTTTTGCGGCTCACGAGTGTCACTATTTGGGTCGTTTTTAGTATTAGACTAGATGGAATACGATGCGATTCGTATCAATTACTAGATAGCTTGATTCCGTGGTTGTCCTTTTGTGAGGGTAAAAAACTTACCTATACACTTCTACCTGTTCTTTGTGTTCTTTGGTTTCCTGCTTTTCCGAGTCTTCAGAGTCACTCTCAGAGTCAGAACTGTCCGAGCCACTTTCCGATCCTGATCCGTAAGCAGCGGCCAAGGACAGCAAAGGTTTTTTAACTGTAATTCGTTTGAAAATTATAAAAATTTTAATTGTAATAAATAATTGATATAATTATAAAAGTAAATAAAAATATTTTCAGGAAATAGCAAGGAAGTGTTCACGGCTCGAGTCATTAGGAAAGTCATAGTTTCAGGTATTAGAACGTATCAGTCAAGTAACTGAAGATGCCTTGTGCAGTTGAAAGCGAAACGTCATTTGACACGGTCCAATCCCAAGAACTATAAATATTTTTAGAACCTTTACCTTTGTTTTCATCCGCTTGAACAACAGTTACTTTCCTTTCTTCGTTCGGCGTTACCTCAGCTGGAACCGGCTGAGGTTCCTCTACTTGAGGGTCTGGAGGTGGTAACTGGGGTACGTTTGCCGTGTAGGGGTTGACTCCATCTTTATTTAGGTTAGACACTGAAAGAATGTCGGGCATAATTGTTAGAATATTTGTCAAATAACTAGGAACAGAGACAAATTTTATGCGAGTTAGGTAACAACACATAAAAAAACTGCTTACCAATTTGGGCGTAAGAATTATTATTAGCTTTTGCCTGAGCTTCCTGCGCCTCCTGCATCTGCTTCTGGTAATGCTGCACGAACTGTGCCCACGCCATCTGGTGGATATAACTCTGCATATTCGGATCCAGCTGACTGAAGTCTGTTGGCAAGGTAGCGTACACGGCTGCAGAAAAGCAAATAATGCAAAAAAACTTCTTTCTAGGCTTTATTAGGAGTCCTATAGTCACAATTACCAACATTTCCTAATTGTTAATGTAATGGTAATGTAAAGCTAAGCTTTTCAAACTTAAAATTCAAGCTTTTTCCTACACAGACAACCGCTAGAAATATACAGCACAGTGAGCTTGGATTAACTTTAACCCAAAGGTGGTATTACTGCGGAGTTTTCTTCAGATATCGTTTCTGTGATGAGCTCCAAGTAATTTGGTACCAAAATGAAAATAATTGTTGGTTGGTTTGATCACCCTTACTTTACATTACTTGACTTAATATAACTCCTAATCTGTCAAATCTATACAAATAAAAAACAATATTCGTCCCATAGATCGTACCTCCTTGCTCTCCGCTTATAACCGCATGCCTCCAGTACTCATAAAACTGCTGTACATAATAATAGTGATGATACTGCTGTTCCATCGTCATCTGAGTCATAACATCCGTTTGTTGGGCAGTAACAGCTGGCACGCCCTGCTGGCCCACAATAACGCCCTGTGCTGCCGCCACACCTTGATCGATTTGACCGGCGTTGCTAAGCCCCGCCCCCTGGATACGATTGACCAATTGAGAGTAGGCGCAGTCGGCTGAGGGACGGTACGGCACGTTCGGTATTGGCGGGTTTTTGGGTAGGGGAGGCGCATCCTGTTTAAAGAAAAAATACATCGTGTTATTGGTTGAAGAGCGTCGAGGGGGTGTGACCTTACTGTTGAAGGTCGTGGCTAACAAAGAGGGATGCCTTAAAGATAAAGATATTACATAAGAGACTGTTTCTTTTGAGAAACTCGACCTATCTATTTAGAAAAAAGACTGAATAATAATTTTGTTCTTTAGATAGTTAGATTTGGCTATTTTAAATAGTCTTTTATGTAATATTTTTAGTTATATAATCGTCCAATCACCATCCGCAATTCTGGATATGATTCTGGAGAGTGCAGGAACTGCTTGGTCGTCCACAAGGCCAGCTGTTGTCGAGAATAATTTGCGAATGATCCTTAGGATGGTGACTCCATTCAATGTGACACTGATCTTCGATGATGACAATAATGAAATTAAACTAATAAAACAGTTATTTTAGCTTTCTTTTGCGTTGACTTTTTTATAATGAAAATTTGTCTTTTAATTTGTAAAAAAATACTCAATTTACTTACTTAATTACGATGATTTAACTAAGCAAGTTTTGCGATTCACTAAAACCTTAAAAAAATTGAACTATAACGTATAAAATTTTTCTTTCTTCATTGCACAATAATGTTTTCTGCAGTGGTATAAGCGTAAAAGTAGTATTCAGTGATCATCCCTGCTATTTCGTTCTTTAACATTGTCCAATATTAAATTCTGATTTTTTTTGATAAATGTGTCTAAACTGTTTTTTTACAGCAAGTAACTGAGTATTAAAACACCAAAATAATAGGGATGAAAGCTGATTACTTCTTTAATGATTTTTTAAAAATTAATTTATGTTAATGGTTTCAACATATTCAAATAGTTGTCTTTTTCAAACTTCTTGAATGTAATTTTAAATTTGCATCATTACAAACACTTTTTTGAAGCAATAAGTCGAACAATGTACAATTTAATAAATATGAACAAAAACATAAAGTCAAATGCTGCGATCTGGGTCCGAAATCCTTACGGTCTCCTAGAAAACGCACAAAAATCACCTGTAACATAAAATACGTTATTATTGTTAATAGATAGCAAGATAAATAAAGCAGCGTAAAGGTTCTGAGACTTACAACATGGTTGTTAAAAAATTCTTGTTTTTACACAAAATTATTGTAGATATATAATACACGTTTTACCCACACCAAAATACTTTAAAAAACAAATATAACGTAAGATCAAAAAAAAAAGTCCTCAAAGTATGAAATGGTTAATGAAAACTAAACTGCCAAGTTCTGAAGTTTTTATTTTTAAGAAAATTAAATATGGTAGTCACGGCAGAATAAAAAGCTTTTATGATCGAAGGGTACTTTAGAAATGGTAGAAGGGTTGATGGCCAGTGAGCTTACTCAACTCGGGACGCCATTCAGGATTTTCAAACAGAATTTCCACACATAGTCATGGATCACCAAGTTTTGACTAATATCTGTGGCTTTGTTCAGGTTGGGTGTGAATAGGAAGGAAGGCAGTGGGCGACTCAAAGATCGCACTGCACAAAAAGTAGAAGAATTGAGTCAAATTGCTAATGAACAAACCTCTATTCGCCGTTTAAGCCAGCAAGTAAATGTATCCTACGGAACCTGCAATACAATCCTGAAATGGGATCTGCATATGCACGCTTATCGTCCAGTAATTGTTACCAAACGACAAGCCGCAGCGAATACAATTTTCAGAGTGGTTTATGGTTAATTTGCATAATAATAAAAACAAACTTGAAAAATCCCCTTTTTACTGACGACAATGACAATAATGAAATTTCCTTAAAAATAAAAACTTCAGAACAGTTTTTCTTGAAATAACTTTTAGAAAGTACAATATATTTTTTGGATAAAATATATATAACTTATTAAAATTCCACAACGGTTTAAAATTCAGTACTGGTTCAAATTAAGATCTAGTTGATCAGTTAGGATTGTGTCCAGTCATTGCTAATAAGTCGCCATTAAAAACTTTCGAGTTTTTCTAATATTTCAGCGATTTGCTTGGTTTCAAAATAGTTTTCATCTTGGAACGTGTTGCTAGAATGAATTCAGTTCTATTATTGTGGAAAGTACCTACTAAAATTCCCATTTTCTTAATAAATTTGCCAAATAACTCAAAAATAAATTCAACACTTAGTTGTCAAATTATTACCTTGCTCCCAATTTTTACTAAAAAATTATATACTTGTATTTTGTTACAATTAATAAGTTTTTTTTGTAAGTTATAACTATTCTGTTTATTTACTGTAAGTCTTATAACCTTAGGCCCAAAATTTACAAAATTAAATGGAAAATAGCTCATATACATACATTTTCATGGGTGTTAATCTTGCCGATCAGTGGTAATTTCTTTCCAAAATATAAACAGACTTAAACTAAACCTACTTTTTTACTAAAGGAAAACACTGCCTAAACTATCAAAATTTGAACGGATGAAACATAGGCGATGGTAAACGAAGCACCAATTATACCGTATGTCCCTGGATGGGGTAGACAAAATGACAAATGGATCAAAAAGGAAATATACGAAAAAAGGTCATACTTTATAATTTTTTTTTTGTACAGGGTTGTCCTCATGTCTACTCCATTCGTGGACATACTGTATATTAACATAAAATTGTCATTGAAGCCCCGCCTCTTGACTTACTTGGCCAATGGGTAGAGCCACTTTTCACCTTCACCGCACAGATCCAGTATTTAAGGCTGTAGTCCTAGAAGTTTTCATTTTTACGAAAAAAACTGTTGAAACTGAAGAGAAGCTATGCTTTTTTATTAGTTAAGATATGTTAACAGTTCCTTATCAGCTTGGTTTCGGTATTTTTTCTATAATTCTCACTATGTTTCTTCTACTTGTGTTGTGTTTATGTACTTTCATATATTCAATACAAGACACTCAAAAACGTAATATTTACACCTAAACAAGCTTAAACAAAAGTCAATATGTTTCATATAAATTTTTCTTTACATAATGTAGTGTGGGAGAAATGTACTACTTTCAGAGATAATCCATCATACCCTATTTCTCTATTATATCATAGAAATTTTATCGAGATTCGTAAAAAATCTACAGGGTGTTCTATTTACAATAAGAAAGTGCCCGTGACTCGCCCATTATCAAAAGTTATCCTTATTTTCATTTACAATTTTTTTTAAATATGCTGAGCTGTTTTTAAATTAATTTAAAATATTCCGAATTTCCTCGACACCCACTAGAATAAAATTTGAGTTTTGCTTAAGGTTGTTTAAAAACACAAAATGTACTACTCACTTAACACAAGCAAACACATATCAAATGGGTGACTGCTACACAAGAAATTTTTCCACTATCTTTGTCCTTCACAAAAAATGCGAAAACAAAAAAATGCTTCTAACGAAAACGGTACAACCTATAATCTCTATTGTTGTATGATCACCAACCAAATATAGCAAATTGATTAAATTATTTTATAAATCGTGTATACAGTATGTCCACGGATCGGGTAGACAAGAGGACAAACGGACCAAAAAGTAAAAAATACGAAAAAAGGTCATTCTTTATAAAAGTTTTTGCTTGCTTTTAAAATAAGATCCACGATGTCAAAAATTTGTTTTTTGTACAGGGTATGAAAAAAATACAAAAACGTAAAATTTGGTTAAGAGTAAAATTGCCTTTTTTTAAATTATAATGCAAAACTTTATAAAAAGTTGTTTTAAATATTAAAAGAATTCTTATTCCAGATTTTCAAGTAAAAATTAGAAATTTCTAAATTACGCTTTTAAAATCAAAATTTTTCTAAGTCACATTGTCATCTTTTTTATTTAATTACACCTTTGATAACCGTGACTTGTCAAAATAATAAAGATGTTGTCTTTAGAGCAAAGAATATTTATAATCCAAAAGTACAGACTCATACAGATTAAATAAAATTACTAATAGAATATTAAATAATAACTGTAATATTCTAAAAATATTTATCTTATTAAACATTAAAAAAATTAAGCCCACATCATATTTATTTTCAAAAACTTCTCCATATTGCTTTAAAAAAAAAAAAAAATTTTGGCATCGTGGATCTTATTGTGACTACAATTTGACAGTCACGAACTTGACATCCTTTGCTTTAATTTGAAATAATAATAAACTGGTTGTTCGATATTCTTTTTAAAAACCAGAGATGATTTTGAATTGCAAGCATTCCATTTTTTCAAATTTTGGACATACTGTATAGGGGAAATTTAAAAATAAATACTAACATTTAGATTTACTAAGCAGATACAGTACGTTCAGATTCACTAAGAAGGTTTAAGATTTAGTACTGGTTTAAATTAAGATCTTCTAGTTGATCAGTTATGTTTTGACAAGTTTTTGTCCTGTCATTGTTAATAAGTCGTCATTAGAAACGTATGAATTATTCTGATATTTCAGCGATTTGTTGGTTTCCAAATGATTTTCATCTTGGAACGAGTTGCTAGAATAAATTTAGTTCTATTATGGTGAAAAGAACGTACTAAAATTGCCTTTTTCTTTATAAATTTGACAAAAAACTCGGAAACAAATTCATAGTATAAAACTTAGTTGTCTTATTATCAAACTTGTCAGTTTAAAACTTTTGGTTGTCAAATTAGACCCCGACTAGCATTGCAGAATCTAGCCGTTAGGATTTAGTACTGGTTTGAATTAAGATCTTAGTTGATCAGTTAGGTTTTGACCGGTTTTTGTCCTGCCATTGCTAATAAGTCGTCATTAAAAACTTTTGAGTTTTTCTAACATTTTAGCGATTTGCTTGGCTTCCAAATGATTTTCATTTTGGAATGTGCTGCTAGAATGAATTCTGTTCTATTATTGTGGAGAGTATGTACTAAAACTGCCCTTTTCCTAATAAATTTGCCAAAAAAACTGAGAAACAAATTTGTAGTACAATACTTAGTCTTATTTTACATTAGTCAGTTTAAAAATTTTGGTTGTCACATTACACTGGTCTAGAATTAGATAATCTAGCCGTTTAAGTCTTTCTTTTAAGAAAATATTCTGGATTAATTCAACTCTTAACTGGGACAAGCACGGGACTGGCAGTTTATGGCTAATTTATTTAAACAGAGGTTGAAGGTAAAAAATAACTAATTTCCTTAACCCAAGCTAACACTATGAAATTTTTGATAAAATAATTTAATTTTTTGGTTCAATCACCCAAATATTTATGTCCTTATTAAAATAAACAAAACAATTAAAAAATGACGAACTATGGACGCAAGATTGTCTTCAGATTATGCCCAACTGCTCACCAAACAAAATCTCTGCTAATGAATTTAAAAAAAAGTACGTAAGGCAGGCTTAGCCTGAAAATTCTGGCAAAAAACAAGAAAGCATTTCTTTTGTTATTCAGTGTTTCTCATGTACATCAAAATATTGGTTGATTTATAAGCATATAGAAAAATATAATTGACATGTATCCCCATTCACACACCCTGAAAGTTTGGGCCTACAATTTAACTCTGATTAAACAAAAAACATTATTTAAACGCATTTATTTTTTTCCTAATTACAGTACTTAACCTATCACGTATACAAACTGTCCTACAGTATTTATTGATTCTTCTTTTAAATACTCGAGGCATTTACTACGCTCTTCCTAACCTAAAATATTTAATGATTCTTCTTTTAAAGGCTCGAGGCTCAAAAAACAGTCACCACAACACACACAGAACTCGTGTCTATATCTGGCGGCAGTATTTTTTTATTTGTTACCGCAAGCGTAACCTGCAAAACCCGTAAAACTACAAAGAACAAAAGTCTGTTAGAGCTAAATCTGGTGAGTTCGAAGGCACCTACCGATTTCGCGCTCGCCGAGAGTAAGCTCGGGTGTAGGTAGTGGGAGTCCTGGTCATCACCATGTTGGGCAGCTTCCGGTTCTTCTAAAAGCAGAAAAAGAGCAATTTAAACAGCATGTTCAATAAAGGTTTTAATAAATTGAAACCTTTTTAGAAAATTTAGAAGCTTATAAGGCCAGTCACTCTGCAAGAGTGACAGAATTTTTAGGTTTCCTCAAGTTTTTGCAAGTTTCGACGAAGAATCCCATCCTGAAATATTAAATAGGGGTCTAGAAATACCCTGTAAATACAGAACACAAAGGTAGTGGCGTTACGGAATAAATTACAACAACGTACAAGTCTCTTACCTTGTCTTTTCTCACACTGCGGCTGATACCGTCCGTTCTTGAAGGCAGACAAAACGTGCCTGTAAAACTTGTACAACGGATCGTTTACTGTCAGGAAACTGAACTGAGGATTGTCTGCCTGCTTGGCTTTGATCAGAATTTCCATTTGAGGGCCTTGACGACAGACAAACAGAGCCGTTTTCTCTATTCTGGCATATACTTTGACAGTTTGGGGCTGAAAGCAGGAAAATAGTTAAGAAAATAGATCATTTGGAATTAGTAGATATTTTATGGACAGATTCACAAGTGTTAAGACTAGCCTAAATTATCAATCAAAGGTATAAATTGACAAGTGTAAGAATCAGGCAAAGAAAGGATTTTGATCGAAAGTTAGGGATGGGCGTTTTTATTCCGCCCCGAAACAATGAGTGCAGGTATTGGTTTAAAATTTAAATATAAGAAAAATTATTTCCTGGCTGGTGTTATAGAGGTAACCCAACATAATAAAAGCCCATTTTACCAAAAAATGATAAAATAGGGTTATATATTATGAAAAATGTCACACAAATTTACCTGACGCCCACTGTATGTTGGTCCAACCCCAACCAAATAGATAAATTAACGAATGAGTAAAAGAATAAGCAAGTACAAATTAGATAACCAAAACAAATTGCTTACAATATTGATATTTATCGGAACATCTAACACAGGTGAAGGCTTATATGGCTCATCCTCTTCCTCTTTTTCTGGAACTGTAGGTATCCCTTCCTTGGGCATTGTTTCTGCAGATTCCCCAGGATTCTCATAGTTAAAAGCTATTGCATTTGTTTTCTGTCTTTTAGCTGCTTCTTCTACAAAAAAAAAACATTTTAGTATTTCTTGTATCAAAGAACTTTATTTTACCAAATAACTAATGAACTAGTAATTAGGTACCTTTATACATCTCTTCCTCTTCCTCATTTATCTCCAAAGAGTAGTATCTCTCACTATCACACAATTCTTCCAATTTTTTCTCAGCCTCACTGAGTCCCATCCATCGGAGAACATCATAGCCCTCTCTACTTGCTTCATACTGTCTGAGATCTGATAGAGCACCTCTACCATCATATCTAAAAAAAAATTAAGAAGCTTGCTTTTTAATGTCCTGCCACCTCCCATAAGAGAGTTGGAGGAAAGAATATTTTTGGGAAGAATGAGGCGGTTTCTGGTTATGAACTCATTTATTCTTTTGAGGAGTATCTCAATTATAATTTTAATGACTTAACATTTTTGCAACATTCAACGCTTGCAAGCCATCAGCGGCCCACCTCCAAGGAGGGCAGTTTGGCAGACAGGGTATTGAGAGATGGAGATATGAGTATCTCTCATCAAAATGTCCAATCCATTGGGAATTGCCTTGATGCACTGCAGATGTACCGTCGCGTTCGTTATAACCGAGTTTGACTGTATTTATTCCATCTGTGCTATTCAGGGTTGGCAAAAATCATGATTTAAAAAAAAATAAAAAAAAAAAATTTTTTTTCATTTAAATCAGATTTTTTTGATTTAAATCAGGTTTTTTTGATTTAAATCAGATTTTTTTGATTTAAGTCAGAATTTTTGAATTTTATTTAGGTTTGTATTATTTCATTATTGTTTGTTCAGATGTAACACACTTACAATAGTAAATAATTAAAATGCAGTAAATATTAAAATAATGAAGTAGAAAATATAAATTTAATAATATTATTATTAATTGAAACTTCAGCAAACGAAACAGAAAACGGTAATTTTAAAAACACAAAGAAAAAACAATAGGTACATATTATATAGCTACCTATGCCCTATACCAGTGGTTCCCAAATGGTGGTCCGCGGACCCCTAGGGGTCCGCAGGATATTTTGCGGGGGTCCGACAACCTTTGCTTTGAAACACTGGATGCCCTTTTGCACGACGTATGTGTGAACAAACTTTCTCTGAATACATTCTGCTAAAATCCAAACAAAGAAATTGGCTGGATGTTGCTTCAGATCTAAGATTAAAAATTTCCATTCAGATTTACTAAGAAGGTTTAAGATTTAGTACTGGTTTAAATTGAAAACTTCTAGTTGGTCAGTTATGTTTTGACAGGTTTCTGTCCTGTCATTGTTAATAAACTTATGAATTATTCTGATATTTCACCGATTTGCTTGGTTTCCAAATCATTTTCATCTTGGAACGAGTTGCTGTAATGAAGTTAGTTCTATTTTTGTCAAAAGTACTTACTAAAATTGCCCTTTTCTTTACAAATTTGTGAGAAAGCTCAAAAATAAGTTCATAGCATAAAACTTAATTGTCTTACACTTGTCAGTTTAAAACTTTTGGTTGTCAAATTAGACCACACTACATTGGAGAATCTGGCTGTTCAAATCTTAGACCAGATTTAGAAAGAACTATGACAGGAAAAACAGTATTTCATTTTTCTCATTAAAATCCAAAACTGATGATTGATATATTATATTTTTTCTGCTAGAAAAGAGAATATATTTTGTTCAGTTTTTCAGCTACTTTTATAGGATGCCGTTTTTATTTATAAATAGCATGCTGCCTTTTGGTGCAAATTGCCAAGCCATATTAAAGGCATTGAATAAATCGGCACTTTTGAAATAAATATTTTTTTAACAAAGGTTGTTTCTTTTATTATTTTTGAAGCTAAACTGTTCATGGGGGTCCACATGTTACTAATTTCTAATTTTGGGGGTCCAGAATTTCGAGGCATTTGGGAACCACTGCCCTATACCTATTATAATGGTAGATAATAAAATGAAGTTGAGTTAAAATAAAATAATCATTCTCGTAATTATTATTTAATAATAAAATATCATTATGAAGAAAAATGATTTAAATCATTGATTTTTTTCAAAAAAATCACTTGATTTAAATCACGATTTAAATCATGATTTAAATCATTTGATTTAAATCAAACCAACCCTGGTGCTATTGCCACATATTTTAAAATATAATTTTTTATAATATTAATTTAAGTTCACACACATTTGTAGTGGCCCTTGCATCATCAGTTTTTGATATTGCTGTGTCGAAGTGATTTTGTTGGCAATAAGGATATAACTATTACTATTACATATTATTAAAAGTATAATATGCTTCTAATGTACATTTTTAACCTGTTTTATAACCAGAATGTGTCATGAATAATTTATTAAACAATTACAATTACACTGGTATTAGGCATATTGGATAAGAGGTGATTTTTAAACCAATCTTCAAAAAGTTATGCTGTGATGTCGTCATGGTAGTCCAAAGATGAATCTTTAATATTTGTAGAGGACAACCACAAACAACCATCTTCAGAACCAGCATGTAAAATTGTAATTCTTTTTCCCTTGCTCGACAGGGCTTTGGTTTGGCATTTTCCTGATGGATCTACCTAACCTTTTCCTGGGGTGTCATGTGTATCAAACCATGTTTCATTGAGGTAGATAATGGAACGATTTTCTAATCTGTACTTTCTTGTGTTATTTCTTTATTATTTATATTTGTTTGTTCATTATTAACATGTTTGTTGTATATTTTAATTCTTGACAATTTTTTAATTCTTTAATTGTTATTTTACATAACAAGTATACCTATTTCCCGACAACGGTTCCTCTAAACTAAACTAGACTAGCGATGGGATATCTCGAATGAAAAATAATCGATCATTCGATTATTCAAATCACTCGAGATATCTCGAGAAGTCAGCGCGATCATTCGAATGATTTAGCCGAGAGATTATAAAATAATAATAATCGCCTTTCGTCGCTTCGAATGACGAGACGAAATACGAAATGATGCCGCCGCCGACTCGGCACTCGACGTTGCGTTACGATGCGATTGTCTCGGATGTGTTTTTCATTCGAATGATTATTTATTTCGAATGATCCTTCGATATCGCTCGAGCATTATTTCATCTCTCGACAACGCATAGCATGTTTTTAATATTGTCTGGGTCTCGGATGATTTTTTCATTCGAATGATTGTTTATTTCGAATGATCCTTCGATATCAATCGAGCATTATTTCATCTCTCGACAACGCATAGTGTTATTGCATGTTTTTATGATATATACAGTATGTTAGTAAAGTATGTGGCCAAACTTGAGGGTATTATTCCTTACTTAATTTTAAGACAAAACATAGGTTCTAAAAGACTTTGTTTTTAATACACAGGGTGTTGAATTTTTGTAAATGGTTTTTCCTAAATAACTAGAGGACGCAAATTAGTATAAAGTTGAAATTTGGTGACAATTTTTAATGCATAAAGGGGAATCATGCTAGTTGCCAAATTTGTTTAAAGAAGTGTTTTTGTTTTCATGGATCTCTTACTTTTTTGTTTTTTTAACAAATTATACTAATAAATAATGTTATGTATAACTTTACATTTTTTTGTTTTCATCGAAAACGGCCAATCCAAGCAAAAAAATTCAAGAGATGATTTTTGTGTAGTTTTATTTGCTATATTTTTTGAGTCGAATGATTATTTCGAATGATCATTCGATTATTAAAATCATTCGAGGGCTAATATTTCGATTATTTAATTCATTCGATTATTCCCAACACTAAACTAGACTAATTGAAAAATAGTAAGTAACTTTGATTCTTCTTGTTTTATTTTAAGTCTGCTTTGTCAATGATATATTTTCTTGTGATAATAAAGCTGTATTTGATTTCATTTATAGATTTTAAATAATCTAAGCACCACTGGCATCATTTTTAACTAGCAATTTTCTAGAGTGGGCATTGACCACTTGCCTCCCCCCCCCCCCCCCCCCCTAGCTACGGGCCTGTTGAACCAGCCCAGAATACCTTACTGGGGTACCAGCAAGGTATTATTAAACAGATTAAAATACCATTAGTGTATATCGGCGCACCAAACATAAGTGCACCAAGATCGATATTCCAGTAAACCCAACTACTTATAGAATGTAATAAAAACATCGATTTGACTCTTTTACCTAAGCAAAACTTGGAAATAAAATTAGCGTACCTGTCTATCTTCAAAGTTTCATCGCCCATCCAAGGAATAAGATGTTTGCCTTGGTCAATGTAAAGTGCTTTTTCATCATCTCTAAAGATTTTACACGAATACCCGAACACTAAAAGCTGATCCAGATTCTCGTCCGCTTTGTTTTTACGCAAAATACCGGAGTCCGAGGACCCCCACTGCGACATTTCTTTAGCGTGCGTACGAGTCCGACTAATCACTAAAAAGTCAGCCATGCCATGAATTTTGGATTGACAATTTTGACACTTGAAGTTTGACACGTGGGTTTCTCTCTCTTTCACACCATTCTCTTCCCTCGGCCATGGGACCTATTGGCCAGCTCACCATCCGATCTGGCGCTTGGACAAGAGTCCTAGTGACCCTTAGGGATAGCTTACACGACCGAGTTTGCATCAATTTGCATGGGATATTCTTGAAATCTATTTATCCCCTGAGATCCCGAACAAAAGGGTTCTGTTGTTATTCATGCCATAATCGCATTTGTTTCTATATCCAGAGGTTGACATGCGATTTTTGGTAACCTCACTTCCATTGTGATAGTGCAATGATACCCAAACCTGAGTAAGGAAATTGGAGGGGCCAACTTCCGTGAACCTGAGGCGTACTTAGCGTAGTTAATATACCAAGAAAGGGCAATAATGTTGACATTTTAATTTGCTATATTTAGACTTTCACATTTCTTTAGCGAAATAAAAACTTTATTTTAAGTTTTGAGATCTTCGAAAATATGGAAGTTTAGGAGTATCTGTCTGTTTTCTGGGTACAATGACCTCTCGCCGGTTATGCAACGTACAGCCAGCTTATTATGTAGCACCCGGTTTGGCGCTTAGTCACTAACTCGGGCAACTCTCCGAGGTGAGTTACACGTTGTCCAGTTTGGGTGTGTATGGATGAAACATTCGGTTTACTCGTGCCTGTGCCCCCGAAAACTTTCAAATACTGAGCCTTTAAGCACTTTTGAGGTTAAGGAGATGCCCGCCTCTGGTAGAGTTCATGGCGCGTGGCCTTTCCTCTAAATCACACTTCCGCACCACGCTCCTCCCACAACAATAAAAGCCGTTACATGTCTACCTAGTGCGGATGAAAAAAAAGTAGCACGAACAGAGATTTCAGGCCTCATCGCTCACTCCCCTTGGACTTGGAACAAACTCTCCTCAGATGGCGATGGAGCTTCCCTTTGTAGTCCTTCACAAGACACTCTACTCGCCACCACTAGGTGATCTATCCCGAAATCAAACTCGACCACCGTTTGACTAAGACCGAGCCTCTCCGATTTTTCCTGGCGCCGTAACCGATGAGAGAAGAAGACCTATCGAACTAACCTATTCTAAGCGGTTGACGGTTGACGGGCGCTTCTTTCCCTTTCGACCGTGTTTAGTGGCTTTGTGTTTTGTGATTTTTTTTCACTATTTCATCTTGGAGATTTGACCACGAAGCACATTTCGTTTACGGGACACGTTGTGTTTCATTTTACGGTAAGCAAAAGAAACATCCATTAAATATTATTTTCTTTTAGATATACAAATAATAGCATTGTACTAAACACCTGGGAATTTACCGATATCTGAATTTTCATTGACAAATTAAACATTTCTGTTCTTGTCTTATTTTTGGGCTGTTTATTTATCTTATTGTTTTAAAGCTCCTCTATAATGTTAAGAGAAACATTTTCGTTGTTATTAAGTTTAAAGTGTTATTATTTTTGTTGTTTAAATCGAATATAAACGTTTATTTTTTTGTATACCCTAACTACCTTTACTTTTAGCATTTTTTTAGTAGCTTTGTTACTAAGAATATTTATTTCTTATAACAATAAAGCCTGTTTTGGCTTTGACTTTAATAAACTTTTTCTTTCAGGATATAAACAATAAAAATTGCCATGCAAGGCAACAGTAATAATTGGGACTCAGGCTGGGACTGCTGGAATGATATGTCTTCAGCAGTGCAAGAAGTTCAACCCGAAGTTCAAACAAATTGGCGCAACACTCAGACGTTTACAAATTCAAACAGAAATTGGAATAAAAATGGAGGCGGAAGAGGTCGTGGTGGCCGCGGTAGACGTGGGTTCCATAATGAGAACCCAGGAAGAGGAAGTAATGATAGTACAGGGTGGGGAAATAATGATTATTCAGGAAGAGGAAGTAGTGAAAATTCAGGGAGAGGAAATAATGATAAATGTGAGTTAATCAAAATTCCTTCTCGATTAGTTGGGAGAGTTATTGGCAGAGGTGGATCTAAAATTGAAGAAATTCAAATGAGATCCAGTGCACGAGTACAAGTTACAAAAGATGTTGAAGACGACAGTACTTTTGTTAAAATTTTTGGTAATGATCAACAGATTGCTCGAGCTAAAGAATTTATAGATGAAGTGACAGAAGAAAGACCAAAAAGAGAAGAGTCTAAACCAATAACTATCATTTCTAACAGCCCACTTGAAGGAAATGGTGTCCCTGTAGAGAATCCAGAGCCTAAGCCGGAGCCAGAGCCTTTTGATTGGCGTAAGCACATGGCAGAATGTGATGCTTTAGTCGAGGCAGAATGGAACAAACTTCCTCCCATTATAAAATGCTTTTATCAAGAACATCCAGAAGTTACTGCTTTGACAGACACACAAGTGGAAAAATTTAGACAGGCAAATAACAATATTGTGGTTGACAGAACCTTTCAGACTGAAAGTAGCAAACCAATACCAAAACCAGTATTAACATTTCAACACGCTTTCCATAACTATCCTGAAATTTTGGAAGAAATAAGAAAGGCTGGTTTTGAAGAGCCATCACCTATTCAAAGTCAAGCTTGGCCGGTTTTACTTTCTGGGGAGGACCTTATAGGAATAGCTCAGACAGGAACAGGGAAGACTCTAGCTTTCTTATTACCTGCCTTTATACACATTGATGGTCAGACTGTTCCTAGAGAAGAAAGAGGTGGTCCTGCAGTGCTAGTAATGGCACCTACTAGGGAACTAGCTTTACAGATAGACAAAGAAGTCAAGAAATATAGTTACAGAGGGATTACATCTGTGTGTGTTTATGGTGGAGGAGACCGCAAGTCACAGGTGGAAGTGGTATCTAGAGGTGTAGATATAGTCATTGCAACACCTGGTAGGATGAACGATCTTAATGAAGCAGGTCACTTGAATGTAAGATCAGTCACTTATGTGGTGCTTGACGAAGCTGACCGTATGCTGGACATGGGTTTTGAGCCTCAAATTAGAAAAGTTATGTATTCATTGAGACCAACCAAGCAATGTGTTATGACTAGCGCCACTTGGCCTGCATGCGTCAGAAGATTAGCTGAATCTTACATGAAAGATCCAGTTCAAGTATATGTCGGCTCACTGGATTTGGCAGCTGTCCATAGTGTAACTCAGGTAATTGAGCTGGTTGACGAAAAGGACAAGGAACAACGCTTCATGGACTTTGCCCGCCACATGGCTCCTGATGAGAAGATTATAGTATTTTGTGGTACAAAGGCCAGGGCTGATTACCTGTCGGTAGAATGCGCCATGCTGAGCATTCCCTGTACTGCACTTCATGGTAACAGGGATCAGAGCGACAGGGAACAAGCTGTCAAGGATATTTCTAACGGGACAGTCCGTATATTAATCGCGACAGATGTCGCTTCTAGAGGACTAGATATCGATGATGTCACTCATGTACTCAACTATGATTTTCCCAAAAACATAGAAGAATATGTTCATAGGGTAGGAAGAACTGGCCGTGCCGGTAAATCCGGAGAAAGTATAAGTTATTTCACAAGAAATGACTGGGGACAGGCCGCCGAACTAATCAAGATTTTAGAAGAAGCTGATCAGTTTGTACCCGAGGAGCTTGTTTCGATGGCCGAGCGATTCGAAGCAATGAAAGAGCGGAAAGACCGAGAGGGCGTATTATCTGGTGGTCAGAGAAAGCCGAGATATGGAGGATCTGGCGGCGGCCGTCGCTGGTAGAAATAGAGTACCTATTCGTGAAAAAGTGCAGCAAGACTGTACTTTTAAGAGTCACATTCTTAGAAATCAATATTATTAGCTTATTTTTATTTATATTAGTAGAAAATTGTACATACAAGAATCTATTCGCGCATAAAATTTATTTTTAACGGTGTATTTATATGCGGTAACTAAAAATTCTTGCTATTTATTTATTTTTCAATGTCTGAAAATTTTACCAAGAGACTCTTTTAAATTTTAGAAATGTTTGCTGAATCAGTAGTATTAGTAGTTGTTCAGCTATATTTTAATAGAACTTTGTTAATCTGATCAGCGACCAGTGTTTTTTATTCATATTTTTAAAGCCTATTGTTGCCTGCTTTTTTATAGCATTTCTCATTGGAATGTATAGAAGACCAATGGTAAATGCTTTTAGATTATGTGGGTAGAAATAGAGTACAAATCTATAAAAAAAAGATACTGACTACTTTTAAGTAAGTTCCTAAGGACGGAGTCTTGTGAAAAAAGACAATTGTTTATTATTGAACAACGTTAAAAAATACAGATTTGTTTGATTGTAAAGGTTATTATGCAAATAATAATATAAAGCCATACAATCCCATAAAAAAACTACTAATTGTTAGGATACTATTAATACATGTGTAGATAATTTGGTATCTACATTTAGGCCATGTAATAATATCTCTTTGCAATTAGTAGGTTTTTCAGGATTATATTGCTTTTATTGTTTGTATATTTTGTAAAATCAAGAAAAGTTTACTTGAAACTGTATTTTAAAATTTTTTCATAAAAATAATGGTTTATCTTTTTACAAGACCACGACTTGGCTCAGTTGGCGGGTTAAAAATTGTATATAGAATTTGGCCGCATATAAAATTGAAATTTAAAGTTATTTTTTTATGTGATATAAAAGTATCTCTCTAGTTAGGTTTCTTATTTTACTATTCCAATGTTTACTGAGTTTTCTTTATTATATTTCAGAAATATGTGTTAATTTCGTCGATCTTTCTTTGGTGTTCTTTTTTAATAAAACTTTAGTAACCGAAAGTGTATTTTCTGTCTAAAGTCTCTGGCAAAAAAACATACATCCCATAATTTTGGTTAATATTTGATGTTTTATACCTTTTTTATTTTTAATCCGATTTTTTTTTACACGCTTTTATTAACTTGACTTGTAGCATTGTAATGGAATCTTACAACTCACTTTTCACCCACTTCTAATTGTCATATCGATTTGAAACTTTGCAAACTAACGTAATTCCGGTGACAATACAATAATATTTTTTTTTCATTAAAAAAATATACAGCATGTCTTCGAAATGTAAAAATTTGTATTGATTTTACGAGAAAGTGTCTATAAAAATTTCTGCATTGTGAGAAAATAGTATTGCCATTCAAAATTTGATCTAGTACATACAGGGTGGCTCAAAAATGTAAAAGTCCTAATCCACGTGAAGCTAAAAAGACACAAAATCGTTATTTAAAGGTAAACTGCCACTGCAAATGTAGAGTTAATTTTTTTGTGTTAGTAAATTACTAAATTAGGTTTGGAACATACAGGAGGTCAACAAAGAATATTGGTGCTTCAATTTTTCCACAGGGTGTTCAGAACTTCCGACAAAAAACAACATTTTTGTTTAGACCTGTATAACATGACCTAAACAAAAAAAAGATTAATAAACAAATACATTATAATTTCAATTAATTAATTGACAAACTGCTACAAAAATTATAAAAATATGATTAAAAATAAAAAAGTTATAAAACATCAAACATTGGCCATAATTTTGGGATGGCGATTTTTTTTGCTTGTTTATTATGTTTTTGAAGTAATATCGAAACGAGCTCATTCATGGATTGCTTTGGTTCATTTCCGCACCACTAGGTCGATGGAAATGTCAGACCAATATTTGCAGTTGTGTCTATTCACAGTACCATTCACAAAAAAACGTTATTCGTCACTAAAACATATCCGGTAAAGCAAGTTCGGCACTATTGCTATAAAATTTAGCATCTGCTTACAAAACTGATACTTTCCATTCTCGAAAATGTGAAAACTGTGTTCCAAAATCGACTTTATTATTGATTGATTTATATTTATTATGGTGGTAATTTTGAACAACTTTTAAAGTAATAAGAGAAATAAAGGTACCTTTTTAAATTCTTACTTTTTTTCACGATTTTTAAAGGCTTGCCATTTAAAAACGAATTAAGATACGGACCTCGGACTTGCAGTAAAATGTTCCTTTTTTGAAGACCTTTAAAGTAAGATACCACTTTTCGGACACCCTGTATACATACATATATAAAACTTGGTCAGGAAACTAGAACTTATCAAAATAATGCATTTCCGAAATCTAACTGCTCTTAAAAGAAACTATTTACAGCGATTTTTTTAAAAATTGTTTATTTCATATATGCTCATTAATTGATAATACTGTTACAAATCCTACCTACTTAAAAAATTAATAAAAAAGTTTTTATTTAAACTGGTGGTAATAAGTTTCTGTTGATTATACTTTGCCTAGTTCTCCTGTTTTTCCGGAAAGATACACTATGTCTCCAGTCCTAAACATTTTCGTAACATTCTTCACTCCAACTATACAAGGTAAACCATATTCTCTAGCCACTACAGCGCCTTTAAAACGAAGACAAATTATAAACTAATAAGTAAAACGTACACTTGAATCATCCTAATTTAAAAAAAAATTGTTAAAAATAAAATAGAACTATAAAACTTAATAGCTAGGTCTGTTTCACTCGAATTAAAATAGTGTTTATATTGGAAACAGAAGTGGACTAGTGGACGTATTTACAAAAATCAACTCGGTTTTTCTTGAAAATGAAAATAATAATGTTCGCCTAAAATATTTGAAATTTAAATTAATTGTTAGTAAATTTCTATCGATAGATTGTTTCTTACCATGTGATACAAGTCCTCCCAGTTCAGTCACAACTCCAGATAACATGGGGAAATAGGGCGACCAACCTATGTCTGTGGAGTACGTTATGAGAATATCCCCTGTAATACAAATATAATTGGTAGTGTACTTCACATAACAGCAAAAATATAGAAGTAACTAATATGACAATACCAAGAGAATTTTTGCAGGCACATACACTTTAGTACGTAGTTTTTACCACTGCAGGCGCTGGTGTCTGTATCCACTACGGGATCATGGTTCTTGGCTACATAATCTGAGAGAATTGCGCCTATATTTTGGGTGTAAAATGTGTAAAATTTTTAAACAAACGGATACGTTTACCTTTTTCTAGCTGCCCAATATCATTCAAGCTAGTTATGACGCACGCCCGAGCTTGCACACTTCCAGTGCATACGGGAGTGCCCATACATTTGGTTCCCGCGAGTAACTCGATCGGAATATCGATGTCCTTCTCGGTTTCCGGGAACCCGTAGATCAGCTCCGGGAATTTCACTTTGTTCCATTTTGGATACAGGCGTTGTCGTTTTATAGCTCTACAAGTATTAAATAAGTTCTATTAAGACCAGGCTATAAATTCCTATTCCTACTAGGCAGGCGCGGACCCTGAGTTTTTTACAGGCGAGGCAAATTTTTTGGACAACTAGTGTACCAGTACTACACCACTACACACAGGACACAACATAAATATCAAATAATATCGAAAAACATATTACAATACACGATAAAATTAGGAAAGCCGAAACACCACTTAAAGGCGTAGCACATGCACGTAGCCAGGGGGCATCTAGGGGGTCCTGACCCACCCCCCCCCCCCAAATTCTCAGAATTTAAAAATTTACTGTTGTTCAGCATTGTTTTGTAAGTATTCCCTACACATTTTTTTATTATGTCAAAATATTAGATGGTCCTATTAACCCAAAACTTCATAGAAGTACTCTAAAAATGTTCACACATGCGTTTTAAAGTTTTTAATAAATCAATCCCTAAGGGGGTGAAATGGGGATTCAAAGGTTGTAATGGAGTAAAATTGGTATACCGCGAACGAAGTCGCGGGCGAAAGCCAGTCAGCAGTAAAATTATAAAATACAGTTATTGCGAAATAGGCCATTGTCATGTCATGGCATTAATAGTTGTTTTGATTTACTGTCGCCAGCTTATCGTTATAATTTTTTTTTAAATTTCTAGTTTATATAGGGTATTTGAAAAGCATAGTATCCAACACGTGTGAAAATTGCAATTTTTAACATTTGTTGCACAATATAAGTAGGTACTATTGTAAATCTTCCTGTCTTTAACAGGCGCGGCCCCGGGCCCGTGAGGTTTTTTACGGGGGCAAAGTGGGCAACTAGTGATACTAACGTACCAAGCAAAATACACTTTTGAGTGTTCCGTAACACTTGTGGAATCACTTCGGTGTCCGTCGGTCTGTCACAGGCGATTTTCTCTGAAACCACTCGACGTAAAAATTTGAAATTTAGCACAGAGATAGAGTATGGTGGCCCAATAATAGACGTGAAGTATAAAAAGTTGAATTCTGATTCTGGGGGTTAATTTCAGAGGGATAAAGGGCGACGGAATTTTTTTTTCAGGGGCATCGTGCATCGTGTATGGTATCAAATGAA
The DNA here is from genome assembly GCA_963971165.1 of Philopedon plagiatum. NCBI lineage: Eukaryota > Metazoa > Arthropoda > Insecta > Coleoptera > Curculionidae > Philopedon > Philopedon plagiatum. Next base: position 98,031,851 of record OZ020193.1, read on the forward strand.
AGCTTTTTGAAGCACGAATTCAATAATATATATGATGTATCTTCTTTTGCATTTTTTTAAAGATTTTTTGGGAAAAACGCTTAGAAATTGCTGTCCCTCACCCTTATCACCAGAAGGATCTGAAAAAAATTCATGAACATTAAGAAGTAGGTGTAGATTGAATGAAAATTATCAGCATTGAAAAATTCCAGCGCGATCAATTGTTATAAACAATTTGTTTATTTCCTTATAACAGCTGAACCATTGGTTTTAGAGAAATTTGACAAAAAATATTTCTCACGATGTAAGGAACAACTTTTGTCCTTAAAAAAATTTAATTTGGCTCAGTTAAAACGCTCCCCACTTAGTTCCGCGCATACACGATGTGATACGGCGTTGGTGCCGTCGGCAGTGGGGAGGGCGGCAGATAAGCGGAGATCGGGCGGCCGAGGTTTGCTTAGGTTAAGGTTAACTGATGGCACGGAACACTAATTGTGCAAGTATAGCTTGCACCTGACCGATTTTTTAATTATGGAAGGTGTTTTAATAATGTGTCTAGTTTCGCAAAGAAATTATTTATCTACAAGTAAACACTGCAAAAAACATAAAATACTAAAATTGCATTTTTGCTGTGACTTCTTTGAAATTAAATGCAAACAGTTTCTTGCACTGTTAAAGCCATTGTTAATACAATAACTCAAGTACTAGTACTACACTACTATACAAAGGACCCAACACAAATATCAAATAATACCAAAAACATACTCCACAACAAAATTAGGAAAGCCGAAACACTTCTTAAACTAATAATAAGTGCCGGCACGACATAATAAAATGTAAACAAAAGTTTATGCAAATACAATGCACATATTAGGTAATTAGTTTTTCTTTGTCTAATCCAAATGTTTTGCAATAGTATATTTCACGGAGCGGTTCGAGCGTATTTCCTCAGTGGCCCGGGGCAACCCCAGAAACGGCGGCGTCAACGGTCACGTGCGCGCCGAAAGTCATATTATTGGTGGGCCGACGACGATTTCGTAATATAGTTGTGCCTTTTTATCATCCTAAAGCGCGTATTTTTGTTTCTCCCTTAGTTTAAATGCATTTGTTTTCTATTTTCAGATAAACCTACGAGGTCAATTTAAAATACTGGTACTGCTGGCCTAAACAAATTCGCTTTTAAAGATACATTTCTAATAGCCCGGTTTAATTATTTGCAACACTGTATTACTTTTGCTACTTACTTATTAATTATTAGAGGATTCCTTTTCCTTATAAGTTCTTCCAGCTCGTACCTAGTCAAATGGAATATAAGACTTTCGGAAGGCATCACTCCCTGTCGCACCATCTCTTTAGCTAATTTTTTATAGGCGATCACGAGTTTGTACCTCGCGAAAATCGTCGCGGACTTTGACTGTTCTCTTTTTCCTACGGCCACTCGCAGGTTAGAAATGATGTATTTTAGGATTTTCCTGGAATATAAGAATACGATGTGTGTTTGTGTTGGTCTTCAATAAACGATTTTTTGTTTATTCATTATATTTTAACTGTATGGATAGGTATAAATTAATACAGTTTTTGTAAGAACGTTTAAACTATTCTGCATATCTGAAAAAATCCCTATATTGTGCATTACATAAGAATGAATAAAACAGTAGTGTTGGAGGAGTTGTGACTGAACCAGAGCACCACCTCTTAAAACTTACTTTGTTACGAAGTTAACAGGCGATACCAGTGTATTAATAACCTGATCGACGGACTTATGCTCCTTGACGATGTCTTTCATGTGTTTGACATTTGCCTGAAGCATAGGTATCACGAGTGAAGGGTCCGATCCCCATGTTTCTTCCATTAATTCAAACTAAAAGACAAATATTAACTAAATATCAAGTACATGGGCCAGTGGCGTATATAGGAATTTATTTGGGGGGGGGGGGGGGGGCACCGCAAACTTCTCACCCAGGTTAATTTTCGTTTAAATAAATCAAAAACCGCTCGGGAAATTGAATTGCCTTTCCAACGGGATCTTGCTCGTTGAAATCGGGTGAGTACTTTCTGAGAAATGAGATCTTAAAAAAATTAAAATTTAAAAGTAACGAACTGTCTTACCAGTTGTTTCAATCATGTAAATGCTGAAAATGTCCACCCCCAACCTCCACGTAATTATAAAGGCACTGTTCGAAATGTTCGCGAACATTATGAAGCATTTCGGGAGATATTTATCGGCACTCGTCTACTATTCGTTGTCGCAAGTCTTCTAAAGAATTGGGCTGGGTTGGGTTGCGTACACTTGTTTTAAATGTTCCCACAAGAAAAGATCTTGAAAGTTCAATAGGACCTCTTCTCTATTTTGTACTTTCCCGTAGACAGAATCTCGGTTCGCGATCGAGCAGTGTAACACCTTACATTGCTGAATATCTTTTAACTATTTCCTAGCAGGAGTCCTTTACCTTTACCACTTTACAAAATTAATTTGAAATAATATTCCCCCTCGTTTTCCCGCGAATTCTACGAGTGAGCGACCTAGTTTAGCAGGCAAATGAAGGAAAAGCTCTTAATTTATCTGACATTTACTACATTTTTATTATCATGCGGGTAGCTTTTTATTGCACCCCGCATTTTCGATTGACATTTATAGATACGCATGTCATAACAAGGACATAAAAAAGCTATTAAATTACATAGGTTTTAATATGGTGCAACAGTTGGTAATGATGAGTCGATAAGGATAGGTCAATCAGGTAAGACAAAACATATTTTCCTCCGTCAAAATAGGGTAGTTAAAATATTTATTTTACGAGGGGGGGGGGGGGATTTCACCATTTAGAGTAACAGTACGGGGGGTTAGTTTTATCCCGTCTGTTAAAATGTTCGGTCGGTTACGGAACTTAGAAAAGTTTTTACACTTCTTAGTGAAATTAAATGAAGTAAATTCTTTGCTCTTATATTAATTATTTTTGAAATAATGGATTGGTTTTTATGTAAGTTAATTTGTATAAATATTTGATAGATTATTTAAAGCATTTTTGTAATCAATTATTTGGCCACTTAGGTTTTTGAATATTTTTTACATGAATTATTTTCAATAAAACGTTTAGCATTTTTTTAACCACTTTTGTAGAAACGCCCATTACAAAAAAATCAATGCAGGTTAGAGCAGCTTTGTGCAACAGACAAAGCAGAAAAAACAAACCTAATGATTACGTGGGCAGAAGAATAATGACAAAAGTGTAGGGGGAGAGTTAAAAAAAGACCAAATCAGAGATGAATGGATGGAGTTAAGGATGATTAAAGGGAAAGAAGCTTAACAGGAGGACTATGCGTTGTGGCGGCCATTAACCAGGAACGTCCCGTATATCCCATATAAAGTAAGAAAAGAAAAAGTATGAACTTCCTGTTTCGCCGATCTCTCTCCAATTGCATATTTACCTCTGCCAATCCTCTATGACCATGGTTGTTCAAAAATTCCTCAAACACTTTGTACGCCTCCGGGCATTTCGTTTTCATCCAGTCGACTCCGAACTCGCCGTTGATCGTACAAAATTCTTCTGTATATCTGTAAAAAGAATAACTAAAAGTAAGTTCATGTTCACTAGTAACCGAAGTTAAACAGTCGACCTTTTTGGTCCTTCTCCCGGAACTGTCGCCTTTTTTTAGGCGTCTGAAGCACTATCCTACTTTAAATTGTTAAATTGATACCTACCCTTCATCCTTTATTATTCTAGCAATTTTCTCTAAATACATGGGCACTTCTGCCGAGACAACATCGTCACAAGATGAAAGAATATTGGCGAAGTCTGCATAGTGCTCCGTCTTCAAGTCTACAAAAATATAAAATATTATTAAGCAATACAGCTTATACACTGTACTTTACTTCAAGTATTGACAGCTCTGCACCCTGTATACTTACCCTTACTCTTCCCCACTAATATTGACATACAAAGTATCTGCCACATTATCGAAGCCGCAGACGCAGCGCTGTGATAAAATGCAGGCATTTCCAAGGCAGGATTACGGATGATTTTATCGTGGATTTCTTTTGGGCTATCTCTGTCTCCGATTCCAAAGTCCAGGTTGCGACTGAAATTGTTGGCTTTTTCAACGAACTCTCTGACCTTTCGTGCTCTAGTCCTGAAAATCAAAAAATAATTTCAAGATTACTGCATCCACTCGATCAAAAATTAAATTTTAAATTAAAAAATGTGGTATGGTCACCACGCAACTTTCTGAACACTCAACTAAACTGTTAGTCAGCAACCAAAGCCGGTGACTACCTTACATGATATAATACCCTGCGTGGTTTGTAGAAAAAAGTTCTTGTTTTAGATATGCATGCCTTACTAAATATACATTCGGTAATAGTGCTTTCTTATCCATAGATATTTGTCGATGGTTACTCCATGGTTGTAGAAAAAAATATTAACCTAACTCACCATTGTTTGTAAAATTTTTTTGCTCCCTCAAATCGTGCCATCGGTCCCCATCTAGCGAAGGCCGTCGAACAAATGTGTTCGTTAATTACGGGATGTCCAAAGATGGCCAGGTCAAGTACTTTGGACGCTATCGGGATTTCTTTTTCTCTTGCGTTTACATGAATTGACTGAAAGATAAGAGTTATTCACGGTAAGTGGCTTATTAAAAGATTTCAGGAGCTAATACAATTTTTTTTGAAATGATGACCAGAGAGAGAAAATGAAGAAAAAGTAGGAAATTGTAATATAGTCTTAAAAATTATTTTAAAAGATGTAACCAGATGTTGCCAGTTTTACCACTAGGAGAAGAGCACTAGCCTAGTGGGAAATAGTCCTTATTTTATTTTTATTTTTCATTATTTATATATATATATATATATATATATATATATATATATATATATATATATATTATATATATATATATATATGCACTGTGCAGAGGTTTTTCACATAACGTAGGCACCTATTAAGGAAGAGGTTTTCAGAATTTGATCCCTAAGGGGGTGAAACAGGAGTTCCAATTTTGTTTGGAGGAAAAATAGATGGTCCTATTAACTCGAAACTTCACAGAAGTACTCTATAAATGTTTAAACACTTGTTTTACAGTTTTTAATAAATAAACCCCTAAGGGGGTGAAATGGGGGTTCAAGGTTTATAATGGAGTAAAAGCAAGAAGAAGCCCATATCGAAATTAAATATTGTCGTTTTGAATAATATATTAAAAGATAATATTATATATTTTTTAAACATTTTAGTGGAATACAATTTCTGGTTTGGTATTAATGGGGTAATGTCATTTCTTATATGTTGAACATGAACTTCTCAACTTAAATTTTGGTCTAAATATAAACATAAATATTGTACATTATATACTATATTATGAATTGAAATTTTAATTTTTTAATAGTTCGTTAGCCTGTAAGTGCTTTTTAGAGAAAAACCACGTACATGTCCTTATTGGTTTGCTCTATTCTCTATTCAAAAATGCCAACTTCCGAATGCCGTAAATTTATGTTTCTTTATTCCCTGGCATTTTTTGAAAAAGGAATGATTTATCTTCCGGCTTCTTTTACTTACCATAATGACGTCAAGCATAACCCTATGATGGAAACTAAACAGGCATCTTAGGAAAAAAGGTTCGGCTACCGAACCGATATTTAATTGGATGCCCTTATCCATAGCTTCCAGAGGATGTGTGCGAGTTAGAGCGGTAGTGGCTACCGGAAACACCTAAAATATTAGTCCATACCTAACTACAAAGCTCACAAAAGGAGTTCAAAAATTAGAACGTTTATATGGCTCACTTATTAAATTTGATTTTATTAGATTTTGCAATTTAAAGACTAAAGTTATCGTGAACTGTTGTTCTGGTGCGAGTGTCAAGTATCAAAAAAAAATTTACAGGTTTTTATTTTTCCGCTAAAAAATGATTTGACACGTTAAAATTACTTTTATTATTGAAAATTACTTATGACTTAAGATAATCAGTACCTAAATTAAGAAATTCACTAATACTAAAAAATCCCATTACCAAATTACCTACCTCTCCAGTATTGGCCATTGTGAGTATGCTGTTTTCAGTTATAACGGCCGAGTCTAATTCGTGGGTAAGTTCAAAGTCTGTCCATGTATTGAGCGTAGTTATAGGTCTCGACTGCAGTAAGTATAAATCTCCCTAAAAGGTAATATTTAAAAAAATATACCCGAGGATTTACTAAAAAAGGTTCAAGATTTAGGACTGGTATTAATTTAGATCTTCTAGTTGATCAATTAAAAAATTTAGTTGTATTATTAGACCGGTCCTAACAATAGTGAAACTGGTCAATATATTTGACAGTAAGGATATTATACTATGCAACAGCTTAATTTCTTTGTTCTATTTGTCTTAAGCGTTCATTACATTTTAGCTTATTAAAAAAAAAACCTTATAAAATGCCCATTCGATGTCTCTGGGTCCACCAAAGGCTTCTTCCAACAATACTCCAACTTTTCCCAATCTTATGACTTGTTCTTTGGTTATGCTCCATTTGTCTTTAACTAAAAAATATGAGAATTATTTTTCGATCTAAATCATCCATTGTATACTTACTGTCCCCTTCGTTTACAATAATAAAGCTGCCCTCTCGTTCTTCCCCAATTGTGATTTCTTTTACACCATTTTCTGTTAATGTTAGTACCTTTAAAATATTTTAAAAAGATATTTATTATAAAATATAAACAATTTATAAATCATGGTTGATAAATAGTTTCAACATGCTTTTGTTGCTGTTGCTAATTGTGAAAAGCAAATTTATGTCAAATTCATATTTCATATTACATTTGATAACCAAACGATATCAAATATTCAAGTGTAACTAACATAGAATAACATCTAAAATGAAAACTTACTTTTTCTTTAGTTCCTATCACTTGATCCAACAAACAAACTGTACCATCGTGGGTTCGGTTCAAAATAAATGTATCCGGGTCTATTTTTCCAGAAACAACACTCTGCAATTAAAAAATACTATTGCCTTTCTGGGGATTCAAATGTACATTTCTAAACATGACATACTTAAGTATGCGTCAAATGAAAAGTCTGGGGTAGTTAAACATTGCGGTGGATATACTTGTACTTATATTAAAATCGATCATAATGGTCACGATAACAGAAAAAAAATGACAAAAACGCGTACTGAATGTTATTTAAGAAGTCTTTACCTCTCCCAGACCATAGTTTGATGTTATAACCATTTGCGACGGATTTGATGTCGAAGGATGCCACGTGAACAGGACTCCAGCTGATTCAGCGGGTACCATCTTTTGCACAACTACAGCCATATCAGTAACAATCGGTAGACCATGCTGCCTAAAAGTAAAAGTATTCTTGAAGTATATCACAAAACAAGAGCTAACAATATTGTAAAGTTAGACCAAATAATATCTTACCAACGATATTGTACACTTTGATAGGTAAAAAGGGATGCCCAGCACGCAGATACCGCTTTTATTACTTCCTCTTTTGTAACACAGCCTAGGATTGTTTCGTTTTGACCTGCAGCTGAGAGCTCTTCGGAATCTTCACCTATAAATTTTTTTTTTTAAGATTACAGAAAATGAGAAAAAGTTCTGCTTGAAGCTATAAGTTACCGATTGCAGATGATCGTACTGCCCAACTAACAACATCTATAGAATCATTTGCAGAATCTTTCTGGACTTCTCTAAGGCTTTCGATAATATCTTTGACAATTTCCGGATGGACTGGCTCGTTTTGAAAAATTCGGACGGCTCTAGGGGAAGACAAAGATAAAAGTTAAGGACGAATTACTTGCTTCATTAAAAACGAATATTTCTAACGCTCTTCTTTTAATACTATTATTTGTCTTTTTCAAATGATACTTACTCTTCGCAAGCCTCCCCTTGCTTTCCATCCTTCCTTCCGCAAAAAATATTAGCGACGTTTTTTACCACCTTTTGCAACAGAACATTTTCTGACAGTTGGTGTCTGTACGCATTTACTGTCAAGATAAATCCATCGGGTACCATAAACTAAAATGCCAATGAAATATAGATAATAAATTAAATTTTTTAACTGTAATATGTACAGTCGTGGTCAATAAAATCGTAGCCCTAGTTCGCAGTCTAAACGTTTCTTAATACACTATTTTTTTCCAGATATATATATATATATATATATATATATATATATATATATATATATATATATATATATATATATATATATATATATATATATATATAGGTATATATATATATATATATATATATATATATATATATATATATATATATATATATATATATATCTGTGTGTGTGTGTATGTGTGCAGTGTTGTATTTAAATAGATAGTATAAGGTTATGTAAACAATAGCAAGGAGGAACATCGTATCACAACGAGACGGATTATTTTCCGAAGATAATAATAAATTTGCCAAAAATTGCTTTGTCTTACTTCGTCTGTTTCCAGCGAAGACAGGAGAGTCAATGAATTGCCTTTACCTCCAGTAAGGTCCAAAATTTTAGCATTCTCTTCTTTTATGTTCACAACCACATCCTTTGGCAGGGTATCAACCTTTAATTCTCCAAGCACATGTTTTAGTTTGGGTATTCTTATACTGTCTAAAAAGATAGCGAAAAATATCAATAACAAACAAACGTAAGGATGCGTCAAAAACCGGAAGTCGAAAATCTGCACGAATACATTACCTTCCTTACACAGCAGAGAATGGTTAGGATGTGCTCGAAAGTAAAAATAGTTTATACTTACTATCAGATTTGTAATATGTAAATTCAATCAACGATTTCCCTTGAGTCACATTAACATCACATTCTGCAGTGGCATTAAATACCTCAAAACCGGTTAGAGATTCAGCTTCACTTACTGAGGATTTTTTTATATTAAACACAACTCATCGCCTTTTGCTGAAATAAAAAAAAAAACAAATTTTTAGTATCTTTAGTAACAAAAAAAGAACACGGATAATTGTATTTGTTCTTCTTCTATATACATATATACAGGGTGTCCAAGATAAGGAGGGCCTGTATGGGAAACTTGTAAATAGCTAGTAATACAATATTGGTTAAATAGGAAAAAAGTTGTGTAATTAAATAACAAATAAAATGATGTTTCGAAATTTTTCAGATGATTTTTCATTTTTATTTTGAAAAAAACTAAATATTTGAATTTTTAATTCGATTTTTTTTGTGGCGTTAATATGAAAGGTTGTGCGAAACTAATAAAACTTCTTTATAGCAACTTTTAATGAACTTAAATATTACGTTATCGATTTTTTTATTCGACGTTTCGTCTTTGGGAAGCGATCATCAACTTCATTTTTAAATACGGTCCTGATTTGAACATGAAATGTTCTAGGAGACAGGTCCGTATTCCAAAAACTTCTTAATTGGGGTCAAAAAACACTCAAAACGTAATTTAACCATAATGTGTGATACACAGGTGATACACTGTTGAATTGAGAATAAATATGGCATCGAAAATTTGACATCCAAAAATCAGGACCGTACTTAAAAAAATGAAGTTGATGATCGCTGCCCAAAGACGAAGCGTCGAATAAAAAAACTGATACCGTAATCTTTAAGTTCATTAAAAGTTGCTACAAAGAAGTTTTATTAGTTTTGCTCTACCATTCATGTTAACGCCAGAAAAAATTTAATTAAAAATCCAAAATTTTAGTTTTCTCAAAATAACTCGAATATGAAAAATCATAGTTCTTTAATTAAGCAACTTTTCCCATTTAACCAATTTTGTATTTCTAGCTATATATATATATATATATATATATATATATATATATATATATATATATATATATATATATATATATATATATATATATATATATATATATATATATATATATACATTCTATTAGTTCAATCAATGAAATACATACTATTGATATGGGCTAAAAAGATGTCTGGGAGCGATCCTTTTTTACCAAGATGTTTGATCCGTATGTCTTGGGCAGTGATAGGAACTGTTACGTTGTTTTTGTGGCAAATATAGCCATAATTCAATCTAAAAATTGATATTTACATGCAAAACAATATTTGGGAAGCTCTGCAGAAAAGCCAAGTTCTAACATGAAACGTCCTACTTTTTCTACCTAGTTATGAAAAAAAAAAAAATTTCGAAACTGGTTGGGAATAGCAATAGTTCTGTATCAAACAAAATTAATTCAGATTGACCAATTTTCACAATCTTTTTTAGAGCTTTTTGTTTGGTGTCAGTATAGGATTTTTTTAGTTTTTTTAGACTCACTGCGATTGGTCCTTATTCTTAAAAGACTGAATATTTAATTTTATCAAAACGCCATTGGCCTCTGCTAAGAACAGTTTAACCTCCGTGTCGAAAATAAACCGTTCATCGGGACCGCCATATTTAGATCTGCAAGCTGGTAGATTTAGAACCTACAAATTAATAAAACAAAAATGTACTAAAAACTTAGTGTGGTTACCGCACGTCTTTCAAAGTACTCAGTCAAACGCAGGGCCAGCGACTATCAAATATGGTTCAATACCTTGCGTGGCATATAGTCTAAACTTGTATTAGATATTCACGCTTTTCGTCTTGAAAAATAATATATAGGCAACTTTAAACGGCTGCCATTTTGAATAGGATCAAGTAAACTTGAAACTTGGGAGATAAATAGAGAATTAAGAGACCTTGAAAATGACATGACATTCGATTCCTTGCAAAGTTATCGGTAACTCCTCGATAAGGCATTCCTCTTATACAGTTTAAAACCATTTCAATTCGTTGATTAACAGAGTAAATAGGACATTTTTTGAAAACAAAATTGTGACAATAAAGTTTTGAAGGTCAGGAAATGTGTGTCATCATCATGTAAAATGTAAAAGTATAAAAACAATGCTTATGGGAGGTGTGAAAGAAAAATTAATGTTTTTTAAAAAACCAACGCATTTATTACATATTTCTTAAAGCTTTTTTAACATAATCGGCAAATATTATCATAATCTTAAGACTCTAAAATTTACCTATGTCAAGTTTTAGTAGTAGTATATATTTCTTACAGAACACATACATAACATGGGGTTAAAATTTTAACATATAAACCCTATAGACCGCTTTACAAAATAGAACTGTATATTTTTGAAGCTGATTTACCTGTTCTTCTGGGAAAGAATCTCCTTTAATAAACCCAAGCAAAGCACCAAATTGTTCATAACCTTGTGCCTGACCATGACTAAAAAATAAAAATATTTTAATGTTAATTAATATACAGGGTGTCCGAAAAGCCTTAGTATGGACAAATATATTTGCTATTAGTAAAGATAGAGACACCAAATTTTAAGTGTATCTGTGTATCTTATTGGCTAATAAATCTACTTTTTTATGTAATTTAAGTTTTTCAACACCCTTGAGGGGTGACGCTAGGGAGTTGAGGTCAAAAATTTTAAATGCAACCCTATGCTGTGTGGTACCTCATTTTAAAGGTCTTTAAAAAATAAAAATTTTATCACAAACCCGAGGTAAATATCTTAATTAGTTTTTAAATCGTAAGCCTTTAAAAATTAAAAATCGAGAAAAAAAATTTAAAATTTAAATACATTTATTTCTCTTATCACTTTAACAGTTGTTCAAAATGACCACCATGAACTTCTTGGCAGTAATAAAGTCGATTTTGGAACTCTGCCAAGAAGTAACACCTGCCATTGTCGAAAATGTGAGAATAGTTCCAAAACCTACTTTATTACTGCCAAGTTCATGGTGACCATTTTGAACAACTTTTAAAGTAATAAGAGAAATGAAGGTAATTATTAATTTTTTTCACGATTTTTAATTTTTAATGGCTTGCCATTTAAAAACGAATTAATATACGGACCTCAGGTTTGCGGTAAAATGTTTCTTTTTTGAAGACCTTTAAAATAACCACACGGCATAGCATTGCAGTTAAAATTTTTGACCACAACTCCCGAGCGTCACCCCTCAAGGGGGTTGTAGTAGAGACTTTTCGGACACCCTGTATGCTGTATGTACAGTTGTATTCATAAACAAGGGTACAAGTTTTCACCATATTATTAATATGACAGAGCTCGCTTCTTGCTCTAAAACTTGTACGCTTTTTTTATAATTACAACTATATACAGTGCACCTACAGTGTATAAAGTTGACGATAGGGTTTCACATGTTAAATTTTCAACTCCATGTTAGTCCCTGCTCTATTAGAAGTATAGAGATAAAACTTGATAAAGATAAATTTTAGAGTCTTAGGATTATGCCAAAAAAGCTCAAAAAATACCTAAAAATGCATTTAAAGTTGTGACAATAAAGTTTTGAATGCCCAAAAATGTGTCACCTTCACATAGTACGAAAAGGAAAAAATCAACAACAATAAACACAAGTCGTGTGCAAAAGTAATGCCTTTCAAAAAATAAATACATTTTTTAGGTATTTCTTCGAGCTTTTTTGGCATAATTGGGAAATTAACATGTCCTTAATACTCTGAAATTTACCTACGTCAAGTTTCATCTCTATATTTCTAATAAAATAGGGCCTAATAGGGGATTGCAATTTAACATACAACCCTATGATCCTCTTTAAAAAAATGCATTATGTATGCAGTTGATAGTTTACATAATGCATCTCTTTCTTACAGAAATTCCTTCCAACTGGCATCTTTCCATGGCCTCGCCGCCAACGTTTCAGTTATTAGGATAGTGTCGGCATCTTCGGGGTAAAACTTGGGCGCGGAGCAACAATTAAATCTGAAAAAATGTTTTTGTGCAATCTCACTGGCCACATATTCAGCTTTGCTTATGATGACATAAACCTAGATTGTTAGTATCGAAATGAACACAGTGTATATTGGTGTGACAAACACACAGACAGACACTGTATCCATAACAAAAAAAACTCTTAAGAAAATTCAAAGATTCCTTAAACGATTTATGCAATAATAATTATTCTGTAACCGAAAGAGCACATCAAAAAAATTCGAATTTTATAAAGAAAAGTACATCATCCCATTTAAATTTCCACAGATACCCAACACCCCTCAAAATAGAGAGAGAGGATAAATGTCAAAAATATGTTTAAATATGTCCCCCCATCTCCCTATTAACTCACCAAAATTTTATAAAAATATTTTAAAAAGTTTTCGAGATATCGCCTTGTAACACTTGAAGAAACTCACTCTGTAGAACTATGTGAACAGGTAAAATTTTTTACCACTAAAATAGTTGCGTTTGTGATTTTAGCTGGGTTTATAATTTTGAAAATTGAACTTTAGATTCGTTATGTTGTTTATATAATAAAAAACATGTTTATATTTCAGTCATGTATATTCTTAAGGATCTGGAAATTTGGAAAATTTGTTTTTCTTTTAAACCAAGTATCCTGGTTCTAAAAGTTAATAGTTAATTAAGGAAATCTATTCTGGTTCACGATGCAAAATATTTTTAAAATTTGCAACCAGCTCAAGTTCGGCATTTTAGTAATTTATTTACGGGGTGAGATAAAAATTTTAAAAAAATATAATAATATAAGAAGATTTATTAACATTCACCCTAGGATTCGCTAAAAAGAGTTAAGGCTTAATTCTTAAATTTCAATCTTCTAACCTACCCTAAGTTATTCAAAAAATCACATTTTTGGCTATAGTCAAACAACTAGGGATGATATTTTTTTCGGAGAATGCAAAATCTGTAAATATAACTTACATGAAATTAAACTGTACATGTTCGATTTTCTCATAACTTTTACAAGAGACGTCCCGTAAAAGCCCATTGTAAACTATCCTCACCCTCCTGTAAGGCTCCAGATTCTCTATAACCAGCCCGTTGATTTTCCATTGATTTTCTTTTATACTGGTTATACGAACTTTCTGTCCTAAAAAGAAATTGTTCTCCATTTTTTAATTCTACAAAGTTTCAGCCTTTATAAAGTACGTTCCAGCAGGGACCACAAGGTTCAAGAATAATAAACTGTGTAAATCTTAAAATAAACTTTACTCAAACCTTTCAACATATTCGTTAAACTTGATAGTAACATGTTGAGAGTGTACTTGTGTACTATTATTTATAATGATAATATAAAAAAGAACATGAATAGAAAATTGGGTTTGGCAAATTGAAATTGACCATTATAAATAAACTTTGTACGTTTCAACAAACAGTTATTTAAAATATCTTTAAAATAGTCCACCTCACAAAAATAAACGAAGAATAAGAGCAGTCTGAATGTCTTAAATATTTTTTTTAGATATAAATGTTTACTGCGTGGTACATGATCATTGATCGCTGTCTAACAATCTTAATGTCGACAGAAATATGTCTAAACAGAAGTTATAGGGATAAGTATAGCACAATGAAATCATTAAACATTGTGGGTAGACGGCAATTGTTTTTTGGGATGTGTAGAGGGGTCATTGTTGAGTGTAAATCTCAGTTTTCGGGATTGCAACCCTCCCCATTTGGCATACACAAAAAAAAATTGCTGCCTACCCAAGATGTTTAATAAGCCCCTTTTTTCCGACCATTTAACTGGAGTAGTAAGTTCCGTTAAAACTTTAGAGCAATTTAGTTTTCTTGTATAGGGTCTTAAGGTTTTAAAAAAATTGAGTTTTGAAAAACTAGAAAACGGGACATTACCTGGAAACGTAAAAATTCTTCCATTTGCCAATTTTAAAGCCAAGGTTACTTCGGCCAGTTTATTTGATCTTAAGGTAAATTTTAGGGCGAGGCTGTTTCCTCTTTGGTCGCATCCCTGGAAGCTTTGGTAGTGGGTATCCTAAAAATCCAAAAAATAATCCTACCTGTTTATGGTCCTAGAAACATAAAATTTGTGATGTTATGGTCCACAGACATACATAAAAATAATATCACAAAAATTAGGGGGATGCGTTTAAATAGTCATCAGGAGCGTTCTGTCGTATGATAATTCAGTCTAATGCAGCTAATCCATAGAATTATTATGTAATTGTGTATAAATTATCAGTTTTGAGGTATTAAAAAAAAACTATAACTACTCCCGGGTGAAAATGTTTCATCATTATTGCAATGAACGTACTACATTTTACGTGAAAAATGGATTTTTATTATCTTTTAATAAAGCATCCTATAAAATAATTATTTTATTGCAGACTTAAGTCAAAGTCATAAACAAAAAAAAATCAAAAATAAAATATTAACAGTCATTAAACGAAATTAAATCAAAGAATAAAAACTAAAGTAAAACTTTGGCACAGCTTCTTAGCTTCCTATCCTATTGAAATTTAAGAAACCTCATAAAAATATGAGCTTCTATGATGTGAAATACACAAAAAACAGAAAAAAAGAAAATTTTGAGTTATGCCGATGCCGGTTTTCTTGTGTACCCGCGAAATATGTTGTAAATTAAAACCTAAGCCGAAGTACAAGATTTCATTAAAAAAAATTAAATATTAGGAGTAATGAGTTTTATCACATTATTTTTTTAAAGCCCCAACTATTCTTTCTCACAACTTTCCCATATTCAACATATTTTTCAAATTGCTTCCGTAGATATCTGAAGGAATTTATGATTTCTTCCTGGGATATTGAACCGGGGTAATTCTGCCTTTTAGCACGTCAATATTATTTGGTATTGGAGTGGCATAAACAATTTGTTTCAAAGGGCCCTATAGAAATATATCGGCCAACGTTAAGGCGGGGCACCTCGGGGGCCACAAAGTTGGGCTATTTCTACCCATCCACCTTGGACCAAATCTGCGGTGAAGCAATTCTATTACCTTGCGAGCGCAATGTGCTGAACAACCATCTCGTTAAAAACACATTTTTTAGCGAAAATTTAATGGGAAATTTTCGAGATCATCGCTAAAAAATGTATCCAGAATTTCTAAGTAAGATATCCTATTGCATTGCATTTTTCTTCACCAAAACATTCCTAGTAGGCTCACTATTAAAAATCCTGAACTTGGCATGGGCCCCAGAAGTAGCAACAGAGATATAGGTACAACTTTAAAATTTCGCGGGTCGCGCCTGATATTCTGTACGTATTAAGTAATCTGTACGAGAACGGAATCGCGGATAGTAGCTTAAGAAAATTGTTGTTACCTGCCCAGATGAAAATCTTATATCTGGTTCTCGCTTAAATCCATGTTTTTCTCTATTCTTTCGACTCTTTTCTTGTCCTAACCTCACAACCTTTTTGGCAAGATAGTACTTTATTGGATAAAAAAAATCTAAAAAAAAAAAACTGATAGAAAAGCAGGTAAGAAAAGGTGAAAATAATTGTTACGTATTTAAAACTAACTATTTATACCATATTTCCAATATAAATACAAGAGCAAAGCAACCATCATTTTTTGTAACTTTTATTGGCCAAAGTCAAAACCAAGTCAAAACATACTGATAATTGTAAGACTATTGATCCAACACTGTTAACGATTTTGTTTCATGAACAATGATTTTACTAACCCAGAAAAATACGAGTCTTTTATCTGGGGCCTATACAGGGTGTAGCTATACTGCCCTACTAAGCTCAAAGGGGGTAAGTTCGCTTGGCAGTGATCTGAGATATGTTTACCGTTTAATTCAATGCCATCGCTATTTTGAAAATTTTTTGAAAGTAATTACATGATTACTCATTATTTGTCTTGGGCTCTGACGACTAAAATAGCATAGTATAAGACAGAACATATGCAGTATAATTTCTAAACGGTTTTAAATTTGTTTCTAGAAAAATGTAGTTACCCCCTTTGCGCTTAGTAGGGCAGTATATTCGACCGACCAAATTTTACTAGCGATGCTTTGGTAAAAATAAGAAAAAAGTATTTTTTTTAACACAGGGTCACAGTTTCCGTAAAATACAGAGATATAAAGTTTTTTTAAAGTACTAATTCTGGTGTTCCTTCTTTATTTTATACATTGTTAAATGTAATTTAATCAAACTTGGTACAAAATAAATAACAATTTTTGGATTATCTAAAATATATAATAATATATGTTTAATCTTCATAATATAATATTATTAATAATATAGAAAAATATACATAAAGGTACAACACTTAGAGAGTTCTTTTGGCCTCTACATAAATTTAGCTAGAGAGAGAGATTTATGTAGAGGCCAAAAGAACTCTCTAAGTGTTGTACCTTTATATATATTTTTCTATATTATGTCGTTTCGGTGACTATACCGAAGAAAAGAAATTTTCTATATTATTAATAATATAACCTTTACTTGAAAACATTTTCGGTGAAATATTGCAACACTGAGTATTTCTAAAGTTTTTTTTTGTGTTAATTAAACTTATAATATAAGGGGAAAGTATTTCTTTTGGATTCCAATATAGGTATTATTTTATACCAAACCGATTTCAATAAAATTTTAATAATCGAAGGTACTAGTACCTTGGCTATCGGTGCGCCGGGTACTCATGCGAAGGTTTCAAAAGTCAATCAGATATCGGTTAATGGTGCGTCGAATGATCCACTTAAGGCAGGCGATACCAATTAAATATTTAATCTGAATACTGGAACTTTTTAACAGTACTTTCATTTTTTATAGTGTTCGGATTAGAAAATCGGACCAAAGTTGTACGCCAGTGACACAGCTTATAGTATGTGCCAGTGGGCTCCATACAATGTTCCTCATCCTTTAAATACACCTCCTTAGGAAAAAGTATTAGATGGTCCTATTAACTCGAAACTTCATAGAAGTAGTCCAGAAAATAACAGCCAGATTCTCCAACGCTAGTCCGGTCTAATTTGACAAGCAAAAGTTTAAACTGACAAGTGTAAAAATATCTAAGTTTTATATTATGAATTTATTTGTGCGCTTTTTCGCATATTTATAAAGAAAAGGGCAATTTTAGTACGCACTTTCGACAATAGAACTAAATTCATCACAGCAACTCGTTTCAAGATGAAAATCATTTGATATCAGAATAACTCAAATGTTAATAATGACGACTTATTAACAATGACAGGACAAAAACATGTCAAAATATAACTGATCAACTATAAGATCTTAATTATTTAAACCAGTACTAAATCTTAAACCTTCTTAGTGAATCTGAACGTATATATATATATATATATATATATATATATATATATATATATATATATATATATATATATATATATATATATATATATATATATATGTATATATATATATATATATATATATATATATATATATATATATATATATATATATATATATATATATATATATATATATATATATATATATATATATATATATATATATGTTTAAACACGTGTTTTCCAGCTTTTATTAAATCAACCCCTAAGGGACGAAATCGGGGTTCAAAATTTGTAATGGAGTAAAACTGTTATACCGCGGATGAAGTCGCAAGTCGCAGGCGAAAGCTAGTAATCATCATAATATATGGCTGACTGTAGGTACAAAATATTTTTATAATCTTACTGCGACCACACTATATAGGAGATAAGATATACTTGTGTTCATATAGGAAAACAATTAGCAGAGGAAGATTAAGAAAATTAAAATTCACTATAGTTTGTTTACCTTACCTCTATTTGAGTACAAACTTCTACCTCCATTCCGTTTAAAAAACAAAAAATAGCACACAAATGGTACGACTAGAAAAGCTTCCAAACTCAAAAAACTATAGAGATCCATTGATCACGTATTACAACTTTTTTATTTATAACTGCCACAAATTTGCACCATATAGACACTAATAAACAAGAAAAACTCTATATCTTTGTTCAAAAACATAAATACACTAAGCAATTCTCAATGTGTTTATTGTGTTTGATGTTTCCTGTTCTATTGTAGTTCATTGAAGTTCATTTTTCTGCTATGATTTAAACAATTATTTTTCAATTAGAATTGAGGTTATCGTTTTTTAAAATATAGGTGTACTTGAAAAATGCAGAGAAACAAACGCTGACTAACTATTTTTGTTCAAGGATCCCATTTTATGAAGGTACTTACTATCTATAATTTTGTATGTTATCTTTCGTTTATATAGTGGCTCAAAATTAGGATCAAGCAAAAATGTTTATGAATACTTTTTATGGTATTTTTTTGTGATAGAAGCCATGGTCAAGCAGAAATTTCAGCTTGCGTAGGAGACTGGAGTTAGAAGAAAAATGTGGGTATGCTTGTTACATCCCAAATAGCACCTCCTAGTCCACTGGATAGCTTTAACTCAACATTCCGGCTGTCCATAGGATATTCAGAATTTTTCCAGCTGACAGCTTATGGATATCCTGTGGACTATACAAATAACACACTCCTGGACGTCCTTCTGGATACCATTTATGGACCTTCTATAGACATGTGCAAAATGCGACAAAATAAGTATCTATGGAACATTTAGATTTTCGAAAAAAGCTGTTTATATACCAATTTAACACTCCGCTTGATTATATACCAGAGTTTTTACATTTTCTACTTTTCTATTATATCACTTTAATTTATCGCTAAATTTACCTTGTAGGATGTCATCATCATCATCATCATCATTTCCAGCTGTTTCAACCATTTCCAATTATGGCGTAGCCTCCCAATGTTTTTGGGGTTGTGAGGCGTACCTTATCACATCACGCTGCCTCAGTACGGGTTGGTAAGGGGCAAGGGTTGTCGTCCGCTGGCTTTTGCCATTTACGATCGAAGATACTTGGTAATCCCTTTATTGAGCTTGGTGATTTTACTTACCTTTTTTTTATATATAAATAGCATTCCTCAATTAATATAAATATGAAACCTTGTATTTGAAGTTATTTCACTTCGGAACATAACGATAAGATAAATGGAACACGCCGCGTTGTCCTCTTTTAATAACTGATTCAATTGTTTAGTTTAACCATTTTCTGAGTAAGGGCGCTGTGTAGAAGTATTAAATTGTTTATAACAATTGATCGCGCTAGAATTTTTCCATCCTGATAATTTTGACTCAATCTACACCTAATTCTCAATATTCATGATTTTTTTCAGATTTTTCTGAGCGATCCTTTTGATGAGGGTGGGAGAACTGGGAAACAGCAATTTTTAAGCGTTTTTCCATTGGTTTTCCCGAAAAATGTTTTAAAAAATGCATAAAAAATACATCACATATATTGTTGAATTCGTGCTTCAATAAGTTTTCATTTGACACAGACACGATGTGAATTTTTTTTTGCATTTCCCAATTTACTCCCTGAAATTAACCCCAGAATCAAAATTCCACTTTTTATACTTCACGTCTATAATTTGGGCCACCACCTTCTATATCAGTGCTAAATTTCAAGTTTCGAATATTTTTAGAGAAAATCGCCTGTGACAGACGGATGGATGGACACCGATGTGATTCCATAAGTGCTCCGTATTGCTAATTTTAGCACGGAACACTAAAAATATAAAATATAATTATTTGTTTAAATAAATAAGGTATGTATATCTCTTGTGTGTGTTGACACTGAATAGTCATTGATTTTTATAGAAAATAACAGCAACAACAATGAAAACAAAAAAAAACACGCAGAAGAATTGCTTGGGTTTGTTTGTAGAAAAGATCAGTGGCATTTATTTGATATATGTACAGCATGTCCAGAAACCATCCTAACAGATAGGAGACTTTTTATTTTTGACTTAAAAGGTAGGTATTCTTCATAAAAAGTTCTATTTGTTGATAAAATAGCACTCAAATCAAAAATTTTAACCCATCATATACCGGGTGCTAAAAAAAGTAAAAACGATAATTAATGCTGTAGAAGGAAAACTATATATTTAATTGCAAAGTACACTAATGTAAGAAAGTGCCGTCCAGAACTGAAAAGTGATATAAGAAATTTGACAAAATAACTTTATGGTCGTTCATATGCACCTTTGAATTTTGTTTTGAAATATATGTTTTTTAAATAACATATTACCGAAATAAACAATAAAAAAATTACTGTTTTTACTTAAAATAAAGTATTTTCGGACGTTTTTCATTCATCTAGTTTACCTGGAAAAGTACAAAGTAAGGTATGATACCAAATGAAACTTTAACAACTAATTGTTTTATTTGTAAATGTTGAAAGTTGTGTTTCCTTTTGATTAAATGGACGGTGTTATGCAAAAATCTTCTAATCCACAAACGATTGTTTTTAACATAATTAAGTTTAAAGTTTAACACGAGCGAATAAAGACCGTTTTTCAAAGTAATATCTCATTTATTTAAATTACCTAATTAAGACCAAATCTCTCCCATTCCAGTTATTACAAAATTAAAAAAAGTAACAAAAAGATCAAGAATCCTAGCAACAATCTTAAACACCGAAAATACTATTCAGGTCTTAAAATTTAAAAAAATGACAACAAGAAAACAAAGAGGACTTCCTAAGAATTGAAGAAGTTGCAGGCTCGCAGAAACCTAAAACGCAAAAGGAAAATATCTGACAGTTCAGAAGAGGATGATGATCTCATGCATTGAGAAGATGAAGAAGAGGTAATTTTTTAAAGTTTTTTAAAAATTATCAAACGAAGCCTAATTTCCAAAAATATTTTTAGGTCAGCGACGAAGATTTCGAAGTTTGTGTTGGTTGTGAGGAGCCTTACCTATTAACCAAGAAGTCTGTGGACTGGACACAATGTATTATGTCATTATGTAAACGGTGGTTACATGAGGACTGCACCAACTTCTTGAATATTTGTCAGCCCTGTGACCATTTCGCTGCTAAGAAAAAATGAATTTACCTTATAAGTCTGTATCACCAACTGACCCCTACTCCCATCACCATCTGACCCATATCTAGTAGGGTGAAAGACAGAATTTTTAAACCGGTCATTTCCAGTGGAAATGACCGGTTTAAAAATTTGGAATTGTGGAAATTTTCCACAGAGGTGATTTGGACGAAAGTCCACCCAAGCAGTGGCGGTTGGTAAAATTTTAAAGTTGTATATCTCTGTTGCTACTTACGGGACCCATGCCAGCTCAGGATTTTTGATAGTGAGCCTACTAGGGATGTTTTGGTAAAGAAAAAATATTTTGTAATTTGCGAAAAAAAGTTGGATTTTTGCTTTGACCACCCTAGTTAAAAAATGAACACGCTTAGGTACTTTATTTGTTATTTTTTCTAAACAAATTTTACCTCATTTTGTCGAAAATTTTTAAATTTTATCAGAAAAAATGTGTTAGTAAAAAGTTATAGTCATTTGAATTTTTTTAAAATTCTATTTCAGGTTTAAAATTTTATCAGACGCTACTGCCACTACGGTCCCCAGATATAACTCCCCTAGATTTTCTCTTATGGGGATTCTTAAAAGAAAAAGTCTATGCCCACAGACCTTTCGAAAACATAGACCATTTAGAGAGAATTATCAGAGAATGTGTCCAAGAAAATTCCCCTCAGATGGTTAGAAATGCAGTGGCGGAATTTTCACGATGTACAATAGTTTGTATGGAAAGAAACGGTGGTCATGTTGAAGCTTAGTGTACTATTTTATAAAATGTTATTGTTGTTTATTTTGGTAATACATATGTTATCTAAAAAATATGCATTTCAAAACATATTTTTTTTTTAAATCAAGGGATGAATGACCATAAAGTTGTTTTGTCAAAATTCATATTCGTTCACTTTTCAGTTCTGTACGATACATTCTTCATTGTACTTTTCAATTAAAGTTAAAGATAGTTTTCCTTTTAGGGCAGTGGTTTCCAAATGTCTCGAAATTCCGGACCCCCAAAATTAGAGATTGGTAACATGCGGACCCCCATGAACAGTTTAGTTTCAAATAATAAATAAAACACCCTTTGCGTTTCTTAAATAGGTATATTTTCTAAAAAAAACAATATTTATTTCAAAAATGCCGATTTCTTCAATGCTTTTATGCTTTGGCCTCGGGTTTGGCAATTTGCACCAAAAGGCATCATGCTATTCATAAATAAAAACGGCATCCTATGGATATATAAAAGTAAATGAAAAAATTTCATTGTCAGGTAAAATTTTTGCCTAATTTCTAATTATTTTCATTTTACGTAGCAGGTTGGCGGACCCGCGCAAAATAAACCGCGGACCCCTAGGGGTTTGCGGACCACCATTTGGGAATCACTGCTTTAGGGCATTTATCCTTTTTTACTTTTTTTGACACCCTGTATATGCTGGGTCAAAATTTTTGATTTGAGTATTAAATTTGGCAGTCGTTCTAAGTTTCCAGTTTTTAAATTTCTTCCTGCCCCGATGCAAAAAAAACGATTTATTTATAACTTTAACAAAAAAAATGCAATTTTAATGAGCGTGGAGTGTTCTTAGATAATGGGGGAAGAAAATAAACCCAAAAGAACTGGAAAATAAGGGAAATATTATAAAATAATGCCGGTTAAAAATATAATTTGTTGGAAAAAAAATCCAGTTTTCACCCCCTAAATACGTTTCTGGATGACCCATTACAGATTCATTTTAAAGCTTCATTATCCCTCTATAAGATAGCGTGGAAAAAGTTGGAAGAAATTAGATAGGAAAAGATACAGAGTGATTCGAATGTACAGGGTCTTCCAACGAGGACTGAACAGGGGCTCATTTTTGAGCTTCCTTTTATTTAAAAAAAAAATCTAAAATAACCAATCGATGTACTTTTTCCTGCAGAATTCAAAAATGAAACCAAAAATTTATTTGAACCAGAAACAAAAGAGTTTTACGCTATGGATAAGGTGCATGTTTTTTAAATGGAACATAGCTTTTTTTATACGATTTTCGGAACGACTGATTTTTTTTATGTCCGTTCTGATTAAAATATTTAATATTGTGACAGCTATTTTTATTAAATTTTAATGTTTTATCCAGTATAATTTAACTTCAACCTGTTTGATAACACTAGGTAATAAAGGTAAAATCACCTTGAAATCCTTCAAAGTCAAAAAATTTGACAAATTTACTATAATATTGCCGAAATGAAATATTCATTAGATGAGAGATTGCAGATTGCTATCTTGTTCTACAAATGCTTGCTTCTCTTGCATTTTCTTGGCATTTGTAGAACAAGATAACAATCTGCAATCTCTCATCTAATGAATATTTCATTTCGGCAATATTATAGTAAATTTGTCAAATTTTTTGACTTTGAAGGATTTCAAGGTGATTTTACCTTTATTACCTAGTGTATGTTTCAAACAGGTTGAAGTTAAATTATACTGGATAAAACATTAAAATTTAATAAAAATAGCTGTCACAATATTAAATATTTTAATCAGAACGGACATAAAAAAAATCACTCGTTCCGAAAATCGTATAAAAAAAGCTATGTTCCATTTAAAAAACAACTTATCCATAGCGCACTCTTTTGTTTCTGGTTCAAATAAATTTTTGGTTTCATTTTTGAATTCTGCAGGAAAAAGTACATCGATTGGCTATTTTAGATTTTTCTTTAAATACAAGGAAGCTCAAAAATGAGCCCCTGTTCAGTCCTCGTTGGAAGACCCTGTACAGATGTCATCGAAAAAAAAGTAAAAAAATTGAAATTTAATCATCGATTGATCCCTTTCTATAAATAATGAATAAATTAATTAGTATTAAATTAAAAAACACAAGCAGAACTTTTTACGAAGAATAACTTTTTTGTAAAGTCAAAAATAAAAAAGGATCCCATCTGTTAAGATGGTTTCTGGACACGCAGTATATAATATTCGAACCGCTGAAATTAACCAAGGACATCTACATCCACTAATAGGTAGCTAGCAAAAGTTGCCAAAATCATGATTGCATCATTTTTCCTTTGAAATTAAATTTGGCCTTGCTGTTAGTGTTATTATAGCAAGACCACTATCTCTAATAATTCTACCGTGCCACTATTATTTAGGGTACCCAGTGTCGTAGCTTCTTTTGGGTTTGAAAAAATACATATACTGTCGGGTAATAATTTTATCATTGTAACAGCGTGTGTATACTATACTTTGAAAAAACTTTTGGTTTGCATTGTTGGGGATCCCAAATTACGGGTACCTTGCTAGCCCGCAGTGCGGGCCTTGCGAACCTCTTTCGTTACTATCCTGATTCTAACTACACGCCTCTAAATAAAGAATACCGACTAGGTTTTAAGAATCACCAACGCATGTATGGAAGCACATATGGAGCATTTAGTTTTGTTCATGTACGAGATATTGTGTTGTGTTGGCAGTATAATAACCGCAAAAAATATATGACAAATTATAGGAACCAACAAAATTCTTATTTATAACATATTTTCGGAAGACTCTGTAGGTAAGTATATATTTTTTAATAAGAATATGCCTCTAAATAAAAATTATTATCTTACTTATTAGGCATAGTTTTATTTTATAACATTATTTACATTTCCTTTTCACGTAAACAAATACATAGAACGCAATTGGCAGGCAATATTTACCAATATTTATTTTTATTATTTTTAATTAATTTATCCCTATATTTTACATTATTATTTTGTCATATACTTTAAAATTTGAATTATGAAAGGGAGGCAAAGTACATTGCCAAGAGAATTTATATAAAATCGCCTATAACTAACTTAAACTCTATATTGCGCATTATTAATTTCCAAAACAACTCACAACGTGACGTCATGCGCGAACCCGGACGAATTTGACACGGTTTGATATCATATCTTCCTTTTATTGTATTAGATAAATAATGAGTTTTAAATGGGAAATAGGGAAGTAGAAAGTGGAGTACTTACAGAGGTCCTCTGTAAGTACTCCACTTTCTACTTACAGAGGTTCTTTTAGAGAACTGTGATTTTGCCCAAAAGTTTACGAAATAAAGTTTTTCTGTGTTTATGACCCTCAAAAAACACTCTATCACAGAATTGTCGGCTATGGTACTATTGCTATAGTTCCAAATAAGTCGGCAACGTATTGGAAAATTCAAATCAGATCAAAGAGCCATTACATCATTACAATAGGGTACTAGCAATCAAATCGAAACCGGCGCGGCGCCGGCGTTTGCTTTTTTTATGTTCTGACAGCCCACGAAGACCAAAGTCTAAGTACCATTTCTACCTCGATGCTAAGTACTATGTACCGTGTGCCGTGTGTAACCATACGAGTTAAAAATTTATATTAAAAATAATAAGAAAGAAAGAAAGAATACAGAAGGGAAAAATAGTTGCTTACCACACCATTCAACATAATTTTTGAACTTTCATTCAAAACCACAACCATTAACCACAAAACTTAAAACAGGTTGGTTTGGGTTTCCCATATACGTATTAAATAAATGGGGTTTCCCATCGAGACAAATTGTGCCATCTATGGGAGTTTGACGTAACATGATCGACAGATTTAACACTTCAAAATGCAGGTTTGAATTGAGGTGGTCTCACCTAGTGCTGGGAGATCGACGCGGAACATCGATGTTAACATCGAAGACCAACATCGATCCCTTAGGCAATAATTTCATCTTAGCTTAAAAACATCGGTTCTAAAACATCGATGTTATAGTTATACTCGTAAATTAAGATAAGTACCGTCATATCGGCGGTATAGAAAATGCAAAATTGTAAAATTTGCAGTATGTGGAGTATGTGCACATCGGCCGTTTTTTAGGGTTACCTGTCACTATTTAGTCTTGATTATTGATTACCATAGATTAGGGTTTGTTACTTAGACAAGGGAAAGAGAGGTTTGTTAGGTTGATTACTGATTAGTATAGTATGCATAGCGATGGGATATCTCGAATGAAAAATAATCGATCATTCGATTATTCAAATCACTCGAGATATCTCCAGAAGCAGCGCGATCATTCGAATGATTTAGCCGAGAGATTATAGTATATAATAATAATCGCCTTTCGCTGCTTCGAATGACGAGACGAAATACGAAATGATGCCGTCGCCGACTCGGCACTCGACGTTGCGTTACGATGCGATTGTCTCGGATGTGTTTTTCATTCGAATGATTATTTATTTCGAATGATCCTTCGATATCGATCGAGCATTATTTCATCTCTCGACAACGCATAGCATGTTTTTAATATTGTCTGGGTCTCGGATGATTTTTTCATTCGAATGATTATTTATTTCGAATGATCCTTCGATATCGATCGAGCATTATTTCATCTCTCGACAACGCATAGTGTTATTGCATGTTTTTATGATATATATATATATATATATATATATATATATATATATATATATATATATATATATATATATATATATATATATATACAGTGACCGGCAAAAAGTTCGCAACATATGGGAAAAATTTTTATTAGGAGAGTATCGGAAAAACTTTCCCAGGGGATCGGTTCTGCATGTCCGATAACCTAAAAATCGATTTTGACATACGTCACGTGACCACTGGTATAGCGTCAAATTAAAAAAAAAATTGTTAATTTACAAAAAGTGAGGTTAGTTGACGAGATATCAAAAAAAGTTATTTGAAAAAATTGCTTAGAATTAAATTCTAGGTCCTTGTGCAAAATTTTAAGATTTTATTTAAAAAAATTGGAAAACTCAATTTTTTTTAAATATTTTTTTATCGATTTACAAATTTCCAGTTTTTTTCGTTTAGATAGCTTGGCTAATGTAAAGCCCATGTATCTGGATGAAAATAAACGAATGTAGTAGTTTTTTCTACAATTGACAGGACAAAATTTAAAAAAACAGGGTTTCGCCGGACGCTAGCTGTTGCAATGATTTGTATCTAGCAGCACTGTCAAAATTTTAGAGACATTTCAATGAGATTACATTGAGAAAACCTTAATCGTCTTAAATATATCTGAAGTTCGACTTTTTGTAAAGTTAAGGGGATTAAAATAGATAATAAACAAAAAATTACCTGTTTATTTAATCGAAATTTTATAAACGAAAACCAATGTAAGAAAAACTTAAAAGTAGTCAAATTCTGTACTAACAACACAAAAAATCATTGTTTTTCCTTGGGTGCACAAAATTTAAAACTCAGTATGACCACCATTTCTCTCCATACATACTGTTGTTCTCGAGCGCAACTCTCGATTAACATTTCGGAGCATTTTACGATTTATTTGCAATACACAATTTATAATGACATTCTCTAAATTTTGTATATTCCTAAAGGGTCGATGTTTGTACACAGGGTTCTTTAGGTATCCCCACATAAAAAAATCTAACGGAGTCAGATCTACAATTCTACAATTGACAGGACAAAATCGAAAAAATAGGTGTTCGCCGGACGCTCGCTGTTGCAATGGTTTGAATCTAATGAAATGACTGTATCAAGATTTTATTAAGATTTTTCGCACGTAAATTTAACAACCAGGTCTATTTAGTTGTACTTAGAACTACCAAAGCAGGCTCTGAAATTAAAACAACCAAATAATCTAGTAGGTTAAAAACAACAGAAAAATGTCAAACAAATTATAATTTGTTTGATTTCAACCTATGTCACTGGTTTATGTCTCGCATCTTACTAAGTTTGATATTTTACATAAGTTTATTAATATTTTATTCCTTAAAATGGCACCCACACTACTTCTTCAGGAAAAGATAGAAATTCTTGTAATTTCTGGAGATAATTACAAAAGCCATAGAGAAACAGCAGCAATTTTTAATGAGAGGCACCCCGATAAATCCCTCCATTATTCCACAGTATCTCGTCTAGTCAATAAATTTAAAGAAACGGGATCGGTAGAAAATCAGTA
This sequence comes from Philopedon plagiatum, assembly GCA_963971165.1. Classification (NCBI taxonomy): domain Eukaryota; kingdom Metazoa; phylum Arthropoda; class Insecta; order Coleoptera; family Curculionidae; genus Philopedon; species Philopedon plagiatum. The sequence continues at coordinate 98,060,393 of OZ020193.1, forward strand.
TAAAGTTTCCCATGAAAACCCGGTAACAGGTGACGAAGGTTCTCTGGATGTGTGTTTGTCGATCACAGAAACACCCCAATAAGGAATATGCACATTTTTTTTTTATTGCTTAAATCGTTTAAGAAAGTCATTACAACCCCAAAACTGCTATTTTGAGGAAAATTACTGCGTTAATTTAGCTAAAAAAAATTTTTACTTTTCGGTATAATTTATTACAATTTCAAAAGGAGCCATTTGCCCAGCAAAAAAGTTACGTCACGAAACTTAAGTGGCAATCTACATTGAACGTGTTGGCGACTCAAAGTAACGACTTAAAAGGGGATACGGCAACACCGCCATGTCGATGCCTTCTGCTCCCCGCTCCCCTACCGGCCACTTCTGTAACTGTAAGTTGACGTTTTGTCTTTATTTATTTAAGAACTTTTTAGACCATCCATTTTAGAATTAAATAATAGGTAATTATTAGTTTAGACAATTGTAGCTAAATAATTGTATTTGGAAATATTTTGGTATGAATCTGGACTATTACAACATTTTTAAAGTGAAGTTTTATAACCTGATTACCTCAAGGACTGTCTTTATTCATCCAAGGTTATGTTGTGTTATTAAGCTGTGGTAATGTTTTTATAAGCGTAAAAAGATCGTCTGTTGGATATAATAAAAGTTAAATAAAACTTAAGAAAGTGTAAGTTCACATCGCTGCTTAAGAAAAGAGGCTGTAAAAATTGCGTGGTCTAATTAGATGAAACCCTATGAGAAGCTGAAGACACAAACATTTCATTTGATGCAGGTAGGTACATCTACACTTTTATTTTTAGCCATTTAAAAACTTTTAAATAACTTTTTCTCGTTTTGAAAGGCAACGTTGAGTTCAAAGTATTAAATGTTCTGTGTTTTATACACACATTACTTATTATAATTTAATAGGTTGGTATAAAATAATGTTAGGCAAACTTACAGTAGAATGATATTGCTATTGTTCATTTTTGGATGACATGGATGAAAGTATTGTTGTTATTATAATTATAGAGAATCCGATTTCTGCATTTTTTTAAGTTTCTGTTATGCAGGTACTTAGCCGATAGTACCTAGATACCTACTTTATAAACTGCTTTAATAATGTAAAAATGTCCCTACATAGGGGTTATTGATATTGGAGTTAGCTTATCAAGCTAACAATAATAACTAATAGGATATTGTAAAATTTGGGTAGTACGTGATATTTATTATTAAATAATTATATTTTTCTTTAATAAACTAAATTCATGTAGGTTTTTCTCGTGGCTATTTCGAATTTTTAAGGCTCCTAGTTTTACATGTAGAAACGTTTTGTAATATTTTCAAATTGTTTTGTATATTTTAGGTAATTATGCCAGGCATACAAGATTAAAAGGGTTCCTCCCAGAATTTGCTATTGTAATCTCAGCATGACCATAGCAGAACTTAAACATAAGTAAGTACCAAATTTGATTATGAAAAGTAACTACATGGTAAATGTTAGGATGTGCTCAAGTTAATATGGGTTTTCCTCAAGCCTCGTGCACTCACAAAGTTGCACAGGAAAGAAAGAAATTTTTTGCAGCACATTTGCAACTCCTTTTTCACAAAATCATATTTGATCATGTCTGGTGTTTCACTCCCAATATAGCCAAGATGCTAAATTTATTAAAAATTAATGGAGTTTTCTATGAAGAGATCTAGAGTTCTTTTTACTTTTTATTAATAGTTCCGTTAAAATAAAAGTAAAAACAATATTTTAAAAATGGGGTGCTAACTTCAAGCAGCCCCCCATTATTGCAAAAACAAAAGTATGGCCACAGTCAGTGATGTGAAATGACGGTCATTTATCATCCGTAACAAATGACCATCATGTGACGGTCATATAGGTCATTTATAAAAAATACCCTTAATTTACATTAGTAATAAAACTAAAAGTTTAAGAATACTTTGTAGTTAAAAAAGAATATTCTTACAAAATTTAAAAAAGAAAAGCATGTCCTTAAGTTTCATCATGTTCTTCTACGTCATGTGCAAATTCGTCAGTTATTTCGTTTTTGTCTCATTTTAGAATTAAGCCAGGAATATTCTAAAACGCGACAGAGCACGCGTGATGTCTTCATTTCTTTGTACAAGCCTAAGGTTTGTGCTTTTGTGATGCACCAAACTGCACTAACCTGCACATTTTTTATTCGTGGAAGAAGCCCACAAGCAAAAAGTCAGTGCAGATTAGTGCAGTTTCGTGCAACACACAAGAACAAACCGCTAGTGTGCAATGTCAACAGGTGATCTGCTTTAAGCTTTTTTTATTATTGTTAATAATATATCCTATTTATAAACGAATCAAAAAGTTTTTAGATAGTACGTAATTCGTTTTCTATTTTTCTTTAAATTTAGATTTTTTTGACTTCAGTAGGATACATGATAATTTTTGCAACCTAGTTTATTAGGATAGCCGAAAAAAAAAACTTTTTCATTATTAGTTATTGTTTCTATTTTTAGTAATATTATTATTATTACGAAACTTGGGCGTTTTAGCTGTTCTTGTGTTCCTGTTGATAAATAGGTGGTTTTAGTTCGATGTTTTTTAAACATGTTTACTTATTGACAAATTTATTGCATATTATTTACTTTATCGTTACAAATGTAATCACATATGGATTTCTAATTATTTTCCTCTAAAACCTTGCATATTTGTCAGTTTGTGAAAAAAAAACGCTATTTTGAAGAAAAAAGCAAGCTTTATGTTTTTTTTTTCACAAAAAACACGGTTTTTAAAAAAACATTGCCGTTTTATTTCATTTACATCACTATTTCTATGACGCTCGTGGCTTTTTCTTGCTTAATTTTTACTCTTACGTCGAAGCATGAAATTTAAGAGGTTAAATGACCTGATGGTCATTTATTAATGTGATGTGACGGTCATGACGTCATGACCGCACAAAATGACGAGGTCATATGACAGACTCACATCACTGGCCAGAGTGCTTAATAGTTCTAAAGGAGGTCCACAGTTCTTGATGGTTTTCGAGGTCAGAACTCTTACAAAAAAAAAATATTACGTTTTGTGCTCTTTGGAAAGTAAAATATTCAACAACAAAATATCATTATCTTGATGCAGAACGGTAGAACTATGGAAACACTAACGGGAACTCATGAGTTGTAAACCAGAACTATTGTTAAAAAATATTTCGTGGGGGCCAACTTCACACTTTTTTAACACTCAAAAATGTAAGTTGTAAACAAAAAAATATCATTCTGATTCTGCAGAACTGTAGAACTATAGCAGCATTAACGGGAACTCATGAGTTTAAAGCAGAACTCTTGTTAAAAAGTATTTCATGGGGGGGGGGGGGTGGGGCAACTTCACACTTTTTAAAAAAGGGTTTACAACTTAAATTTTTGACTTAAAAAAGTGTAAGGTTGGTCCCCCGTGAAGTTAGCACCCCATTTTTAAAATATTATTTTTACGGAACTATTAATAAAAAGTAAAATATTCTGTTAAAAAGTAAATAATTTTAGGATAGCGGTTTTTTTTCTGGGAGTGTATAAATATATATATATATATATATATATATATATATATATATATATATATATATATATATATATATATATATAATTGCTAGAAACTAGCGCGGATCGATACATAAAAAAAAAGAGGAGAATTATTGTGGGCATGTCCGCTGAATGAACAGAATGAAAAGTTAGAATGGTAACCCGTACGACACGTGTTTCTGCTCATTGGCTTCATCAGGCCCACGTATGTGACCGTGCCTCTCAACATAAGTCGAGACGCACAACGTCACAGAAACACGTGTCGTACGGGTTACCATTCTAACTTTTCATTCTGTTCATTCAGCGGACATGCCCACAATAATTCTCCTCTTTTTTTTTTATGTATCGATCCGCGCTAGTTTCTAGCAATTTTTTTTCTTCTCTTGGGCTTATAGGATACCACGGCAGTTGGCTATAGTTGCCTCCGTCGGCGACGCTAATTGTTGCCCCCAAAAAAGGGGTCTTTTGGCTGAAGCCACAAATGGGTGTACTGGCTCCTGTTTGTGGTCCTCGTTAAAAAAAAATTTTCTCTTTTCTTAAGGTTACACCCGTAACTGCGTATGTGACGTTGTGCGTCTCGACTTATGTTGAGAGGCACGGTCACATACGTGGGCCTGATGAAGCCAATGAGCAGAAACACGTGTCGTACCTGTTACCATTCTAACTTTTCATTCTGTTCATTCAGCGGACTGCCCACAATAATTCTCCTCTTTATATATATATATATATATATATATATATATATATATATATATATATATATATATATATATATATATATATATATATATATAGTTTATGGTTTGATTTGTTTCTTGGATCCTTAATAAAAAAATAAAAAATATATATATATATATATATATATATATATATATATATATATATATATATATATATATATATGTGTGTTTTGTTTTGTAATTATTTACAGATTTGAAGAGTGCCTAGGACCAGAGGAGCTAACACCCACAGATTCGTAGTTCCTGAAACTGAAGACTGACAAATGTACAAAAGTGCCAGATGAAAGTGCCATGCCATGTATTCTTTAAAGCCCCCCAAACTTTTTTTTAACAAGATTAACTCACCTTACTAACTTTGTTTTTTTATAATCCCTTTTATTTCTTGTTCTCATATTCTCTCATTTTCTCTAATGTATGGTTCTTGCATATTCTTAGACATGCTGTTTTTATAAAAAACCAAATACTGAAATTCCATCAAATCATTTATTTTTGTAAATGCATTGTACAGCTGTTCAACAATATAAAAATATTTTGCGATAAAATAATGTTTTTATTCTACTTTATAAGATTAGTATAAATATGAAACAGAAGCTAGCGGCTAGCGGCCGCAGCGATATTAAACGTACACAGTTTTTATGTTTCCCAAATAAGACCTAACCTAGAGTACTGCTTCCACATTTAGAAAGCTTCGACATGAAAGAACTAGACTCTGTCATTTCCCCGTTGACTATTCCTAATAAAACAACCCTGTGTTACCTATGCAGCCCTTTACAGTCTAGCTACAAAAACCTATGACATCCCACTTCTCTCACTCATTCACACTTAGGGTCTCCAGATTATAGAACAAGTTGCCCGCAGATGTTTCCCTTTCCCTCCAATCCTTAAATCCTGTGTCGATAGGTTACATTTTCCTTCTCTTCAGACGCCCACGATTCGTTAGTAGAATACTTAGGCCTGTGTGAAGAGTCCAGTGTGACTCTTAGAATGGCTTCAAGTCAAACAGCATACAGGACAGGCCAAAAAAATAAAAATCGTTCAGGAGTAAAGTATCCTTATTTCGAAAAACGTTATTAAGAAAAAGTGTTTAAAATTAAAAGATATTTCCAATGCCTTCTATATATTTTTTTTTAATTTTAAATTATCCCCTTATGATTTTTTTATATTTAGCTAGAATAAACTCAAACTCAAAAAAACCTTTATTGTCCAAGACTTGTGTAACATTTTCAAATTAACCACACTTAAATCATTTCTGCATAACTTTCATCAAGTTGAAGAAAATTTGTGAAATTTACATATATTTATATTTCTACTCAAGAAAATATTTTTTTTTTTAATAGAAGGTTATGACTTCGTATTTGGACATATTTTTTAATTCTAAACAACTTTTCTTAATAACGTTTTTCTGTGTTTTCGCAATAGGGATACTTTACTCTTGAACGATTTTTATATTTTTTAAACCCCTTAAATAGTCTACACAACCTGCCCTAGGATATATTATACAAAGTATTATAGGAAAGGTGATGGTGTTTGCGCTTATTTTTCAAGAATATGTGTAGTTTAAAATGATACAAAAATATCTGGGATCATCAAGAGCTTAATGTGCAAAATAAAATTTATATAGCTTAAAATTAGCACCTCTAGACCAATTTCCCATATTTTAATACAGAATTACTCCATTCCTTAGAGTATAATGTCAATGAAAGCAGCTATGCATAAAAAAAGAAATTATTCCATTATTTCTAAAAATGGCTATACTAAGGTGGTCATATGGCTTTACATTATAAATAATTGTCACAAGAAAAACTGTCGTAGTTACAGAAAAATAAATTAAATTTGTTACATTTTCTATGGTTTATTATCAATAGGCACTTTTTTTTACATATCACTGGTTACAAATACAAATATTTATTAATGATAGTGCATACAAAAGTACTTTCACACGTCAAGACTTTATGCTACAACTAAATAATGAGATAATGTTAAAATTTCTTAAATAGCTCATTAAAATATTAAAATTACAAATAAACATTAAAGTATAAAGTACAAACGGAAATGCTTAACGAAGCAAGACTAACATATTAGAACATATTTCAGAAAATTTTGAAGAATTTAAACAACCCAAATATCAGTCTTATGCTCCTCTTACACTTAGACGAGATCTGAAAAATCACCCTCCAAGAAATTCTCGATGCTATAAAAGGCTTTGTTCCTTAAATATTCTTACTTACATTGTAAAATAAGTTGCAAAGAAGAAATTATTCCTAGTGTAACACTCCTCAAAAATATTCTATTTATGACTACATCCTACATACACTGTGTCCAACATGTTAATACGTAAATATATCATTGACCATTCTAATTTCATTAATTTGATGGCTCTTTTTCTTCACAGCTTGGATATGAACTGCTAAAAACCTGAGTGAACTCTGTAGCTATGAAAACTTGTGGGTGTTAATGTGCTGGATAAACCCGTCATGGATAACAGTGCCTAAAAATTAAAAAAAAAATTATTCTCTTTGTTAATGTCGGTAATTAATTTGAAAATATAAAACAGTGCTTAGAAGTGGTTAGAAAATAGGTAGTTTGCACACTTTTGTAATTCCACTCAATTTGAAGCCTACAGAAAGGCTTTTGATAAATTTACAATCATTATGCAACGTTCTTAGCTCTGGTTTTAAAGATTATTATTCTGTAAAATACTGTTTTTACTTATTAAATACATACTCGAGTGAAACTTGAACATTTCTCTATTAATTTTTAACAATCAAATTTAGTAAAAAATATTGGCATAAATTTATCACAGTGACACTTCACTGAATATTTCTTTAGCTATTTTTTTCAACCCAACAGGATATTTCATTGAAGTTATAGAAAAATAATTGGTTACAAGAACTGGCATTTAACCCCTTATAGGTTCCATTACTAAGGCTACGGAGACAGTTCAGTCATATATTGTCCCAATACATAAATTATTGTGAAAAAGCTACATACTTAGCAAACAAGTAATGCCCCTATTTTGCAAAAATAAAACAAAGTTGTATATTTGGCATGAACTATACTTACAAATACGTACTTCAGCTTAACAGGAACCGCCGTTTCAGGATTCCTATTCCAGATTTTCTTCAGGTAAAATCTATGCTCTGACTACTGGTCTATATCTTCACATTTTATTTTAAGTGACTGAATGAATAACGGCTTCCCCTATTAGGATATCTAAAAAGTAATGTAATATTTGTTGTATAACTAAATACATTGTGGCAAATCCGAAAAAGTGCAATAGCTATCCCTCCAAAAGGTAAAACCAACACTACCAACAGCTTTTTAAAAATTTTTAATCATGGTGAAAACTATGTTTGGTATTTAGCCAGCTTCCCTTGTGCAAGAAACGCCAAACTTACCTTGAAATGATGGTCCTCCACCTTTTGTGTCGCATTTGGGACAAAGTATACATTTAATAATCATTAAATAACAGAAACACATATCGAACACGATATGTGAAGGTTTTAAAACACTTGAAAAGTGCAAAAACGCATTGAACTAAAGAAACACACGTGTGTTTGTTTACTTCAATTAAAAAACGGCGAAAGCAAATGACATGTGTCTAGCGAAACCACAGAACAAAAGTTTGTTAGGCGAGACTATTCGATTTATAACCCACGAATTACGTTGACATCAGGTGATAACTTATCTTTCTCTATGAGTTGCAAATAAAAAAGGATAACCGGTTTCCGTTGGTCTTGGAGTTCACTTGATTACCGGCTTTGGGTTTATCGTTCCGTGGAGTAGAGTTGGGAGATATAGTGATTTTTCGATATCTGTTAGAACAGCGATAGTGATTTAAGAATAGCCGTTATTTTTAACGGTGATTTTTCACTACAGCGATTTTTATTTTTAAGGCAAAAAGGAGCAGCATAGTTGCTTTTACAAGACTGATATTCGGTAATGCAGCTACAATTGGAAGTAAAATTATAACTTGACTTGGTCAGCAAGTTATTAGGGTAAAAATAGTATTTTTCGATACGGCCAGTGGCAACGACGGACGTGGCGAATATTAATCGAAAATATCCTTTAGTCTTGATTTTTGCGCTAGATTAAGTTAAAAATATTACATTTTTTCCGAAATTAGAATTATAATGCTTTAGGCAACTTTGAGTATAGGTATACCCGAAAATGTTTTTGTGACGCTGAATCTAAATACGACAATAATTAATAAAATTATAATCTCTTAGATACTTTTCAGATTTGAAATTAACCATCTAAAACTGAAAAAATCCCATTTAATAGCTTAAAAATGGGAGCACACTGAGTCAAAAGGAGACTATAAAATGCTTAATAACCCACAACATAAATAACAAAATAATTAGAAACAATAGTACAAGAAAATATAATCAAAAAAAAAACATTCTCGTTTATATCTAGCTAAAATAAAAAATATAAACAAAAAAACATTCTCTTTTATATTTAAATACTTTTTGGTAAAATTCAGAATTCAGGTACATTGAGACACTGAGACCGAAGGATAACCTGACATAATATGTTCTTTTAAATTTTAGTGGGATGCTTTATGCGAGTATTTTTTTGCAAATATTGCACTTTTCAGAAAAGTTTTCACCTTCAATTGGTGTAAATAAATTCAACATTTCACTGGTTTTCTGTTTTTTGGACATTTTGTGAATCTAAATATATTTCAGGTGTTGAATTTTGCTATAATTAAAAGTACTAAAACTAATTTATCGGTTACACTATAATCGTTACTACGCGCAAGGAAGAATAAATGGCTAATTCACCAACAATATCGACTACGGCCGACCGGACCGATAAACGACAAAACACTGAACGTGAATATCTAAAGAGTCAGATATATTATCCACAACACAAGAAGCGATAATATCTGGCGCAACCGTTCAAGCAGCGATTTTACTTCTCAATATCTCAATAACCCAAGCAATATTTATTTTACAAGGGGCGATTACGCGGTCGGGTCGCCGTGATCTATTTTGTTTCGGTAATCCGTCAGTGGCGCATGCAGATTTGTTAATCACTGAATACTGAATAACTGGGTTAGCGAGATTTCGATCGCCGTTAGCGATAGTGATTTGTCTTTCACGGTGATTGGATCATGGTGATTGATATATCTCCCAACACTACCGTGGAGGACCAGTAAACAATACAAGTACACAACAAATATTGTTCACTAGCATTCTCCGTCCCTGGTCTGGACGTTTATTTTGTCTGTGTTACTTGTCTTGATATTAATTAAATCAAGAATGGCAGTGCAGAGATAAAATAGCATTGGAGTGACATAAAGTGATCCTGGTGATCCAATTTTTGTCAATCGAACACGCATCTGGATCATAAAATTGTTCAAGTGAGCCCTTCTTCTTTACCATTTGAAATCAGCTGTTTGCAGCGGTGGCAACGTTGGTTTTTCAGTGTGTCGGCCCCTTTATTTGGTCAGCTCTTGTCCTTAAGTTTGTTTACATTGTTTATCTTTGATTATATTCGTATTTTGTTAGTAATCCTTTTTATTAAACAGTAGGAAATATTAAAAAACCACCCTACAGATATTATATTGTCCCAGTATAAAAAAAATTCCATAGCGAATGGCTTCGAAAACTTCATTTTGTCGTGTCCAAAAGAGCCGGTGTTGGAAGAAACTAGGTAGTGGAAAATTAATCAAAAATTTTACATAAAGCGGTATCTATAAAGGTCAGTATCGCCAAATTCAAGTAATCATAATGTTGCTGTACATTTATTTTTATAGTATAATAAACAATAAGTGTTTTTAACTAAATTGTAAAGGCAAATCCACCAGCACTAACTTCCAGCCAATTTTCCGATTTTCTTTGCACAAATGCCGTTTTGGTCATTTATAACCAGTCTGTTTAATAAAATAAAAGGTTTTCTATCGACTAAATATCCTAGTCTTTGGGAAAAACTCAAGAAAATGGATTTACACTGAATTTTACATTACACTAGCCGTGACTAGCCATTATAAAACGTTGACGTCATAAAAAAAGTGACGTCACAAACAAAAGAAGTCCGTTTTACGAGATGTTGGATTTTGCAGGAAAATTTGCAAAATAAAACCTTTTTTTTTGTTAATAAAGCCCAAAAAAATGGAAAACAGCAACTGTCATGAACATTTAATATATGTAGAGAATACAAAAAAAAATATTTCAGAATTTTTTGGATTACATGCATATTCCCTATTAGCAGTTAGTCAAATATCGGAGATCACTAACATTCACGAAAGATCTGTGCGGAGGATATTAAAAAGAAACAAATTTCATCCGTACAAACCTAAATTTGTACAAGTATTAAAAGATAGGGATTATGACGCCCGCTTCGATTTTTGTGCCTGGTTCCAGGGTATGATTGAGGAAGATTTTAATTTCCCAAAGAACGTTCTTTTCTCGGATGAAGCTACATTTACCTCTAACGGAACCGTCAGTTCACAAAACTGTAGATGGTGGGCCACCGAAAACCCAGACTTTGTAATTCAGAGTAAAGACCAATATAGTTTTAAGGTTAATGTGTGGTGCGGAATTTTCAACCTCAGAATAGTGGGACCTTTTTTCTTTAGAGACAATTTAAATTCAGAACGATATTTAGAATTTCTACAAACTGAGATATCTGACTTTTTAGACAATTTGTCATTAGCTGAAAGAAGAAATTTATACTTTCAACAAGACGGAGCTAGCATTCATTCCACAAATGAGGTGAAGAGATGGCTGGATCAAGAATTTGGAAACCAGTGGATAGGACGGTTTTCTGAAAATCCGTGGCCTGCGAGATCACCAGATCTGACTCCGTTAGATTTCTTTATGTGGGGATACCTAAAGAACTCTGTGTACAAACATCGACCCTTTAGGAATATACAAAATTTAGAGAATGTCATTAGAAATTGTGTATTGCAAATAAATCGTAAAATGCTCCGAAATGTTAATCGAGAGTTGCGCTCGAGAACAATAGTATGTATGGAGAGAAATGGTGGTCATACTGAGTTTTAAATTTTGTGCACCCAAGGAAAAACAATGATTTTTTATGTTGTTAGTACAGAATTTGACTACTTTTAAGTTTTTCTTACATTGGTTTTCGTTTATGAAATTTCGATTAAATAAACAGGTAATTTTTTGTTTATTATCTATTTTACTCCCCTTAACTTTACAAAAAGTCGAACTTCAGATATATTTAAGACGATTAAGGTTTTCTCAATGTAATCTCATTGAAATGTCTCTAAAATTTTGACACTGCTGCTAGATACAAATCATTGCAACAGCTAGCGTCCGGCGAAACCCTGTTTTTTTTAATTTTGTCCTGTCAATTGTAGAAAAAACTACTACATTCGTTTATTTTCATCCAGATACATGGGCTTTACATTAGCCAAGCTATCTAAACGAAAAAAACTGGAAATTTGTAAATCGATAAAAAAATATTTAAAAAAAATTGAGTTTTCCAATTTTTTTAAATAAAATCTTAAAATTTTGCACAAGGACCTAGAATTTAATTCTAAGCAATTTTTTCAAATAACTTTTTTTGATATCTCGTCAACTAACCTCACTTTTTGTAAATTAACAATTTTTTTTTTAATTTGACGCTATACCAGTGGTCACGTGACGTATGTCAAAATCGATTTTTAGGTTATCGGACATGCAGAACCGATCCCCCGGAAAAGTTTTTCCAATACTCACCTAATAAAAATTTTTCCCATATGTTGCGAACTTTTTGCCGGTCACTGTATATATATATATATATATATATATATATATATATATATATATATATATATATATATATATATATATATATATATATATATATATATATATATATATAGGGTGTTAGTAAAGTATGTGGCCAAACTTGAGGGTATTATTCCTTACTTAATTTTAAGACAAAACATATAGGTCCTAAAAGCTTTGTTTTTAATACACAGGGTTTTTGGAAAAGGTTTTTCCTAAATAACTAGAGGACGCAAATCAGTATAAAGTTGAAATTTGCTGACAATTTTTAATGCATAAAGGGGAGTCATGCTAGTTGCCAAATTTGGGTAATTAATCGGATTAATGCAAACAGCGAATTTTTTCATGAAATTTTGCACAGGCCCTAATTTTGGGTCGTAGAACACGAATCCGAAGTCAGTTTTTGGCGGTCCCGAATGGTATTTCCAAAAAAAAATTTTTAACTTTTAGGTTACCTTTTTTTTATAGATTCCTTTAAGTTTCGACACTTTCACTTAAACATATCTGTAAACTTATAATTTTTATTTTTTTTTCGTCACACGAAACACCATATTTATACAAAAATAGCTAAGAAAATTGCTTTTTCCTGTTGAAAATTCCATTTTATCTCGCTACCGCCGCCATTATTTTCCCAGCTGTGAACTGTCCGGCGTTGCCAGGTTTACATATTTTTCATGAAAAAGTTGTAAATTAGGAATAATAAAAAAGCTAACCATAACAAACTAAAGTTACTATTCTGTCCAACTTAGTCAACAACATTTTTTAATTTTAACCTACGTCAGACCTAACCAAAATCCTATTGATCAGTAATCCAACACCTGCATGCTGATGCATGCAACCATATCTGAACGAAAAGGTGTATACCCAACCCAAGCAAACCTGACCACCTTTTTGCTCAGGTTTAGATATATATATATATATATATATATATATATATATATATATATATATATATATATATATATATATATCAATCAAAACTGAGCAAACCTGACCACCTTTTTGCTCAGGTTGTGTGAGCAAAAAGGTGGTCAGGTTTGCTCAGTTTTCATTGATATAGATATATATGTATCTATATCAATCAAAACTAAGCAAATCTGACCACCTTTTTGCTCAGGTTTGCTTGGGTTAAAATTTTTAAAATTTGTGGGAAAACGATTTGTAAATTTGGCTTTCCATCAGAAATTTCGAGAATGTGTACCTCGGGCAGCCTGTTTATTTTCTTTCAGTTTTTTGATATTTTCTCTGTTTTTTAATGTGTTTTTACATAAATTTGCCTAAATATGGTTCAGAAAAATAGTGTGTAATGACTTGTATAGATGTGTTTAAGTAAAAGTGCCGAAATTTAAAGAATTTCATTGAAAAAGTGAACCTCAAAGTTAAATTTTTTTTTTTTGAAAAACCATTCGAGACCTCCAAAAACTGACTTCGGATTCGTGTTCTACGACCCAAAATTAGGGTCTGTGCAAAATTTCATGAAAAATTCGCTGTTTGCATTAATCCGAATAATTACCCAAATTTGTTTAAAGTGTTTTTGTTTTCATGGATCTCTTACTCTTTTGTTATTTTTAACAAATTATACTAATAAATAATGTTATGTATAACTTTACAATTTTTTGTTTTTATCGAAAACGGCCAATCCAAGCAAAGAAAATCTAGAGATGATTTTTGTGCAGTTTTATTGGCTATTTTTTGATTCGAATGATTATTTCGAATGATCATTCGATTATTAAAATCATTCGAGAGCTAATATTTCGATTATTTAATTCATTCGATTATTCCCAACACTAGTATGCAAGCTGGGACATGGACTCGATACATCGTTGTTTGGGGTTTGGCGCTGCCGTCGCTACAGCGTCGCTGTAGCGACGGCAGCTTTGGCCATCGATGTTAAAACAGCAGGCATCGATGTCGATAAAACGGTAAAACGGCGTTGTTAAAACTTCGATGTTCACTGTTCAGGTAACATCGATGTATATTACCATATTACTTTTGAAAAGAATTTCCATAAATTAAGATTGGGAAGTAAAATAAATAACTTAAATCATAATTAATTATAATTTATTTAATAAAAAATTAAATATACTCAACCAATAGAAACAAATCTCAAATCAAATAATAACTCTAAAGAAATAGCATACATTTTTGTATTAAGAGATAAAAACAAAAAAAAATTAAAATAATTGTATACCCTTAAACAATTAAATAACTTAAAATTAAATAAGTAATAAGTTTCGTTTTTCCTGTTAATTTAGTTCCCAAAATATTTTGTCAATAGATTCGGTCTATGGTCGAACGTTGGTTTGTTCTTCTCGGGTCGAACATCGAAAGATAATCGAAAACATTGAATATCAATATCAAAACATCGATGAACATCGCCCAGCACTAGTCTCACATTGGTCCCACACAAGTGAGAGCTGTCAAGTCCCAACGGTCGTTAACCTCACTTTTCCAAAAATGTTCAAAAATTGTTTAAAATATAATAGTTTTAAGCTGCTAAAGTGTTTCAAAATTAATAAAACCTGTTCGAAATGCTTGTCAACTTCCGGACAATTAGTACCAGTCAAACTGTCGTCCGCCATATACGATACTACCACAACCCCTTCATCATCTCAGGAGAGCCCTTTTGTAATTCTTCATGGCTTATTTGGTTCAAAACAGAACTGGGGTAGTTTGTGCAGGGCCTATAATCAGAAACTGAACCCACAAAGAAAAATTATAGGTAAATATCTTTCTATGTAAGTTATTAAGTTTGAGTAAAAATAAGGCATTTTCTTCGATACTTTGGGAATTCCATTACATAACATCATGATAACAGAAAAATAGATGGACTTTCTTAATAGTAGCTTTTCATCATTTAAACAAGGTTTGGTAAGATAAGGAAGGATGGGGTACCTGTTATTACCTTTACAAATTCAATGCTATTATGAATTAAGGTTAAAAGTTTGATAATCATGATTATCTTAAGTATATTTTTTTTTTATTTATTTATTCAAAATAGGAAATCCTAATATAAAATTTTGTGAGCTTATAAAAATTAACAAAAATAATCACTATACTAAATATATAAAATTACACAACAATAACAAAATTCTGTTAGATCACAATCAAAAGTCAAATCACAATAAAATTAACATTTAAATCACATTTAAAAATTACATCAAAATTAAAAATTACCAACAGACAATTCTGTTAACAAGGTTTTCAGTTTAAGGCATCCAGTTTAATGTGCATATCAGAGATCACACTATCTAGGAACTTATGATATATTTTTTAAGCAATCTTCCGAAACTCACAACTGTTCTAGCATTCTTAATGTTAGTAAGTAGGCATTTTATTATATTCACTTAGACCTTTGTAAAAAAGTGACCTCATTGTATTTCCATAACGAGTTCTGTTTATGTGGTATTGGTTTCTGTTTCTAGTTCAGTAGTTGTGAATTTCCCTTCTCAATGTCAGAAACTCATCAAAGTATTCCGGCATTAGCCCCCTATCCAATTTGTAAATAAACAGCATGGTCAGAAAGTAGAGCCGTTGTTTTACTGAGAACCAATTTAGCAATTTAAGTGGAAGCATTAAATTTGGATATGATACATTTGTATATATAATGGAAATGTTTAGAAAATAACCTCATGTTATCCCTGCAATAATTTTTAGCACTGGATCTACGAAACCATGGTGAAAGCGAACACTCTGCCATGCATTCTTATGCTCATTTAGCGGCCGATGTAAAAGATTTTTTAAAAGAGCAAAGTATAGATAAAGTAGCACTTATGGGGCATTCCATGGGAGGGAGGTGTGCTATGTTGTTTGCATTAACTTATGTAAGTACTGAATCAAAACTAAATTTATTACAATCCTATGTATATAATAACCAGTGTGATTTCTGACCAAAAATATCTCAAAAACGATAAAGCTTATAAAACTACAATTTTGCATGCATGTAGATAGCAAGTACTTCAAAAGTTTGGTTTTAAAAAATAAATTATTAGGTGGATCATTGAAAATAAATTTAGGTGGGTCATTGACCAAAGGGTCTGAGTCTTATCCTATATGTTGTTCCAAAACACTTCTTGTCCAAATTGAAATGAAATTCTTTTGGCTTTTGAAGAAAAAATGATTTGAATGACCTAGCTTCAATTCCTTATTTAATCCCATATTTCTTTTATAAAAAAACAAAGACGCCTATAAAAGTCTTCATAATGTCAAAAAAAGTTTTTTACGATTTCCCAACATTTTTCCTAAGTGGATAAGAATCGCTTTGGAATGACCCTCCTCAAATAATGTTATGCATAACTTTACATTTTTTCGTTTTTATCGAAAACGGCTAATATGAGGCGAAAAAATTCTAGAGATGATTTTTGTGTAGTTTTATTTGCTAAATTATAAATCAGATTGAAAGAAAATAGCGTGCTTATAAAAAGTTAAAGTTATTTTCTATTACGTTGGCACTACAAGCTAGTTTATTGGCACCGGGACCTACAGATTAACGTGAGCTCCGTACCACGGTCGTCAGTAACACGGCACCCAGAGCATGGACCCCGTGTGAAACGGCGCCTTCATCCTATGAGATATCCAATCTCATCCGGGCTTTAACAGGCGCGAATAGGACGATTTTGACGTTGATTCATTGGCGTGCTTATAAACATATGTATGTACATATTTTTTCAATTAAACCTCGGGCGTGACCCCTATGCACGCCACTGGTAACATAAGAAAATCATTTTTTTGCCTAAAAGACTCTTCTTTATGTATTAAAAATTGTCACCAAGTTTCAACTTTATACTAATTTGAGTCTTTTAGATATTTAGAAAAAACCTGTAAAATTTTGTTAATATCCTGTGGATAAAAAACAAAGTCGTTTAGGACCTATGTTTATATGAACTTTTGTCCTAAAATTGAGTACGGAATAATACCCTGAAGTTTGGCCACATACTTTATTAACGCCCGGTATAGAGTATTACAAATGCAGATTAATGTATGTTAGATTACATAATATTTTATCAGAACTTTGTTACAATAATTAAACAGTGATTTTATAAATATTAGGAATCTTGGGCAAATATTAGATAAAACGTTAAATAGAAATATGTTGATTTTGTTTGCAAGTAAACGGTTGGCAAGATAACAAAGGCCAAAGTCTCAAAATTTTGCAAACAAATGTTTCACCTTGCTCCGATTTTAAAGTGCATGGGATTTAACCAATTTTTATTTCTCTATTAAAAATTTGTCACCTGAGGATTACTGTTGTAACTACAAAATACTTAGGTCGGTTCCCAGATCTCAATAAAAGGGTGTTAGTACTATGCTTTACTATGCTGATTATTGGACTTAGAGTATTCTATTTTGTAACCTTGAATCCTGAAAACATTGGGAAAAATAGAGACGATTTTTCACGTCTTGCGCTCTGTCTCCGTCCCTATCGCCAAATCTGGCAGTGCCAAATTATAATTTTTGTTCTGTATAAAATTACAAAGAAAATGATTACAAAACGAACTCACTACGCTAGTTTGTTTCGAAGATAAGGTGATCAAAGTTTGACCTAAAATGTTTGAAATATCTGAAAAATACCATTTTTTCATATATTGTCTCTTAACTCTTTCCTAATATAGGACATGGAAGACCGCTCGGCGAGCGACAAAGTAAAACAAACGCTTGTTCCTCGAAAATGTCCAACTTTGCGCTTTCTTTTGAAAGCGCAACTTTGTACTTTTCGCTCGGTTGTAGAAAAATATCATTTTCACTCGTTGAAAAGTTACAGGGTTACCAAAAAGTGTTCCCCTATTTTTTTTGGGCAGTGTAGTGTATACCCCTTATTCATATCAGTATGAAATTTAGTTACAGTCATTCATGTTCCCAAAAATATTTTGAAATTTTTGCAAGTCGAAAATGTAAAGGGATTGGCCTGCACTAGAATAGTTTTCAACTCGACCAATGGCAGGGGGAGGAGGGGTGCTATTAGTCCAGGTGCAGCAGTGCAACCCTTAATTTGAATCGCCACTACGTTAATATCATTTTACTTTGTCCTTTAGCGTTTTTTCTTAAAAAATAGTTTCTGTAATGTGCACAAAACTGCTTTTGAATTTGAAAATTTGCAAAAGAAAAATATAATACTGAAGTTTGTACAATGTAAGTATAAAACGTTCGTAACTCTGCTAAAATGTTTGTGGCGGCGCACATATATTTTTGTTGTTGCTTAATTTACAGCTACCTATACTTAGTTTTCATCACTTTTTCGAAAGAAAACAAAAACGTGACAATAGTTTGCATTTTGCCAAATTATATTGAAAATTATATATTGTTCTTTTCAGCCCGAGCTGGTAGAACAACTGATAATAGTGGACATATCCCCGATAACCCAAAGCCCTCATTTCACACAGTTGCCGACGATATTAACGTCTATGGAGAGGTAGGTAAGATCATTTTTCATGTCAGTAGGTGTGGGGGCACTTTGCGTAATTGCGGCCACTTCCGGTCTAAGCAACGACGTACGTCCTACACCAAAATGGTGACGTATCTCCACGGCAGCTATCATCTGTCAAGTGGTTCTAAACGGGTGGTTTTGAACAGGGTTATTTAGAACAGGGGTGGTTTTGAACAGGGTTGTTCAAAACCACCCCTGTTTAGAACCACTTGACAGATGACAGCTGACGTGAACATACGTCACCATTTTGGTGTAGGACGTACGTCGTTGCTTAGACTGGAAGTGACCGCATTGCGCAAAGTGCCCCCATACCTACTCATGTCTACGTATATCTTTAATATTTTGTACTCTCAAAGTTATTTATATATACAGCGTGTCCAGAAACCATCTGAACAAATCCGAAACTATCTGAACAAATCCGAAACTTTTTTATTTTTGACTTTATGAAAAAAAGTTATTCTCCATAAAAAGTTCTGCTTGTTAAGAAAATAACACTGAAATAAAAAATTTGACCCAGCATATACGGGATGTCAAAAAAAAGTAAGTACCATGGATTTATTAAGAAAGGATTCGATGTCCGTATACTGTGAGCGTATTGGACATGAAGCTTGTTTATTTGTTGCCTGTTATGGAAACATTTCCCCTAGAGGTAGACTTTACGAACTTTAAGGAAATACGTAATTGAATCAAGAATGGTAGTAGAAAGAGATAAAATATCATTGGAGTGTTGGAGCTCAGAAGTGTTGCTATCGACTTTAAATAAACCTTTAGAAATAATATAACCTATAAGTAATAAAACCTTTTTAACTTAAATTTATTATTATTTAGCAGAAAAATAAAATATTTTAGGGCTTAGATTTTCCACGAATCAATATGAAATATCGCTTTCATCGTCCTGCAAGTTAATTACAATACTCTCCACAATCACATCAAGAGCTGGCTCACTCCCCACGTAAAATTTTACAATATTTTTGACATGATCACATCGAGATTTCCAATCTTGGTCAGAAAGGGTACCGGAAAAATTCCCTGCAATAATTTTCTAGATTATTAAAATTAAAATCAATATTTTGGTCTGCAACAAACTGTTTTAGAGACGCCCAAACAAGTTCAATGGGATTTAAATCCGGATGATATGGAGGTAATCCCAAATCGTCATGTCCATGTTCTTCCAGGATTTTATCTATCTCATATGTTTTATCCAACTGTTTTCTCATTTTAATTAAACTGTATAAATCCACTTTTGGCGCATAAATTGAATATTTGCCAAAATTTCACGACTTTGCCCAGATAACACTTTTCCTTTTATTTTAGACGCGAACTCTATACTAAAATGCACGTCACGACAGTTAGAACGTAAATGAATTTAAAAAAAAGGATGTGCTTAGTGCATGATTTAAAAAGTCATTTTCTCCAAAAGAACTTTAAAATATCACAAAATAAGAACGTCGAAAATTATATTTTTCCTTGCCTTGGCAATGCCGCCAAAATTAAAATCTAGTAAAAGAGCTCGTACACAATATCAACTGAAACGGAAGAGTTGTTCATGGTGTTTACATATTTATTTCCATTTTCTGAGGCACACTTCTTTTGATGTAATAACTAGAAATAGTAATGTGTAAATGCCCATAAAAATAGTTTTATTTTTTAGGGTTCAGTTTCCAGAGAATGTGGCCATGAGCGAAGCCAGAATTATCATAGATAAACAACTCTCAGAGAATATCCCAAGTAAAGATATGAGGGCTTTTATAATGACGAACTTGGCGCAAACAGATAACCAAAGGTAAGGCATTTCTAAAAAATTTTATACATAATTAGGAAGTTTCCATTTGACTAAAATGTTAGGGTCATTGAATTTGGAAAGGTAAAGAACGCCCAATAAGGGGAAGCGAAATTGACAACCTCGTTTGGAGTTGGTTTGGCCGTAAACAGTCCCGCACTAGTACTGTAATGTGTTACTCTGCTTACCAGAATTGCGCTCAAGGATACGCTTGTGGAAAAAATGTTTTACCTCATCACATTTGTATTGAGACTCGGAAAATAATCAAAATTAGAAAATACACATTTCTATCTTCTAGATATAAATGGAGATTAAACATTCCCGTACTACAGGAGACCTTTGACCACATAGCAGATTTTCCACCGATAAGTGACATGCAATATAAAGGGAAAACACTTTTTTTGGGCGGTGGAGCTTCAGGTTTTATTCCGTAAGTTTTTGAACATGTGAACACATTAAGAGCGGTATTTTAAAACACCATTTTGTCTGCCGGCACAAACGGATCTAAAAACTTTTCAAAAATGAATTTTCGAAGGTACTACGTTATTCTATAGACCATCTAGAAATTATCGGGAAAAGTAATATGCGTCTTATCATTTACAGAATAATATATTTTTATTAACTAAATTATATTAAAGGATGAAAAATCTTAACTATTTGCTAATACAACGACCATCTAGCTCAATACATTTTCTTAGACGACCAGGAATCCCGATTATTAATTTATGTCCATATTTTAAAGTGATGATATCCCAAGCTCGTCAGATTGGCGCTATTGATTCGTCTCTAGTGCGAGGTGCCATTTTTTCTACCCCAATACATTTTCTATTGGACTAAGGTCGGGGGAAGTTGCAGGCCAACGAATTGTCATAATCTGCTGTTCCTGCATCCGGGTTCTTGTGTATGCAGACGTATGGCATATTGCATTATCTTGCTGTACAACACGTTAGCAGTTTCAACAGAAACCCATTTAGAACTTCGTTAAACCTTGTGCTATTCATATGGATTCGTATACAATGGAGTGTCCCCACCCATAGATATAGCCCCCAAACCATCACTTTGATAGCAAAGTTTGATATTTCTGTAGTCTATTGCCTCCAAGTTGGAAACAGCTTTCATCAGAAAAAAAACATTTTCAATGTTGTCTTGTTGACAATTTGGTACTTTCCTAGTACATTCTTAGTCACCAAGACAATGTACATAACAAATATTAGAGACCCCTCGCGATTGGAAGTTATAAAATATAAAATTTAAATATATATAAAGTTTTCCAAAATAAAAAAATTGCCGATACTTTCTAGATCGACTATATAATGTCTTTGAGAAAAAATGTATTTTCGAAAAGGAAGTTTTTTAAAAAACGGCATTTTCGAAGTGTTTTTGGAAAAACTGTTCCCTGAAAAAAACGGTAAAAACTTCTACACCTTTTTACCTACAAATTAACCCTCTTTGAAAGACATCTGTCACTGATTCTCTCAAGATTTTTGAAATGTATACTCGTCAAAATTTTAGTAAAGTTTTAAGCAAACTCTTTGCAGCTAAGGTTCCCTTACAACATGCACGCAATAAAATGGACCTGGCCAAAACGAGGAACTACAGAAGTATAATAGACTTGGCCTATGCCTCGTACCAAGGTACCGAATCAATCTTCGTCAAGGGTAAAAAATTGGAATTGCCGACTCCCTTACTGATACTACACGGAATTTTGGGGTCAAAGTCGAATTTTAATTCGCTTTCCAAAAGGTACAACAGCTTTTTTCGTATGAAATTTACAGTGTGTTTCATTTTCTGTTGCCGATACACTCGTCTGTAAGGCCAGCCAAAAATAATAATAAAAATATATACCTATGACGTGTATTTTTTATATTATTCGGCAATGCATTGTAAATATGTTAATTTGACAATAAAATTGCTATACCTGAAAAATGCATCTATTCTTAAAAAAAAAACATAAATTTTTCGCACCCCTTGTATTACTGTTTTTACCTTTTTGGTCCAAGTGAAGGTAACACACATGACATTATTTGCACAGTTTTAAATGCATTTTTAGGTATTTTTGTATGGTAAATTTTGATTTCTGATATCATGGCCATGTATTTTTCTCTGTTGCAGATTTATTGTTAGAAATTTTTTCTTTATTGATTACTAATTGTAAATTTATATAGGACTTTTATTTAATAGAGCATAGGAATACTCAACATTTTTTTTGGTATACAAAAATATGGGGTGGTCCAAGACGTAAGCAACAAATGGATCTTTTTAGTGGACTATAAGTACCATAAGTGTGGTGGTGCTGGAATCACTTCGGTGTCCGTCCGTGTGTCTGTCACAGGCGGTTTCCTCTGAAACTATTCGACATAAAAATTTGAAATTTACCACATAGATAGAGTGTGGCGGCCCAATTATAAAGGGGGGGGGGTTAATTTTAGGGGGTTACTGAGGAATGTATTTTTTTTAATGGCATCGTGTAGGGTGTCAAATAAAAGCTTATTGAAGCACGAATTTAAGAATATACAGGGTGTCTAAAATAGGTGATACCACTATTGCCATCTCCGAAACGGTAAAAGATACGAGGTCGGTTAAATTAGAGAAAATGTGCCGTTTTTAGTCCCTACTCATATTTCGTTTACGAAGTTGCCAAATACTCTATAGTTTCTTATCTACAGGGAATTTTTTAAAAATAGTCAAATATTTAATTCTTAAATATCTCGAAAACTATTATAGTTAGAAAAAAATTGTTTTAACAAAAATCACACGATTTTTTACGTCCTCTCAAGTGATGTTATTGTTTTGTTTATATCATTTGTTTTTATCGAGTTACTGATACTAACTTGCTTTTTTCAAATACGGACCTGGACTTCTTGCTGCATTTTTTGAAAGAATATTTCATACCCTTTACATCTGTGTATCACCTGATTATGGTTTTCGACGTTTTGGTGAAGAATAGCATCATCAGGATATTCTACCAGTATGGACTTGGCATTTTTCAAGTAAATGCGCCATTTCACAACCACAAAAACCACAAACCATAGCGATAGTTTGTGAGTTGTGCCTTAACATGGAAGATTCCAGATCCGTATTGTCAGAAAATTCTGATGATGTTACTAGTCGTGATCAAAACGTCGGAAAATATTTTCAAGTTATACACAGTTGTAAAGGGTATAAAGTATTCTTTCAAAAAATGGAGCAAAAAGTCCAGGTCCGTATTTGAAAAAACCAAGTTAGTATCAGTAACTCAATAAAAACACATGGTATAAACAAAACAATAACGTTAGTTTCTAGAAGGTAAAAAATCGTGTGATTTTTGTTAAAACAATTTTTTTCTAACTATAATAATTTTCGAGATATTTAAGAATTAAATTTTTGACTATTTTTAAAAAATCCCCTGTAGATACGACACTATAGAGAATTTGGCAACTCCGTAAACGGAATATGAATAGGGACTGAAAATGGCACAATTTCTCTAATTTAACTGACCTCGTATGTTTTACCGTTTCGGAGATAGCAATAGTGGTATCACCTATTTTAGACACCCTGTATATGATGTATTTTTTTATTCATTTTTTGGGAAAAACGCTTAAAAATCGCGCCCCCACCCTTATCACCAAAAGGATCATTCAGAAAATTCTGAAAAAAATCACGAACATTAAGAAATAAGTGTAGATTGAACGAAAATTATCAGGATTGAAAATTTCTAGCGCGATCAATTGTTATAAACAATTTAATTGTTTATTTCCTTATAACTGCTGAACCATAGGTTTTAGAGAAAAAAAATTTCTCACGATATAAGAAACAACTTTTGTCCTTACACATTTTTCAAAATTTTTAATTTGGCTCAGTCGAAACGCTTCCCACTCAGCTCCGCGCATATGCGATGTGATACGGCAGATGGGTGGAGATCGAGCGGCCGAGGTTTGCTCAGGTTAAGTGGGGGACTGATGGCACGGAACACTAATTGTGCAACTATAGCTTGCACTTGACCGATTTTTTTATTAATGAGTTTATCGAAATGTAAGTATTACGAAAAGTTGTTGCATGGCACAGTTTACTAATGTATGTTTCTCGTCCGTATGCTAGTTGACTTTCGCGATTCTGACGACGATTAATATTGTTTTTAAGTGTGCATAAACTTATTGTAATGTTTTCATTTCGATAAAGCCACTAACAAGAAAATTTTCCATTTGTTGCAATCATCTTGGACCACACTGTAGATAGGACTTTAATTGTACCTTCAGTAAGTATGGAACACACTGTAGATTAGCCACGCAGGGTTATATACAGGGTGTCCGAAAAGTCTTGGTATGGACACATATATTTGCTATTAGTCAAGATAGAGACACCAAATTTTAGGTGCATCTTATTGATTAATAGATTTACTTTTGTATGTAATTTAATTTTTTCAACCCCCTGGAGGGGTAACGCTAGGGAGTTGAGGTCAAAAATTTTAAATGCAACCCTATGCCATGTAGTACCTCATCTTAAAGGTCTTCAAAAAAGAAACATTTTACCACAAATCCGAGGTCCGTCTTAATTTGTTTTTTAATGGCAAGCCTTTAAAAATTAAAAATCGTGAAAAAAATTAGAAATTTAAGTACCTTTATTTCTCTTATTACTTTAAAAGTTATTCAAAGTTACCACCACGAACTTCTTGGTAGTAATAAAGTCCATTTTGGAACTCACTTCTCACATTTTCGAGAATGGCAGGTGTTACTTCTTGGCAAAGTTCCACAATCGACTTTAGTTCAGCCAGAAGAAGTTCATGGTGGTCATTTTGAACAAATTTTAAAGTAATAAGAGAAATAAAGGTACTTAAAAAATGTTCAATTTTTTCACGATTTTACGAATTAAGATACAGACCTCGGGTTTGCGGTAAAATGTTTCTTTTTTGAAGACCTTTAAAATAAGGTACCACACGGCATAGGGTTTCATTTAAAATTCTTGACCTAAGCTACCTAGCTTCACCCCTCAAGGGGGCTGAAAAAGTTAAATTTCATAAAAAAGTAGATTTATTAACCAACTAGCGTGCGCCCGCGACTTCGCCCGCGGGATAACAATTTTACTCCATTACAAACTTTGAACCCCCCTTTCACCCCCACAAGGGTTTATTTATTAAAAACTGTAAAACACGTGTTTAAACATTTACTTTTTAGAGTACTTCTATAAAGTTTCGAGTCAATAGGACCATCTAATATTTTTTCTCCATACAAAGTTCGAACCCGTTTCACCCCCATAGGGGTAAAATTTTAAAAACCCTTCCTTATTGCATGCCTACGTTATATAAGAAACCTCTGTGCAAAATTTCAAGTTTCCAGACCCAGCGGTGTGGGCTGTGCGTTGATACGGCAGTCAATCAGTCAGTTTCTTCTTTTATATAAGTACATATAGAGATAAGATTCACTGAAGATTTAGTGTCTCTATCTGTACTAATAGCAAAGATATTTGTCCATACTAAGACTTCGGACACCCTGTATATCATATAACTGGCTAATAAAATTGACAACCTTTTCGGAAGGTACCACGACAGTACAAGTCCTAAGAGACTAGTGTACGCAGCAGATCTTAGAAACCATGGAGATTCTGCTCATTCAAAAGATAATTCGTATGATGACTTGGTAATGGACATTTTCAAGTTTTTACTAACTATGGATCTGAAAAAGGTGTCTCTGTTCGGACACGATATCGGCGGAAGAGTGGGGATGTTGTTCGCTTTGAAATACGTAAGATAATATCTTTGTTATAATATAATTTGGCTTACTTCTTTTAGTTTAAATCTAGTAATAATAATAATTTAATTCTATTGTTTTATAGTACTTATAAGTCAATATACAGGGGTCATATATACAGGGCAGGGCCGCAGCCAGCGGGGGGGGGGGGGGGGTGCTGGGGGAGGGTTAGAACCCCCCGAAATTTGTTTTCAGGTGTTGCGATTTACCTCCAAATGCGCGATTTTTGAAGTCCGGAGGCGATTCCTCGACCCCCCCCCAAAATCCTGGCTACGGCACTGATACAGGGGTACAACTTAATTCTACATATTATGGGAAACTTTTTTGACAAACGAAAGTTACTCTTTATAAAAAGTTCTGCTTCCTGAAAAAATAATACTTATTAGACTATTGAAACTTGAAATAGCATGTACAGAGTGGTCAGAAAATAGAAAAATTTATAATTGGCCCAAGGTAGAAGTACCCTTAATTTTTATTTTAGAGCAAAATGAAATAAGAAAATGTTACTTAGAATTAAAAATTATATCTAAGTTTTGCTTTCTATTAAAAAATAATTTTAAAATTTAAATATGTTAATTCTTAATGGTACCACCAATGTCTTGCCACCTTTTCCCACCTAGATACCAGCAAAATTTCCTTATTTGTCGATAAGTGATTAATGATTATTAACTTTAGTTGCATATTTACATGTATGTTTTAGTTATTTAAAAAAGAAGTAACATTTAAATTTTTAATAGTCTAATATTATTTTTTTAGTAAGCAGAACTTTCTATAAAGAGTAACTTTTTTTCGTAAATTAATAATAAAAAAGTTTATCATCTTTAATCATATGTAGAGAACTTAAGTAGACGACACACACACACATATATATATATATATATATATATATATATATATATATATATATATATATATATATATATATATATATATATATATATATATATATATATATATATATATACATATATATATATATATATATATATATATATATATATATATATATATATATATATATATATATATGGGAATATAATTTTATTATTTTGTTACCTAGTGTTGGTTTTCCGAAATTCTTTAGCATACAAAAGTTGACATTGTGGATAATTAATTAATAGACCGTGCCCGCTTAGGTAAACTATTATGTCGCGATCATGGTAAGCAATTGATTATATTCGACATTATTTTAGGTATTTTATAAAAACTATAATAAAAACAGATTAAAGTAAAATGTGTAGTATTGCATTGTGTACTTACAGAGTTTTCCCTAAGCCCCTACTAGACATTTCAGGAGGTGAGTCCTGGGTTAGGTAAAAAAAGAGTCCTAAAATGCATCATTATCAAAATAATAAAGGTTTGTTTCCTTCAAATGTTTTTTGGGTTACATCAAGAGTTAGAAAATTGAATTAGCAATTGCGCCCTGAAATAATCATCTAACGTTGAGGACAAGTGATCGACCAATATCGGTCGATCACTATGTAGCAACACTCTGTATATTATTTATTTGTAAGATAAAAATCTAAATAAACGGACTCTGTCAGCTCTGGCCGTCTCTACGTCACTTCGACCAAGTAAAATTTGTTCACGTTTGTTAATTATATTTTGAAGAGCTTCCGCGCTTCTCTGAAAAGCTGTACGTTCAACTTTCTCCTTGCATTTATTACTATCTTCTTCTTTGACTCTGTCTTTTCTCCACCTGATAAGGGATCGACGTTCCTTATTAAGGTTGTCGCTCACGTATCAACGCGGCATCGCCTCGCCTTTACATCCTCGGTAAGGCCTGTAAGTACATCGTTGTCGACTCATTGTTCATAGGTGAGCGCACTTGTTTGAAATTCCATAAGAGCAGTGAAAACCCGTGCTAAGGCCATATGGTGTGGGTGAGATACGACTGATGACGAGATAATAATATGTTTCTATGTGAACACAAAATCCTAAGAATAATAATAGTACCTAATATCCTAAGAATCCTAGTGTATATATATATATATATATATATATATATATATATATATATATATATATATATATATATATGTATATATATATATATGTATATATATATATATATATATATATATATATATATATATATATATATATATATATATATATATATATATATATAGGGTCCTGAAACATAACTCGAGAATCCTTTTTTCCAGCCCGAACTCGTTGAAAAACTAATAGTGATCGACATATCCCCAATTACGACCAGTAACATTTTCAAAGAAATGCCTGAACTCCTCAGAACCATGAGCAATATGAGTTTTCCCCGAAATATGCCTCTGCAGCAGGCGAAGCTGCACGCTGCCAATCACTTAGCTAGATTAGCGAAAAACAGGGCGCACCTGATGTTCGTTTTGATGAATTTGGTGCAGCATTCGGATGGAAGGTATTTGATAGGGCCTTAATTCAGTTTTTTTGTTTACTTTAGGATCCCTATAAAACTTTAACTGCCAGATTTACTGTTGCTAATTTTAAGCAGAACCAGAGAGCAAAGCAAAAAGTCGGGTTTGCATGGATATTTAAAAATATAATAACTTTAAACCATCGCATACTTTTGAGCAAACTTGTATGCTCATACTAATTTTCAAATTATAGATTTTTGATTTTTGAAAGTTCTAGTCTGAAATATTTTTTAGTAATTTGTCTAATTTTTAAAATAATCAGACGGTTCGGAACTGTGTAAGTCTTTTTAATGTGTCTATACTTGTGTTAAACCTTCTTAGTGAATCCTGAGGTTAGTTGTTTTACTAGATGTAGATATTTTAGGAATCTTGTGATCATAGATCACTTAATTTTATATTATATTCTAGCTATTCGTGGAGATTTAACGTAAAAGCTTTATTAGAAAATTTTTCCGATTTGGCTTCTTTTCCTGAAATCCACAACGCAACCTTTCCTGGACCGACGTTATTTATTGGAGGCGCCAAGTCTGATTTTATACAGTAAGAAAATTATTATTGAAAATATAATGCAGTGGAAAATTTCCGGTTTATAAA
Source organism: Philopedon plagiatum (assembly GCA_963971165.1). Taxonomy (NCBI): domain Eukaryota; kingdom Metazoa; phylum Arthropoda; class Insecta; order Coleoptera; family Curculionidae; genus Philopedon; species Philopedon plagiatum. Next base: position 98,089,368 of record OZ020193.1, read on the forward strand.
TCTTTTAGCTGAAACTTGTTTAAAACAAAACAGGGGTAAATCTTGGTGTCTTGGTCACGGTTGATCGATGTATGTATCATTGCGGCCAAAAAAAACTATGACAACAAAATTTGCTGAAATTTACTGTGATCTAGACTATTACGTATTACCTTAGGTTGAACCTCATACAGGTATCATGTGGCAGTTGTCAGTTTGATTTATTTAAATAATTGACTTTAGAGTTACTTCCTAAATATGCCTCAGTTAACCCCCCAGCAAAAATGAGTTATCTACAGTCGATTGCGAGACGGTGTCAATCATAGGCCTACCATATAATTAGGTGTCAATATAAGAAACATGGCAGATGAAGTAGAAGTCGACAAAAATACCGTGCTCTTGGCAAAGCAAAAAGTTGCAGAGCATGGAGCTATTAGAAAAGCAGGTTCTGGTCGCCTCAATCTTTCGACGCAAGATCAAGATAGAGAAGATCACCCCTTTGAAAAGGCCATAAAGGCCAAAGAAGAGACCAATTTCCCAGGGTCAGTTAATACGGCTCGAAGGAGAATTCGCAATTCTGATATAAGGAATCGATGTGCCGCTAATAAAATATTTTTAACGGACAGAAACAAACAAATCAGGTTAGATTTTGCCCATGAATACCTTTTGCATGAATGATGAAAAGTTGGTCTTATTGAATATTTGTTTTATCTATATCAACCATAAAATTCGGACAACATAAAAACATACTTTTGATTTCACCTCTTATCACAAAGTACAAAATGTAACAATCTTGTAACCAAGGTTACTTTATACAGGGTAAGGTGTTAATATTTACACATTTACATTGTTGAACGGACAATCGTGACTGTAACCAAAAAATGCCAAAATTTACCTATGGTTCCTTTATTGCAGTGACACAAGTTAGTTTGTTTTTCCCATATCCTTCTGAATGCATTAGACGAAAGAGGCAAGTTGTCTTAGTTTGTTTTCCCATAGTCGTCTGGATGTGCTATCCAGCAGGCTGTCTTTTTTTCCAATTGATTCTGTAATAGTCTGCCGTGAAATCCTATATGATACAGTTTTCTATATTAAAGCTGTCGTCATCTTTATATGCCGGTCATTTATTTGGCAGCGAAGGTACGACAGCGTACAAAAATATAGCTCTGTTTCGACAAATAGAACAATGTACCATAAGTAATCCCACTGGTGGTTTATACAATCTGTTCTATTTTCTATACAGTTGGTAGTGTTATAATAGATTTCATTGGCAATATGTCATTTTTGGCAACTGTGAAGACATTTCATGATATTAACACATGGCAAATAAGGACAGGGACATCTTGATATGTAACAAAGAGTGTCATTATTTTATAATATTTCGTTTTTTTGTAAAATATTTGATGGAAACGCTGCCAATATATTGAAAATATAGAAAGAATGTAACGTTCTTAACTTAATTTGTTATATATTTTGACTTTTACATTTTTTTTTGAGTAATAAAGTATACTAATATCGTAAAGAGGTGTAGAGTTTTACTATTCCGAATTTAATTTTATTATTTTTAATTGCTTTTGGAAAAACAATTCTTGGAATTTCTTTTTTCCGAAAAACACTTTTCGAGGGATGCTCTATCGAAAGTGTTGATAAAAAAGAAGAAAAATCTTAGCAGGGACTTTTCTGTCTTTTTTTAATAACATTTATAACAATTACGGTAGATTTTCTACTGCTAAGGCCCGTCTAAAAATAGACCATTTTTGGTAGGTCTGCCATTTCTCTAATTTTTTGGGGCACGCCTTGTGTCTGTTTCAGGTCTGTGACAGAAGCAGTGGCGTAACGGAAAATCCCCCCCCCCCCCCCAACACAAAATCAAGTCTAGGCCGATGTGTAGCTACGACTGGGCCACTGTTTCACCCACGTCGTGACCCTCAAAGGGGGTGGTCCCCCTCCTGCGATGCGGGGTTGGCGAGACTATACGTTACGCCACGGGGCAGAAGTCTATCAATTACTGATTTACATATTTTTTACTTTTCAGGAAGAGCGACTACCCCAAGATCCAAACATTATTCCCCCACGCCGAACTCAAATATATAGAAGGGGCAGGCCACTGGGTGCACTCGGAAAAACCGCACGAATTCCTTAAACTAACTCTAGAGTTCCTTAACACACCCAAAAGTGAAAGCTAACAGTATGTGATATTGGTCTTATTGTTCCGTTTGTACAGGTTCTAAATAAATTATTTTTATTTTTAAAGGTGTTCAGAGGTAGTATTTTTTTTTTAATTTGCAATTCATTAATTATTAATTCACTGAACTGTTTTATTTTTACGGAAATAGTGATGAGGTTAACCTAAGTCTCACATGATATACTCAATATCAGGTACGATTTTAATGGCGGCCATTTCTAGTGCATTCTGTTTACACAACTTGAACTTTTGTCAGGGCCGGACTTCACATTTTTGAACGCGCCGGAGGAGCTTTACATGGGCGAGATTGTCTACGATTATATTATTTTCGTGATTAACATAACCTCTTAAAAATATGGTAATTTAAAAAGAAAATTTTAAAAACTATATGCTTTTCCACTAAAACACTCGTTTAGATTAGTAATTTACGCCGCAAAACATAATTCTTTTAACATTAATTAATTTTGGGGTAAAATTTGTCTAGATAATAAAACCCAATCAAACAAATAAAATATGTTTACCTACTTACTTTTCAATAAAAAGAAACACTTTGCAGATCCACAAAATCCAATATACTGCCAAAATGTCTAATAAGCACAAAATAATGGCAAAATGCTTTCTGACAACACCGAAAACCCACAACAATATTCCTAAAAACAAACTTTGATCTCACACGTCATAAATCAAAATCGGAATAACGCACAGTGGGTTAAACATTGAATCTAGTAAAGAATAATTCCAAAATAAAGCAAAAATAAGATTTTTTTATAGTTCGGTTACAATTTTTACTTAGGTTGCTGTTGAAATTTTTTAATAATTTTTTGGCATTAAGGAAATTTACGTCATCATCATCACTGTTGTTAAGGCCGAGCTTACTTAAACCATAAGCAGTATTCTTTTTTTTTCACCAAACCTCACAAAGATTTCTTCTTGGCGGGGATGAATTAAAGGGGTAGCCCGGGGGAATTCCTCCCCCCGGAGCAAGAAAAATCCCCCCGGGGAATGTCTGGATTCAACACTGCTTTTTGGAATGGACATGATACCTAGAACAATACAATTCCTTAGTCGGCGGTAGAGCTTGGCAGATACACTTTGTTTGAACATTACTGAACCAGAAAAAAAAATAAATCAGGACAAATCTAAGCGAATCCCAGTTTTGCGAAACTTTTAAATAAAAAAAGATATCTTTGCAAAAAAAGTATTTTAAAAATGTAAGAAAGTTGGTCATTATAATATTACGTGGGATTGAGTATAGCATAACAGCTGCTTGCGTAGTCTCGATTGGATCGACGCGCTGTGTGAAGTCCACGTATAGTTGCTTGGCCAAGCTGGTTTCCAACATAATATTCGGACTTGCTATTCTGCGCTTAGGTGTTCCGAGTTGTCACGACGAGGTCGTCGATAGAGTGGTGGGTAGAAAAAACTCTAAATAAAAAACAATTCACGAGGGGCGTAGAGTCATTATAACAAACCCAAGTGGGGGGATTGTGACGACGAGTAGTGGGTAAAAAAGAAAAGTCTCTAAATAAAAAATAATTGTATTTCAACAGATTCCAATAAAAACCTTCCTTCCATCCACAAAAATCTCTTTGAGACATGTTCAGATACACAAATATACAAAAAGATTCCTTCAATAATTTACTTAGTGTTAACGATAAGTAGTTCGATATTTACAAAACAGCTAACTACAGTACAAACCTAATGTTTTTTTTCAGAGTATGATCACTATGAAACTGAACGTTGACGTTTATAAATCGACAGATGACGTCCGTCAGGGTTGTGTCGGGTTTACTATGCGGTTTATATCCGTATGAACGTGTCACCGGGTGAGATGCGAATATCCGGATATATGAGAACACTTTTCGAAATGTTTTTTCTTCGAAAATACATTTTTTTGAGAAACACTTTTCAAGAATTTACAATTTTTCACTTTAGCCTATTATTGGCGTCAGAATGCTGACTTTTTTTATATATAAATATCGGATTTTAATAGTTTGAAGAAAGTTAACAAAAAAAAGGGCAGAAAAAAAACGTGAGCACACCTTATTAAACCCCAAAAAGGCGAATATGTGCCGCTTTTCTCAAGTTTGTTTTGATTTCCTCAGGATCCTTTTCCATATTTTTTTATTAACATTTCTAAACTAGTATAATTCAAAATTTACTTTTCAAAGAACTGTATTTTCGAAAAAATGTAATTTTGAAAATTCCTTTTTCAAAAAAGGCTACACAATCCTTATGGCTGTAATCTGTTATTTACAAATATAGTAATGATCGATCTTATAGTGAACATATTACACAGGATGCTAGGAAATTCATTTAACGTATTGAAATTCATTATTTCTTCCATAAAAATAGAAAGAATAGCTATTTATGTATTTGTATTGTATTTCTCATTTCACTGCTAGGTCCCCGGATTTGACCCCCCTTGACTTTTTCTTGAGGGGTTTTATAAAGGACAAAGTGATGGCGACTGCACCTACAAATTTAGATGATCCAAATCCGCTTTGCCTGAAATGTTACAGCGGGTACGAAATTCATTTGGAAAGAGTGAGAAAGTGTTTGGAAGTTGAAGGGGGACATTTCGAACAACTTCTCAAGCATGACAGACGATAAATAAGTTGAAATTAAATGCTAAATAATTTTTTTATTTTATATCCTAATAGGTAAATCATAAGTCCGTAACCGAAACACCAAATCAAAAAAAAAATTCTACATATACGTAGTTTTTTACGTAGATTCGAAAAAGTACATTATCCCATTTAAAATTCCAAAGTTACCACCCACCCTTTAAAATAGAGGTGGTACATGTCAAAAATATATTTAAATATATTCCCCCTCTCCCTATTAACTCGCCAAAATTTCATGAAAATATTTTAAACCATTTTCGAGATATCGCCTTGTAACACTTTAAAAAACTCACCCTGTATATTAAAGAAATTTCATAACACCCTGTAGAAGGACCTTGCACTCAACAAATAACCATGTTTCATAAAACTATTTAAAAAAGTTGCTTAAACTTTACGGAACTTTGTTCAGTTTATAGTTTAGGCGCGAAACCACATATGTATTTACAGAAAATATATTTCGTACACAGGGTATCCTAAATTTTTAACCTCCGTTTTAAGAGTTTAAAAACTGTAAAAATACAGGTTAATCGCAAGTTATTGCTTCGATCGCGCGATCTTTTACAGTTTTGGAGTATACTTTCGTACACCATAAATACATAATAATTTGCTCAAATTTCGAAATGGACAGTCGAAAATTTAGATCAATATAGGGAATCTGCCTAAAAATCACTGAATCACTACGTATAAAAAATTGAAAATTACACACATAACTTCACTAGGAAGAACAACAAACCATCCAATTAACATTGCCAGGTTCCCTATTATGCCTATTCAAATCAAAACATGAAAGAAAATTCAGGAATAACAGAGGAGGCAAGTTAGATCTGGATTGTCGAAATAAGCAAAAAAATTATACAATGGATAAAACCAATTCGAATGGGTCACTAAAGATGTCCAGATGAACGTATGAAACTCTTTATAAAAATATCTTATTGCTAGTTTTTTATTAACAATTTATTGCAAAGAAGTTTTTTTTCGGGTTTTCCGTCATATCTCTGTTATTTATTAAAATAGCGGAACGCCATTGGCACCATCGGAAAGGTGAGAAAATTTTACATAATTTTCCTATTAAGCACTTTTTCTACGACCAATAGATTCGTCAGTATTTAATAAATAAAAAACCGCCCAAGAAGTTGGCGCCCAGCGGGATGCAGCGATATATACTCGTACGCGTCGCGCGCTATAAACAAATGATCATAACTTTTGGTCAATTATTTGAATAAAACAAAATTGCACGTATAAATAATCGCCAAGACAAAATTAATCATATTTTGAAAGTATTTCGAATGTTTGAATTTCCGATATTCTTGTTTAAGTGTGAAATTTTCTACTTTGTTGATTCAAGCTCTGTATTGATAAACAAATTTTAAAAATTAAAAAGTAAGTATTGTAATCTCTTCCTGAGACCACTATCTACGAATTCTGTGAGGGGTGTATCCACAGGCTTCTCATTTTTTTGTTATGGCAAATTTTCAGTCGTCTGTTTTACGAAAAATGAATTTTCGCGTGTTCGCCGCTTAGAAAAGTCAATCATTCTTTTCTGTAATTTTTCAATTTTAAAAAATAATATAGTAGTTATCAATGAGGTAAAATATGTACTTCCAGATGGTCTGATGGGTTTTACAAAAACTTTTATTTGTCACTGAGTGTTATTGGCATAAAGTTGAAGTATCTATGATTAAATATCAATAGAAGACATATTTATCTACAATTTTACCAAGTTTCAGATGATTATAATTTTTCATTATTTTTTTATAACAATTTCTTTATAGCGATATTTTAACCTTTTTCGAAATAACTTCAACTTATGCCAATAAAACTCACTAAAAAATAATTAATAGACCAAAAGTTATGAGCATTTGTTTATAGCGCGCGACGCTTATGAGTATACAGAGTATTACAAAAAGGTGTTAAGAAATTTTAAGGGCAGATTCTACATCTAAAAATATGAAAATAAGTTTATATAAACACGGATCCTCAAACGCTTCTTTTTCGAGATACAGGGTGTTTAATATTTTCTTTTTTCAATGTTTCTTTTTAATTTCTCGAAAATGCGTTAAGGTATTAACATGAAGTTTAGTACACGCCAATATGTAATTAAAAGGTGCCCTTACGTGCAAAAATTTCTTTTCAAAAGTACTTGCATCAGTAGCGTGTGTGCTGCTAAGTTTATTTTTAGCGAAAAAAACGGCACGCTACTAAGTTTTCGCAAAATTGATATCATTCTCTTTAAGCCCAATTAGTTCGCGTGAAAAGTGGCTCTTAAACTTTTTTATTCTGACGCAGCATTTTCGAGATAAAAAATAATTTATTTCTTACAATAAAAACATAATGAAAATTAATTTTTTAAAAATATTTTTTTATTCAGGAGACAGTGCTTTTTGATTTAAATTTATAGTAGATGCTGGAAATGGCTTCCCCGTGCTTCAATACTTGCTCTAAATCGTCATTGCATATTTCTCCTAACTCTTCGAAATACTCGAGGTGTAAAAATATTAAACACCTTGTATCTCGAAAAAGAAGCGTTTGAGGATCTATGTTTATATAAACTTATTTTCATATTTTTAGATGTAGAATCAGTCCTTAAAATTTCTTAATATCTTTTTGCAACACCCTGTATACCGCTGCATCCGCAACTTCTTAAGCGGTTTTTTATTTATTAAATACTGACGAATCTAATGGTCGTAAAAAAAGTGCTTAATAGGAAAATTATGTAAAATTTTCTCACCTTTCCGATGGTGCCAATGGCGTTCCGCTATTTTAATAAATAACAGAGATATGACGGAAAACCCGAAAAAAAACTTCTTTGCAATAAATTGTTAATAAAAAACTAGCAACAAGATATTTTTATAAAGAGTTTCATACGTTCATCTGGACACCTTTAGGGACCCATTCCAATTGGTTTCATCCACTGCATAATTTTATTGCTTATTTCGACTCACCAGATCTAACTTGGATGCCTTTTTTATTGAAAACAGTTTCAGATTTTTCCATTTCTAAATTTGGGCAATAAAAAAATCTGGTGTGGTCACCACACGACCTCCCGAACAATCAACTTTGTTGATTAACAACAACAACGGGGCCCGCGAATATCTTACATAATTCAATACCCTGGGTGGCACATAGCCGAGAGTTGAATAGTCAAAAAGGCTTCAGAACACCTGAAAACGTGGAGATATTAAAAACGGAAATCGAAAATTTGGACGAATACATAACTGCCATTACACTGCAGGGCACGTATACCTAGGCCTTGTTCGGAAAGCAAAAAACAAAACTTTTCTAACATTATTACACTTGTCATGTGACACTCACAATCTAACCCAAAATTACATAGTATGGCTCAATCACATTAAATCTCACGAATCAATTCTCGTTTGTACTCTAAAGCTTTCATTGTTTTTCAATTTTTTTAAAAAATAAATGGCTTTTCTAAATCCACTCAAAAGTGACCTCAAAACTAATAACTCCAGGGAAGTAATTCATAGACCAAGAAACAAGCTTCTACTTTTTTATGGCAGTGAATATCCCATAAATACCGAAATATCGGACAAAAATCCATTGTCAGAAATCCATAACTACTGACATAAAAATATTTTTATTCCTTCAGCGGTCACTTTTCCATAGTTTTCATGTAAGATACTTAAAATTACACCTACTATTTACACAGAGTTTTCAACAATAGAAAAGACGAAACTTATACAGCCGAATTTCAATAAGGAACCATGGTTCAGGATGGCCGAGCCCTCCCAGCCCCGTTTCAGTTCTTCGAAGTTCATTGAGCAACTGCATTCCACTCTGAAAAAGAGCATTACATTGTTTTGTGAATATATGTTATAATGTGTTGATTTTTGGACTAAAAATGGATTTTCTTAATTCTATATTCCCAAGCCAATATAACAGAATTAGGAAAAACTAATAAAATTCTAAAGAAACACTATTAAAACAGTCAATTTTCTAAAATAATTATTTAGGTGTATTTTAAAAGTCCTTAAAAACTGCTAAAATCATTCGAATTTTTAAATAATGCTTCTTCAAATGTATTTTAAATAGCTGTAATTTCTGGATTTTCTTAATGTTTTTGGAAGGTCATTATAAATTTGTATGCCATTATGTAATAAAGACTGCATGCCAAAATTGCTTTTTACAGGTGCTGTTTGCAATCATTTAGTTTGCCTCGTGTTATGATTATGTAAATCATTAATGGGATAAATCTGTACGTTTGTTTGTTTTCTACACAATATTAAAGATTGAATGAATATACATGTTTTTAATTTATTCAAATTAATTATTAAATTTCAATATCCTAATGGTTTATATAAGTTTATTGTTGGTTCAAGGTATGGTAATCTGTAAATAATAATTTAGTTTTGAAGTATTTTTAATGGTTATAGATTTATCTTATTTGCTGATCCCCAAATTGAAATTATATATTGCAATTCTGAATTCACTAAACAATAATGAATATTTTGTAAATATTGTATAGGTAAATTATTGCGAATTTTGAATAATATTCCAATTAATGGTGATATGTAACTTCCTAGATTTTCAATGTGTTTTCATTTAAATTTTCATCTATATACAAGCCCAACAATTTTATTGTACTGGACTAAAGAATTTTTTTTTTATTTATTGTTATACAAGCTGTTTTTTCATTTATTTTTTGTTTATTAATAAGTATATATGCTGATTTATTTAAATTTAACGTTAATTTATGCGACTGTAGCCAATGGAATAGTATTTCTAAATCATATTTAAAATTACACTGAATTTCAGAAATAGTATCTGCAAAATAAAGGATTGTTGTATCGTCGGCAAACAATTCTAAAGTTCCCTTTAATTTTAATTTAGATATAGAATTTATGTAAATTAAAAATAAAACAGGACCTAAAATAGACCCTTGTGGGACACCACAAGTTATTACTTTCGAAGAACTTATATTAATTTCAATTTTGACGTACTGTTTTCTTTCTTTTAAGTAGCTTCTAAACCAGTTATGAACTTTTCCTCTAATGCCTATATTAAATAATTTATCAAGCAATATATCATGATTTACTGTGTCAAAAGATTTACACAAATCCAAAGACAATATGGCACATTTTTACATTTACCATCTGACGTAATATATCTGGATTTTGAAAAAAAATTTTATAAAGTTCCACTACAACAATTAATATACAAACTTGAACATTATGGTATATGGGGGAAACTACTGGTCTGGATTAAAAAACTTCCCTTCAATCGTACTTTCCAGGCCGGATTAAATGGAGCATATTTAAATGAACACCAAATTGTTAGTGGAGTACCCCATATACGTGCATATACGAGATTTTAACAGGTTTTTATTTCTCTATTAATGCAACACCTTGGGATTACTTTTATTATTGCAAAATGCTTAGAAAATCCCCTGATTTCCAATTATTATGAAATTTAGTTGTAGGAAACGAGAGTGAAAAAAAAACCAACGTATTCTTACCTATCACACCAGTCAGCCGCCATCTTAGCGTCCGCTCGTCTACCAATACTGCCGGTACTACATACACTATCAGATCTGCCCAATTTTCTCTTTCTATTTATTACTTCTCTCACCTGAGACTCTACACTAGCTGCCTAAAATAAAATTACCCTGTTAAAATCGGAATCCAATGGCCGACCAAGAATATCTTAACCATAAGGCCTATAAAGCTGAAATTTTGCAGACAGGTAGTCCTTACCTGAAAGATTTGCCAAGATCCATTAATCGGTCTATAGGACTGCATAATTTTGTTTTTACAACATACATACCTTTTCTTCAGGTGACAGCGTGCCATTTTGACCCTTATCTGCACCATCTGGAGAATTACCGCCAGATACCCCTTCACTGGTTCTCTTTATACATACATTGTTTGAGTATAGCACATTGTTCACGTAGGTACCGCAGGTCGCGTAGTTTATCAGTTCGTAACTTTTTGTGTACTAAAATAATACAATAAAATACAATTTCCAATTGACAAGTAGTAAAAAGTGTACCTGTATGGGCCGCTTTAAGAAAAAATGTACTGTATACTTACATCATCAAAAAAGATAATGGCATGTTTGGCAGCGATATTATTGCAGTATCCGAATTTATCCAGATCGACGTCGTTGGAGGATCCCTTGCCGACGTGCAAGATCCTGTAGCGCATCGCCACAGCTTCCGGGAATCTCGTCGAAACCGTAGGCCTGAACCCCATAAAACTGGAAAAGAGTTGGTGTTAAGAACACACACAAACATTAGTTAAAGGATCGACGAAGAAGATTAGTTTTCTAGGCAGCAAAACAAAAAGAAACTACCTAGGTACATTATTATTTAAAACTACCTCCTAGTTCTAAACCACACCCTACACGATCATTATTACTGTCAGTATTAAAAAAATTGCCAGTAATATTGATCGTGTTCGGGATATAGAATGATCGAATGAAGTAAATTCAAGCAAATTATTGAAGATTATTCAAATATTTTAATATTTTTATAATACTGACAGTATTACTGTTGTGTGAAATACTGACAGTAATAATGATCGTGTGGGGACTGCTTCAGGAAAATAAATTGATAATATGCACGCGTGTTTGTATAGTTGCCTAAGCAGTAAAGTAGGTGGTAGATCTTGATGTAGCCCTAGCGAAGCTAAGGGGTTGTTGACCCCATTCTGATATCCTAATTCAGTCCGCTAGAGTGATTCCGATTGGCCGAACTCGTGCGTCGGCGTCAGCTGTGTATGGATCCATACTGACCAGTTTAATAATACCGTTTACATTATTTTTGCTATTTATTTATAACTTGTGAAAGAAAACGTTAAAGCCGTTAAATATTAACAAAATATCGTATCGTCTCTTAGTGAGGTGCATTTTAAATTAGTTCTGGGTGTTTAGTTGAAGTTGATGTATTTATTTTGGTTTAAACAGCTTTTCACTACAGTTTTATTAAATTTGTGTTATAGGCAGTATTTTAACATTTTTAAATTGAGAATTTTGGAAGAGTTGGTAGGATTTCTTTCTTTAAAGGTAATGTATTAAAAATATTATTTCTTCAAACTTGTTACATAGAAATATTGTTAAAAGACCTGGCAACACAACAACCTAGCTCACTGTTCTTTTGTTCTTTATATGACCATGTGTTTTATTTCCAGTGGTGTGCAGTGATTAAAAAAAAATTGAGGGGCGATACCTAGTTATTACCGCGAAGCGCCATTTATGGCTATTTTTCTCCAATCTGAATTAAAATCAGGATTTACCAGTTTCAATATATGCTGTAAATTTCATAACACCCTGTATATAAAAAAACTTACCTCGCATCATGCCGGACATCAGTAGGATCCACCTCACGAGTCCTCACATTATAAAAATGCTTGGAAACCACAGGGCACAGCATCGCTCGGGCCCTTATCGTCGGTTTCGGCTTGAACTTCTTTTTGGGACTCGCGAAAACCCTAAAAATTCGAGAGTACTGAACTGCATACTGCAAGAAAATTAAGTCCATACCTCGAAATTCTATCGATGTCGGCAGGAGTCAACAGCTCACTCGGCAAAGGCATTTTTAGACTGCTTCCGTTACCTTGCTGATGGCCGTTTGAATGGTTATTTTGGGTGTGGTTTAAGTTGACTAATAGTTGCTGTAGCCGTTGATATGCTAGTATTTTTATCAACCGGTCGTCTAGCTGCTTTAATTCTAACTCAGCTGCAAAATATATAATAATTATTTTTTTGTAGTAGGTAAATAAAAGCATCGTTTTTTGCCCTCTTCTGATACGTGCACGTTATGGCAAAGAAAAAGGGTTGTCATTCATTTATTAACTTCGAATCACCTTCGCTTCGTCTCGGCACGCGCGGTTTCGATTGCTCTTATACATTTTCTAATAAGTGCGAACACCTACAAATAACGGACAGATAGCCTATACTGATGTAGAGGGGTTACCGGGGATATAATAATATAAAAAGGATTTTAAAAAATAAGGTAATACGTTTCACCCTGTATCCTTATTCAGTGTCATCCTGTACAATTCTGGTGAACAGAAATGGAAAGTAGACGTAAAGAACTTTCACCTGAAAAGTTTTTTTTTAAGATTCGACGAGAACTCGGCTATCAAATGCGATTCGACGGTAGGTGAAAAAATCATCTATTTTTTTAAAACTGAGAAGTCTCTTTTACCATTGTTAAACTTAAAAACCAAGAACTTCCCTACAAAGAGAATTAGGAGGATTACATAATTCATAAGAAAAGGGAAATGCTATATTTTATGTCCTTTAAGTTTTTGTTGTAGGGAAATCCTTGATTTTCATTCTCACCAAATATTAATAGTATATTACATAACTAGTGTTGAAAGTGACATTTTTCACACGAGTGTGCGAAAATTACTTTCACACGAGTAATGTACAATATTTTTCCTACGAGCACAAAAATATTTACAAAAAAACCTCAATTTCTGTCTTTTAAAACCTTCACTTTCAACACTAATATTTTCATCAAGTGTGCTGAAAATAAAACAAATGAAATTGGCACCATCTGTTTCAATGTCATGTTGACAAGTACTTTTCAACACGTGTGTTGTAAAGTACTTTTCTATACGCGTGTGAGATAAGGCACTTTCTCGCCAAGTTAACCATGCTTTTTTTCTCACTTTCATAGATGGTCGTAGGAAAAATCCTTTTCAACACGTGTTGAGAAGTACTTGTCAACATATTAATGCTTTTTTTATTTTTAACACTAGTGTTGAAATGTTTTTTCAGCACAAGTGTTGAAAATATTAGTGTTGAAAGTGAGGGTATCAAATAAAGAGAGAAATTGGGGTTTTTTGGTAAATATTTTAACTCGTTTGAAAATAATTTTTGCATACTCGTGGGATTATCGCACTCGGCTATCGCCATGTGCGACAACACTCCCACTCGTGTGAAAAATGTCACTTTCAACACTTGTTATATAATATACTATAACAAATTCAGAACTGGAAAAATATTTCGGAAAAGAAAATGGCAAAAACATTTTTCAAAATTCAGACAGAGTCGATAACGTATTATAATAATGCTGTGAATAAATGGGCTCTACTTAAAAACAATAATAATATAAATAAATTTACCTTAAACGTAAATTAAAATAAAATTCTTCCAAAATTTCAAAGAACAAATTAATAGGAAAAAATTAGGTTACAATGAAATTCCGTCAACGTCAAATGTAGTTTCTTTTTTGTTTTCATTGTCGGGAAGCATAGCCTGCTATGTTATAAATAGTAGAACCTGTCGTCGATTTTTTTAGAGGAAGTTAACATCTTACCGCTTTATGGCGCAAATAAATATAAAAATACTTCGTACTGGAATCGGAGTTTTCCAGGTAAGGCTCGTTTCAAGCTCTTTCGATGCCCTTTGACAAACTGGTAAGTACCTTATACTCATGATACAATAAAAGGAAGATATGATACCAAACCGTGTCAAATTCGTCCGGGTTCGCGCCATGGTACAAATAAAAGAAGATATGATACCGCGCAGGTAGGCGTGGCCATTTACGTCACGCCGTGATCAATTCCGCGATATTTTGTAAACTAAGCACGTCTTTTTAAAGATCGCGTTGTGTTTTCAACTATTTTTTGGTGATTTTATATTACTTTTAGGAGTTTATAAAAGTAAAAATGAGATGTGCTGTGTATGGTTGTGATGTGGACAATCCAATCAATCAATGTATGTATGTATGTATCCCTTTATTTATATGATTATTTTAAATCATATACTATAAAATTTGTATTATAAGCAGGAGGCAAAGTATATTGCCAATAGAATTTATATAAAATCGCCTTTAACTAACGTGAACTCTATATTGCGCGTTATAAATTGCAACAATAAATCACGGCGTGACGTCATGCGCGAAACCGGACAAATCTGACACGGTTTGGTATCATACCTTCTATTTATTGTATCATGGGTTCGCGCATGACGTCACGCTGTGAGTTATTTTTGAAATTTATAACGCGCAATATAGAGTTTACGTTAGTTATAGGCGATTTTATATAAATTCTATTGGCAATATACTTTGCCTCCTGCTTATAATACAAATTTTAAAGTATATGATTTAAAATAATCGTGTAAATAAAGGGATAAATTAATTTAAAATAATAGATATTGGTAAATTGCCTGCCAATTGCGTTCTATGTATTTATTTACAACTTACAACAGTATGGTACCAATTTTCCGCCATTATTTGAGCTCTAACTTCAGGGAGTTTCCTCTTATAAAAATAAGAACAAATATATATAGTTATATAATTATATAATATATTGTTCTTAAACGCCTAGTAAATATTTCAGGATGAGAACAATCCCGAGGTGATTTTAGGTAAAAAAGTTTATACAGGAATGCTTGATTTTCAAGATACGGGATATTAAAGTCTTGATTTTTTTGGAGTTCTTTCACTTATCACCTCACACAGTCTTTTTGAGATAGTCTCAGTGGGTTGTATATATATATATATATATATATATATATATATATATATATATATATATATATATATATATATATATATATGGGTGTGTGTTAAGCGGATTTATCCCCCTGTACTTTCAAAGTAAACATTTTAGGACATGCATTAATAAAAACGTTTGTACCTAAAATTGGACGAGGAATAACACGTGCGGTTTGCGAACACTCTGTATATTAATGGATAAAAAACCAGTACACCTCACCTTCATAACTAAAATACCCCTCCATAATATCCTTTATCACATTTTCTTCCTTCCTCAACAACTCCCTCTCGAAATACCCATTGTTCAGCTCCAACTGCCCATTTTCCTTTATGCTACCATGGCTACCGCCGTTACTATGGTTACCATTATTATTTCCATGACTACCACAGTTCACGTTGACATTGAGAACGTTGTTCATGACGTAAGTGTTGTTGGTTATGTTTATGCACGTCCCAATCGGAATGGGCGGTGTGGAGTTGCCGATATTTTCTGTTTTAATAGTGACGCTGCCGGGACTTTCAGTTTTAATCGCGACGTTGCCAGGTGATGCGGATTGTTTGGGATCGTCGGGAGATTGAGACCTTTTTTCATTACTACTGTGAAAACATTGAATATCCACTGGTTTTATCAATGAAAATGGCTGCAAGACAATAGTTACGATTTTATGAATCCCAAATATTTACCTTATATCACTAATATCACATGGTTTACTCTCCCCTTTTTCCTCCTCTTTACCTTCCTCCATAATTTCGTCTACTTCTGTTTTAATTTCTGTTACTTCAGCAGTTGTGTCTTCGTTAACGTCCACTATGTCATTTTCTACAATAGTCTGAAATTAATAAAGCTACTTCAGTATTTGTAAAAACCGTAAAATTTCTAACCATATACAGTAGGGTGCTTCGTTTTAGACGACTATTTTTTTTTTGGTCCATTGACGGAATAATGTTATAAACATATAAAAAAAAATTCTCACCAAAGATGAGCGCTTAATTTTAATTTTAAGTACTCGCTGAATGAATTTGAAAATTTCCCATGTAATTAATATGTACATTTATTTTTTTTTTCAATTATCTATAGCTTTGCGACATTTCATGATATTTAATTGGCAATAGGTGGAAATTACAGAGGAATCTTTCCACTTTAAAAGTGCCTGTAGCCAATTTATGTTTTGTAAGCGACCTCGCCATTGAAGCCAATTTTTTCTCGAATGTCATGTTTTTTTTATTTTTCTCGTAAACCACTAACTTTACAACAAAATTGTATGCGAGTTTTTTATAGGGAATTTAATTTCTTACAAAAAAAGTTATGTAAGCCATAACCGCAGAGCTAGTACTTTTCGAGATAAATCCAATTAAACATCTCAAAATTTGAAAAATCGCTGTTTTATCCAAGATGTTATTACTTTTTAATGAAATCATTGCTGAAACAATATATAATATATAATAATGAAATATAAAAATATATATTACACATTGGTAAGTAATCATCAAAAATACTTCGTGTAATATGAAGCCGTTTCTTATTACCAGATGCTAGATTTCAATACTTTTAATATTATGGCTGAAGAAATATATAATATATACTGGTAAATACATATTTACCAGTAATATGGTAATAAGAAACGGCTTCATCTTACACGAAATATTTTTGCTGATTACTTACCAATGTGTAATATATATTTTTATACTTCATTCTTATACATTATATATTTTTTCAGCAATGATTTCATTAAAAAGAACTAAAATCTTTGATAAAACAGCGATTTTTCAAATTTTGATATGTTTAATTGGATTTTTCTCGAAAACTACTAGCTCTACGGTTATGGCTTACATTAATTTCTTTGTAGGAAATTAAATTCCCTATAAAAAACTCACATACAATTTAGATGTAAAGTTAGTGGTTTACGAGAAAAATAAAAAAAAACATGAAATTCGAGAAAAAATTGGCTTCAATGGCGAGGTCGGTTACAAAACATAAATTGGCTACAGGCACTTTTAAAGAGAAAAGATTCCTCTGTAATTTCCACCTATTGCCAATTAAATATAATGAAATGTCGCAAAGCTATAGATAATTGAAAAAAAAAATGAAATTTACATGTTAGTTAAATGGAAAATTTTCAAATTCATTCAGCGAGTACTTAAAATTAAAATTAAGAGCTCATCTTTGGTGAGAATTCTTTTTTTATATGTTTATAACATTATTCCGTCAATGGACCAAAAAAAAAATAGTCGTCTAAAACGAAGCACCCTAATATACAGTGTGTATAAAAAGTAACTGTCGATATCCCAGAATTCTAAAGATCGTTCATTTACAACACCTTTTGAACTACCTATAGAATAACCATTTGAAATAATCTACATAGTGATATTTTCTTGTGGGTTATGAACATGGACAAACCACAAAACCCGAAGACCTGAAAAAAATCTGAAGGGGTGAGTTTTCCACGAATACAATACAAATCCACATAGATTAGCAGAAAATATCATACCTCTTTTATCCGCTTTTTTCTATAGACGTTTTCTATCCGTAATACATCCATCAGGCTGGGCAGTAAATTCACTGGTTTCTTATAGTGATATTTTACCATTTCGGGCACATGGACCTGAAAAATAAATACTTTTGTGGAAAAAGTCACTTTCAAATAAACTAAAAAACTGTTTTTTAAGTTAATTTCAACAACTTTTAGCTAAAAAACAGAACATATTTATCGTCGTGTAGGGTTGCCAAATGTCAATTTTTATGACATCTCATAAATGAAAACGTCCTGGTTAAATGTTGCTCATTTTGGCAACGCCGCTATTAATTATTCATTTAATACACCACCTTTTGCAGCGATCGTCAGGTACTGTTTGTGGCAAAACAAATGTAAATAAGCGTATCTGCCCTTCACTACATAATCTAAGATACCTAAATATTTCTAAAATATTTTTCTTTACCTTGGGCACCTGTAGTAATTTTCTTTTTAACCGGAACGGCGGATTCTTCCTGTGGATTTTCCGGAAAAATTCCAGTCTTATCGCATCTTGATCTATGGGTCCGGAAAATTTATCCCACAGTTTGACTCGTTCGCACAGCGAAACTGAAGTAAGCACGTTCGAGTCCTGAAACAAATTTACTTTACTTTACCAATAAGCGGGGAAAAATAATTCTAAAATCCATTGACGGCGGCGCGTAACATTGGTCAATTGAACGTTTATTTGCATAAGAACTGATTTCGTATTCTCGATTGGATAGGGCGCGCCGTGCGAAGTCCAAGTGTGGTTGCTTGGCAAAGCTTGTTTAGGAATTTAGCAATTTAGGAATGTATTTTCCACAATAATAGAACTAAATTCATTTTGCCAACGAGTTCTAAGCTAAAAATCATTTGAGAAAGAGATAATAGAATAACACATACGTTTTCAAAAATTAAAACCATCTTAGTGAATCCCGGGGTAAAATTCTCTAACGATTGTTGCCTACCTACCAACGTATGCTCGACATGCTGCGGACACATCCATACCCCGGCAGGGGGCGCTGTAAGCGGAGGATCCAAACAGTCCATATGGAAATATGAAGAACAGAAATCACATTCTACCAGCGGGGCTACTCGGCAGGATTTCCTGCATTCCGCACACTTCCTAGCTGGCAACGGGACCAGCCCGTTGGGCAGCTTTTCGTGGTCGCGTTGTTTGGATCTTTTTGGCACTTTAGGGTTGTCAACTGGAAAAAATATATACTTATACATGGTATTTTCTAAGTAATTTGAAATATTTCAGGTGGTGATTTTTTAGGATACAAAAAAGTTCATATAAGCATATGTTCAAAAATGCTTCATTGTCAAGATAACACGTTAGTAAACATCATTTGTAATATTTGATTAAATAAATAAACAAAAAATAATATTGTGATAAAACTTAATCTAGTTTACTTACTCTTATCAGCCCCTGGAAACGAACTATTTGGTAGACTCATCTCCGGAGGTAACGTGAACTGTATGGGATTCATTGCACTGGCAGCCTCAATGAGGACTTCCATTGGGCTCATTTTAGTCTTCTTCAAAGGTTTATTAGCCCCTGAAAATTTACAAATTGTTGTAACAATATAGCGTGTGCAAAATAAAAGCCAGAATAGCAGAATGACCATTTGTGGTAATATTTTTTCTTGTAAACTTATCAAAATAAACCTGAAAAAACCTTTTGAGTGAATCCCACAGGTATTTTTATATCTCCTACCTGACGTTCCAGAAGCTGGAGTACTGTCAGATCTTTTTCTTAAAACAGGCATCTGGACTTGATTCTTCTGATATTTACAGCTGTGACATAACCAATCGCCCTTAGGTATGTCATCAAAGTCCAATGGTGGATCACTGAAAAATAAATAAGTAGATAATAAGGAATACGCGCATATTTTTTTATTGCATAAATCATTTGGGGAAGTCATTACAAACCCATAAAAATTATTTTGAAGAAAATTACTAGGATAATTTAGCAACAAAAAATGTTTACGTTTCGGTATAATTTATTACAATTTAACAAGCAGCCATTTGTCCTTAGTGAATAATGACGTCAGGAGATCAGCAAAAATAAATCTCGATATACATGTTAACCTAAAGCTTAACTTAAAGTCGAACAGGTTTGTTTTTCTCGGAAACAGTCAGAGGAGGAGCAATCGAATTTTTTGGGCTGATAGAGGAATAGTGTAACTAGCTTCGGTAAAAAATTCAGTTATACAGGATGTTTCGTTTCGGAGCTATTAAACGTCAAAGACGAAATTTCCGCAATTCCCGTTAAAATCGGGTACAGGTCGCAAAAGTGAATTATATGGATGTAAACTTTCGGAGATCGTAGAGGACCCGGAGCTTTAGAACTCTATTGAAACTGGTGAGGATCGGAAAATGACAAGTAATTCTTGTGAAGTTTTTTAGGTCGAAAAATACCCTTTACCTTTGGTACCTAATAAAATATCTCAAAAACAAAACGTCGGATCGACAAACGGTTTCATAAGTGAAACTTGAAAATCTCAAATACTTTCTTTTTGCAATACCTAAAATCACTGGAAAATGAATATATTTGGGGAAAACTGGAAATTTCGATTTTTGATCCAAATATTTCCATTTCCAAATTTCTTCAATCTTTATAGAAAGGGGGGCAATCGCCGATTAAATTTCGATTTTTTACTTTTTTTGCCCTCGACATCGGTACATTTGAATCACTCTGTATTTTTTCCTATCTAATTTTTTCCCAATTTTTCAATATTATCTTATAAAGGGATAATCACACTTTAAAACGAATACCAAATGGGACATTCAGAAGCGTATTTAAGGGGTAAAAACTGAATTTTCTTGATTTTTTGTGACAACCCATTTTTATCCGACATTATTCCACACTATTTTCCTTGTTTAGTGATTCTTTTTGAGTCGATTTTATCCGTTAATTTAAGAATAGCTCCCAAATCGCTTATTTTTTCGTTAAAGTTATAAATAAATAGGTATATTTAATCGAAATTATTAAGATTTGATGCGTCAAAATTTCGCAAAAATGCTAGTTTTGTTGCAAAATTGGAAGGTTCCTGGACCGATTTCGGCTTGAAATATACATGAATAAGATTTTAGGAACCTTCTACTTTAAGTGCAGGGATATTTCATCGGATGAGTTACGCATTAAATGTCATTTTTATTGATCTTTCGATGACCCTATAACACTGGAATTCATTATGAGCCATAACAACACTTTTGACGACATAGCCAATAAGATCACGTTTTACAAGTTTCGAAATTCGCACGAAAATGTGCAGTTTTACAAAAATTTGCAGTAGAAAATCCTTTTTTAATAATAAAGGCCAAAACAAACGGAAAACAGCAACCGCCATAAACATTTAATTTATGTAGAGAAAATAAAGAAAAATTCAGATTTATTTGGGTGATATGCATATTCCCTATTAGGGAACCCACGCCGTAAACAATATAACCTACATTTTAACTTTAAAACACGGTTAAAACAAAGATCAACGTGTTTCAAACATAGGCACGACATATTTTCAAATACCGTTCAACAGGCGACTCAGTATTTCTAGCAATCCTAGGTTGATGCAGGGAAGATACGTGAATCTTTTGAGTGTATTAGTGGTAGTGGATGATGGTTTAAAGTGAACCAGTCACATCAACCAGCTGTGCAGAAAACTGTCATATGGCGCATTTTTGCTGAGGAGATTAAAATTTCTTGTCAGTATTGAAACTCTTTAAGTTGTTATTTTGCCTTCTTTGAATCACACGTTTCATTTGGCACTTCATTGTGGGGAACTGAATCAAATAGTCTTTATTTTGCAAAAAAAGGCCATTCGTATTATGTCCAATGCCGGTATTAGAGATCACTGTCGTCCTCTTTTCAAAAATTTAAACATGTTAATTCAGTCTAGCCTTTACATTCTACATACCCTAATAGAAATTCATAAAAACAAATCTAATATAGACACTAATGCTGACTTTCACAGTTACGACACAGAAATGCACACCATCTGAGACTCTGTAAATTTCAACTAGTATTCTCAGCCCGGAACTCTATGCCTGTAGTCCTGTATAATAAACTTTCAAATGAAACTCAAAACCTAAATCTAACGCGGTTTAAAAGAAAAATAAAAATGTTCTTTAGGTCAATAAATTTGGATAAGTATAAGATTACTTACTGACAACCCAAATGAAAACTACTGGGGCACTTATCGCAGCAAATAAGATCCCCTCCTTCTCCACAAGCATCGCAAAAATCATGGTTGTGCCCCTTCCCTGGTCTCTTGAAATACGGGTGTTCTGGCTTCTCCTTTTTTTCTCTTTTTTCACTGTCTGGTGGAGCAATAAGGGCTTGGATTTCCTAATGAATCAAACATGTATTTATTTGTTTATTTAAGGTATAACTAGTATTGTAAATGAAAATATTTCCATACAAATGTAAATCTTGGAAATTTTCCAAGGTATAATGGATATATTGGTAACATTGGAAATATTACAAAATGGGTAGTAAACAGATCGTAAATATATTCACTTAGGGGTACTTTAAATTAAAATGAACATCACATAGTGGGAAGAATTAATTTCTTATTAAGTCAATAATGATCACACTGTATAATACTGTTAGTACCAATTATCAAATAAGCTTTATTTCAACAATTAAGTGGCTATGGTCGTAAATGAATAAATAAATAAAACATAAAAACACTATGCTTTGGTAATTTTGAAAAGGGGAATATTGTCAACAGCATCCGAATCACTAATAAATATCAGTATCCTTACATTCTTATAGTAGTAGGGTAATAAATTAGAAATAAGAGCCAAAAATCAGGGAATCAAAAGGCATTGTGACTCTGCTAACATGACTAAACACTGTTGTAGAGCATTTTCGTTCAGATTCTCCAAGGTTTAAGATTTAGTATTGGTTTAAATTACTTAATACATCTTACAGTTCATCAGTTATGGTTTGACAGGTTTTTGTCCTGTCACTGTTAATAAGTCATCATTAAAAACTTATAAATTATTGTGATATTTCAGCGATTTGCTTGGTTTCCAAATGATTTTCATCTTGGAACAAGTTGCAGTAATGAATTTAGTTCTATTATTATCGAAAGTAAGTACTAAAATTGCCCTTTTCTTTATAAATTTGCAAAAAAGCTCAGAAATAAATTCATAAATATAAAACTTAGTTGTCTTATTCTTACACTTGTCAGTTTAAAACGTTTGGTTGTCAAATTAGACCATACTAGCATTGGAGAATCTGGATGGTAGTGTTTAAAGCAAGTGGAAGCATGCTAACATATTGTATATTCTTATTAGTTCCAAGCATATAGAATAAAACCAAATAGTTTCATGTGTTGAATGTTGAATATAAAGAAATCAATTATTGCTCAGATAGCATTTATTATGCCAACATTGCTGTTATTGTTACACTAAGTATCCTTTGAGGCAAAAAGAGAAAACCAGAGTAGTCCTATAAGAGTTAGATCTAACAAAATAAGGTAGTTTAGATAAAAATAAAGACATGCTAGAAAATAAAGCAGATTTATTTACAATACTCTTTGAAGGAAAAAGAGTACACTAAGGAATAGTCCAACAGATAGATAGATAAAAATTATGAATAAAAATACATAATATATACATACATAAGGTTATCTATACTCTTAGTTTGGATTGAAATAAAGAACAAAAGAAAATGATGCAGATCAATTTACATTACTCTGTAAAGCAAAAAAGCAGACTAAATAACTATCCCTATGATGACGGCAAGACCTTCCAACCTGGTAGTTAGAGGAAATTAAAGATATACAAAAACACAGCAGATTTCCTTACTAAAACAATATTGCTTATAAGGCTTGCTCTTGGTGTATACATAGACATCCAGAACACAATGCATGCAAGCCAGTTAACTACACAAAGGCTATAACACAAATACTATGCTTAACACCTAAAATTTCATGTTGTTTATTCCTGAGTTTGGCAGGGCGACCTAGTTTACTTCTGCGATTCTCCTGCCAATATTTTCCTGCTTTTAACAATGTATAATTAGCATTTGACGCCATTTTATGGCATGTGAGCCTTAGATCTTTATGCAAAAACAACTGAACTCAACTTACATCCATGAGCCCTCCAGAGGTATCTAGATCATACACGCAGCTCGACATTCTGTTATTTAAGGCTCTTTTCACTATTTTCCACTTAAATTTTCTTAAATGTAAGCGACTTTAGTCCTTAAACTAATGGCAATTTTTTAGCTGTTGTGTAGTCACTTAAAAAGTGTCAGTTCTTTAATATTTAACAGGCACTCCACAAAACTTTCTTAGCTCGGTGACTTATTAAAGCGCGTAAGTTTATTTTCCAGAAGGAGGAAAATTCCTAATTAATGGCTTTATACTAAGGCTATTTTTCCTGGAAAAAATCAAAAGTGCTTTGACATTTTTTTACTTTTCTTTCTGGCGCCTTTTCTTTCAAAAGAGCATGCGCAGTCTATAACAGAAAACTGTTTTATCGATCTTTGTTCCAGGGTCTCTATTTAATTTGTAAATCCATTCTGTAAATGGGTGTTCGTTTGCTTAGGTTTGGTGCTTTGGAGACATGGACATGTTTTTTTTCTGCTCCTGTTATAGAAAATTGACATTTCAAGCATTGGTTTCTAGATCGAAACGTGCTTTACAAAAAGCTTTATTTAAAAACACATCGATATTATGCTAATTAGCGAAAATTGATATTGACAGTGCAACTTGTGCGATTTGTCATAAGCGCTGAATTTAGAAGAAAGGGTAATTAAAAAATGTATTGTGTTTTTAGTCTACAGTCGTAGAAAAAATAGTGTGTATACCACGTACCAAAGTGATTTGCAATCACTCGCACCATTGCAGCTCTCGACTGCGTCTCGAGCGGCGAACTTGGTGCTCGCAGTACTCACATTTGCAAAGCACTACTTTCGAAACTGAGTACCTATATAAATAACTATTAAAATTTAGGTAACCTTAACATTAATTTATGTAAGAGACGGGCCAGATATATGTTAGAAATAGTTCGAAATAAATTATTCATTTCTGAGTAGCAGCACTCAGAGAAGAGTAGAATATCAAAACAAATGAGCCCTACGTGCAGAAATTTCTTTTGTTCACACCACTGTGGTCACTATTTCAGTATAAACTTACTGTTACTAAAGATGCCACCTTGACCAGGCCTGTTAGCGTTAGCGTCATCTGCCGGCGCACAAGAGATTTCCGTTGTCCAATATTACAAAGTTGTCACGTATACATTTTTATTATTGCCAAAATTCGGATGGTAAAGTTTTTTCTAATTTTATTTTATTGAGTCTATTCTAGATGATACGACTTTCGTAAATTGTTCCAGCAAAATTTTCTATAGTTTCTAGTTTAACTTATATTACTTTTCAATTAATGCACAATTTGGCACCGTCGGTCGGCCACCTGGGTTGATGTGTTTACAAACAGCTTTTGGCGTTTTCTAAAAAAGTCCAAATTTTTGAATAAAAAAGTCCATTTTAGACTTTTAAATGGACTCTTGCCTGATTAATACTTATTAACAAATACCACTCTAACAGAAACATTACAAGAACACTTGCAGAAAGTTTGTACAAAGGCCCAACAGGTGACTCCTCAACATGGTTAAAGGTAATTTTTTTAATTAAACAAATAAAGTGTAAAACTTGCAGATATAACTGTTTAAAGTGCATTTCGCTTGGCCTTTTACTTACACAGTAATTGGGTTTGTCCAGATTTATTTTTAATCTTTAAGCCCTTAATTGTCAAATTAAATATGCCTTTGGATTTTCTACAAAATCTTTCTATATAGGTAACTATTGTTTTCTTTGCAGCTCCTAAACAAAAATCAATACAAAGTGGTCCACAATACAATCATAAATTAACTGAATATTTTGCTGTAAGGAAGTCTGATAGGAAAACTAAGAAACAGGTTTTAAGAGAAAAACAGAGGACCCTGGAAAATATGATTCGCAACGAATGTGAAGATGGTTTAGAGGTAGGTGCAGTCACCAATAAAAACTGTACATCTAATTCACAGTCCTAATGTTTTTTAATGGATTTTCCTAGGAAACAGGCACTAAATAAAATGTAGAAATTTTTGTCAACAGGTGTACAATCAAAGTTACTTCACATCCATGATACACTTACAACAGTATGCTATGCTATGAATCAAAACTCGTCGGGGCCGCGCAGATGACGTTTCTTCGAGGGAAAATCAAAGTATCAAAGTGATTAGGCTGCTTGAATAATGCAAAATACCTCTCAGTGACGTCAAAATGGGAGGAGCCTGGCCAGTTGATCGACATACCGTTGTGAGTGTATCGTGTCCACATCCATATTTCATTTTTCATCCATGATTTGGACACACATAGTGTTGTAAAATTTCCAGAAATATAATTTTTGGAAATATTTCCTGAAATAAGTAATTCCGGAAATATTGGAAATATATGGAAACTTTGGAAATATTTATTAAAGACAAAGTATATTTTAAAAATAAACATCAAATCCCAAATTTATAGCAAAAATAAACAAATAAAAATAAATTCATGCAAAATACTGAAAAACTGTTAAGAAATTGGTACTAGTCAAAATCAGTTATTTGCGAGTCGTAAATCGGAAGAGAGAAGAGAGGCGTGTCATCATCCCTAATGCTTTGCAAACGGGTAATTCCAGGGCGGGAGTTACCAAGTGACGGACGACGCCGACGGAAGGCGGCAGAGCGGCTACTTTCGCAGCAGCAAGCACCGGGAGCACAGCAGGCTGCTTATCCATTCCAATTTGCAAAAAAATGTGTTAGTAGAAAGTGAGTAATTTGATTTTTTTTAAATTAACTTTGGATTTTAAAAAATCAAATGACTATAACTTTCTACTAGAAAATTTTTTTCTCTTAAAATTTAAAAATTCTTGACAAAATGATGTAAAGTTTGTTTAGAAAAAGTAAATAAAATACCTAAACCCGTTCATTTTTTTCCCAGGGGACGCTCAGCAAAAATTCAACTTTTTTTCGCAAATTGCAAAATGTTTTTTTTTTCTTTACCATAACATTCCCAGTGGGTTCACTATTAAAACCGCTAAATTTGGTACGGGTCCTATAAGTAGGAACAGAGATATACAACTTTGAAATTTCACTAGCCGCCACTGATTAAATCCCTCCTTTTCACTTTTCTTTTTGTCACCACTGTTGTAAAATGATGTTTTAACAGACTGCTGCACTGGTTCTGAAGTCATTTTTTTAAGCTTTGCTTTACGCAAGTGCTGTTTTTACGTGTTGGTCTACCTGGAACTTTCTTTTCACAGACAATTATTTTAGCACATGCTTTGCAAAACACTTTATCGCCATTGAGCTCCAACTCTGGAAATCTTTTCACCCATAAAGAAGTTTTCGACATTTTCAATATTTATAAACACAATCAGTAATATAAGCATCTACACAATACTTTCACAATGCGGTCTATTTAATAACTGAACTAGCAAACAACATGTTTTTCTGATTTTATGTGTCTTTACACATTACAGAATTCAGTTATAGTGAAAGAGCTCATTTTGGGAAGAATCAATAATAAAAGAATACACTGTTAGTATTTAACAATTTTTTTAAAGATTTTTCCATTGCATAATACAAATTCCTTGACCCATCTTTGATCTAAATATCTTAAGGATGATCTTATTGTGAGCTTTAGAGAAGTTCATGTCCTACCCTAAAATATATATTTTTAGTGTCGATATATTGAAGGCAAAGGACGCGGAGTATTTGCAACAAAGAACTTTGAAAAAGGTTCGTTTGTAGTAGAATATAGTGGAGATTTTATCAGCCTGGTTGAAGCCAACCAAAGGGAGGACCAGTACTCCAAAGATGAAACAACTGGGTGCTATATGTATTACTTTAGATATAATGACCAAACATTCTGGTAAGTAAGCCTTAGGAACGTGCTTGAAACTCATCGGCCAGATTCTCCAAGACCGGCTAATTTAACAACCAATAGTTTTAAACTGACAACTGTAAGAATAAGACAGCTAAATTTTATACTATGAACTTGTTTCTAAGCTTTTTCGCAAATTTGTAAAGAAAATAGAATTTTTTATATACTTTCCACAATGATAAAACTAGAATTATTCTAGAAACATGATTGTGTCAAGATGAAAATCATTTGGACGCAAAGCACATTGCTGAAATATTAGAATAAATCATACGTTTTTAATGACAACTTATTAACAGTGACACTACCAAGACCTGTCAAAGTCTAGCTGATCAGCTAGATCTTAATTTAAGCCAGTAATAAATTTTAAACCTTTTTAGTGAATCTGAACGTAAAAGTTTATATTAAAAGAAACTACTTTTTGGTCAATAATAAAAAATAGTCGAAGACCACAATCTTAAGCTAAGCTAACTACAACTAGGTTTTGTTACACAATAATTCCTGTGGTTTAGTGGTTTTATTGTAAATTAAAGAACAAATATTACCTAAATACCTTAAACTAGAAAAATATTAATGCCTGCTACCCACGTGATAATACTCACGCATAATATTTAATTTTATATGAGTAAAAACAAGAATCTCTTTTTATTTAATTGTACCGTTGAAACTAATGTTTTGATAAAAGTAGTTCAAATGCACCAATCATAAAACTTTTATTAGGAGTGACATTTTTACGTATCTTGCAAAATTTGGTCCATTTGTCTTCTTCTAAACCCCATACGCGGACATACTGTATATAGTATGGATTAATACGCCACTGGATATACCCAAAAAAATGGCATATTATTTTTAGTATTGATGCGACTCAGGAAACAGGAAAACTAGGTAGATTAATAAACCACTCTAGAACTAACGGCAATCTGTACACCAAGACTGTTCTTGTTGATGGTTTACCAAGGTTGGTATCACTGTTATGTTACTTATAATGACTAAATTATGAATTTTAAATGTTAATACCCCTGGACGGTACATCGTGAAATTCTTATCTGATGCAATGCAAGTGGATGCAATTTCATTTCCGTCAATCAATTCATCGTTTCTGACAATTATTTTGATGATATAAATTTTAAATTTTTTTACAGATTGGTATTATTAGCCAAAGAAAACATAAAGAGGGGTCAAGAATTGCTGTATGACTATGGAGACAGGAGTAGCGAATCGATTAAGTATCATCCATGGTTAAAAGATTGAGAACAATAAACTGAATATTTTTATTAGGTATTTATACTAGAACTGACGCAGCACCTGAAGTCACCATCCTTACATTTATGAATATTTTTTACAAATTACACTGTGGCTTTGAGTGCTGTTCGAGAGAAAAATCTCATTGTATATTTTAAAATGTACCCTATACTTAAAAGAATTTTATCCAACACTTCATTTATTACAGATATAGACCATGTAACACCCAAAGTATGTAGGTAACTCCTGTTTATTCCCATTTTTTATTAAGCTGACTCATGTAGACTACTTTTTGTATTAGGTATTTCTCTACCCTAAGCACTTAGCCTTAGCACGCATCTTAATCTTACTGCACTACTGGATCTATTTGAACTTGCCTTGCATTGGAAAATTGTAGTAAGATAACGGCGATAATATACCAAAAGAGCCATTTAATAAGGCGGGTATATGATTTTGCAATTACAAAATTGATTGCATTCAGAGCCATCTAATTTCAAATTCCACACTTGATTCCGACGTAAGCGCCTGCAGTGTTAAAACTGCGTTCTAGTTGTATATTTGGTTGCCTGCACAACTTGTCG
Organism: Philopedon plagiatum; assembly: GCA_963971165.1. Classification (NCBI taxonomy): domain Eukaryota; kingdom Metazoa; phylum Arthropoda; class Insecta; order Coleoptera; family Curculionidae; genus Philopedon; species Philopedon plagiatum. The sequence goes on from OZ020193.1 coordinate 98,118,858, forward strand.
CGGTGTCCACAAATAAGTTATTTTTATATTATCGGGTGTTATGTGGTATAGACCTTGTAACTATTAATGTTCCTTAGCCTTAGCAATAGGTCGCCATTGAATGACAGTGAAATGTTCTCATACAAACATCAGTGTCATTACTCGTAGTGTTACCTAAAAATAATAGTTATAGCCAGTGTTGGATAAAATTTTTACGTAGTTTGCGTGCATCTATGCGCACCTTAAGTACTTGAACGTGTGTGCACTTTGTCCCTTTTTTAAACGGAAATACACTAAATTTGTTGATAAAATATGGTTTTATCCCGTTTTTAGACCCATTAACTAGCTTTTTTCTCAACCTTTTTATGTGCTTTTGCATGGGGAATATTCCCCTTTTTACAACGTAATTTTAATAATTTTAGACTTGAATGATTTCTGACAAGTTTAATGTTTAGTGCTATCGATTTTATAACTGAATGTCTAGATATTAGTAATTTATTAGAAAAATAAGAAGACACTGCCAAAAAAATATATAAGCCATTTTACAATGCTTTTATTAGGTTGTTATTAAGGAAATATACAATAAAATTATTTAAATGAGGGTTTATTGTATTTTTACCAGTATAACAAACAGAGAATCGGAAAAGTTGTGGAACCAGTTTTCATTAACATGGGCGTGGTCAGGAGTTTCAATCAGGAACGGAGCTTTAGAGGTTTAGGATCTAAACTTCCTCCCCTACAGTCGTTATTGATTGGTTAAAGTTAGAACAGTTGAGGGTAAGTTGTGAAATTTTGTATTCTGCTCTTTTTTCATTTAAAATGGCAAAAAATAGAGTTCAAGTTCAAATGACAAAGCAACATATTTGTGAGGATTTGAAAATTCTGGTTCTGTGGGAGATACGGAAAGAACCGCAAGTACAACGTATTTAATAAAAAACATTTTGATCTTTTAACTATTATATTTTATTACATTAAGAAAGACAAATATACATATATTTGAACAATAGGAGAACAAACAAAACGGATTTGAACGGAAACAAACCAACAAGGAAAGTGAAAAGTTTGATATTTTTCTGTAGCGGAAAAACGCAACTTTCTTATTCGTCTGACTTGATTTTTCTTTCTAATTGTCTTCCTGTCCATTCATATTCAGTATTGGTACCTATGTACAAGTTAGTTTTTCAATCACATTATTTGACCCTTTTAACCGTATTATTATGCATTTTTTTATAATTTAACTTTTCTTTATTTTTCTGCCACAGAGAAAAATACATGAAACTAAACACTGACAAAATCACAGTTTTGTGCACGTGAAAAGCCTATGATGACCTACAAAATTCTTCCAAGTAGGTCAGTTTTTTTGGTACGCCATACACACACACAAAGTAACTAAAACTAAATGCAGAGTGTGGCTATGGCTCTCAAAGTTCCCATTTATTCAGATGAAAATATTCGATTTATACAATTTTACTTGAAATTTTGAAAGAAAAAAACATTTTTTTAAGTAAATCGAACCCATTTGATAATTCAGATAGAAACAAAGTTTCAAAGGCAAACGATAGCTTAAGGATGGAGCCTTCTGAAAAGAGATAGACTATTTTTATTGTTGAACACAGTTTAAAAAATATTGTTTCTTTTGATATAAGATTTAAGAAGGTTAATATACGAAAAATAATATGAGACAATATAATTCTAGGAAACTTACTATTAAATTTGTTAAGATACGGACATAATTTGATCCCTACATTTTAGGCCATGAATATCTTAACAATTAATACATTTTTCGGGATTGTATTTCTTTATATTCTTTGTATATTAAATTAACCTCTACAATCAACAAAAATTCATAGTGTCCGAAAGGTCTTAGTAAGGCCAAATATCTTAGCTATTAGTCAAGATAGAGACACCCAATTTTAGGTGTATTTTATTGGTTAATAAATCTGCTTTTATACATATGTAATTTAACATCGACGTGAAAAATTTTAAATGCAACCCTATGCCGTGTGGTACCTCATTTTAAAGATCTTCAAGAAAGACATTTTACCGCAAACCCGAGGTCCGTATCTCAATTTGTTTTTAAATGGAAAGCCCATGAAAGTTAAAAGTCGTGAAAAAAAAATTTAGTACCTTTATTTCCCCTGTTACTTTAAAAGCTGTTCAATATGACCACCATGAACTTCTTAGCAGTAATAAAGTCGATTTTGGAACTCTGCCAAGAAGTAAAACCTGCCATTCTCCAAAATGTGAGAAGTGAGCTTCGAAATCGACTTTATTACTGCCAAGAAGTGCATGGTGGTCATATTGAACAACTTTTAAAGTAATAAGAGAAATAAAGATACTTAATTTTCAATTTTTAAAGGCTTGCCATTTAAAAACGAAAGATACGCACCTCGGTTTGCGTGTGAAAAGGAACTATATTTTAAATTTTGTTCAATAATGAAGAATAGTCTGTCTTTGGCCATAAGATTACGACCTTAAGACTGTTATTTTGCAGGAACCGCAGAGAAGTATAAGTACGCAAGTCACATAAACACACGCGTAACTAGAAATTTTTAACAAAAAACAAGAACTTACATTTATAGGCGACTCAAATCAAGGAAACCAGCTGCAATCAGCCGATTTTTAACGGGGAAGAAGGGCTTAATAGAGGGCAAAATTGACAAAGATGTCAAATAACACGACAATGAAGACAAAGACGAAGCGAATACATTCCCCGTTATAGTAGTTAGCAAATCGACTGAAGAGGACGCCACGTTCTTAATTTGAGTCGCCAATACATTTACATCTTGCCTATTTTTAACCGTGTATATTTCGAGTGACTAAAAATAAAAATTTGCTTTCAAGCAAGAAAAAGGGTTTTGCATGTTGACTAAGGAGACTACCAAGTGATTTTTTGAAGCTACACAAAAAAAGTTACGTTGTAGTGTTGGTTCTGGGAGCTCTAATATTTCTGTAATTTTTAAGGATATTTACATATACATACATATACTTCTCTTTGTAGGTCTTAGGTTTATGGGGCAGTATTTTCGCTTATTACTAGTTTTTTTTAAACATTATATTTACTTAATTATTGGCTATAAAAACCCATTGGTTTTTTCTAGTAAATATCCGACCAACGACAATGTTAAACATAAAAAAAATAATAGTAATAGGCCTTGAATACTGTTCATTAAAAGCGTAGCAAATATTAAGAAAAAATTAGGAAATGTCTATAATTTCGACTCATACCGAGGTATACTAAAAACTCTAGCCTTACTTGAAAACTTTCATAGGCCTCTTAAGATTAGAAATAATAAATGTCCAAAAGACCGGTAGAATAATCCATTTGCCCTGATTGAAGAAGAAATCGCGTTTCTTGTGAAATATTAAATTTCGAACTGATTTTGGTAACTAACTTCTGAAAAAATGTATATTTTCAATTTTTCTGGTCTTATTAAGAACTAGGACTGGTCAAAAGAGGCAAACTATTACTAATTCTACTACAAACTATAACTAAATAAGTAACAACCCTTAATTGTCAACATACAAAGAATAATATCAAGCAATCATCCATCGAACAACTTTTCAAGCATGACAGACGATAAATAAGTTGAAATTAAATGGTAAATATATTTTTTTATTCTATAATCTAATAAATCATAATTCCGTAACCGAAAGAGCATATCAAAAAAAATTATGTACACATACGTCTTTTCTTACATAGATTTGAATTTTATAAACAAAAGTATATCATCCCATTTAAAATTCCAAAGTTACCCCCACCCCTCAAAATAGAGGGGGGGAATGTCAAAAATATGTTTAAATAACCTCCATCTCCCTATTAACTCCTTGTGACACCCTGTTGTGAACATAATTTGGTACCTCCATTTAGGCCCCGTATATTAATATCTTAACAATTCCTATCAATTTTAACAATTATTAGTAAGTTTTTCGGCACTATATTATTTGATTTATCTTTGTTTATTAACCTTTACAATATGAAAATAAACTGAATTTTTTAAAATTTTGTTCAATAATCAAAAATTGTGTAGCCTGTCTCTTTTGACCAGATCACAACCCTAATTAGTTTTCTACAACCAAAATCATTTTTGCACCAATTTCCTGCTCGGTTTGCCGCTTATAACATAATCAAAAACAAGATATACTGGCCTGTTGAAAAATCATGACAATTTTTTACCGTGTCTGTATGATGCAGAGTGAATGGAAAAATGGACGAAAAACACTCTGTTTTAGTTTAGGGCAGATAAAGAAAAGAAAAATCTAGAGAACTTCATATTCCTCTTGTTCGCGAGAAATTTTGGTAAAAAAAATTATAACTCGTGAACCAGAAACGTGTCATTTTACAGAATTTTAGAATTCTCAACAATTTCTTATTCTAGAAGTGATATAAGCAATTTATAGATTTAAAATTGTGTTTTTCTATCCACCAGGACAAGGAAATGTTTAGAAATTGTATTAAAAATTCTGTAAAAGCATTTTTATGTAGTTCTTAGTTTACGAAGAGCAATCAGGTTTACTTATGCTTAGTCATGATAAAAAAATATGTGAACCATACGAAACGATAAAGGTAATAAGGTATTCATGACGCGAATATACATACATCGAAATTGAACCCAACCTACAGGGTAAATTCCAGAGATTTACCTGGCAGCCATAGATTTTAGTTCAGTAGACGTGTTGATTTTGAGGGCCGGGTATAGGGGGCTTTATAATGCCAATAATTTATTCAACATTTTTTCAATAACAACAGTAAGATCATGTAAAAATGTGTTAGTGTTTTAAAGAGATCTTGTTCAATAGCCGTACCTATTTGTGGTTTTCCTAATGTCTTCTGCTCAGAATCTAGAGTTACAAAATCGAATACTTCAAGTTCTAGCTGAAATGGGCCCATTTCATATATCCAATAACGGGCGTAGTATAAATTAATACATTTTTATTTAGATCCGAGAACTGGCCTAAGAGTATTTAGCAAAATAGGAGATTAAACAAGAAATAGCTTGTATTTTCAGTGGCCGAAAAATATGCAGGTAGCTTGCAGGAATAAACAGAACTACTTTTTAAAATGGTAGAAGATTTTTCCATAAAGTTTACTGTTTTTACTGAAAATATGTCGAACAACTAAAACAACAGCAAATACCAGGTCCTGAATATCTTAATGCCCTGTATTTGATGTAGATCTTTTATATATTTTCAATAATATAACTTACATCCTATATAAATAGTTAACACAGAAATTTTTTTAAGCTTATTTTTAAGGGGACAGGTCTCCTAGGTCGGTGATATTCGATAAGAAACAGGTGGGCAGTTTTTTGTGTACAGGGTGTTTGGCGAAATTAGTTTTAAATTAAAAAAAAACACCCGGATAACGCGGTTCGACTAATTCAGTAAAAAATATATTTATGCAGGTGTGACTAAAAATGCTGTTTTCGAAGAAGTCAAAAATTATCACTTAAATATCCCTTTTCCCTCGTTTATGTTTCTACATTTAAAAAAGGACATAAAATATTAAAAATTAGTCAACTTTAAAAAGTTTTTGATCGCTTCAAAAACAAAATTTTTACTCTCTGGTCTTTTATAAGTATTAGTGAACGATTCGTAAAAAATATTGTTTGTCAAGCTTTTTGGCAATTAACTCTCTATTCTCTAAAATCTGGAAATGTTAACATGCATTTGTCGCACGTATTTTACTGATTGTGCGTGTTGAGTTTTTTTAAAAAATTTGATTGGTACAGTATTCTTGTTAAGTATTCTATTAAAATTTCCAGTAACGCCTATTGTGTGTCTTTCACGGTAACTGAATTCCATAATTTTAATTATTATATCTTAAATAAGGTGATATAAATACAAGTTTATTTTGTTTTTATCTTCCCCAAAAAAAGTTTCAATATATCAAAAAAACACGCAAAATTATATTTTCCTTGCTCTATACATCTGTTCATGTTTATTCCGTCCAACATAAACCATGATAAACCACGTGGACTATGTAAACTATGTAAATTATGTCTTATACTCGGTTTCGCAAAGCATTTAATCAAGTAATAAATTAATTGACGTTGCGAGTCATCTATGGCACATCGAAATCTGTGCTGTCGCATTACAAGCATCCAGCTGGCTAATTTTTAATTAAATTTGGGAAACCGACCATAATACTTTTAATGATATACAGGGTGTCTAAAATAGGTGATACCACTGTTGCTATCTCCGAAACGGTAAAAGATACGAGGTCGGTTAAATTAGAGAAAATGTGCCATTTTTAGTCCCTACTCATATTTCGTTTACGAAATTGCCAAATTCTCTACAGTTTCTTATCTACAGGGGATTTTTAAAAAATAGTCAAAAATTTATTTCTTAAATATCTCGAAAACTATTATGGTTAGAAAAAAATTGTTTTGACAAAAATCACACGATTTTTTACCTTCTCTAAAGTGACGTTATTGTTTTGTTTATATCATTTGTTTTTATTGAGTTACTGATACTAACTTATTTTTTTCAAATACGGACCTGGATTTTTTGCTGTATTTTTTGAAAGAATTCTTCATACCCTTTACGTCTGTGTATCACGTGATTATGTTTTCCGACGTTTTGGTGAAGAATAGCACCATCAGGATATTCTACCAGTACGGACCTGGCCTTTTTTAAGTAAATGCGCCATTTCACAACCACAAAAACCACAAACCATAGCGATAGATTGTGGATTGTGCCTTAACATGGAAGATGCCAGGTCCGTATTGTTAGAAAATCCTGATGATGTTGCTATTCTTGATCAAAACGTCGGAAAATATTTTCAAGTTATACACAGTTGTAAAGGGTATAAAGTATTCCTTCAAAAAATGGAGCAAAAAGTCCAGGTCCGTATTTGAAAAAATCAAGTTAGTATCAGTAACTCAATAAAAACAAATGGTACCTATAAACAAAACAATAACGTCACTTTAAGGAAGTTTAAAAATCGTGTGATTTTTGTTAAAACAATTTTTTTCTAACTATAATAGTTTTCGAGATATTTAAGAATTAAATTTTTGCCTATTTTTAAAAAATCCCCTGTAGATAAGAAACTATAGAGAATTTGGAAACTCCGTAAACGGAATATGAATAGAGACTAAAAATGGCACATTTTCTCTAATTTTACTGACCTCATATCTTTTACCATTTCGGAGATACCAATAGTGGTATCACCTATTTTAGACACCCTGTATAGCATTTCAGTTTTTTTAAGTTTCTTTTCGGGCTTGTCGATTTATAGATCAAGAAATCGAGGCGGCCTTCATTTTATTATTATGTGAGAACAAGTATAATTTAATGTCGTGATAAAATTTATCGACTATCTCGGAAATTCTAAAAATATTTTAAGACGGATATCGTGTCCCGTCAAAATACTTACGTCATCGAATACAACAAAAAATTGCATTATATATAATACTAAAAGTTTTATGTATATGAAGTATGAGCCTACAAGCTCTTGTTAAGGAAATAGAGTATTAAAAATATCTTTTTGTGTCAGGTACATAGGCGGTTCTAGAAGTCTATTTGGGGGGGGGGGGGGGCTTGAGCCCCCGGTTTACATATTTGGGGGGGCTTAATTCCCTGGTTTATATATAGGCGGCTAGGCCATTCAGTTGGACTTGGGGGGGGGGGGCTAATTCGAGATTTGGGGGGGCTTAGCCCCCCAAGCCCCCACCTAGAAACGCCTATGGTCAGGTAATATCTTTATAAATTATTTAGCTAATATTTTTCCAGTGCAGCGCTAGCTGAAGAACTGGCGTTTTACCCCTGTTTTTTCTGTAGTGTCATGTACAGGGTATCCCTAACCCATAGGGGAATACTTCGAGGGGGGGGGGGGCAATTTTGTTATCCGTCATCATGTAAAATATTTAATCATACATAAGTTAATTTGTCTTTATTGTTGCCGTTGTTAATAAATAAATTAGTACCCTCATGTAGTTTAAAAACTTTTTGGTCTCGTGCATTTGTTTGATATCTTTGTTTACAAATTATTTAACAAAATATCAGTGCTATTTTTAAAATACAAGGCTTATTTTTTAAGCACGATCAAATATTTTGTTTAGTAAAATTTATCAACGGTACAAGGTACCAGTGGCGGCTGGTGAAATTTCGAAGTTGTATATCTCTGTTCCTACTTACAGGACCCGGACCAAATTTAAGGGCTTTAATAGTGAGCCCACTGGGAATGTTTTGGTAAAGAAAAAAATCATTTTGTAATTTGCGAAAAAAAGTTAAATTTTTGGTGTGCCCCTCCTAGGAAAAAAATGAAAACGTCTAGGTATTTTATTTATTCTTTTTTCTAAACAAATTTTACATCATTCTGTCGACAGTTTTTAAATTTTCAGAGAAAAAAAGGTGTTAGTAGAAAGTTATAGTCATTTGAATTTTTGTAAGCCTAAAATAAAATTTAAGAAAAAATTCAAATGACTATAACTTTCTACTAACACCTTTTTTTCTCTCAAAATTTAAAAACTGTCGACAGAATGATGTAAAATTTGTTTAGAAAAAAGAATAAATAAAATACCTAGACGCTTTCATTTTTTTCCTAGGAGGGGCACACCAAAAATTTTACTTTTTTTCGCAAATTACAAAATGTTTTTTTTCTTTACCAAAACATTCCCAGTGGGCTCACTATTAAAACCCGTAAATTTGGTCCGGGTCCTGTAAGTAGGAACAGAGATATACAACTTTGAAATTTCACCAGCCGCCACTGCAAGGTACCAACGAAAAAGAGCAGAGGACAAAAAAGTTTTTAAATGAAGCTATGAATATGACTTAGTTATCAAGCCAAGACATTGGCGCCCACAAAAAGTTTAGGTTGGTAAAGAGTACATGAGTCGGGAACTTTATCACCCTGAATCTGAAAAACTGAGAATTTTAAAACAAACTTTTTATAGAGGTAAACTTTTTGACTTAAAATTTGGCCAGGAATTTGACATTAGGTGTCACTTTACTAAAACTTTGTAAAACCATAACTCTTATTCCAAACTTTCTGCATAAATCAAACAGCAGAATACTTAACAAGAACACTGTTTAAGCAACTCAAAAAGTAAATCCTAACATTCTATGTCAACAAATAATTTTACTTCTTTATTATAAAGACAACAAAATTATCTAAAATATTTATACTATTTCGCACCTTTGCATTCTGAGAAAAACGGAAAAACTATAAAAGCCAGTATATTCAGTCTTGGTTAAACTAATCTTCCAATTCTGTACTAGACCCAGACTAAATATTCTGACCTTTATTTTTCAGACATCGAGCTCCAAAAACAACTAGAGCAACTTGTGAATAAATGTTAAAATTATCTTTAAGAGCATTGCGTGTCGCTTATAAAAAAACCAATGACTTTCCAGTGTAGACACAGAAAAGACGTAATTCACTAACAATCAAAATATTTTGACTTTCTTTTAAACAGTGTCCCGCAAAAATTCGATGTCCGACGAATTTTTACGGCGCGCGGTTTTAATGGAAAAGTACAAAATACAATTTTGATTTCTCTTAAGAATTATACAGGGTGTCCGAAGTCTTAGTACGCGCAAATCTCTTTGCTATTAGTAGAGGTAGATACAAAACTTTAGGTGTATCTTACTGGTTAATAAATCTATCTTAGATAAAAAAAAGTAGAATTATTAACCAATAAGATACACCTAAAATTTGCTGTCTCCATCTTTACTAGTAGCAAAGATATTTGCCTATACTAAGACTTTTCGAACACCCTGTATGAGTGATTGCCTTAAAACTGAGTAATTCTGTTTTCTGCTTTAGGAACAATTGAAATATTCAACGAAAGTTTACTATTTTTTACTTTAAACCTCTTTTTTTAAACAAAAGAACCATAAAATGTCAGTCCCGTGTTTGCCACAGTCACGTGTTGATCAAGAATTTCTGTTAAAAGAAAGTTTTAGTAACTTATTTTATTATTTCCTCCTTAAAGTTCAAAATTTTGATTACATGCAACAATTATTTCTTTTCCATCGCTGCAGAGTCGGTCCAGTTATTAACGTCAGTATCGTGTCACCATGTGAAAACTAAAATGTGGGCGACATCACATATTCATAATATAATTTAATACATTTTCTACTGCATGCAAGTTTATTTCATCGATTTTTGCGCAAAACGAATACATTTTACTCGCCCTATCCCGCTACCTGGTCAATTTCGTGCTTGTTGAGATTTATGTTCAACAACTTTTCTCAGGTATGTAAAACTAATTATGGTCCTTGCCTTAGAGGACAGTTTTTTGTAGGGTAATAAATTCTTATTATGTTCGATTAAGACCAAGAATGTCAGTTTCATGGCCGTCCGTTTTCTGTCGATGCAAACACCCTAGGGGTAGATAACCAACAAAGCTATTATGTAGATATACCTAGTTGTTTTTGGTTATCGGTGCATTCAAACCAAAGAAAAAAATCAAAAAACTTGTATCAACAAAATAAATTTATTCAAAAAGAGTTATTTATAGCTAAATAAAAAAAACTTTAAATTTAACATATTCCCCGAGCTCACGCGCGTCTTTTTCAACTTTTTCTAATAAATAGAAATGCATGGTACACATCTCACTACATATAACTATTCCGCTCTTAGCTCGGGGCTACAGAGTTCTAAAAGAAATCTCTTTAGTAATTTACAAAAAATAACCTGGTTAACTTTCTCAGATTATTATTAATTTAAATAAAAAACAGTCAAATCTAGGGGTTAGGAATTAAGTAGAGAATACTGTAGGTGGGGAAAGGGTTGGGGAATGAGATTTTTGTCTCCTCTTCGTCCGTTTATCCACTCTTAAATAGGAGTATTGCCACCTGTAAACAAAAACAATAATCAATCAGCAACTAAATGTTCTCCTGTACAAAAAATTGAAATTTTCCCATAGGAAATGTTATTTTTTTTGGCAAGCAACAATTTTTACTAAGAATGACCTTTTTCGTATCTTGGAAAATGTGGTCCATTTGTCCTCTTGTCAATCCCATCCGTATACGAACTTAAATACTACGCGTAAACCTGCTAGAGTCTAGAGAGTACTGGAAAGTAGGAACTTACCTGCCCAAGGTAGAAATAGATGAAGTGACGAGTTTCGTGCGTTACATACGACCCAAAATTCCTGCCTACAATGCAATGCCACGTGGGGTTGTATTTCTTGTCAAATTCTTTTTTAATGTATGCTGCAATATCCTGCAAAGAAATAATATGTAGCTTCAGTAAGAATCACAACACGATTTTAGTCGGTTAGGTGGTGGGGTTAGCCAAGCTGTTTAGAAAATGTGCGAATAGACATAGAGGATGTACGAAGAGTTACAATTTTTGTTTTAAAAATGGGTGCATTTTTTCGACGATATCTTTTTTCGAAAATAGTCTTGTAAAAATTGAATTTTAACTGTAAAGACCTGATTAACCATTGCTAAGATGAGTTTAATTTGACAATCATTGGTTTAAACGAAACAGAAATAAGTGCTTTTCGGAAAAAAATTATCATCCGAAAAACTTTTGTAGATTCACTTTGCCAGATCCTACACAGAGGTACATACCTATGTACAAAAAAATTAACACCTAAATAAATGGATACTCTGAACCAACTATTTGTTTACATTATTATCACTTTTACTACTATTATTTTTATTAAAACGCCACCTCTACCAATTTACTTTTGTTTTGTAATTGATACAATTTAGCTAAGTAGATTATATAAATAGCTACAATTCAACGGAGTGAACAGTGTAAATTGGTTTTCTATTATTAACGCCGATGCCTCTATTTGCCGTCGAGGAATTATCTTGGATTAAATTGATTTTATTAGCTTTCTGAGAGGGAACTAACGACACTGTATGCGCCCCTTAAGTCTTTAAGGAATTTCTATTGAAAATCGATACCCAAGCAATCATGGTTCTTATTGTAGAGGAAAATTTCTAGTGAAAAATTAACTTTAGTGTTTTATTATGTCCAATGAGGACAAAAAATACCAGTTTTGTGCCAAATTGTGGTCCCAAAACAGAAAATTTACAAAATAATTCAATAAGTTAGCCACATTTGAGTGGTAATAATACAACAGAAGGGAGCATGGGTTCGACCATATTCATTAAAAGCACTATTATTTTCACATTTTTTTATGGAGGACCAAAATAGTGTAAAAATGACTGTTATGACTGTCACCCCTATCATAAACTTTTGTCAAAATATGGTTTATTATATAAAAGCAAAAAACTAGCATTTGTCAACTTTTTGGGACACACTGTACCAACAGTATCTCTGCCATCTTTTATCCTACTCTGGTGTCTAAAAACACAAATTTCCACCTGTTGTATACAGTATATTACTTGGGAAACGTCTTTACTTAACTTTTTGGGATACACTGCAGATATAAAATTAATCTTTGATCATCATTTCCTAAACCAACAGTTTATTTATTTTACTCTCTTGTTTAAAAACACAAATTACCATGCCACTAAGAATGTGGGCACCACAAACATAGAAATCTTTAGATCAGGACCACCTACAATACAAGTCAACGCCCCCGCACATTCAAGAAAAAATGTTCTTAAACAATCTTTTAAAATTTAAATTTAAGTAATTTAGTTGAGAAAATAATAACTTTACAATTCTGGCTAAAGCATACAACTTTCTGGACACAGTCACACTCTTGATTAACAAAAACAGGACCAGTGAATATCTTCTCTGATTAGCTTAAAGCTATTGTTGCAAGTATTCATGCATTTTATTGTACTAAATAATAAAAATATCGCTTTTAGCACGAAACCAAGTGGCAACTCTAAATGGCCGCCATTTTGAATATAATCGAGAAATTTCTTGAAATTTGGGAACTGCATAGGTAACTAAAAGATCCTTAAAATGAGCTACAAACATAAATTACTTTAAAAATAGTCAAAACAGCTTCAGAACACCTCAAAACAAGATGACATCGAAAATCAGGATAAATACATAACTTCCCTTACCCAGCAGTATAGACCGAATTTGGAAAAGAAAACTACCATTACTGCCACAAAATATTAATACTACACAAATTACCTTCTCAATATTATATTTTTCAATGGCCTGTGTGGCACAGTCAACAGCGTCTTGCTGCATGTCTTCGGACATGTCCGCATTCTTGATCACGGCTTTCCTGTCAGTCATCTTGCTTACTTTTGGAGTCGAGTTAAACCTATAATACAAAAAGTTGTTAGGCCTTATAAATTTTTTAAAAAGAGCAGAACCGGTGTGATAGAAATCATTAAATAAATTGGACTCATATACAGTATGTCCCTGGATGGGGTAGACAAGAGGACAAATCGACCAAAAAGTTGCTTTAAAAATAAGACCCATAATGCCAAAAAATGTTTTTTTTTTGTACAAGATATGCAAAAAATACCAAACTAAAAACTTTTAAAAAGAATGACCTTTTTGGTCCATTTGTCCTCTTGTCTACCCCATCTGTGGACAAACTGTATTTCTTTGTCTTAAGTCTTAAGGTATAGTAAGTATTACTTGAGGAGCTTGGCATTTTGTCAGTAAATAAAAAATAACTATATCTGTATTATATCAAGAAAAAATTACTGGATCTTATAAAAGTGAGATTTTTCAATCTATATAAGCAGAATATCTTTCAACACCCCACTAGAAAAGCCATGGAAACTAGGTTTCTGACCCAACATCAACTGATAAAACAGTAAAGATAAGAGAAATTTAGTTGTAGAAAACTAACAGATTATTTATTGAAAATAAGTACTTGCAAGCAGTAATTTTGGTAAAATGGGCACTGGGAAAGTTTTTTTTTTATATAATAGCTGTCATGGAACCCTAAAGGTGCAAACCTGACATGAATATGGTAAAAAATATTCACTGTGCATAGTATAACTTCCAAATTCTAGAATACACCACAGAATTTCGAATAGGAATTCTGTGAATAAACCAAGTATAACCCAAACACTTGGTAACAGGTCTCTTGTTAACCTAACATAAAAAATTCTAACCACATTCGAAAACCAATTTTTTACTCATAAAACAGGGTAAAAATAATAAAAATGTCTTTAATAATGAAAATGTTACAGCAAAAAACATAGGAACATACGGTTTATGGATCGTTTTCTTGTAGCCACTGATATGTTTAATGCAAACCTTAGCATGGGCAATAATTTCGCCCATACCTTGAAAATAACTGGCACAAACGACCCCCGCATATTTATGTTATATCAATATCTTAAAATTTATCAAAACGATACATGCGGTATCAGATATCTAAAAATTGATCAGACCGTCTTCGCTTAAGATATTAGCAATTCAGGCGGGAGGAAAACTCATAATGAAAATTAGTACTTACGTGAAATTTTACAGATTTTCCGCTGAAACCGAGTGAAAAAATGTTTCCAGTGACTTTTCACGACTTTAAATTTATTTATTTTGTTGAAAAAACTGATTTTCAACTATTTTTCTCACTGACTTCAGCTGCCTTTTCGACTCTTATAAAAATCAACTGACAAGAATACCGTATAATTATTGGTTGGTGGTAGAGGCTTCTGGCAGAGGCTTCTGGCAAAACGCGTCTGATTGGTTGACACCTTTTGCCAGTGCCGGGTCGTCACCCTAACGTCGCAAAAATTAAAAAATGAAAAAAAATAAATAGAGTGGAGGTTTTGAAATGGATAAATCCAACATTTCTATTGATTTTATTTAAATTAATACGAATAGATATGACGTAAGTCAGGCGATACATGCATTTAAGAAGCCAATTTTCATTGCTAGTCATCATGCAACAACGATAAAAACGACTAAACAAAAAAAATTGATTACCAATGAACTTTTACATTAATGTTTTCTGAAAAAGTGGCTTTGACAGTGCTGGACATTCGATGTTCTCGTGCTCTAAAAGCAATAAAATCATCACAAAATCGTACCAAATCCCGACCATTAAAAAAGCATAAAAAATAAATGAAATTGCAGAAGTTTTAACTTAAAAAATGTTTTCCTAATAAAATGAAGCATATCTTATACGAAATTAAGTTTTAGATTTATCAAATGAAGCATTTTTACAATATTATTGCAAAATGGGCATGCATTTGCGACAAAAAGGTGAAAAATACCAACAACAATTCCCGTTTAAAAAGAAACCTACCCGAGACGGCCAGTTATCGATTCTCCTTAAAATCTCGCCTCAATCAAAACGGAAAAACTGATTTTTAGTGGACTATAATAAATTTTGGACCCGATTAAACGGCAAACTTCAAAACGGCATAGGTTTTCCCGTATAGGAAAAATCGATGGGTCGCATTGCGCATGTTCCAGCCCTCTGCCAACGCAAGATTTGAAAGTTATCGACGATTCTAGGGGGTTAAAAATAGAAAAAGCTCAAGATAAACGGGCCGCAGTCACGGCAGGTACTTTTGCACCAGGATAGTTTTTAACTTTAAGTAAAAGAGCTATTAATCAGATCTAATTGTTGATAGCTAAGCCCGTATTTTATGTTAAGGGTAAATAAATGGGGTAGGAGTTAAATTGATAACAATTTATCTTGTTTTTAGCACCGTTTTCATCTTTTATTGTTTGAATGCCGCATTATTGGTTGCATAAAAATGACATTTTAAGTACCTTTAAACATAGGCGTAGCGAAGCGAAATGCGAACATGTTGATCATCTGTGTTTAAAATTTTTGTAAATCAAAATTAGTTACATAATGCGTTCATAATATCACTAGTTGTGTAATCGAGCTCATTACGAGATGAAAATACCCGTCAACCAGTTTTTTTTATTATGCACCTACCAAGTTGTCCATTTTTTGAATTTTAGGGACAGCCTATACAGGGTAAGTTTTTTAAAGGGTTACAAGGCGATATCTCGAAAACGGTTTAAGATATTTTCATGAAATTTTGGCGAGTTTGCTTGGGTTTTATTGAGATTATACGGAGAAGCAGGGGGACATATTTAAACATATTTTCTCTCTTCGCCCCCTGGCCCCCACTTGGCTACGCCACTGTTCAGAACTAGTATTCGTTTCCATGGAAATGCGTTATTTTTACTTAAGTCAGTTGAGAATTTTGACTTTTTCGCTATTATTTCTTAGTTTATTGCTTATAATTAAACATGCAAGCGAATTTTAATGTGCACGTTGATAGGTATGCCCCTAATCATTTGAATGAAATATTTGAAAACAGGTGGATTGGACGAGCTGGTCCGATCAACTGGCCTGCTAGGTCCCCGGATTTGACCCCCTTTGACTTTACCTTGTGGGGGTTTTATAAAGGACAAAGTGATGGCGACTGCACCTACAACCTTAGATAATATGAAATACCGAATCCGCTTTGTCTGCTTATTAGCGACACCTGAAAGGTTACAGCGGGTACGAAATTCATTGATAAGGAGCGAAAAAGAGTTTGGAAGTTGAAGGCAGTCGCGGATCCAGGATTTTCTTCAGGGGGGCGCAAAAAATCGGAAATTATCACTTTCTTTGTAACATCTATTAATAAAATACAAACAAAATTGTTAGTTTCAAAAAACGAGACAAAAGTACGACGTGCTTATTTTTCTTATTATTTATGGAAAATTTTGTTTTGTTTTGACAATTTTTATATTTTCAGGGGGGGCTGGATCCTCCACTGGTTGAAGGGGGACATTTCGAACAACTTCTCTAGCATGACAGACGATAAATAAGTTGAAATGAAATGGTCAATATTTTTTTAAAAATTTTATAACCTAATAAATCATAATTCCATAACCCAAAAAGCAAATCAAAAAAAAAATTTGTACACATAAGTAGATTCGAATTTTATAAACAAAAGTACATTGTCCCATTTAAAATTACAAAGCAACACAATCAAATCCTTCAAAATAGAGAGAGGGGGTAAATGTCAAAAATATGTTTAAATATGTCCCTCCACCTTCGTATTAACTCACCAAAATTTCATGAAAATATTTTAAACTGTTTTCGAGATATAGCCTTGTAACACTTTAAAAAACTTACCCTGTATATGTTATATTTTAGGAGCGTTTACTAATACCAAAGTAAATATTTGACGAATAGTAGGAAAACAACCATATATTTTCAAAATAAATTCTATTTACAAATTAATATGAGTACAAAATGTTATACAAAACAAAATTAATATAAACACATTCGGTGCGTAAAAATTATATGTATAAAAAAATTATTAATATAACATATCAAAAATAATATAAGAAAAATATTTGAGTGTAAAAAGGAATGTGATAAAAAAAAGCCTAAAGTAAAATTTAAATAACTGTTCTACGGCGTGTTGGAAAGTTCTTGTCGCAGGACGAACTTTATTTTTGGTTTTATCAAAAAAGGTTTTCTTCATACAAAGTTCTGGTTTGTACAGAATTTTTATAGAAGTATCGTTTTTGATAAAAAAATTTTAATGCAAATTTTGTAAATTCAGAAAATAACTTTAGTACGTTACAAAAGCGAACTTAAGAGGGGTATTCAGCTTCCATTACTAGTCTGGATTATTTAGGTTTGTTGGAATTTTCAATTTTTTGATTAATTTCTGATGCTTGGGATATTGTTAGCTAGTCATATTTTTGTATTCTTATTGTACTATTTGGGCACTGCCTGTAATGTAATGTGGCCAAATAAATAAACAAATAAATAAAGATTGTAATGTTATAAACTAAAACTGTTTTAATTTTTCTAAAGTTTATGCAAACATCGCAACAATGTCAAAAAATCCAAAATGGTAATAAACGAACTGAATACCGTTCTTAATAATTAAAAAAATCGTGCTTTGAGCAAACATATTTGAACATGAAGAACGTATTAGGTTATTTTAACACATAGTATAATAAATGATATCACATATATTGCAAAAGAAATACAAATAAGCTTATCTAAAAGACAACGGATGCTGGATGTTTGTTTAAAGTGGGTGATTTAACAATTATTTTTAGTCATAAGAGGATATAACCATCAGTGGCGTTGAACAGGGGAGGGTAATTTAGATATAAAATTTTAATACAACATAGCTAAATGAAAACTGTAAAAAAACTGTAGCTCTCAAAAAGATATCTTCAAAATGTGTACTGTCATGATTGGAAATTTTCGAAAATACCTTTTCTCGAAAACACATTTTTTAAAAATACTTGATATATCAACTTTCAATAAGTACTAATAGCAGTACTTGAAAGATATATTTAAAACAAAGAAACCTAAACGTGCAAGTATAAGCGTTTAGTTAAAATTATAATGCAGTGTGTTAATGATCGTTTACGGTTTGAATTACCTGAACAAAATTTTATCTTTTAGCGTAAATTACTAAATAAACTTAAAATAGCAAGTATTAAACTATTATACACGAACTGAATAATGCAGTTTAACTACAACTGTTTAAAATTCTTAATTTGGGAAATTCTGCCAACAATGCCCCTGATTTATTGATAAATTTATTAGATATAAAAATGTGCCTACTTCACCGCTGAAAAAACACAGCTTGGTTCAATGTTATGTCTAGTGGCCTCACGATATGCCAATTTGATAATTTTTCAATTATTTTAATTATCATGGACATTCTGCAATATTTTGAACTTTTCATGGCATGCTTGATGATTTTTTTATTGAACTTTTTTGTTCTGATTGTCCCTAAACGTGTTAAGTAACGGGGTCATTACTACACGCTGCTGTGAATAAGAATACACATAAAAAATTCGGTCAAGTGAAAGCTATACTTGCAAAATTAGTGTCCCGTGCTACCCGCCGCCGACGGCACCAACGCCGTATCACATCGCGAATGCGCGGAGCTGAGTGGGGAGCGTTTCGACTGAGCCAAATTAAAAATTTTGGAAAATGAAACAAAAGTTGTTCCATACATCGTGAGAAATATTTTTTGTTGAAAAACTTTCTGTAAAATCAATGGTTCAGCAGTTGTAAGGAAATAAACAATTGCATTGTTTATAACAATTGATCGCGCTAGAATTCTTCAATCCTGATAATTTTGGCTTATCTACACCTAATTCTCAATGTTCATGATTTTTTTCAGATTTTTCTGAGTGATACTTTTGATGATAAATTTGTAAGTGTTTTCCTGAAAAATGTTAAAAAAATGCATATAAAATACGTCGTATATATTTGTTAAATTCGTGCCTCAATAACCTTTCATTTGACACCCTACACGATGCCCTTGAAAATTTTTCTTATTCCATTTCCCAATTTCCCTTCTGCAATTAACCCCCAGAATCAAAATTCAACGATTTATACTTCACGTATATAATTGGGCCACCACACTCTATTTCTGTACTAAATTTCAAATTTTTACGTCGAATAGTTTTATAGAAAATCGCCTGTGACTTTTATTATAACCTGTCATTTTTACATTTTGTTTACTTTGGCTTGTTGAATCACCTATTTAACCATTTTACGATTGTTTTTTCAAAAATATGGGAAGAAAACATCAGTATAAACATTCCTCATGCTTTACAAGACACTAAAAAGAAAGAATTTGAAATCTGAAAAGGAAAATGTAAAACCACAGACTGATTTTCTAATTATTAGTGATGTCCCACCATCTGTAACGACCAATCAATTTTTTCCTTGGTTTCAACTACAGAGTACATTTTTACGTTCCGTTCTTTTTGTTTAAAAGAAAATATTAATGATCCCAACTATTTCTGTAGGTTATGATTTGGCAGTGTTGCGTTTGTTCCGCACATTTTCGATACATTATCGAAACAGTGTTTCTGTTTCGACACATTTTCTATTAATTATAGCTACATGATGTATGAGAAACATATTATAGAGACCAAATACTAGAAATTGTGTGTTGACTCCATTTTAGGCCGGAATAATTTCTCGCTTTCTGACGGCAATTTTAACAAATTAATTGTTGAATCTTGTTAAAATTGGTTTTAATTAAATTCCTGCATTTTTCGAAAAGCTGTTACGTTAGTTTCATTTTACTAGCTAATTTAAAAAAGAAAAAAGTATAATTTTCAAAATATTTTTAATTTAACACTAAAAAGATGGTTTATCCTCTTAACCTATCAACAAAAATTGAAATTTTAATTGCTCTTAAGGGATTTTTTGACATCTACTTCAATAGTACAAAAATTCCACTTTTTTGTAATTCTTTACTAAAACACCTGCAAATTTAAAATTCGCTTTTTCAGGTTGGTCCATCTTTTTTCCCAAAAAATACAGAATTTTTATAACAAAAAATCCGAGTGCACAGTAAAATACATAATATTATGATTAAACTAATAAATTCTATAGCGTATATTTATGTGTTTATCCAAATCAAACTTCACGTATATTTGTTTAAGTATTATCAATGTTAAACATTATTTATATACAAAATACTTAGATTTATCACAGTAGTAAAATTAGTACAAAAGTTTAGTCGGGCTAAACTTATAAAACCTACAAATAGTACCATAATCTACGTACAATAGAAAAGGATTTCAGCTATGCAATAGCTTGTTTATGTAAATACGTGAATATATTTATAATCTTCATAATTTATTGTGTTTTGTCAGGGTCGTTTTGTGGCGCGTGAGCCGCTTCTAGCCTCCAATGTAACAATTTGACGAGTGACGTTTGTATAAACGTCAATTTTGACAATTTGACATATCTCTTAAGTGATGTAAATAAATCATGTGATCAACTCTACGTGAATATTTTCAAAATAATCGATGATTGTGTGCCGAAATCGATCATTCGTAACAGAAATTTACCAATTTGGTTCACGTCTGAAATAATTAAATGTATAAAACGCAAACATAGAATCCTGTAGCTTTGAGATAAATTTTAAATTAGCTTAATCCACCAATCGCCTACTACATAACTGAAAATCACCTTTGCTATTCTACATTTCTGTTAAAGCACTTTGATATCTTATATTTTAATACTTACTAGCTACAAATATTGCATAATATCGCATAAAAACAGTATACTTCAAAGTATTCCATTGTCTTATCTTGTAAGGAATGCACAACTATAGCGCAAATTCTTAAAGCACCAGCCAAATATCTTAAGCCTTCTACTTACTTCTTACCTCTTAAAAAGCAATAGGGCTTAATACTATGTAAAAAGAAGAACAGGCTTTATCAAAAGTCACAAAAATCCAATAACAATACCAGAAAGTCCGAAAATACAGGGCGATTCCAAACTCCTAGTAAATAGTCTAGGATGTGATTCAGGGGTTGATTTTAGTTAAAAAATCGTTATATAAGCGAATGTCCTAAAATGCTTCATTTTTAAGATACGTTAAAGCTTTAATTTTTCCTAGTTTTTTGAAATAGTTATATTTTGTATGTTGTAAAATAGTTAAATTTGAGCACTTTTCCTTAAAAAAATATTAAAAACATCCTGAACTACATATAGGGTGATATTTTTATGTTGTCATGGTCTCACCCTGTATCTTGGTTATTATCAACTTTAGAATAAGGAATCTGCTGTTGCACTATGTACCATTACTTATGGACCACCCGGTATAATAGTGTCGCAGATGTGCGATCTGGGCATGTCTTCCAATCAATTTGTAGGTAGTAGCATGATACAAATAAAAGAAGATATTATGATACCGCGCAGGTAGGCGTGGCCATTTACGTCACGCCGTGACCAATTCCGCGATATTTTGTAAACGAAACACGCCTTTTTTAAGATCGCGTTGTGTTTTCAACTATTTTTTGGTGCTTTTATACTACTTTTAGGAGTTTAAAAGTAAAAATGAGATGTGCTGTGTATGGTTGTGATGTGGACAATCAATCAATCAATTTAATCAATGTATGCATTTATCCCTTTATTTATATGATTATTGTAAATCATATACTATAAAATTTGTATTATAAGCACGAGGCAAAGTATATTGCCAATAGAATTTATATAAAATCGCCTATAACTAACGTAACCTCTATATTGCGCCTTATAAATTTCAAAAATAGGACACAGCGTGACGTCATGCGCAAACCCGGACACGGTTTGGTATCATACCTTCTTTTATTTGTATTATGGGTAGTAGTTTGATATTAATCTGGTTTGTCTGTGATTGTAATTGTTGTTATTTTTGATACAAACTGTACTTATATTAATTTAATGCTATTGCAAATTTTCTTGTTATATTTGTGAATAAAAACCAAGCATTTTAGGACACATTTCTATAAAAGTCTTTACTCAAAATTGGGACAGGAAATACCCGAGGTTTAGGATTACTATATAAATGACACAATTTATCTTACAATCTAATAAATTATGTATACAAATTTTTCTTGGCAAATTTCAAGAACATTTTATAATAATTCTCAGTACAGTTTACCATCAAATCTAGATGGCGTTAGAGAACTCCAAAATGATTTTAAATTGTTAAAATTCTAGACTAGATAATGCCCGAAATGCACCTTATCCTAGGATACCCAAAATCTTTGAGGAATTTTTAAGTTACTGCAATGTTGCAAAAAATCCCTGTTTATATGTCAATCTCCCCATGTAAGACATTAACTGACTTACATTATTTTTAGAGCTAAACTTTTTCCAAAATCCATAATTTTCTACTTATTTTAATTTCAAGTCAATAAAGTTACCTAAGTCAAAAATACTAATAAAGCTCAAGCTGTATCTTTAATATCAAAGCCGCACCCTTTAAAGTTTCCTCAATACTGCGCAAAATGTTCAAAAAATTCCGTCTATTACCAAAACTCCAACCCTTAAAACATTTATTAGATCTAATAAAATCGTCTTATCAAATATTTGTACATGGCATTTATATGTCCTTAGAGCGCTGTAAACTCCGAATCAAGACTTCCTCTAACGACTCCCTTCAAATTCACCTTAGGATTGCCCATAACTTTCAAAGAACTCCTCCCAAAACCCCCTCTATTCCCGAAAGTCAACCCTCCACCCTTCCTATCCAAACTGTGCACTATATTTCTCACTATGCTACTACTGGTACTTTTAAAAGAACTTGGTGGAGGATTAATATTCGCTTCTTTGTCTACGAATGCTTTTGGAGGTCTTAACCGCGAATTGTCACAATGTTTCGGAGATGTCGCTTCAGTCTGTTCGATTTGAGCCGGTTTAAAAGTTTTGCGATCAAAAATAGGAGTTCTTCGAAGAACCTTAGCCAAAATCCCCGATGATTCGTTGTCTTTACATTGAAAATCGTCGTCTTTCGAAGAATAAAACTTACTAGTACTCTTTCTTTGTAAAAGAGGAGTTCTTTTTAACATCGGACTGTCATCAGAGTCTCTCGTGTATGTATGCCTAGGCAAACTACACCTTCCGAGAGTATTTCTACAAAAATTTTTGGTTTCTGGCGCACTTCTATTAGAAAATATGCTCTTACTTATACTAAAAGGCGATTTGGCAGAAGACATAACATTCTCTTGACGGATAGAGGGCGCTGCGTTAGCTTCGCTAACTAAAGTAGAAGAAATCAAGTCGGGTATATGCCTTCTGGCACTTATGTTAGATTCTTTAATTCCTAAATTATGCCTGCTGGACGCACTGGCGTTGCTATTAACAAATTTATCGGTGACAGGTGACGTAGCCGCGTTCATACTACCCAAACTAAGATTTGTCGTCTTAGCGACGCTAGGACTGTGATTAGGCGCGACCGTATTGCTTTGTTTAGCTAAAAATTTGTAGTTTTGACCAGTATCGTCAAAGCGATCAGTACTATTATCTTTTATTTCTTTGATAAACCTGTTCCGAGTGAAGTTCTTAGGCACAGTCCTCAAATTTACACTAAATTTGTTCTCCTTCAAATTATTTTCACTATTAGGGCTTGAACATTTCAAAAAAAGAGGTTTATCGACAGACTTTAACTCTGAGGTGGCAAGATTTTCAATACAAATAGGTTTTTCAGCGCTTTTACTGAACATTTTGTCGTTTTTAAGAAAGTCTAGGTTCTCGTACGTGGGAATGTCAAGCTTTGTACTGACGTCTGTAATTATTTGTTCCAATATATCGGCTTTACTATTAGACAAAGATCTACTCTTAAGGTTAGTATCACAGGCAAAATCAGGATTGTCACCTATACTGTCCGAGCTAGACACTTTGATGATCGGTTTCAAAGGTTTCTCGCTCTTGGTCAGCACATTTTCCAAAGAAGAAACTTTGATGATGGGTTTAAGGTTTTCTATGCTCGCGTTCTTCTTTTCAGCTTGGAGTTTTTGGCTCAAGTCCGCTTGTTTTCCTTCTGAAATGGGTTCTAGGGCTGGGCTTCTGTGTCCTGACGGGATACCTTTAAGAATATTCGTGTGTTACAAGAATGAACTACAGAGAAAGGTTATACATGCTACATTAACGAAAATGGCCGATATATACAGCTTTAAATAATTTTCGTAGAAGCGCTAAATCAAAATAATAACATATGTTATGATACAAGGTTTTTGTGTATATTTGGGAATCGATACAGATTTTTTCTGACGTTCACTATACATTATAAATTAAATTTCTACCAGACTGCCGAACGTAAGGGAAGTAGTATATTCTGGTAATTTATGCCTACAGACAGTCCGGCAAAAAATTAAAATTTTGTAAATGGAAGTATTTTTAATTTTTTTCTTCTATTACTAAATATATTAGGCCAAAACAAAGAACTTTGTTATAGTGTACGTTCTCATAAAATTTCTTAAAATAAATATCCAATAAAAACCAAAAGATATGATGAGGAAAAAAGCACAACACTAATTAAAGGCTCTAACGAAAAGAAAATTTTGCACTCCTTTGGTTTTCTTAACATTGTTGCCGTCCAGTTATTTGCTGTAAAAAAGCAATGACTTTCCGGAGTAGACAAGATATACAGGGTGTCCGAAAAGTCCTAGTATGGGCAAATATCGTTGCTGTTAATAAAGATAGAGATACCGAATTTTAGGTATCTTATTTGTTAATAAATCTACTTTTTTATGTAATTTAACTTTTTCAACCCACTTGAGGGGTGACGCTAGGGAGTTGATGTCAAAAATGTTAAATGCAACCCTATGACGTGTGGTACCTCATTTTAAAGATCTTCAAGAAAGAAACATTTCACCGCAAACCCGAGGTCCGTATCGTAATCCGTTTTTTAATGACAAGCCTGTAAAAATTAAAAATCGAAAAAAAAATTAAAAATTTAAGTACCTTTATTTCTCTTATTACTTTAAAAGTTGCTTAAAATGACCACCATAATCTTCTTGGCACTAATAAAGTCGATTTTGGAACTCTGCCAAGAATTAACACCTGCCATTCTAGAAAATGTGAGAAGTGAGTTCCAAAATCGACTTTATTACGGCCAAGAAAATCATTGTGGTCATCCTGAACAACTTTTAAAGTAATAAAAGAAATAAAGGTATAAGTATTTTAATTTTTTATTCAAGATTTTTAATTTCTAAAGGCTTGCCATTTAAAAACGAATTATGATCATAGAGAAAATATATAGTAGAGAAATAATGTCAATTACGAATGCGTCAAATTTACCGAGCTGAATCCGTAAACAAAGACGGTCCACTGCGGGCTTGCGCATTGTCGAACGTTTGCCTTGTGATAGACAGGACCGTACTTCAAAATTTATTTCACATGACGTGAATCTTTTATCGAGTAATAAATGCTAAATATATTACTTGTAATTATTCTTTTTATTAATGATAAAAATGTAACCATTAGTGAGATTTTAACAAAAAGTGTATAGTTTGTTGGCTTAAATCTGAGATTTCTTGCTATACAAAACTGTCGATAATTCCTCGAAAATAGCTCAGTTTATATATATATATATATATATATATATATATATATATATATATATATATATATATATATATATATATATATATATATATATATATATATATATATATATATATATATATATATATACAGTGCGTCTCTTTAATGTCCCCCCCCCTCTTAATTTTTTAAACGTTACATTTACAAAATTGAAAGTTGAAATAAAATATAAACATAGTATTCTAAACAATAGAAATAAAATATGCAACTGTTTTAAGAAGTAAAATAGTAAATCAAAAAAATTACATGTGTATATTTTATTGGATTGGCATCCCATCCTGTATAATTATTGAACAAACCAAGTTCTAGGGTAAGATGTAAATCTTTTTACACCTATTTACAGTGTGTGCACTTGATATTTTGCTGAAAGCGCTACTACTTACGGCCCCATGTCAATCTAATCCACCGATATCTTTGCGATCCTTTGGCGAAAGCGCTTTTTTCTTTCGCCATCCCTTTTAAAATACTCCCCTCTACCCCAAACCACTAGTATTTTTAGTGCCCCTTTGGCGAAAGCGCAAATATGCCTTTTGGACACACCCTTCTAATCCACCGATATCTTAGCGATCCTTTGGCGAAAGCACTTTTTTCTTTCGCCATCCCTTTTAGAATACTCCCCTCTACCCTAATCCACTAGTATTTTTAGTGCCCCTTTGGCGAAAGCGCAAATATGCCTTTTGGTCACACTCACCCTTATGCAATATAGGGGAAGGAGGCATTGACACTATATATGACCTTCTTACACCATCTTACCCCTTATACAATGCCCCTAATACACACACACCCCATCAGTGCCTTTCTGACACCTTGACCACACTCAATATACGTCACTGACAAATATTTCTACTTCTCCGTGTGTGTATTCACATCAACACCGGAGTGCATTTAAGATAAATTATATTTTTTACCTCCTATTCTTTCACATATTGATATAATTTAAATTTGGAATTAAACTATTTGCATTTATGCACTACTTGTAAGAAATAGACTACGAAATAATTCCTTATATTTAAAAGTTGGATACATAATTGGCGAAACATATGAAATGTCTGTAACACTTTGTAAAGACTATTTTTGTATCGAAATAACAAGCTTCAGAGGTTCACTATATTCGCCACCCCAACCAAAAATACCATAACATACAAATGACTGAGATTTTTTCGGCCCGGTTCTGATCGCCGCGTTGCGTCATTGAGTTCAACAACCACTTTTACGAGACGTCCCGAGTGCGCATGCTTCGAGTGGACCGTCGTTTAAAAATCTGACTGGCGCCCAATGCGTACAAACGCACTTTTTCGCCCATACATTGGACGGATTCAGCTGGTGTCGCGAATACGTTGTGATGGTCTAAATATATCTTGTCTATGATTATGATACGAACCTCGGCTTTGCGGTAAAATGTTTCTTTTTTGAAGACCATTAAAATGAGATACGACACGGCATAGGGTTGCATTAAAAAATTTTGACCTCACCTCCCGAGCGTCACCCCTCAAGGGGGTTGAAAAAGTTAAGCTACATAAAAAAAGTAGATTTATTAACCAACAAGATGCACCTAAAATTTGGTATCTCTATCTTTACTAATAGCAGAGATATTTGCCCATACTAAGACTTTTCGGACACCCTGTACATTTCACTAAAGAATTTAGAATTTTATTTTGTACACTTTGCTTTAAAACAGCGCGCCGCAAAAATTCGACAGACGTATCGAGTTTCTGCAGGACGCGGCTTTAAAGTAAAAGTGCACAATGAAATTTTCATTTCCGTAATGAATAACATGTTTTGTCTACGTGTCTATACCAGTAAGTCAGTGATATTTTATAGAAAATAACTACAACAATGTTAAAAAAAAGTAGTACTGAGCGCTGAATATTGCTATAAAAGTGGCGAAATGGATAAAAAAGTGCCGTTTTAATTTTGAATCGTGATAGATTAAAGTGCACACTAAGACCGCTATTTACTTGGCGATTAATTCTTATTCCTCTTGCTCCATCTCCTTAGATTCCAATAAACAATTTTCAATATAAGCCAAAAATAGCATTTTTCGACGTATTTTTAACCAACTGAAAAATATTAATAATATACGTAATTTTTTAAATAAATCAAATCCTATACGAATTAATTCTGACTTGGTGCAAGAAGGACCAATGTCATGTATTTTCAATTTCCAGTTCTATGTCACATCCGTAGTTCATTTGGTAAAATGGCCAATGCCAAATTTAACGTTTAACAGAAATAATAGGGCCAATCTTAATTGATATTTTATTGGTTACCAAACCGACAAAACAGCAACTTCAATTGCGAGCAACTCGAGTTGCTAAATTGACAAATATACTGTCAACTTTGAGTTGCTGTGACTGTTTCTGACAACTCAACAAAATCCAGTCTCGTGGCGGAAAGATCAAAGGGTTTCCGTGTTGCGTTGCTGTTTTGTAAAAACAGTTGCTTTGGTGGAAACAGTGAAGAGTCACGTGCGTGGTTTATTTTTTTTTGGTTCACTTGTGTCTGAACTCGGGCAGGAAATTTAATATTTTGCTTGCAAATTTTCGGTCCTATTAGGTTTGTTAAAAGTTCAAAGTCGTTACTAGATATTCTAGTACAATTTTGAAATAAGGATCATAATAATTCCCAAATCATCGTTTCTTAAGTCATTAATCAGCTGGTCACTAGCGTAATTTCCTCTTCGCCTTAAATGATCTCACTCAATACAGTTTATTTCTTCTTTGCCTTAATTTCTCTTAATTTGACTTGATAATAAAAAATCCAAAAGCAACAACAAACATGCTGCAGAAAACTCAACCAAAACTGGGTAATTTTTGTCGGCTGCGTGGAAACAGAGTTGCTGTGTGGTTTCCAAAAACATCAACCAAGAAAGTCGCTTCTTTTGAAAATAAAACTGAGTCGGTTTGGTGGAAAACCGCCTTTATAATGCTTTTTTGTTTCCTTTAACGGGCCAAAGTCAAAGCTTAGTCAATTTTCAAAATGTAATATTTTTTCTAAATTTTGGTTTTTGCAACTTATTTTTTTTTTCTTAAATATAAATACCATAAATAATAGTAACACGTTTACCGTAGAACTTTCATCTTTCAACTTGAGATCATATCAATATAAAAATTTAAAACCTCTTTATCTTAAAACAGCCAATTCTGACGTTGGCCTTTCTTGCACCAAGCCACAGAATTAATCTATTCGAAAAGTCTTAGTATGGGCAAATATCTTTGCTACTAGTAAAGATAGAGATACCAAATTTAAGGTGGATCTTATTGCTTAACAAATCTACCTTTTTATGTCATTTAACTTTTTCAACCCCCTTGAGGGATGACGCTAGGGAGTTGAAGTCAAAAATTTTAAACGCAACCCTATGCCGTGTGGTACCTCATTTTAAAGGTCTCTACAAAAGAAACATTTTAGCGGAAACCCGAGGTCCGTATTTTCATTCGTTTTTAAATGGCAAGCCTATAAAAATTAAAAATCATGAAAAAAATTAAAAATTTAAGTACCTTTACTTCTCTTATTACCTTAAAAGTTGTTCAAAATGATCACCATGAACTTCTTGGCAGTAATAAAGTCGATTTTGGAACTCTGCCAAGAAGTAACACCTGCCATTCTCGAAAATGTGAGAAGCGAGTTCCAAATTCGACTTTATTACTGTCAAGAAGTTCATGGTGGTCATTATCAACAATTTTAAAGTAATAAGAAAAATAAAGGTATTTAAAAAAATTTTTCACGATTTTTAATTTTTAAACACTTGCCATTTAAAAACGAATTAAGACCTTTAAAATGAGGTACACGGCATAGGGTTGCATTTAAAATTTTTGAGCACAACTCCCTAGCGTCACCCCTCAAGGGGACTGAAAAAGTTAAATTACGTAAAAAAGTAGATTTATCAACCAATAATACCTAAAATTTGGTGTCTCTATCTTCACCAAAAAGCAACGATATTTGCCCATACTAAGACTTTTCGGACACCCTGTATAATGTTAAAAAATAATATGGATGGAAGCATTTTTGTTGGTTTACCTTCAGGGGTGGTGCTTCCGGAGGAACTGGGGCTTATTCCCCTGTAATGTTGAATATCGAACAGCAAATCTGGTGGCAGTGGCATACCCACGGCTATATGCATTGACAGAGATTCTAGCCAGACCTCCATTACCTCAAAAGGCGGCCTAAAAGTATAATAAAAAAAATGTATATGTTTCTAAAATATTGCAATATTTGTTCCCAACAGTTTCCAATTTGTGTCGGAAACAGAAACAATAGTTTAGATACATTTATCAAAATGTGTCTAAAAATGCTCCTTGGGATATTATTTTTATGAGATTTTATTTAGATATTATTATTAGATTTTTAAATTCCGTATATATCTCTCTTATTATTAACGCCAGAGGAATTTACTTTTGACAATGAACGTACGTATATTTTTATAGTTATATCGTTTTTTACCTCTTATCAGGGTTGAGATCAGTACACAAGAAAGCTATCTTATAAAACGGTTCCGGGCAAGATTGACAAAACTTCTCTTTAAACGCCATCTGATTCAAGCCAAAATCATTGGATCTTGGCAAGAAATCCGGATCTGCTTGCACGCGCCCAATTATCTAAAAAAACATGATATTAAATATAATACACAATATTAAGAGTATTCAGCAGCCATCCCATTTCTTGGTTATTTGTTATAAAAGCCAATGACTTTCTACTAATAGGTACATCCAAAAAATCAAAATTTTATTTGGTAGTTTCTCTTTTAGCGCCGGGAGTTTTCACGGAAAAGTACAAAATAGAATTTTGTTTTCTTTAGTGAATTCTACACCGTTCAAAAAACAAAAACAGTATGGAATGGAGCTGGTTAACTCCTCTTAACACTCCTCTTTTAATATTTCGATGTACCTCGCACAGAACAATTCCAAAACTAAATATATCCACTTTTTCATCGTATTTATTGCCTTTCATCATCTCTGGAGCCATCCAGTAGGGATTTCCCACGACTGTATACCTTTTCTTACGTTCCTGCCTATTTTTTGAGGTCCCTAAAAGGTAAATTCACAAATATTTAAATACAATTTAAGAATAATCATATGTACAATTTCCAAACCCAAGCAAACCCCGACAGAAATTTCTAAATTCGCTTAAATGACGGAGTAGTAATTGAAAATAATATTGCCTTAATATTAAGACATATACCATATATATATATATATATATATATATATATATATATATATATATATATATATATATATATATATATATATATATATATATATATATATATATATATATATACTGTTTTTAAAAGTCCTCAAAAGTGTTTAAAATGTAATTAAATCGCTGAGCTTTTTATATGTGGCAACACTGTATGTTTATTTGTCCAAATGCATTGAAAATAGCCCGTTACGGAAGCAGTGAACGGGCTAACATGTGAGCGATGCTTGAGGCAGACAGACGAACGGAACTCGAAAATAAAATTACCTTTAGGCGATCTTCGAACACTGCTTGTAGCATGAGAAATTATTCTGGCCAAACCAAAGTCCGCCACTATCACACTTTTGTCATCTCTCACTAAACAATTGTGGGAATTCAAGTCTCTAAAATAAAACGAATTTTTAATAAAACAAATTTTTTAAGAACAGTATTCAGTCGTCATTACAACTATTTTGGTTTTTTAAGTGTTGTGTGTTGTTGTCCGACTGGCGCCAAATACGTGCAAAAGTACGACCAATGAATTGGACATGTTCGGGTGATGCAGGCTGTACGGATATATAAATATATGTCTATTATAGTGTGCACAGAAAAGTCATTGGTTATTTTTAACCAAAATAGTAGTAGTGAGTGCAATATTCAAAGAGACAGTACAGTCCGTAGAAAAAGTGCGTGCTTTTTTTAATTCATTTATATTCTAAGTGTCGTGATGTGCATTTCAGTACAGAGTTCGTGTCTAAAGTAAAAGGGAAAGCGTTATCTGTGTAAAGTCGTGAAATTTTGGCAAATATTATTCATTTTATGTGCCAAGAAGCTGAAGCAAAATCTCTCCTCACACGATGGTACATTTACCTATGGATGATGTTCATGGAATGTAAATACGCCATCCCGGCGGCAATGTCTTTGGCAAAAGAAACTCTTTGTTCCCAAGGTAACGGTTGTTGGACAGAATCGTGTAGTAGTTCCGTCAGAGTACCGCCTACAAGAAAAAAAAAGCGGATAGCAAAAAAAATGTTATTTTACATATTTGGAAAATCTTACCCGATATATATTCCGTCACCAAGTGGAGCTTTTTTTCTTTATAAAGTACACCTATAAACCTCAGGACATTGCCGTGATGTAAAGATCTCAATACGGCTACCTAAATTAAACAAAACAAAAACAATTGTATGTCCTAAAATGCTTCATTTTCAATATTTAGGTGTCGAATTTTTAATTTTAGTCTATTTTCAATTTTATTTTCAACCTTCAATCATATAAAGTATCTGTATCGATGCGATTTTGATTTTGTTTAAATAAAAGCCAAAGGCGACTAATGTTTAAACACAAGTAGTTCAAATGCACCACTTATAAAATTTTACGAATGCGCGTCCTATTCTTGTCATTGTCAACTCCCTTTGGTCCTTCGATACTAAAGGTATTTTACCTCTTTCAGAAAATTCTTCTGGGCCTCTTCATCTACCCTGTACAATTCTTTAAGCACCATCACTTCTGAGGTATCTTTAGTTGTAACCTGAAAATAATTTTCGGTAAGAAAATTTAAAATGACAGATCACAAGTTAGGGAGTGCTGTTTGAAATGTGTTGGTAGTAAAGTTCCCCTTTGATATCTAAATTGACGAGATTTTTACTTAAGCCCAATTTACTTGATATCAAGTGAAATGATAATAGGCTTTTTTACCTTAAAAACTTGCCCAAAGAATCCTTGCCCTAACAGTTCACCTTTCACCAAATCTGAAGCTCGGAAGACCCGTTGCGGTGGTCGAGGTTCCAAAAAAGAATAGGCTCTTGACAATTCCAAACATCTCTTTGAATTTGGTGCCCTAAAAATTCCATGTATGTACTGAAAAAATATTTACTTACTTTAAACTAGAGAAAAGCTTACTATTCACGTGGTAGCATAGGTATTTATTCGCTTTATTGAAGTAAAACCATTAAAATTTCCATTACTTAATCCCATTCTGTCTTTTTATCGAATGTTACCGGTGAAATTAATGTTTTAGTGAAAGTAGTTCAAATGCACCGGTCACAATTTTAAGTAAATTTGAATTTCTATGTACAAAAACATGTATGATGAATGATGATTAAATGATACAAATAACTTTAAATCACGTTTCTTAAGGGTTTTAAATATGAAGAAGTAAATACTCCGTCACTTTAAAAAATAATTTCGCTGTTCCTTAAACTTACTCATCCAGTAATCTACTCATTGATGAACTTCTCTCTTTATCCAAAGTTTGATTTCTTTCAGATAAATGATTCTTTCTTCTTAGTTGGCGTGATCTGGTACCACTCATGTATCCCTCATCTTTTCTTTTATACAGTCGTTCTTTGTTTTCTCCCCTAAAATTTCACAAGATTTATTAAAACCGGTCTATTTTGGCAATTATAGGTCTGACATCCGTATTCATTATTGCAATTTAACAGTCTGATAGCTAATAGTAGTATAAGGTTTAGAGACCAACGATACTATATTATAAAAACATTTGCAATTTCCCAATTTCAGTTACAGAAAGGAGGAAATAAAGGCATGGTTAAGACGAAGTGGTGCCACCGTTACCGACATGTTAAAAGTGGATTTATACAGTTTAATTAAAATGAGAAAACCGTTGGATAAAACATGAGATAGATAAAATCCTGGAAAAACATGGACATGACTTTTTGAGATTACCTCCATACCATCCGAATCTAAATCCCATTGAAACTCTTTGGGCCTCTCTAAAACAGTCTGTTGCCGACAGAAATATTGATGTTAATTTTAATAATGTAGAAAATTATTGTAGGGAATTTTTCGGTACCATTTTCGAATAAGATAATAACAATAATAATAAGACTGGTAGCAATAGGTAGTAACTTATCGAATTTAGAGTTGTAATTAGTACGTACCATAAGTATAAATACCAAAATTATTTATGATACCACTCAATCACAATTCAACCCCTTTAACACAAAATAATTTGTCTTTATTCTTTATCAAACTCAAGCAAGCAGAATCCAGGAACAAAATTGCTGTTGACTGCTACCTATCTTAAACTAATTTATGCTAAATTAAGGACTAGGAACGATAATCTTATTTAAATGAAACCGAATATTATAAAGCAATTATGTAATTTTTTTTGTCGTTGACAGTAACAGCAGCTTAATATTGCCATTTCTGTTATCCGAATGCTATCTCACTTCCTCGTCAGCGCAAGTATGGAATTTTTCAGAGGCAAAGCTATATTGGACAAGCTGTACAATATGTTAAATTTTTAACCTCATGTTAGGCCCTATTCAATTAGATGTATAAAGATAAAACTTGGCACGCGTAAAATTCAGAGTCTTAAGATTAAGCTAGTTTGCCAAAAAAAACTCAAAAAAATACCTGATAAATGCATTTTGCAATTGCAACAATTTTATAACAAAATCAAACTGTCCAATAATAACAAGGAACCATACGATTGTACCTGTTATTTCCTTTTTTGTTTTCCTTTCCATTATTTTCCACATCGTTAATAATATTCTCGTTACTCCTGCTTTTTTCATTATTCACCGAATCGTTTGATCCGAACGATTTGACATCTAAAGGAATGTGTTTATTGGTAGGAATGTTCGTGTCACTCTTCGTTGTGGACAAAGGGCTGCTTGTAGGAGACAGAGTCGACAGTTGGGAGATCTTGCGGGAGATCGAATCTGGATCATGTTCGATGGTAAGCTAAAAGAAAAATGTTAAATTTATTTAGTCTCTATTGACTTATCTACATGTTTCTGAAGATTATACATAGTATGTCCAGGGATGGGGTAGACAAGAGGACAAATCACTTTTAAACTTAAATATAATAAAAACTATTTATCAGGAAAAAATAAGCACAATTAATTATTATTTAATATTCTATTAGTAATTTTCTTTAACCTGTACGAGTCTGTAATTTTGGATTATAAATATTCTTTGCTCTAAAGACAATATCTTTATTATTTTGACAAATACGTCACAGTTATCAAATGTGTAATCAAAAAAGGTGACAATGTGACTAAAAATTGTGATTTAAAAATTTCAAATTTTTACTTGAAAATCTGGAATAAGAATTTTTTTAAATTTAATACAACTGTTTTATTTAACGCGCATTAAAATTTAAAAAAGGCAACTTTATTCTTAACCAAATTTGACTTTTTTGTACTTTTTGCATACCCTGTACAAAAAAATAAATTTTTGGCATCGTTGATCCTATTTTTAAAGCAAGCAAAAACTTTTATAAAGAATGGTCTTTTTTCGTATCTTTTACTTTTTGGTCCATTTGTCCTCTTGTCTACCCCATCTGTGGACATACTGTATTTCTTTGTCTTAAGGTATAGTAAGTATTACCTGAGGAGCTTGGCATTTTGTCAGTAAATAAAAAATAACTATAGATCTGTATTATATCAAGAAAAAATTACTGGATCTTATAAAGGTGAGATTTTTCAATCCATATAAGCAGAATCTCTTTCAACACCCCACTAGAAAAGCCATGGAAACTAGGTTTATGACCTGACATCAACTGATAAAACAGTAAAGATAAGAGGAATTTAGTTGTAGAAAACTAACAGATTATTTATTGGAAATATGTACTTGCAAGCAGTAATTTTGGTAAAATGGGCATTGGGAAAGTTTTTTTATATAATAGCCGTCATGGAACCCTAAAGGTGCAAACCTAACATGAATATGGTAAAAAATATTCACTGTGCATAATATAACTACTAAATTCGAGAAGAAACCACAGAATTTCGAACAGGAATTCTATGAATAAACTAATACACAAGTATAACCCAAACACTTGGTAACAGGTCTCTCGTTAACCTAACGTAAAAAATTCTAACCACATTCGAAAAACAATTTTTTACTCATAAAACAAGGTAAAAATAATAAAAATGTCTTTGGTAATGAAAATGTTACAGCAAAAAACATAGGAACATACGGTTTATGGATCGTTTTCTTGTAGCCACTGATATGTTTGATGCAGACCTTAGCATGGGCAATAATTTCGCCCATACCTTGAAAATAACTGGCACAAACGACCAACGCATATTTATGTTTTATCAATATCTGTATACAGATATACGCCGATTTATTTTAATAAACTTGACATTTCTCAATGAAGTATCTTAAAATTGGTCGAAAAAACATAAAATTTATATTAAAACAAATTAATCAGAGCTCTGTCAAAATATTGCAAGATCATCTGTTAATATTATACCTACTTGTAAGACATTGTCAGAATATGTCAGAAGATTCTCTACATTTTCTATTGGAGTATCTTTGACGGGCATACCATTTATTTCCAAGATTTTGTCTCCGATATGGAGAGACATCAAGTCATTGTTAACATCTAGTCTGAAATAGAAATGAAATCACATCATACTCGATGGGTTAAGGGTAAAGATATCCAAGCGCTGGCAAAGGTATTACTAAAATTGTACGTCTATCTTGTTCTTCCTAATTCTATTTCTAGAGGCATCACTGTCATTTACCTTGCTAGTAACTTTACAGCACTTGGATAATTTGACCCTAAGATGGGTAATCAGCTGCCATCCCTACTATTTTGGTTATATATACAGCGTGTCTTCGGAAGTTCTTACCATATGGAAAATTTTTTTATTATTGATTTTACGAAAAAAAGTGCCTCTTTATAAAAAGTTCTGCATCGTGAGAAAATAGCATTTCCATTCAAAAATTTGATTTAGTGGGTCGCTCAAAAATGTAGAAGACCTAATACACGTGAAGCTAAAAAGACATAAAATCGTTATTTAAAGGTAAACTGCCACTGCAAATGTGCTAGAATTAACTTTTTTATGTTAGTAAATTAGGTTTGGAACATACAGGAGGTCCCAAAATTAAAATTAATTTTTTTTATCGCCTTTACAAGAAAAGTATATCTTCATAAAAAGTTCTACATTGTGAAAAAATAGCTTGGTTATTCAAAAATTTTATATAGGACATACAGGTGGCAAAATAATATAAATTTAAATTGTGACTTTCAGCTGTTTAAGCCACCCTGTATTGTCCTACATCAAGTTTATAAATAACCATGCTCTTTTTTTACAAGGTAGAACTATTTATGAAGATACTTATACTTTTTTTGTAAAGTTGATAATAATTTTATTTTTGGGACTCCTGTATGTTCCAAACCTAATTCACTAACATACAAAAAAAGTTAACCCTAGTACATTTACAGTGGCAGTTTACCTTTAAATAACGATTTTGTGTCTTTTTAGCTTCACGTGGATTGGGACTTTTACATTTTTGAGCCACCCTGTATGTCCAAGATCAAATTTTGGAACGACGATGCTATTTTCTCATGATGCAAAAGTTTTTATAAAGAGGCACTTTTTTTCATAAAATCAATAATAAAAATTTTTACCATATGGTAAGAACTTCCGAAGACACGCTGTATATATATATATATATATATATATATATATATATATATATATATATATATCGGTAAATGCACAAGCTTTAATTCTTTCGCTAGTGTCAAACACAAGACCGTAATATGACAACATAAAGTAGAAGGATTATTCTTTTTCATTCTGGTCCGGGTGTCCTCCTGCTATCGGGATTTCTGGGCCTTTACCCTTCATCAGGCAGGCTCACACCCAGATGCCTGATATATAATAATAAATAATAAACACTGTAACAGACTGTTTATTAAACAGTCTGTCTTTTTTCACAAGACTCAGCCCTTAACAACAATTAGAAATGTTTTGGGTAATGCAGATTGCTACTAGGAAGTTATATCTACATCCTTCATTATAATAATTTTTTTACGATCCTCCACAATCTAATTAAGCTACGAATATTTGAAATAAGTTAGGTATCCAACTCCAAACCTACCTATAAATGGGAATTTTAAAGCAGCATAGGTTAAAAGCAGAAGTTAGTAAAGCAAAAGCCACCTGCAGAAGCTTCCCGCGTAGCCTCCATAATAACCTACAGAATAATAAGGAGGTTAATATTAGCCAAATTTACTTATTTACTTATTTCTTAGTGTGGGGTAAGGGTAGGTTTAACACAGTTTAAAATGCCAATGTACTAGAGTTAGTAATAATTAGAACCTATGTTAATATAATTCAATATATTTAATAGTAGGATTCAGCATTCCACATCAGCCAAAGGATATTTATATTCTCTTGATGTAAAGCTGATATATTTTACACTGTAGAAGTAAAATATCCTATGTATATCAACTGTATATCCATTAAATATAAAAATTCATTGATGCTATGTGAGTTACCACTATTTCGATTTTTTTTACATTGTTCCTGTTCATATATAAAAAACAATCACTTTCCAGTGCTGACACATGAAAAATCAACATAGTTCATTGAAGAAATAAAAATTTTATTTTGTTTTTTTTTCTTTAAGCAGGGCACCGACAAACGCGACACGTCTATCGATTTCTTTACTGAATTATGTCTTTTTTATGTGACTTCACTGAAAAGGTCATTGTTTTTCTAGCAAATATCAACAACAAAAACGTAAAAAAACAACAATGGGTGTCAAATACTGCTCCTATTATTGCAACAATCTAAAATTCTTACCTAAAATGTAAATACGCCAAACTTAGAGTCATTTTCTACTAAAATCTAACAGTAACTTAAAAAAACCATAAGTTTATAACTTTGACGTTGCGTCCCCAATGGGCTATAGCATGATTCACAAAAAATACTTAAAGGTATGTGTCTATGTACTTAAATAAAGTTTATTCATTATGAAATTATTTGCAGTAAATAGAATTTCAAATGGTGCTATTTTTTATCAGTAAAAAGTAAACATGCCATTGAAGTCAATAACACCTGACTAGGTGACATAAAGAAAACATGATGTAGTAAAAAGTCCTACAAGGTGAAAATTATCGACATTTATTAATTTTTAATGAGTGATTCTTACGAGATGTTTAAATAAGTTTACCAGGGAAACATGAGAAACTTTAAGAAATTCTTTTGTAGACAGGTTGTCACTAAGCAACATTTTACAATATACAGTATACACTGACCAGCAATATTAACGCACCACTACAAATTTGCAACAATTTTGATGTTATACACTAGTTCTTCTAAATCTACTGTAGGATTTGAACGATCTTTTTTTAATACTAAGGCCCATTCTTTAAGAATATTACCGTATTCGTATTTTTTGTCAGAAAGTTAATTGTCATTGTATACCAGGGTAACAAACATATTGTGTTTTTCACCAAAATTCGCAACACCCTGTGGAATATTCTAGCATTCATAAAATATGTTCATATTCTACCATTCATAAAATATAACATCAAAATTGTTTCAAATTTCTAGTGGTGCGTTAATATTGCAGTTCAGTGTATTTTAACCACATAAAAAAATTAAAATTCGTGACCGTTCGTAACCGCCAAAAACAGCTTTTCGCTTATCGGTGAAGCATACATCAGTGAAGTTTGATATTCACTTTGAAAAAAATCAATGGAGAGATTTTTGATTGGTTCAACTTATTTTAAGGAATTGCAAAGGCCTAAAGGTCTAAAAAGTTCATGAAAAGCAAAAACAAAGACAGAGGGAACCTATGAGAAAACTCAGTAAATAAATCAAATCTGATCCCGTGATAGTATGAACGAAGAAGAAAGAATAAACAGCGGTATCATCAACATTAGCAAAAATATTTTTGTTACATTTCATATTAACCGTATCATCTCACATCAGTGAAATTGTTTAAAAAAGCCTATTTATTTATCAAATTAAGCATTAAAATCGGTAACAACACATACAGTTTTTTTTATTAAAAGCATTAAGTAGTATAAACATTCATATTTCTCTGACAATTTTTTTATGCAAAGTTTACTTCAAGAGTAAAACATCTCATAAGAATCACCCATACAAACTTACATTCTTTCTTTATAATGCAAGTATAATAGATAAACTGGCTGCATCATAATACAATAAGTATCAATCAAATTGCTAAAGGAAATTAGCTACAGTTAATACTTACTCAGATATAGTCAAGCACTGATTATTTTCGCTAGACAATTTGATGCCCTTTTGACCACTGGGTATTTCGACCAGTCTTATGGAATGAGGTTTTCTCGAAAAGGGAAACCGGGCCGTTTTCTGGAGAGGCTGCATTTGTCTTTTGTAGCACTGTCCGCTTAAATAAATGAATATTTTTAGTTCTTTGAAGGCCTCCATACATACAAAAGCCGAATTGATCAGACCAAACGGAAACGCCTGACTTTATTTTCGTTAATAACAAAACGGATATTTTGCCAAATAGTTTATAAACAGTGCAAGTTACCAAAACAAAACCAAGACAAGGCATGGATAACTTACCAATATAACTTGGACCTTTCCACCAAAGCATAGGAGTCCCCATCACCGATAAATGCTCCACAGGATCCACAACAGAAACACTCAGGATGAAATTTGTGTTCACCCGCGACCATAACGGGACCTGTAATAATCTAAAAAGTTTTTTTTTAAATTCAATTACCTATTAGAATTAACTTCATGTCGTCAAAGGTACTGTACGTATTTTTGTTTCTTGAAAAAAAAATGCTTACCTGGCTGCACTGTTGGCATGCCTCTCCATACCGAGTCCAGTAGTCATCCTTACAGAAGAGTAATCCATCTTTTTCAAAATACCAGTTTGACAAAGCAGCATCGCATGCAGAACATCTTAGAAAAAACAAAATTTAACATTAAATAGCCATATTCAAGTCTATCACCAATACAGGGTGTTACTAAACCCCTAGTAAACATTTTAGGGGGTGAATCCTGGGCTTAAATTACCGAAATAAATAGCGTGCAATAATGCGGTAATATAGGTAAAAGGTATAGGTGAATGAGACATAAAACTGTCAAGTTCTGAAGTTTTTATTTTTAAGAAAATTAAATATGGTAAACACGGCAGAAGAGCAAGCTTTTATGATCGAAAGTTACTTTAGAAATGGTAGAATGGTTGATGGCCAGTGGGTTTATGTAACACGGGACGCTATTCAGGATTTTCAAACAGAATTTCCACACATGGTCACGGATTTCGACCAGTTTCGCCAAGTTTTGACTAGATCTGTGCTTTGTTAAGAAAAACAGGTAGTGTGAATAGAAAGGAAAGCAGTGAGAGACCCAAAGTTCGCACTGCCCAAAAAGTAGAAGAATTGAGGCAAATTGTTAATGAATGCCCACAAACCCCTATTCGGCGTTTAAGCCAGCAAGTAAATGTATCCTTCGGAACATGCAATACCGTATTGAAATGTGAACTGCATATGCACGCTTATCATCTAAGCTCAGTCCAAGAATTGTTACCAAACGACAAGCCGCAGCGAATGCAATGTTCAGAGTGGTTTATGGGTAATTTGCATAATAATGAAAACGTATTTGAAAAAACCTTTTTTACTGACGAGGCGTGGTTTTACCTCTGTGGTTATGTAAATTCTCAACAAATGAGAATGAGGAGTTCTGAAAATCCACTTTTCTTTATAGTGAAGCTAGGGTAGGGAATTTTTGAACCTGGTCCCACTTTATTGAGAATTATTTACAAGTTAGAGCTTTATGGTTAATCAACATAAGGACAAGACCATGTTTTTATTGGTACCTCCGATTTCCCCACAATGGGGTAATTTGGAGGAAAATTTCCTCCACCCATCCCCCATTCACCTTTTTACAGTATACATACAACTTAATGTAGCTTAGAATATCCTTTTTTAAGTCATAACAGTTTTGGTTAAGGTTGTCCAAAGCTGTGTGGTCCACAAAATGTTTTATAGCAGAAAAACGAATTGAAATTTAGATTCAGAATCATAAAAAAAATCGAATACAAACTTTTTTTTTGTTTTTTAATTCTACAATTCTGCAGTAAATATTTGAACATAAACTTATTTTTATTGTTACCAAATGTATAAGCAACATTTTGGCATATTTTAACTTAATCTAAGGAATATAAAAGTGTGAAATTTTGTTAAAAAATTTTACCTCCGGTTTACCGCATCTTACCCTACATAGCTTACATAATTTTTTACCTGAAACAGTCCATATGCCATTCCTGCCCCAATGCTGAAATAAATTCTTCATCATCTAAAAGATTAAGGCAACCAGAACATATGTTTTCTGTTGGTGTCGAAGAGGCAGGCACATTAGTTTCTGAAAAAAAATGCCGCAAAGTCCTCATACACAATTTTAAATTAAAACTTATCAAAGACTTATTTTGATTGTCTATTTGTCGTTGCTGGACTTTGCAAAAATTCAACTTTTTTTCGCAAATTACAAAATGTTTTTTTCTTTACCAAAACATTCCCGGTGGGCTCACTACTAAAAGCCCTAAATTTGGTACGGGTTCAGTAAGTATAAGGAGGTGACAAACCCTACTGTTTTATCCAGGACAGTACTCTTTTTTAGCATCACTGTTCTGGGTAAATTGCAATAACAAAAAAAACAGTAAAAGTACTGTTTTTTGAAAGGTGTCCTAGAAAAGGATGGATCAGATATTAAGTGAGAGATGTACAAGCAAACGAATGAATGATTAAACGTAAACCGCGAGTGAATTATGAATGATTCGACAAACGTCTTTGCACTTCTTGGTATAACGCCGGCTCCACACACTAGGGCCTATACATGATACAAATAAATGAAGATATGATACCGCGCAGGTAGGCGTGGCCATGTACGTCACGCCGTGAGTAATTCCGCCATATTTTGTAAGCGAGACACGTCTTTGTTAAGATCGCGTTGTGTTTTAAAGTTATTTTTTGGTGTTTTTATATCAATTTAAGAGTTTAAAAGTGAAAATGAGGTGTGTTGTGTATGGTTGTGATGTGGACCATCGACGCTTTAAATTACCTTCATAATCACTTTCGTTAAAATGCCTGGAACAGATTCTAGCATTTTTCACATTAAACTTATCTTCTCGTTTGCATAGACGCTCCCAAACACTTTCAGCCAGATTCTCCAACGATAGTCCGGT
Organism: Philopedon plagiatum; assembly: GCA_963971165.1. Taxonomy (NCBI): domain Eukaryota; kingdom Metazoa; phylum Arthropoda; class Insecta; order Coleoptera; family Curculionidae; genus Philopedon; species Philopedon plagiatum. Next base: position 98,161,664 of record OZ020193.1, read on the forward strand.
CTAATTTGACAATCAAAAGTTTTAAACTGACAAGTGTAAGAATAAGACAACTAAGTTTTATTCTATGAACTTATTTCTGAGCTTTTTCGCAAATTTATCAGGAAAAGGACAATTTTAGTACGTACTTTCAACAATAATAGAACTAAATTCATTACAGCAACTCGTTCCAAGATGAAAATCATTATATCACAATAATTCATAAGTTTTTAATGACAAGGACAGGACAAAAACCTGTCAAAACATAACTGATCAACTTTAAGATCTTAATTTAAACCAGTACTAAATCTTAAACTTTCTTAGTGAATCTGGACGTTAGTGTTTATTTGTCTTTGGGGAAGCTAAAGCTATAATAGCGGGCATAAAGCCCTTGCATTGATTGTCCACATCACAACCATACACAACACACCTCATTTAAAAGACAACGCGAGCTTAACAAAGACGTGTCTCGTATATAAAATATGGCGGAATTACTCACAGCGTGACGTGCATGGCCACGCCTACCTGCGCGGTGTCATATCTACTTTTATTTGTATCATAAGAGAGGACAAACTATCCCTACCCTATCCCTTTCTATGAAAAGACTCATTTTCCTCATTCATCAAAAACAATTTTAAAAATCTGAACTTCGGGTCCGAATTACAGACCCGCAGGAAATTTACTTCCTGTACAATATTCCACTAGAATTCTAGAAAAGTATAACAATAAATGAGGGTAAAAAAATGTTACTAGGATAACTATACAATACAATCTGTATTATTCACATGCCCATTGTTTATCTTCGAAGAAAAAAATCCTGCAGTCTTGCATTTCCTGCTAAATTGCATTACTTCATACAATGCTGCCAAATATACAAAAGGAATTTACTGAAAATATAGTCATTTAAAAACAATTCAAGTATTTTATCTTTTCACTTCAAAAAATACTGAGACACCTGATAATATTAAAATTATTACTATTACAAGAAGCAGTAATTTAAAACATCCATCTGCAACTTTACAATCAATTGTTACAATCTTCACTTAGTCAGTATTTTTAGTAAATAGGACTAACAGTCACAACATAGCATTGCTCCATAAGAGGAAAACCCCATTCACATCATAACATTTCAAAATATAAACAAATTAAATATCGAGAAATTGGGACTTTTTATGGGCTTAAATTATATCCCAGATGATTTTTTATGAATATTTAAAGCATATTTAATAAAAGCCATAGCCTTTATGGCTCGCGATATTGGGAAAACTGGAAAATAAATACCATGTTTTTCTTTAACATTTCCTGGTCATCCCACGCAAACAAATTTGATTTTTCTAGAACATAAAAAAACTAAAATGAGGAAGACAATTTAACTCTATAGGGTAATATCTTCGAACCATGTTTTATTTGGGTGGTGAAAAATAAACTTACCATTGTCCAGGTCTTCCTGCATTTTTACATTACTTTTCTCTTCATCGCACCATGGCACCGACATTTAACTGGAGTCACATTCACACGATAACATTCGAGATATTGTATAAATTCGATTTTTATAATTTCTGTAGCTAAAAAATTACGTATCTGGGTATGTGCTTGCTTAGGAAGTTTACAAAAGTCTCTTTTTATGTTTTAATTCAATTTTAGGTGTAAAAGGCACGAAAGTTAATAGATTCTCATATTTTATTTGAACTTCCCGCAGAACGAGGTCCCTTCTAACGTCAAAGTCATGTGACCAAAGCCAGCAAATCAGCTGTTTTATATTTTTTTAGGCTGAAGTCAAATGTCAAATTTGTGTCAAATAAATAATTCCAAACAACAGAAAGGCCAAAGGCAGTTACTCGAGCAGTTTTGTGATGGTTTTGGGTGAATTTATAAGAGAAAATGTGATTTTTTATTGGTAAAATGAGCATTTTATGTGAATAGAGGTTTTGCGTGTTATTTTGGCTCTAACTTTTAGGTATTGAAGGCTCATTTATAGATTTCTTATCGTGAATTTTAAATTTCGACCGACTTTTTTTTCCAGAAATAGCTTTTACAAAGATGGTACGAGGTAAGTTCAAAATATGTCTACTCTGCCTATTATTCTAATATTACTTGGTTGAACTAGGTTTTGTTATGTGCAAACAAGTCCCAAATAAAATTACATTTTGATTGTTAAGAGAGACGCCATTTTATTTAAAAGGGCTTCCGTCTTCCGTCACGTTTGACAAATGGCTGTTCATAACCTCAATTTTAAACTGGCGCCATTACCATTTTGGTAACAATTTAAAAAATTAAAACTGTTAAAATATTAAATAGGTATTTGTTTTAAGCCAGAACTTTTAAGCATTGTATTACCCAACGTTTTAGATAGGTAGGTAAGATAAAAGTAGTCAATTTACAGAAAGACCTGTCTATATTTTTTTAAATAATTTGCTTCACAGTTGCGTGGAGTCTTAAGGTGGGTTTATGCAGACTACCTTAAATTTAATTTAACCCTAATTTAACTTTACTTTTAATTTAGTATGAGTTAAATACACATGAAGGCATAAGAGCATTTATCCACAACTTTAATTTAATTTTACTTTAATTTTAAAATTTCAATGAAAATTTCTTAAAGCAAAATTAAATTTAAATTTAAAGTGATCTGCATAAACCAACCTTTAGTTTTTGGGTTTTTGTTCCCATAAATAATTTAAAATTAAACAGGAAAATTTTCTTTATCATTACCTACTCCCAGAATCGCTTTCTTAAAATGGTAACTTCTGGTGTAATCCAGTCCAGTCACTTTGCTCTTGCTTTATTTCTATAATAATAATAGCATCTTATAGAGCATTTTTTGTCAACCTGGGGTTCTATCTGTTGTAGGGGGGTCGCAATGTGTCAAAAAAATAAGGCACGTATATGAAAAATCCTTTTATTCAATAATGAATTCTAAGTTATAATCAGGTGTTACATATTTATATAAGAATAAGCAGGGTGGTCCCAAAGTAATGGGACACAGAGCAACAGCCGATTCCTTATGCTGAAATAATGTGATTTAATTAAACTTGCCTAATTCCAAAATTGATAATAACCAAGATATGGGTGTCAAAGTTTTAATTTTGTTTTCGAGTTTTTCCAATAATTTCTCAACAAAACGACATAGCGGCACGAAATTAGGGATTTGGGGTATTTTTGAGGCATGTCCATAGTAGTGATGTCACTAGTAGAAGGCGCCAACTTACGGCATACTGCACTTTTTTTAAATGACAACTTTTTTTTTGATTTTACCTTTTCAGTTATTTTTTAATTCTTTACTGAATATTCCGCAAATTTTTTTGCAAGAAAATACTATTTGAAATCCTTATTTTTCGACATGTGAAAAATTTCTTAATTCGGGTGTCCGGAAAGCGTTCCGGACCCTTTTAAATTTTTTAATCCTGATAGTTTTGTTTCAGTCTACACCTCAATCTCATTCTCAATGTTCATAATTTTTTTCAGATTTTTCTGAGCGGTCCTTTTAGTAATAAGGGTGGGAGACAGCAATTTTTAAGCGTTTTCCCGAAAAATGTTTAAAAAATGCATAAAAAAATACATCATATATGTATATTGCTGAATTCGTGCTTCAATAAGCTTTCATTTGGCCGACACGATGCCCTTGAATTTTTTTTTCATTTCTCAATTTACCCCCTGAAATTAACCCCCATAATCAAAATTCAATTTTTTATACTTAATGTCTATAATTGGGCCACCACATTCTATCTCTGTGCCAAATTTAAAATTTTTACGTCGAATAGTTTCAGAGAAAATCGCCTGTGACAGACGGACGGACGCACCGACCGACGCACATAGGAGTATTTGTTTAAAAAACTGGACAAAACTATCTGTAGGCTTATTTTATTATAAACTGATATAAAAATACTGTAGGACAATAAATTAGCTATATTTTACAATTTCTCAAATAGTGCAAATTCACAGTTAAATTTAGCAAATAAATGAAACTTGAAATTAGAAACTAAGTGAAAAATCAGAGTCAAAACTAAAATAAACCTAAGAAAAAACTGAACAAAATATAATAAACTAATGCACTATTCTATTAGGTATCTGAATCTGTTTCTCTGTTTCGGTGGGGAGCGCGGTACATAGCGGCTACGTGGTAGACTGGTTAATCAGCAAGTCGAAACCACTTAACAATAGAGGCTACAAGGGACTTTGTTAATTGGACTTTTGTCCGGTTTTCTTGCTCAAATACTCCTATGTGCGACGGACGGACACCGAACTGATTCCATAAGTGTTCCGTTTTCGCGGAACACTAAAAAGAATTATTAAAATCGGTTCACCTGTGCCGAAGTTAAGCGGGAACACGCTAAAAAAAATTGCGAACCCCTTTTTGAAGTCTGTTATAAAGCAATGAAAGGTGCCCCTTATTTAATAAAACACAAATCTCAAACAGGTCGAAACATTTACTTTATTTACTTCAAATAAGATCCCAGACAGAAAAGTATTATTATAGAAGTTAGACAAAATCCATTATTGTGGTACGTGGATGTCAGTCATTTTGGGGCTTGTAGTACTTCAGTTACACTTCTTTTTTCCATTTTTCCTTTGCGTATGATGATGCTCTCGCTCTCAGCAGTGAGGCTTGTGATGCCACTGTGAGTACTCTTTGACTCCTCGCTTGGCTGAACGAGCTTAGATTCCGGGCGTGGTTTGACATATGCTGTCTCACCTGAAATTAATTTAGAATGTTACCAGCACAATCAAAAACTGAGTTTACTTTTACGTAGGTTGTTCCCATAGACATATATCTACAGTATGTCCGTGGATGGGGTAGACAAGAGGACAAATGGACCAAAAGTGAAGATACGAAAAAAGGTCACTCTTTATAAAAGTTTTTGCTTGCTTTACAAATAAGATCCACGGTGCCAACAATTTGTTTTTTTTTATAGAAAGTATGTAAAATATACAAAAACGTAAAATTTTGGAGTAAAGTTGCCTTTTTTAAATTTTAAAAGAATTCTTATGCCAGATTTTTAAGTAAAAAATTTGAAATTTCTAAATTACACTTTTAAAATCCAAATTTTTCTAAGCTACATTGTCACCTTTTTCATTTAATTACACCTGTGATAACAGCGACGTAGACGTCAAAATAATCAAGATGTCTTTAGAGCAAAGAATATTTTTAATCCAAAATTACAGAAACGGCGCAAGTTGTTATCGCTATCTTATTGTGAAGTTTAAAGAAAAGTTTCAAAAAGTACAATGATGCAGAAGTTCAGTACATAAGTTAGTAATCAAATTTAATAAAACTGGATCTGTTAGTGATTTAAAGAAGACCAAGAAATACGTGTAAAAATAAATAATTGTACAATAAAATGTGATTTTTCTAATTAACATTATATCTCACAATTATACTGTTGCTAAATGTATGTACTTATAATTTATTTAATCATCACATGACAGAACATAGTTCTAATGGTATTTTATGTACAAAGATTTTGATAAAATAGTGATTTGGACTGGATTTATTTCAAAAATTAGTAATATTCGCCTAAATATTAGTGTGTTAATACAATATTTACAAAAAAGAAACGAATTAAACTATTTTTAATTTAATATATTTTTTAGGTTGTGCTATGTGCAAAATACACGACCGTGATGTAGCGAAAGAAATATCCATAAAATCGACAGCATAATATACTATTGTCATGAGTTTGTTAGCCCTTAATTACAGCTTATAAGCAAATTAACTTACCTTTGGAGTTACGAAAAGGCTTTGGTTGTTTTCACCGCGCTCTGTCTCGAGCCTCTTATCGGAAGAATACTCTGTTTTACACCCCGGCACAAAGCAAACTCTACTTTTATATGATTTACCATTACTTATTGTCAATAGTGTTAAGGAAAAAAATTAATAACAAAGTGTTTTTGACAAATAAACGAGAAAAACATCACACTTTGTATGAAAAATTAGACTCACTGACGAACAGAGCGCCTCCCTCGACAACCTAGCGAACTAACCAAAAAACAGGGACAGAAATTTAAAATGCAGCCATTGCCGATCGGTCTCCTCCCTTAAAGTCCTCCATAGTCACGTTAAATGTCATACAAACATCTCTGGCTCTTAAAATAATAATATGAAGAAGCGATTGTAGCTTCAAAATAGTAGTTAAGAAAAATGAATCTAAAAACCGAAGATCGATATTTCTTTGCATTTTAAAATTATTCCACAAATAGTAGAAAAGTGTAAGGCACACTCTAGAGAAATTAATTTCGTGAAACTTATAAGTGAAATGGATCACATAAAATAACATTTCTGGCTCAACACATACTAGTGACACTTGTTACATATATTTACATTAAATTTAATATTCTACATTTCTGCATTCACTATTTAGCAAAATATTTTCCGATGAAGATGATGTGACTTTGTTGTGGTGGGCAAACATACCGAAAAAAATCTTATTAGGACGAAAAGACGATTGTGAGTGCATCCAGTATTTTAATGTGTATTTGTCCTACAGTATTTTAATGTGTATTTTGTCCGACAGTATTTTAATATGTATCTCGACTAGATGTAATGTAGTGTTCTTATTATATTTTATTTTTATTTTATATTACTATTGTGATGTATGTAAGTAGGTACAGATATTGTATCATGACATGAATAAATTATCTATCTATCTATATATCTATCCTAGTAATCAAATAAACTTAAAACATAGTGCAAGTATTGTTAAAAATGAACTGAAACAACATTCTGGTAGGTTTAAAGAGTTTTTAAATTTAGTTTCCTTAACTAATAGTCTGTCAATGATAGTAAAAAAAGCTGTAGGTTTGTACTTAACATTTTGGGGAAATCGTAACGAATATGACACTTTTCTGAATAGGTCCCCTACCGTTAAGCAAACAAATTAAAATTTGAATCCTTTAGACTAAAACTTAATCAGTTTAAAAAGTCCTTTAACATGAGCCATCGTTTGTTAAATTCGGTTAAGGTAAACCCAAGTTAATGGCATTTTAAAATTTATAAACTGTATCTCTTCTGTGCAGTTTCCATAGTACTTGGAGTACCATGGAAACCAGCAGAGTAAGTAAAGAATAAAACAAAGATTCTAAAAAGCTTATTTCCAACCTACATTATATCTAAAATATTTGTAATAATTGTCGCTTTCTTGCTACGACAAATGCGCAACCTAGCGGAGAAGAAAAATATTTTTAAACAAATTCTTTTAGCCGTATTTCCCAATCAATTTTTTATCCCAAAATCGTAGCATGAATGGTTTCCGACATATGGCCGCTCCGTACCCTTAAGTAATCACCCTGTATGTAGAAGATTATAATTTTCCAAGCAAGGAAACAAACAGAATGACAGTTTTGGGGCAACCACCCATAAATTTTTAATTAGTGAACATAACATACTCATCTGGTTAAGACTTCTCCTTAATCTGGAAATCAGTAAATTAGTGGACTGGTCTTCGGTACTGTTTGGTCTGACTACTATGTCATGCAACGGTTCGTTCGATCTCTCTACACTTTGGATCGAAATGTCTGTGCTCCGCGTGAATTTGTCGCTGCCGTTTAGGTTTGGATCGGAAGAACTGTCGCGCCCTGTTCGTGGCTGTTGTCTTTTTGACCTTTCTAAAATATACAAGTACAATTAGCACTGGTTTAAGAACAACCGCAGCAGAAAGAAAACCGAGTTCAATGGAGACGGAAGATCTGAAATAAGTCTTTGTTTTTAAATGGCTAGCTGGCCAGATTCTCCAACGGTAGTCCGGTCTAATTTGACAACCAAAAGTTTTAAACTGACAAGTGTAAGAATAAGACAACTATGTTTTATACTATGAATTTGTTTCTTGAGTTTTTTCGCAAATTTGTAAAAACGGGCAATTTTAGTATGTACGTTCGACAATAATAGAATTAAATTCATTGTAGCAATCCGTTCCAAGATGAAAATTATTTGGAAACCAAGCAAATCGCTGAAATATCAGAATAATTCATAACTTTTTAATGACGACTTACGAACAATGACAGAACCCAACCTTAATTTAAACCAGTACTAAATTTTAAACCTTCTTAGTGAATCTGAACTTAATTGTTAAAGACTTGCCAGTGGGTGATGAGTGACGTGGTCAAGATGTGGTCACTGATTTTAAAAACAAAGGTGTGAGCATCCTGAGAGTGGATACTCCTGAACGAATAACGCTATTAATACCCTTTTCCAGTGGAAACGTGTTTATCTCTACTTCTTCCTCAGAACTTCCCGTCTTCGTTTGGTTGTTGCTCAGATTTCCGTTCGGAATTTGACCGGATTGTCGCCAAGTGTTACTTTCAGGTTCGGTTGTTTCGTCATTATTATGGGGGCTATTGTCAGGTCTCGAATCGAAATTTTCCTTGTAATCGTTATCTTGCGATTCTTCGCTGAGTTGTCGGGGCGGGGTCGAGGGCTTAGTATTTGTATGGCTTTGGTATTCTTTTGTCGGCAACTCGTTTATGTATACGCAGGGGCATTCTTCTGGACCTCGATCTCTGAAAGTATTGAAATACATTCAAATTCAAATTCAAATATTTATTTATCCTTCGGCTATATACATAATATAGATAGGACACGCCACTTAAAAATATACAAAGTTAGCAGTCACAGTCCACAAACGGAAACAAATACACGATTAAGGACACAAATAAATTAAACATTTATATCAACAACACTGTCACAATATACAATAAATTCTTCAATGGAATAAAAACAATTGCTCACTAAAATGTCCTTCAGTCTTTTCCGAAATAACAGAATAGACGTTTCTTGTCTCAACGAATGATTTAGTCTATTATAGAGACTACAACCTGAGTAAACTGGTGATTTCTTATAGAAACTGTGATTTGGACGATCCAGTCGAAAAAAATGTCTACCTCTAGTGCTATGGCTATGAAGATTTCGATTAGTTAAGAAGCTATATTTATTTTTCTGAATATAGACCAAGATCTTAAATATATAAATGCAAGGCAAAGTTAAGACTTTATATTTTTTAAATGTGTCTCTACAAGACTCCCTATAACCCAGATCAAAAATGAGACGAATAATGCGTTTCTGAACAATAAACAATCTTTTGAACTCACTAGATCGTCCCCACACTGTAATATTATAAGATAGGTTTGGGTAGACCATTGCATAATAAGTCTTTAAGAGGTTTTCCTTCTCAAGGGCATTTTTTAAGACAGATATAGCAAAATATATGCTGTTTAATTTCTTTGAAATAAAATCAATGTGATAAAAAAAACCTAAGTGGTTGTCAATATACACACCCAAGAACTTAGCCTGCTCAGTTGTATTAAACACTTTACTATCAAGAGAAAATGACAGTTTACTTGGAACACGATACTGACTATGACTTTCAACAAAAATAGTTTTTTCAAAATTTATAATTAGGCGGTTTTTGTAGCACCATTGGGTAAACAGATCCAGAACTATCTGTACTTTCAGTTTTACCTCATCACCCAATCAACATCTTTTCCACTTACGACAATGGAGGTATCATCAGCATACATAAAGGGCATACCATGACTGTTAATGTGCTCCGGCATGTCATTCACATATAAAAGAAAGATTAAGGGTTCCAAAACGCTACCCTGAGGGGTCCCAATATTCACATCAAACACATCAGACACACCATCATCCAGCTTAACAAACATCCTTCTATTCCTCAGAAAAGATATTATCCAACTATTAATTATTTCCCTTATGCCCAGTGCAGTTAGCTTGTCCGCAGTAAAACCTAAATCAAACGTGTCAAAGGCACGGGATAAGTCAAAAAATATTGTTATCACACATTCATTCTGATCTACTTTTCGATACACGCACTGAATGTATTCAATGCTTGCTGATTCAGTTGACAAGCCTTCTCGAAATCCATACTGATTTGAAGCTAGTATATTATATTTCTTCAAGAACGCATTTATTTTAATACTAACGACCTTTTCGATGACTTTGGAAAATACACTTAGTATCGAAATAGGTCTATAGTTTTCTAAATTACTAGGGTTGCCCTTCTTTAGTATAGGAACAATGCAAGCTAGTTTAAGTATATCAGGAAATTGGCCTAGAACAATGCTGTATTTTATTATATCTCTTAACGGAATTGTCAGTTCCTTAATGGAATCTTTTACTAACCTAACAGGGACTTGGTCAGCACCACATGTCTGTGTTTTTTAATGATTCTACTACATCTACCAGATCCTTGCATGTTACTGGACCCAGGAACATAGATGGTTGATTATTATCAATAGTCATCGTACATTCATTTGATAGGCCATTATTACATAATATATATTACATTACATAATAATATATTAAGAGAAGTATCTATCGCTTATATTTTATTACATTGTTATTCACAGTTTTCTTTTCAAACTGGCTTAAATTACTTAGGTCACACCACTTTAACAAAATCTGAAAAAAATTAAAGTAGGCAGACCTTTGGGTTAAACTTAGTCGAGGCACACCGTGTATTGCTGTAAAAAATCAATGACTTTCCACATAAAAAGGGTTGAATTGAAAAATCGGTAGCTAATTCAATCAACTTACTCTGATTTGACATACAACATCGTGATTTCCTCCCCATTAGGACCACTACCGGTACCGGTTTTTTTGTTCATGATGTCGTCCAGTTCCTGCTGCGTTTTTTCCACGATCTTTTTCAAAGTAGTCGAACTGTTTACCAGTTTCTCATAATGGGCTCTGATTTCATCGACGGTTTTGTCGTAGTTGTTTTTCGCTTTGATGCGCATCGACAAACTTTTGTTGATCTATAAAAACAGATAATTCTTTGTTTAGAAGTTACGAATAGTTTTCGAAAATATCAAAGGTACTTTTCGAATATATATTTTATCGAAAGACGCCTTGATGAAAAAAAATTCAAAATGCATTAACCAGGTGAGGATTTTAAAGTGTTAAAAAATTAAGCTAAAATCAGGAAATACATATTTATTCATAAAAATAAAACTTTCAACTTCTTTTGATACAAAAAAACCTTGATGCATTTTCATTTTCATAATATTCATTATAATACTTGAAAAGGAATGTAGCTGCTGAGTCACTGTTTTTCCTTAAATTGCATACCTAATGGCAAAATTGCAAAATCAGATGTTTTCGGAAAAAAAAATTCATTTCCTTATTGAAAATCGAAAAAGCAATAACAATAAAACATGCACTATCCAGACTCAAAACTCGTGTTGACCGGTGTTATTGATGAAATGTGCCCTAAAAAATTACACGCTATTTATTCGGTAATTTAATTTAATTTCTTATTTCAGAACACCTATAATATTTTCCCACGAGCCGCCACTGACTGGCAGTGCACAGAATTTATCGGGGGCACGGTAGCCTCCCCAGAATCTTACCAAACATAATTTGTATGTCAGTTTTTCTATTTCCGCCTCAATTCTCTTCCTCTCCTGATACTGTTTTTGTATAATGAGCTCTAAGGTGTTCCTTTCTTCCTCGATACTGCACAGATACTTAACAATATCCTGATTGTTGAGAATTAGTTCTCTCCCCGTTTCTTCTATACATTTAGATATTATGTTGTTCATTTTAGAAGGTGTAAGGTAAATTTACAGCTGAAAACATCTAAAGAGTGGGAATTTAGAGATTTTTATATTTACTAGCAAATTTTGTCAAATATGTCGCTTTGACATTTTTAATCACATACCTTAATTTCTCCATTTTGACAGGTGATAAGTGGCTTTTCTACAGGTTGTTTACGAGCAGTATTTAGCTCCCGTTTCCAGCAGTTTCGTTTTTAATAGACATACAGGGTGTTCGAAAAGTCTTAGTATGGGCAAATACTGAATGAAAAATAAAACTGTCAAGTTCTGAAGTTTTTATTTTTATAGTATATTACATATCAAGTGTTGAAAGTGACATTTTTCACACGAGTGGGAATGTTGTCGCACGAGGCGATAGCCGAGTGCGATAATCCCACGAGTGCGCGAAAATTACTTTCACACGAGTAATGTACAATATTTTTCCTACAACCACAAAAATATTTACCAAAAAACCCCAATTTCTGTATTTATTTAATACCCCCATTTTCAACACGTGTGCTGAAAAACATTTCAACACACGTGTTGAAAATTTAAAAAAAAATGAAATTGGCACCATCTGTTCAAACGTCATGTTGACAAGTACTTTTCAACACATGTGTTGAAAAGTACTTTTCAACACATGTGTTGAAAAGTACTTTTCAACACGCGTGTGATATAAGGCACTTTCTAGCCAAGTTAACCGTGCTTTTTTTTCTCACTTTCATAGGTGACGGCAGGAAATTTGGGGAGCTATAAAGATAACAGGTCATTACCGCTAATCGAATGATTCAGATCATTCCTAGTGCCCCCGAATTATTATTATTTAGTTTACTAACTTTCTTTTTCCTTTTCAGCTACTACTGCTGTTCCCACCACTCCGTTGCAGATCCAGACGAGGCGACAAAAGCTGATATCGTCACCGCCCACACCACACAGAATAGAACTTAGGACTGACAGTAATGAGGAGAACAACTGCAAAAAGCCTTTCGTGTTATGTCAGCCGCCGGCGCCGAAAACAAGGAAAAAGTAAGAAAAAAATGCATTTTTTATTAAAACGGCTTTAGTTATTTGCATGTCCAATTCTTTCTTCTGATCTTGACAATTTCGCACAACAAAAGAACCCAAATGGGTGCTATTTCCACTATTTTCACTTCCACCTCCATTTCCCTTGTCCCTTCTCTGTTTCTTTGCCGACTGGATAACTTCATTTTGGCTAGTTCTAGGCTGGAATTCACAATCACTTTCAAGACCACTAATATCACTAGTTTTACTTTTGCAGGTTTCCCAGTGACTTCAGTCTATCCACTAAACCTTGCATCTCTTTTCAACACTTTTTACACACCGCTCTGTATCCTAGTTTGCCAACCACTTTCTTTTTTATAAAATGTTGCCAAACACTAAATTTCTTTCTACCCCCACTTGTTATGATTCAAAATTTCGTGCTACACTACTCTCATAAGCAAAAATGTTACTGATAACTGAAATAGGCGCGTGTCATTTATATAGCCGAGCGTTTTCCGCAAGTCTTTGCAAGTTTCGACGAAGTTAGACAGTTAGAAAATATGTGTATTAATAAAAATTAGTCAATAATGAAATTTTTAGAAAGAAAGACAAAAAAATCATGATTTAAAAAATCGCTTATTTTTTATTTAAAAAAAAAACATTATTTTTATCGATCCTGATTTAATCAGTTTAAAAAATAAAAAATTTTCCAATATACTGGACTTCTTTAAACTTTTAATAAAATATATTTTCAATCGATTGATTTATTTTTAGATTGATAAATAACCAAGTCCTTAACGGGACGCATCAAAATGGCGAAGTCAAGAACCACGAAAACAAAGAATCTGCAAAAAATAACTTGAATAATCACAAACTAAATGGCCAGCCCAAATTAACAGGTACGTATAATAAAATGCTGAGTATAAAAAATGCGTGTTCGTATGTTTATTAGTGAGTCGGATTCTTGAGAAAAGACGGACTAATTTCATTATTGAACAAAGTAAAAAAAATCTTCAGTTTCTTTTATAAACTTTCGTTGATTCTAAAGGTTAATTTACAAAGAATGATATAAAGGAATGTGACTTCAAAAACTGGCTAATCATTAAGGTAGTATTAATACATAACATAAATGTAGTGGACATAATTTGATACCTAAATTTAGGCCGTGAAATAATAGCATCTTAACAGTTTATAAGTTTTTGGGATTATATTGTTTTATATTATTTTTTATTTATTTATTTATTTCAACGGAAAATCCATTTTACAATTTACAAGAATAAAAAAATACAGGTCATGAGTTAATTATACTAAACATGTAGAAATATACATATCTGTAATATAGAACCAAATATTCCATTAAACAATCAAATTGATTGGATTAATTGGAGATTGAGCCCAATGACTTGGATTAAATTGGACTAATATTACTTGAACCAAGAATGCCTCCTCAGACCGCGCGCAATGCCACAGGAACGCATGCGCAGTTAAAAGGTTAAAGCATTTTATAGTATTAAACAGGACGGATCTTAATATTTGTGTATGGTGGTAGGTATATCAGTTTACATAGAACACATGTTTATGGAAGATTTAGTAAATTTTTAGTTTAATACCCCGATGTCCATGTAGAAATACTTATTTTAATTAAATATTTTTCGTAAAGATATGGATGTTAGCTACGTAAATTAAAACTATGTAAGTCAGCCCTATGGATTCGGCAATCGCAAAGCGAAATAAAGGGTGCTTGCAGATTTCCATCAGAGAAAAGGCCGAAATACCGCTAAGAACCCTTTTACAGTCTAGATTCAACAATGTAAATATTATGTTTACGTGGAAATACGTCGACACGGTTTTTCACCAAGCCAAAATGACGGAGTTTCAAACCTCAATTGGAATCAAATCGCAATTTTGTTTCAATGAAGATCAAAATCGTGAGATTCGTTGATTGATATTTCTATAAAGGTAAAAATCGTGAGATTTTGTACTTGATTCGTGAGATCGGGAGGAATTAACCGAAATCGTGAGACATCACGAAAAGTCGTGAGTTCTGGCAACACTGGCTACCCGTACGAAGAAGACCAAGAATGGACTTCGGCTGCTGCTCCGCCTCTGATCCAGGTATTTTGTGTTGCATAGATACAGTTGTGTTGATTAGAATTCGCCGGCGGACGAACCGGTCTCGTGGTTAAGAATACTATCCTTATTTAACTACGTTATGTAAACAAGGAGAGCACACTGACCGACTGGAATCGGTTTGTCGTTGATGAATTAGGAAAAAAGACTATAAGACATTTCGCCCACAGTGGAGTTAAAAAGTTGTGCGCAACTTATGTATTTATAAATGGAGCTTTAAATATCAGCAGTCCAATTTAATCTAAGTCATTGGTCGAGCCTTGCTAAAAAGTAATAATAAGCCCTCTGATGAGTTTGTCAGGTCTCATGCAAGTGTTTTTGGGACTTGTAACAGCTTGATCATTTTGTGATCTTAAGATACTAAAAAAAAAATTTTTGTCCTCCAGATTGGTGAGCGACAATATTAATAATGATTAAAATATTTTAAGAGTACTTTCCTGTCAGAAGGTCTGTAAGAAAAACAAAGACAACCGTGCTAGAAGAAAGACAATTAGCTTTGGAGCAGTCGGTGCGGAAGGACGTTGAAGAAGGCCTAGAGGTAAGCAGAGGCCGCTGAAGTTATTTTCATTCTCTTTTCCGACATGAATTAATTGCCCCAATGTATAAGAATTTTTTACCATTTTTTTAGGTAAGATATTTTGATGAAAAAGGCAGAGGAGTTGTTGCAGCCAAAGATTTCCACAAGGGGGATTTTGTCGTAGAATATTGTGGAGAACTTATTGACATAGTTGATGCCAAGGAGCGAGAAGAGACGTATGCTGAGAATGAAACTGCCGGCTGCTATATGTACTATTTTAAGCACAATGATGTTCAGTATTGGTAAGTTTAAGTGTATACAGGGTGTTTCAAAAAACATGTGGCATTGTTCGTGGGGAGATTCATCACCCAAAAAGAAGACATAGATTTTATTAACATGAGTCTGCTCTTGCTTCTTTTCTGATATACCTGGTGTACAGTTTTTAATTTTTCGGTTTTATACAGGGTGTTATGAAATTCACTGCATATATTTGAATAAGTGACTCTTGGGGTAGTCTACAGACATACCGAATACTTTTTTCTCTCAGATCGCACCCTTTTTTATTTAAAAAAAATACCCTAAACCACCCCCCGTATCCGACGCTTCTAAAGAACCTGACGTAATAAGCTCTAACGTTATAAAGAAAAAACAAATGATTCAGCCGGGACATTGCCAAACTTAAATATTATCTGGACATCTCATTTTTTTTATTAGATTTAAATAATCCAAAGTATTTTCAATTCCACAAAGAAATTTTGACAAAAATATGTAAAGGTACCTATTTTAATTTAATAGCAATTTTTTTATTTGATATGGGAAAATATTGACCACTCGTGAAATCGGTTGAAATTGTACCTAACCAGAACGGGCAGCAAATTTAATTTAGTTTTCAACCCTATCAGACTAATTTAAGAAGCACTAATCAAAGCACAAACTAAATAAAAATAATCAAAATATTAGTTAACAACAGATCGATGAAGAACAATATTTTTCTAGGCAGCAAAACAACAAGAAACTAGTTTAGTACCCTTGGAAACTGCCTAGATACATTATTATTTAAAACTACCTTCTAGTTCTAAAGCAGACCCTACACGATCATTATTACTGTCAGTATTAAAAAATATTTTCAGTAATATTGATCGTGTATGGGGTATAGAATGATCGAATGATGTAAATTCAAGCAAATTATTGCAGATTATTCGAATATTTTAATAATACTGACAGTATTACTGTTGTGTGAAATACTGACAGTAATAATGATCGTGTAGGGACTGCTTTAGGAAAATATATTGATAATATGCACGCGTGTTTGTATAGTTGCCTAAGCAATAAAGTAGGTGGTAGATCTTGATGTACCCGAAGCGAAGCTAAAGGGTTGTTGATCCCATTCAGTCCGCTAGAGTGATTCCGATTGCGTCAGCTGTGTATGGATCCATATTGACCAGTTTAATAATACCATTTACATTATTTTTGTTATTTATTTCTTAATTTGTGACAGAAAAAGTTAAAGCCGTTAAATATTAACAAAAGTTAAAGCCGTTTAATAATATTAACAAAATATCGTATCGTCGCTTAGTGAGGTGGATTTTAAATTAGTTCTGGGTATTTAGTTGAAGTTGGGGTATTTATTTTGGTTTAAACAGCTTTTCTCTAGAGAATTTTATTAAATTTGTGTTGTAGTCCAGGTAAACTATATGAATAAGAAACGTTCCGAGATATTTTTTTATATTTTAAATAAGAATAGTAATTTTTTTATTGTTTATATTGGTAATATGATATTTAAAAACGTGTAGTTCAAAACACTTTTTTAAAAAATTGAAAGGTACCATATGTTAATGACCATAAAGTTATTTTGTCAAATTTCATATTCAATCACTTTTCAGTTCTGGACGACACTTTTTTACATTATTGTACTTTGCAATTAAAATTAAAGATAGTTTTCCTTCTATGGCATTATCGTTTTTACTTTTTTTGACACCCCGTATATGCTGGGTCAAAATTGTTGATTTGACTGTTATTTTCTCAACAAGCAGAACTTTTTATGAAGAATAACTTTTTTCCGTAAAGTCAAAAATAAAAAAGTTTTCCATCTTTTAAGATGGTTTCTGGACACGCTGTATACCTACTGACTTTTTACTTTTTGATAGCACAATTATGAAGGCAGTTAAATGCCTCATGAAAGTTATTTCTTTATTTCGGTTTTGTTTAGGAAATAAGTCCAATTTCGTTATGTAGGATAGGAAAAATGTACTTTCGAGAAAGATGTTTGAAAAAAAGTATAATTGATTTTTTTTCAGTATTGATGCTACAGAAGACACTGGACGGTTAGGAAGGCTGGTTAACCATTCACGGAACAACGCCAATCTCCAGACCAAAACCATTTTAATTGACAAGAAACCAAGACTGGTTTTGATTGCCAAAGAAGACATTAAGAAAGGCGAGGAGGTGAGTAGTTTACGAGTTAGCTTATTTGTGAGTGGGTGAATATTCTCTTCTCTTAATATGTGTTAAATATTTTAGGATGAAATTTTTAGTCTGATTTTAGGTAAAAAAAGTTCAAACATAACGTAATATGAAAAAAAGCGCCCTCAGAGTATGCCGTGGGATCAATGACACATGTCTTGAATTATTACTCTTGAAAGGTAACATAGGTAAAAGGTATAGGTGAATGAAAAATAGAACTGCAAGTAACTGTATCCTAAGGAACCTGCAATACAATCCTGAAATGGGACCTGCATATGCATGCTTATCGTCTAAGCTCAGTCCAAGAATTGTTACCAAACGACAAGCCGCAGCGAATGCAATTTTCAGAGCGGTTTATGGGTAATTTGCATAATAATGAAAACGTATTTGAAAAAACCTTTTTTACTGACTAGGCATAGTTTTACCTCTCTGGTTATGTAAATTCTCAACAAATGAGAATGTGGAGTTCTGAAAATCCACATTTCTTTATAGAGAAGCCTCTGCATTCACAGAAAGTTGGGGTATGGGCGGCCATATCGAAAAGAAGGTTAATTGGATCCATTGGAGTGTCAATTCGGCGCGATACAGTAATGAAATTTTATAAAATTTTGTGAACGCATTAGACGATCAAGAGATGCGACAAGGCTACTTCCAGCAGGACGGCGCAGCAATTCACGTAACTCTTGATAATTTAAATTTTTTGGAAAAATTTTTCGAAGATCCAATCATTAGTCATAATATGCCAGTTAGGTGGTCACCACGGTCCTGCGATCTCACGCAGTGCGACTTTTTTTTATGGCCACACATAAAAAACTCGGTTTTCAAAACCCCTTGTGAAAATTTAGAACACCTACGGGCTAGGATTAGAAATAAATTTCAGGAGATTAACAACTCCCCCAAGTGCTCACCAATGTTTTTGATGCTGTAAAAAGAAGAATGGGGACATGTTTGGAAGTAGAAGGTGGACACGTCTCTCATTTAGTTAAAATTAATAATTTTTAGGTTATTTGTTGTATATGTGTTTTTTTAATTCTGTATTATGCAATAACAATGATAATAATGTAATTTTCTTAAAAATTAAAACTTCAGAACTTGACAATTTTATTTTTCATTCACCTATAGTATACCATTTATCTATGTTACCTTTCAAGAGTAATAATTCAAGACATTCGTGATTGATTCCCCTTATGTTTAGTCCATATGTTATGTCCTTAAATGCTTCGTTTTCAAGATATCAGGTGGTACATTTTCTCTGACTAAACTATGTTTTGAGTATGCCACTGGTAAGCTTTGAACACTTTGTATCTTCAAAATCAAGCATTTTATGTCATTGTAACCAAGTTGAGTGGGCGTATTTTGACTCTGAAATTCTGTTTGTAGATTCTCTATGACTACGGTGACAGATCGAAAGAGTCACTGAAACACCATCCTTGGCTGGCGTACTAAAGACTTGGATATTTAGGTATAAATTGAGTAGTAAAATAGTGAATAAATAGACTGCTTGCGCACCTTCAGAAACTTATTCTATGGACACTTAATAGTTGTCTTTTATTTTAAATAAACTGTTATAAAAATCTCTCACGGGTGGTGATTGCACCAAGAGCGAGTCATCCGGTTTCCTTGCTTAAAAGAATTAAACTAACCAACCTATAAACAAAATTTTCAGTGTTGTCAGTACTGTTAGAATACTAAAATATTCAATCTCTTTTTTTAATCAAATTAACTGTAATATGTCGGTCTCGTGCTCGTCCCAGTTCGGAGTTGAAATATTAATCAATACATTTTTCTTAAGACAGAGTTTTGGTAATTTCTTTTACACTATTTTTCACCTAAAGGATGTCCTTAATTTTTTATTACAGACTACAGTTTTATAGTGTAAAAATGACTCGGTTTTGTGACAATCACCCAGACATATCAAAGCAGACCAAAAATTTATAATTTTTTCCTCATTTCCACTTTTTTGCCATTTCTTTTGTGAGCAAGCAGTCTATTTAGTTTTTATACAGGGGCATTCAAAAATGCCAGTGTTTCAGAACTAGGTACCAAGCTTTAAAATGTATGCCACTATAGTAAGAATATTTTTGTCATTGGTAATTTTTTGCAATGTGAAATTTTTGTTTTTATTTTGAAATGTATTTTTTATGTTCCTGTATAATTAGGAAAAACGATATACTTGAGTGTTTAAAAGGTTCACAGTGATTTTATTTAGTGTGTAGTGTAGAAAGTTCAAAACAAGTGTATTTTAAAATATTATAGAGCAATTTTGACTATGTTAAAGGCGTTTTTTATTTAGAAAAATGTCTTTAATAAAAAAAAACATGATCGAGTTTGGCCTTGTAGAAGAATTTTTAATAGTTGTAAGTTTGATAGCCGTAAAGTGATATATTTATTTTTTGGTATCATATAGGGTTTAGCAAAAAATCTGGGCCTAAACTTTTTCTGTCCAAAAAATCAGAAAAACTGATTTTTTGTTAATTCACTTCATTTGTCTGACAAATTTTGTACTGTTGCTGCTGTTTTAAAATCAAATGCCACCTTGCGATATGTCGTTAAAAAGGAAATTTGATGGCATATTATGGATTTGGAGACATTAGTATTAAAATCTTACATAATTATATTTTGTTAAACCCTGTATAATTACCAGAAACGATGCCTATATAAAGTCACAATTATCGACATTCATTTTGTTGTAATACAGGGTCTTTCTCAGGTAAGAAACCTAAAAGAACTTAGGAGATGATTCTAAAGTTAATTTTGGATTATCTGCAGGACGAGTTTTTAAAGTGTTACAAGGCGATATCTCGAACAAGAAAAAGCCAAGGGGGGTGAAATCCGGGGCCCTAGCAGGCCAGTTGACCAGACCAGGTCCAATCTACCTGTTTTAAAATAATATATACAGCGTGTCTTCGGAAGTTCTTACCATATGGAAAAAATTTTTATTATTGATTTTACGAAAAAAAGGGCCTCTTTATAAAAAGTTCTGCATCGTAAGAAAATAGCATTTCCATTAAAAAATTTCATCTAGTACATACAGGGTGGCTCAAAAATGTAAATGTCCTAATACACGTGAAGATAAAAAGACATAAAATCGTTATTTAAAGGTAAACTGCAACTGCAAATGTGCCAGAATTAACTTTTTTATGTTAGTAAATTAGGTTTGGAACATACAGGAGGTCCCAAAAATAAAATTAATTTTTGTATATCGCCTTTACAAAAAAGTATATCTTCATAAAAAGTTCTACATTGTGAAAAAAGAGAATGGTTATTCAAAAATTTTATATAGGACATACAGGTGGCAAAATAATTTAAATTTAAATTGTGACACTCAGCTGTTTAAGCCACCCTGTATTGTCCTACATCAAGTTTATAAATAACCATGCTCTTTTTTACAAGGTAGAACTTTTTATGAAGATATACTTTTTTTGTAAAGTTGATAATTTTATTTTTGGGACTCTTGTATGTTCCAAACCTAATTCACTAACACACAAAAAGTTATCTCTAGTACATTTACAGTGGCAGTTTACCCTTAAATAACGAATTTGTGTCTTTTTAGCTTCACGTGGATTGGAACTTTTATATTTTTGAGCCACCCTGTATGTCCAAGATCAAATTTTGGAATGACGATGCCATTTTCTCATGATGCAGAACTTTTTATAAAGAGGCACATTTTTTAATAAAATCAATAATAAAAATTTTTACCATATGGTAAGAACTTCCGAAGACACGCTGTACATACTATATATATATATATATATATATATATATATATATATATATATATATATATATATATATATATATATATGTATATATTATATGTGTATATTAAACCTTAATTAAATAAACTTGATAAAACCCCCGAAGACATACTCCCCCAAAATTATCATGTCAGCTTGCACATTAAAATTCGCTTCAGTGTTTAATTGAACAATAAATTGAGAAATAATCGTTGAAACGTCAAAACTCTCAACTGACTTATGTAAAAATATCTCATTTCCATGGACTTGATTTATTGGTAAAATTTGTTCATTTTTTAAACTCAATCAAAATTTGTTAACCATAAGACCGAAAGAGCAAATCAAAAAAGAAATTGCACACATACATACTTTTTTACGTAGATTAGAATTTTATAAACAAAAGTACATCATCCCATTTAAAATTCCAAAGTTCCCCCCCCCCCCCCCCACACCTCTCAAAATAGAGAAAGTTGGTAAATGTCAAAAATATGTTTAAATATGTCCCTCCATCTCCCTATTAGCTCACCAAAATGCCATGAAAATATTTTAAACCATTTTCGAGATATTGTCTTGTAACAATTTAAAAAAACTCCTCCAGTATATCCACGTGTAGTCGATTGCGCTGAGTTTCGGGTATAGAAGGTGACCTAGGTTTTTAAGCTTTCAATTTATTTTACGTTTTTAAAGAAATGTCATCATCTTAGGCGAGTCAGATGCAGTGTTGTCGAAGTGTATTTTTTATATGCTCTTTAACAGCAACGATTTTACAAGAGTTTAAATTTGAAAATATTACAATATTATTTACCTATCCTTAGACCGATACCAAACCATTGTATTCAAAGAATAAATGGCGTTGTGAAATTCCTCGCTTTACCGTCCAATCCTTGTATCTTTTTGCGGTTTGCGAAAGTGTCAGTATTAAGATGGTTTTTAGTATTAGATTAGCCAGAATTGATTCGTATTAATTACTAGACAAACTAGCTAGTTAAAAGGAAATATCCCTACTTTAGTGTTCAGCATTTTATACGACGTAAAGGTTAAAATCTGCTACAGTTACCGGGTGAGTCAACGATTTCGCGGAGTAATTTTACGCCTTGGACATAAGTTTGTAGATATTAAGCTTTTGTGTTAAGATATTCTGCACAGTTTAAAAATATTTTAAATTATACAGGGTGCGTTCAAAAAGTAGAGTGTTAGAAAGTTAGAATTTTTAATGGAACACCCTGTATTTGAAGGGATTTTTGAATTTTCCAGGACTATAAAGAATATAGACAAATTCTCGAATACACCGAAATGGGACCGAAAGCGGGTCTGCCTTGAAACATTTGGGGTTTACTAGCTTAAGGTTTAAGAATTTGTTTTTTCGCCATTATATGTATACATAGTACATATGTATATATATATATATATATATATATATATATATATATATATATATATATATATATATACAGGGTGTTATATAATTTACTGCATATATTTGAATGAATGACTCCTGGGGTAGTCTACAGACACACCCAATACTTTTTTCGCTCAAATCGCACATTTTTTATTTTAAAAAATGCCCAAATACCGGCCCTTATCCGACCCATCTGAAGAGCCTGACGTCACTGGCTCTAATATTATAAAGAAAAAACAAATGATCCAGTCGGGGCATTGCCAAACTTAAATAATATTGTGACATCTCATTTTTTTATCAGTCTTAGTGAAAACCGAAAATAATCAAAAGTATTTTTAATTCCACAGACGGAATTTGCCAAAGATTTATCAAAGATGTGTATTTTAATTTAATAAGTGCAAATAATATTGTGACACCTCATTTTTTTATCAGTCTTAGTGAAAACCGAAAATAATCAAAAGTATTTTTAATTCCACAGACGGAATTTACCAAAGATTTATCAAAGATGTGTATTTTAATTTAATAGGTGCAATTTTTTTACTTAATATCGGAAAATATGGAGCACTAAAATATTTGACATCTTATTTACAGGCTTCACAATAAAAGAGGGGGAAGCACCATCTTGTTGTAGCCATATATTTTGACACAGCACAAATTGGCTTACTATTTCATTGGTGTAAAATGTGGCGGGGTTTTTAATTTTTTAAACAATTTTCTCGTTCAGTACAGTAATGGAATAGTTTTCGAGAGAAACTCGTCTTCACTTTTGTAAAATACATAATGTCTATCCCTGTTTCCTTAATAAATAATAGGCTAATTTGATTGAATGAAACAGACCCATACAGTCGGAAATAATCTACAGGGTAATAGTTTTTCCGAGTTTATATACCGGGTGACCACCACAAACAATTTTTTTTAATCTCCCTATATCTTGTATCTTGTTGCTATAAATTATAAATCCAAAACATTAGAGTCGCCTCCTAATATACACTTTCACAGGTGGTATGGTAAACCATAATCTGAAGATTGGGGTTTAAACTACACTTGTGAAATTCAGCCTTAGAACACAGATTCTGTAGAAACCATATGTATCGGCAAATTATAAGAAATGTCGAGAACTGTCGCTTTATAGGCCTAAAAAAAGAATTAGAAAGAGTGTTCAAATAGTGGCAGGTACTGTTTAAAAAATGACCATAGGTTAGTGACCAAAAGCTGTTCAAAACTGTCATGTACTGTATTATTTTTTGATTAGTTTTTGGAAGAAGTTTGAAAGTGTAAAATTGTTAGATGAGGTAGGTTTCTTATTTATTTTCAACAATAGTATTAATTTTTTTGAGTTGAACTTTTATTTTTCGTGTATATAAATTTAATATCTTCTGTCAGTTTGTATTGTCACGCTACGTAATTTATAAAGGGGGACAAAAAGGGGTGCGAAGCACAAAAAGCTTAAATTCGGCTTATAAACTCAAAAAATAAGCAAATCCTTTTCAGTTTTTAACCCCCAAAGGGGAAAAAATGGAGTTTACATTTTTAACAGAAAGGCCTACATCTAACAAAGCGCTGAAGATAAGGGGGGTCTCAGGATATGGGATGTTTCACGCCCGCCACGCCCAAAGTCTAGGACATGAATGTTTAAGAGTTGTTTCCAGAAACAGGGTCTGTTTTAGCTGTTTTGTAGCTGTTTCCTGAAACAGGGTCTGTTTTGTAGCTATTTCATAGTTTTTTCTTGAAACGGTTTGCCTTTAGCCGTTTTGTAGCTATTTCATAGTTGTTTCCTGAAACAGGTTTTGTAGCTATATTACAATGTTTGGAAAGTTATGAAACAACTACAAAACAGCTTAAAACACACCCTATTTCAGGAAACAACTGTGAAACAGCTAAAAAACACCCTGTTCCGGGAAACAACAATGAAAAAGCTATAAAACAGACCCTGTTTTAGGAAAAAACTATGAAACAGCTACAAAACAGAGAAAAACAGACCCTGTTTCTGGAAACAACTCCTTAACAGCTATAATAATAATAATAATAATGTATATTTAAATTAATTACAATTTAAATATGTTATATATATATATATATATATATATATATATATATATATATATATATATATATATATATATATATATATATATATATATATCCTAAACTTTGGGTTTGGTGTCCCATATCCTCCTACTAGACCCTCGAGCTAAATTTCTGGTTGCGCCACTGTATGGGTTCGTATTAATAAATAAGAAACCAATATCCCTTAAGAGAGGTTAGATCGCCAATTTGTTGTGATTGACAAAGTTTTACAATGTATTTTTCCTTAGATAAGTGTATAAGGTTCAACTTATGTTAGGTTTTAGCATTTTTTTTCTCTTTAGTACAAATCTTAAGGGTACTTAACGGTATTTTATATTTGATGGGGCGGAAAAATGCAGGGTAGTGTAAAAATTTACAGCAAGTGAAAAACGGAACGTTGCTAAGGTAGGACGATTGCGATTGGCTGTAGCCTAGCAACGTTCTCTTGACCATCTTTCTCTTACTCTCAAGAATCGGGAACCTGAAGGAACTTCCATTAAGTTTTATGAAAAATAAAATTAAATAGTCGGAAATTGCAGGGGCGGCTGGTGAAATTTCGAAGATGTATATCTCTGTTCCTACTTACAGGACCCTTACCAAATTTAGGGGTTTTAATAGTGAGCCCACTGGGAATGTTTTGGTAAAGAAAAAAAAACATTTTGTAATTTGCGAAAAAAAGTTAAATTTTTGGTGTGCCCCTCCTAAGAAAAAAATGAACACGTCTAGGTATTTTATTTTTTATTTTTTCTAAACAAAGTTTACATCAGTTTGTCGACAGTTTGTAAATTTTGAGAGAAAAAGATGTGTTAGTAGAAAGTTATAGTGATTTGAATTTTTTAAGCCTAAAATATAATTAAAAAAAAAATTCAAATGACTATAACTTTCTACTAACACATTTTTTTCTCTCAAAATTTAAAAGCTATCGACAAAATGATGTAAACTTTGTTTAGAAAAAATAATAAATAAAATACCTAGAAGTGTTCATTTTTTTCTTAGGAGGGGCACACCCAAAATTCAACTTTTTTTCGCAAATTACAAAATATTTTATTTCTTTACCAAAACATTCCCAGGAGGCTCACTATCAAAACCCCTTAATTTGGTACGGGTCCTGTAAGTAGGGACAGAGATATACAACTTTGAAATTTCACCAGCCGCCACTGAGAAATTGTATCAGTTGTTGCAATTTTTTTAACCACCTTGTTTAAAATTAATCAAGAGCATACTTTCCTCTTTCTTTCGCATACTTATGCCCCTTCTCCAATGGTGACTTAACATCAGAAAGTGCCTTTTTAATTTATACCACGACTAACAAAAAGTAAGAAGAAAATCTTTTATTTTGTTTTAAATATAAATTTTTCATATCATGTTAATATCAACAATAATTTATTGTGATACAATGTTTTTTGTTAACAAAAAAACGTTAAGATTTACTTGTTTAATATTTATTTTATTGTAAATTTTCTTATACGGTCGACTGTTTTATGTCCAAATATACAAGGTAAGTCATAATTAGAAGACTTGTTGCATCATCTAAATTTGTTTTAAAATTTGTAAATGAACTGGTTTATTCAAGAGTTCCTCTCATCATATATACAGGGTGTGTATGTTTTAAATTAACAAAGAGTATTTAATATTTGCAAAATGTGTGAAGTTTTTTTACAAAGATTTTTGTCTTTGAATAATATAGCAAAACATTAATTGTATCTGGCTTTTTGGGATACTAAATTACACATGTAAGGCGATGATTCCTTGGCTGATATTAGGTAAAAGGTTTATACAAATGCATACTCTATTTTAAGGATAAAACACTTAATATACACAAGCATTTCAGGACCTACATTTATACAAACTTTTCTATTTAAAATTCGGCCAGAAATCACACCCTTAGGTGAGGTTTAGGAATACCCTGTATAATATTATGTAATAAACACTACAATTATTATTTATTACAATGTTTACTTTTCTTTAATAATAATAAGCTCCTTAGAGAAGTTTTATTAAAGATATGACAAAATTTTAAGTATTTCTTTAATTATTTTTAGTTAAATATAATTGTAGAATATTACGAATATAATTTTTCCTCATGGCGTGCGGCCATATTGTCGACACACCCTGTATATAATTTTAAATTTGTTAAAAATCTCTTTAGTATTAAATACCAATCACTGTAGTATTATTTAGCTTTCGTAGTACGAAAAAATCGAATTTGTTCAGAAAACTTGAAAAATATACTAGGTGTCCTCAAACTATCATTCTTTTCAAATTTGTGTAAGTATAACATTTATCAATTTTTCACGTTTTACCAGTATTCTGGGTTAGGTCTTATTTGAAAACACAGAGTGTATATATTTTGTCTTACAAAAATAAGCGTCTATAGCGTCCTGGGGAATCATCTTGCCCACATTTTAGTGTCAGATAAATTAAAATATATTATACATTAATAAAGATGTAAAAAGAAATTTAGCATTTATGACAAAATAATGGTAAATTTCTTCTTACATCACTATTAATGTATGTATCGTATTTTTTCTGGCACCGAAATGTCAACAATTAAAATCCCCATCACAAAAAAACACAAATATAAAAAAATATATATTTATTTATATTCACAAATTTGTTACTTGGGTTTGAAGAATAAACTATTTTTCTAAGTAGTATCTAATGGGCATTTTAACCAAGGGGAAAAAGGATTGACCTTTGAGGACACCCCGTAGAAAGTTTTTTAAATCTCATTTTCATAGAAAAATCGCACTAAACCTAGCAAGGTAATGGATTAAAACATATTTAATCCGTTCATAAGAAACAAACAGATTTTCTAATTTACTTTTATAAGTTTTTAGACCATTTCAGTTTGAATACACAAGACCTGTTCATGTTGCTTTGGTTACGGTTACGTTTGACAGGAATCAAGTTGGTGACAGATGACATTTAGGTCATTGTTTAAATGTCAACTGAAATCAAATCCACGTGAAAACGTCTACATGGTTTTCTGAATATTTTTAGGAATCTGATATAATATAGTGGCTTAGTAGACTAAAATTTTTACCGGAATTGTCGATAGACTCATACAGGAAACGTTTTTTGTACGTTCACCATATTTATGTAGTTTTGCGGTGATTTGTATACTGATTATTAAATAATTAATTTGACAATGTAGTTTTCATATTGTTTTGATTAAGAAACAATAAAATATTTATTTAAGAATGTTTATTTTTATTTTATCCCATTAAAAATGACCATTAAAATAGATATAGTTGCACAACATTAGACTTATTAACAATGACAGGACAAAAACCTGTGAAAACAACTGTTAACTATAAGATCTTAATTTAAACCAGTACTAAATCTTAAACCTTCTTAGTGAATCTGAACGTAAATGTTTAAACACGTGTTTTACAGTTTTGAATAAATCAACCCCTAAGGGGGTGAAATGGGGGTTTAAAGTTTATAATGGAGTAAAATTGTTTTTCGGTTCTATTACCTTGAAACTACGTGAAAGTATACCTATACCACGCGGACAATGTCGCGGGCGAAAGCCAGCATTATATATATACATTATATATATATATATATATATATATATATACAGTATGTCCACGGATAGAGGTCACAAGAGGACAAATGGACAAAAAATTTCATTGTTCGAAAAAAAATCATTTTTGGTAAGCTTCTGCTTCTTAAAAAAATACGGTCTACGAAGAAAATGTTTGACTTTTTTATACAGGGTGCTCAAAAAATACAAAAATAATAAATTATGTGAAGAGTAAACTACCTTTATTTTTCATTTTAGAGCAAAATGATAAAGACAAAAAATATTTCAAATTCCAGTCAAAATTTAAATTCAAAATATCAGCTGAATATTTTACTTTTTATTTTTGTGTTATAATTTTATCAAATATTGCTGTACCTACGTTTTCTAGGTAATTTTTGCCTTGTCCACCTCATCTCACTATCTTTTACGACAAATGTCAGAAAATTTCAAATGTTTACAACAAAATTTAAAATATTTGCAAAATTTAAAATTTTTGCAACAAAATTTAATTTGCAACAAAATTTTAAATTTTCTGACATTTGCCGTAAAAGATAGTGAGATGAGGTGGACAAGGCAAAAATTACCTAGAAAACGTAGGTACAGCAATATTTGATAAAATTATAACACAAAAATAAAAAGTAAAATATTCAGCTGATATTTTGAATTTAAATTTTGACTGGAATTTGAAATATTTTTTGTCTTTATCATTTTGCTCTAAAATGAAAAATAAAGGTAGTTTACTCTTTACATAATTTATTATTTTTGTATTTTTTGAGCACCCTGTATAAAAAAGTCAAACATTTTCTTCGTAGACCCTATTTTCTTAAGAAGCAGAAGCTTACCAAAAATGATTTTTTTTCGAACAATGAAATTTTTGGTCCATTTGTCCTCTTGCGACCTCTATCCGTGGACATACTGTATATATATATATATATATATATATATATATATATATATATATATATATATATATATATATGTATATATATATATATATATATACATGTTTTTATGTCAAGTTGAGATCCGATCATATTTTGGACTACCCGAGATCCACCTGAACAAATAAAGGTATTTAAAAAATCTGTTGTAAAAGTCAATAATTGTGTGTTTTAATTTATGGTACCACCAGAGGGGTAGGTCATTTTCAAATTTTTATATACACACAGTATAATGTGAAGTAGAGATCCCTTATAATACTTGTAATAGGCGAGATCCGACCTTGTAAATTAGGAAATATATGCGTAACGTGAGATCCAACCATGTTGCCAATTTTACTGCTACGATTTTATTGCATTTTACAGTGCTCTATACATATGAAAGATGATGATTGAAGACAACTGCCCTTACCATGTATTTATTTTACATATCGTTTTCTAAATGTCCGCGGTATTCTGACACAATAATAAAATCGTACAAAGTATCTATAAAATTTTCAAGTGAACCGGAGGTATTTCAATTAAGAACTGCAAGGAAAGTTCTGAGTAAAATACTTCCCATATTAATACAAAATTAATAACCTATTGGGGGCCTTTCTTATTTTTTAAGATTAGTATAATGATTTTGTATAACATTTGTGAATATCTCTATTAGTATCCATAAAAAGATAAATTCATTATAATGGTGTTAGGATTTAGTACACCGTATCTTATACAATATTTTCGATTATGCTGCAGTTGGGTAGGGTAGATGGGTTTTATTTTAATTTTTACACGCATCTTGTCATATTAAGAATTTTATTTTCTTTACGTTCCATGCATTGACTATTTTTTATCTTTTGCTGAGTATGCAATATCATGGGCATGGGAAACCTTGAAATACTCAGATTACACGATCCCTCTAGGGATCAATATTTTTAGTCTCCTTGTATACTAAATCTACTTGCCAACAATATAAAGTCACATTTGCTTGAAAATAAATACTTATTTTTTTATTGGTCCTATATCGGCAATTTTTGTTTAAAAATTTTTTTACATTGCTATGCCATGACACTATAAATTAATTAAATCATATTCATTTGCCTTTCTTTAATTTGACACGTAAATAATGGTGATCTAAAACCTTAATAAAGGTTCTTTTTGAGGCACCCTGTATAATACATTAAAAGTCTTTTATGCCAAAGTTATTATTTTTAAAAGCAAAGCTTTTTATGCAGAGTAATTTCCCCCCAACAAATGGTAATAAAAAAGTTTTCCATTTGGCAAGCAGATTCACAGACACGCTCTATATTGTTTACATTTTTTTGTAGACTTATTTTAGTTAAATTTTTTTTTTCAGGAAATATACATAAAATACTAAACAAAGAGCAATTATTATTTTATTTACTTTTCTTTAAAATTTTCCTTAGATTTACATATATAGCATACATACTATGTACAATAACTGTAAATACGGGGTTGGCCAATGAAAACGAAACAGACTGAATATCTGATTCCATGTTTATTTTTACAAAAATCGCTCGTACACGTACTTAATTAGATTTGTCAAGGGAGAGGTTTTTTTGTTACCATTATCAATCATTATCAATACTGCAACTTCAACCCCTTAGAAAGGGTGGGACCAACCCTTAAAATTTAAAAGGAAATAAGGGTCTTGCAATACATCATTTTAAAAGTCTCACTAAGTACTTTATGATTCTAAAATATTACGATATTATTCGTCCCGAGAACAAAATGGAGACTTGTTTAAACAAATATTTTAAAATACGATGTACAATGTTTAATTGGCGGTTTAAAAATACGCTTCTGATGATAGCAAGAGGTTATTATTTAGCTCTCCCCAGCCCCCACTAATTGAAATAAAATTTGAATTGTGTTAAAAATCAGATCTAAAATTATTGAAATGACATTGAGTGTGTTAGTGGGGGTGGGGAAGGGCTAAATAATTTTTTTTAGCCTCTTACTATCATTAGAAACGTATTTTCAAACTGCTAATTAAAAACTTCAGCAATACCCATTAACATGCATTACAGAAATATTCAACAAGCCGCCATTTTGTTCTGAGGGCGAATAATGACGTAATATTCTAGGATCATAAAGTACTTAATGAGACCTTTAAAATGATGTATCGCAAGACCCCTTTTTCCATTAAAATTTTAAGGGTTGGTCCCACCCTCCCTAGGGGGTTGAAGTTACAGTTACAGAAGTTACAAGCCAAGCCCCACCAATAACATATCGGAAACCACAAAAGATTTAAATTGGGTTAAACTAATACAAAGTTACGCATTTAGGAGTCCAACTATATGGCACCAAACAAGTAAGAAAATTTTAATTAGCATTGGAATGAAAAATATAAATTTGCCCAAATTGATTGATTGATTTTATCGCCTACATACCCTTCAGGCATACAAATTCAGGTTTTTGTCGATATCTTTGTACTAAAGGAAAAATTTTAAATTTCTCTCGCATTAATCTGGCTGCTAGTTGACCATCTTTACAGATAAAAAAAACATTTTTTCTAAACAATAAAGAAAAATGATGGGAACTTCAAAACTTTTCCACAATAAAGGTCTAGCAGCCGCAGATATTGATGGAAGAATAATTTAAAATTTTTATACTAGTACAAAGATACCGGCAAAAAACTGAGTTTCTATGCCCTGAGGGTATGTAGGGGATGGAACCGCCTTAACATTAGGAATGTCCCAAAAATACGCATTCTGAAAAAACTAGCCCATTTTTTTATTGCATGTGCGATGACAACTAATTCTTGTTTTATGAGTAGCTAACTCAATTTGTAAGCCTTTTCTTGTAAAATTTCAATTACATGGGCGGCTTAGAAAGAAAACGTAATTTTTAAGTGTCTGCATACCTTTATTTGCAGGATAGTTCAAATAAAGGACTAGGTATCACAATAAAAGTAGATGAAATTTTTACGAATAACTAATTTATGCATTCACGAAAACAGCAGCTATTTTGAGCTACTCATGAAACGACAATTTTTAGTCATCGCGTATGCATTAAAAAATGTGGATTAATATTTACAGAAAACGTCAATTTTGGGACAAACTTGTAAGATTTTAGATTATACCATTCTGTATATTACCAAAAAAATAGAAAACTAACAGTACTAAAAGACCTAAAAAGTATCAAAAATTAAAAATTTTGGCGGCCACATGTACGGTTACGATCGTCGCATCTGACTATATTTCCAGCTGAGTCTCTATCTGGGGTAAAGTGATGTTGGATCCAACCATTAATGATATATAACCATTGTTGATATAATATAAAACATAAGATTTAAGCAGCTTGAACGCGCTGTATAAGATCCAATAGAAATCGGTAGTAGATATCACGTGCGCAAGCTGTACAGTCAACTCGCTCCGCCAACGTTGCCGTTATTGTCGGATCTCGCCTTAACTAGGATACACAACACTAGATGCAGACGATCAGAGCGCCCTCTGAAAGTTTGTTTTTGAACCCAAATTGTATGTAATATGAAAAAAAGGTGTAAAATGAGATCCAAACAAAAATTTGTAGAAATTCGTTAGAGGCAGTATCGAACCAAATGCCGCTCATATCCACGCAAAACAAGGCGAGGTCCAAATTCGGATCTCTCTTTGCAAAACAGATCTCGGGATGTCTACTATTTCACTGAAATGGATCTCACCTTAATCAGGAAATGTATATATATATATATATATATATATATATATATATATATATATATATATATATATATATATATATATATATATATATATACAGTGTGTGCCCGATATTTCTTAACAAATGGGATTTTTTTTATTATGTATTTCTCAGAGTTTTCCTTTTAAGGTTAGCTTTTGCTTATCTCCAAACCACTTTTCGATATATCAAATTTATTTTACTTATACAGGGTACCTCAAAAATAAGGTATTCAACTTGTAAAAATTAAAAATTTTAAATTTTTGAGATATACAAAATAAATTCTATACCCAGAGAAAAAAGTTAAGCCTCACTTCAGTCCAGGTTATACAGGTGAGAATATAATTAAGGTCAAAAAATGGATTTCAAAATATCTAAACTAATTGTTCATTGGGTGATCGGGAAAAAATAACATTTCCCGATCACCCAGTGAGCAATTAGTTTAAATATCTTGAAATCCATTTTCTTGTATTTTTTGACCTTAGTTATATTCTCACCTGTATAACCTGGACTGAAAATAAATGAGACTTAACTTTTTTTTTGAGTATAGAGCACTTTATTTTGTATATCTCAAAAATTTAAAATTATTACATTTTTAATTTTTACAAGTTACATTACCTTATTTTTGAGGTACCCTGTATATGTAAAAATAAATTTGATATATCGAGAATTTTGTCAAAAATTGGTTTGGAGACAAGCAAAAGCTAACCTTAAAAGGAAAACTCTGAGAAATACATAACAAAATAATTTCCCATTTGTTAAGAAATATCGGGCACACACTGTACATATACAAAAGAAACTGACAGACTGACATATCAACGCACAGCCCACACCGCTGGGTCTAGAAACTTGAAATTTTGCACAGAGGTTTCTTATATAACGTAAGCATCTACTTAGGAAGGGTAAGTATTAAAAAAAATGTTTAAACATGTGTTTTACAGTTTTTAATAAATCGGCCCCCAAGGGGGTGAAATGGGGGTTCAAAGTTTGTAATGGAGTAAAATTATTATACGGTTGTTACCTTGCAACTACGTAAAAGTATTCTAAAAAATAAACAAATGTTTTATAATTTTTTAGAAATCAACCCCTAAGGGATTCGAACTTTGTAATTTAATTACGGATACCACGCGGACGAAGTCGCGAGCGAAAGCTAGTTTGCTATAAAAATCAATGACTTTCCTGCGTAGACCCATAAAAAAGCTATAATTGATCAAAAATTAAAGGAAATTTTACATTTTCTACTTTTCCTAATTTAATAAGTACATTTCTGTCGTATTTTATCAAGAATAAGTTCGACAAACATAATTTTGTCTGTTTGACGAGATCTTCTTGGGACCCACTGCATTTCTTAACAATATAGATTTCATCCGTAATAAAAAACTTCCTGGAAATTCAAACTCCCGCCCTCCATCCATTTATTAATGAAAACTGACCTACCCTACCCTTCTCGCAACCTATTCCGCTTGCGCGAAGCGCCAGCGTGACGTCACGCGTCGATATCCAAAGCCCACTGTGCACCGCTGTTTTCCCGAAACCAAAGTGCCCGATTTTCGCGATTTTATCATTTATAACATTACGTCTCACAGTTAGAATTCAAAAATGTAAGTAAACGCATGTATTTTTGGTAATTTTTAAAGGATTTGCGTCTTTTTCGTTAAACTTTTGGGTAAGCGCGATTTTCCGGGGTGAGAAATTTAGGGCGGCGTTGGACGTCGTGGATTTCTTTTGTTTTTCATGGCACACTTTAATTTTGGATAGTTTTAAGGCAATTTTTAGGGAAATACCTTTTGTTTTAGCCCTGAAAAGGCGAATTTTATGTATATTAGTGATTAATTTTTGCGATAGCACCAAAACAAAATTATCTATTGATTAAATTTGAAATATTAATTTTAGGAGTTGTGTAGGAGTGTTGTAGAGGAAAAAGCGGCTTGTATTAATAAATTACTTTGTTTTATATAAATAGCAGATATGCAGCAATAATTAGCAAGTTATTTAGTCAGTTTCTGCAAAAATACTGATACATCTTTATAGAAATGTATCACAAAACGCGGTGTGAAAGAGATTGTCAAGGGGTTATGTGTAACTAAGGGAAATTAAAATACAAGAAATCAGTACTTCTAAAATATTATTTTTTTCATAATTTTCGGCAAGAAAACTATAGAAAATTGATTTTGAAACCGTACGTTCCTGTGTGCGCATGCGCAATACGGGCTCACAAAGTTCAAGTCGTATTGTAATCTTTAAATATCGAACAATTCCTTTAATTTTCTTATTTTTCTTTTTATAAGGTTTCCCATGATTATATGGGGCTTGGTTTGCGTATTTGTTTTATTTTTAGAAATGTGTGTTTATTTTGTCCTGAAGGTCTGAAGGGGTAGTAATAATAATGATGTATTTTGATTGATTTATGGAATGTTTTCACACACCCTTTGGTTTGTAAATATGTTTGTCTGAAATAGAGATTATAATGATGAGAAAATAGTGTAATTAAGAGCACTGATTACGATTATTATACTAACATTTTTGTGGGTACCCTTAAAAAACTTTATACTGCACTATACAAAAATTTGAAAGTCTTCTGGGAAAGCAGGAAAATGTAAAGAACAGTGTCAACGTGGTATCAGATTATTGGTAGCCCAAACAGTAAGGACTGTACAGGGTGTCCCGTGTCCGGATTTCGTTCTAATTCCAGGGTATCTCGCTTGTTATTAGCGATAGAGAGTTGCGGTTTTCTCGAAGTGTTGCTACTTTTTGATGAAACGAAAAATGTCATAAAACTATTTTTCATGGCCCCCTTCGTTTTTGACATACAGGACGAAATTGATTTTTTTCCATTTTCTGACCCCCTCGCATTTCAGTTATCTTGTAACTTATAACTTAAAATGGATCCTATTAGAGTTATCTACGTAGAATCGAATGGCGGTTAGATTTTCATTGGAAATGGAACACCCTGTATATTTCTTAACCAGTAAGTTTCCCCTTTCGTGAGCTTTTCAAAAATATATAACACTTTATAGTTATTTTTTATTTTTAGCCCTTAAATCGAATTATTTAATTTTAAACTTTAATTTTGCATAGTTCGCTGTGACGGGAAGAGTCAGTTATTGTCATTAAGTTACTAGTTTTATATTACTTACCTCTAATCCAGTATTTATCAATTTTAAATAACAATATGGCAGTATATAAATGACAATTTTACCAATAGCAAAAAGTATATGTTGGATGTTGGAATGCTTTATACGATGCGACGAAAATACTGATCATCACTGATCAGGCGACTGATATGTATTTAGAAAGGTATTTATTTTCTTATTATGTCTGGTAATTCCTCGTCCTTTTTTGCGGCTCGTGACAGTATCAGTATTCAGATGGAACTTATCAGATTAAAAATAAATATAAATATTGTCGTGATCAGCTTCTTCTGCGAGTAAAAATTAAAACATTAAAAAAAAATTCTGTATTTTGGGGAAATACAAAAAGAGTTTTTGAGAAAAATTCACTTGATCTATATAAATTACTTTAATCCCATATGCGAACGAAGCCGTGGGTTAAAAAAATTGTAAAACTAGAATGTATTATTTTTTTGACTTCAGGTCCGCAGGCGACACATTAGGTACGGGCGGAGCGGGGGCGGGCGGCGACGATGGTATCGTGGGCGGTCCCAGGACGCCCCAGCAAGTTGCCGCCCAGAAGAGGCTGCAGCAGACGCAGGCTCAAGTCGACGAAGTCGTAGACATCATGAAGACGAATGTAGAGAAGGTCTTGGAGAGGGATCAGAAATTGTCCGAATTAGATGATAGAGCTGGTAAGTGGAACAGGGTTATTCAGAGGTGTAATTAGCATTCCTAAGGGTGTCGCTCACTTATCAACGCGGCATCGCCTCGTCTCTATCCCCGGAAAATGTGTATTCTCCTTCAGATAAATGAATATTCTTGACGTGATGTGATAACCTCGAAAATCTGAAAATCCATAAAAATGCAGATATGACTTATCCTTATACAAAAAGTCACAAAATAAAAAGAATGTGATTTGTCTAGTCTAAATCAAATATATTTACAACGAATATTTTTGAAACAAAAACTTTCTTTGTAGGATGCATAGATTGGATAAAAAAAATTTAGTCAACTCGGGGGCCCTCCAAGTTAAGGGCTCGGAGTACCTTTTACACAAATTCTCCCCCCACCAAACTATCGACTTTTTTGTAAATAGTCGTGTTAATTGGGTAGAATTTTAGGGCTGGGTTTCGGGAACCACTGAACTAGATGGTATAAATGTAAACTCGCACTGAGTCGTAAGAAGTTATGGTAAATCCAGAAGAGAGAATGCAATTATAGGGAAATGGCATATAACGAACTACTTATGATATGAATAGATAATTAAAAACTCGTTCGCATTCGCACAAGCCTTCGAGATATTTCAATTTGCACTGAATTATCTCTAATAGAATTTACTTCCAATTGGATGTTTCGCTTATATAAACCATCTGTTACATGCCAGCAACGTGTTTTCAGCAGAAACGGCACATCGTAACCTTTGACATTATGACAAAATACGTTCTTAAATATTCAGGATTTCACCACTGCATTGCCATTATAATACGTTTAACTAAAGTTGAAATCAAAGCAAATAGTGATAACACTAATAAATTATTGTTTCTAGTTTTCGAGTAATTTTTTGTAGAGGTACCAAAAATAAATTCTAGTAAACACAAAATTTCTAAAATTAAAAAAAACGTCCCTTATTAAAAATAATTCTAGGTATTTCCGCTGCTTTAAAGTTTACCGACTGGCGCGGCGTGGGCGATCCTATTATTATTCTTATTATTTGTGCTCTTCACTTTCAACAATTACCTATATGATTATGTTCTGCATTGCAGATTATACTACATAAGCCCTGTCGGCATGATTTTATGATAAACAGCAAATACAAGTAGGGGCATACGTATGCTTATGTCTTATGTCTTCACTAGCCAAAATCTTTCGAATTCGGCGCGATAAAAGCGAAAGCATTTTTGCTGGCGGTCTTTTGATGTCAACATTCGTCGGAAGATATCAATTAAAATATGAGCTCGGCATAGCAGCAGCTCAAATGGCTCAAGTAGCGACCCTATTTGTATACCACTGTATTTATAACAATTATTACCTCATGTAATAATAAATAAACTTGGCGACGTTTGGTCCAGAGGCGTCGATGCCGGAAATAAGTAAGTGCGTATATACCGCATTTGATAAATGCAAGTTCGACTCGCACATAGAGGGTTCCGTACAACATACAATATTATGAATTTCTCATAGAACGCAAAATTCTAAATAGTCTAGTCCAGCGTTTCCCAAACTGTGGGTCGCGACCCACTGGTGCGGACTTTCAACTCAGTGCTGTTTCGCAAGAGATTTAAATTATGCTGCATCGGATGGAACGAAGTTTTTGTACAAAACACACTGTGATTAAACATTTTTTTCTTGTTCTATTTATATGATTTTTATTTTGTTTTTATATTTTTCAGATGCTTTACAGCAAGGCGCATCACAATTTGAACAACAAGCGGGTAAACTTAAACGAAAATTCTGGTTACAAAATTTAAAGGTAAGTTAAATGAGAATCCATCGATCAACAACTAAACAAAAAGTTAATAGTATTCCTTTATAAATGTGGGAAATAAATATACTTAAGAACAGAGTCTTGTGGAAAGAGATAGACTATAGACTAATTACTGAACAAATTATTGAACAAAATTAAAAGTCCAATTTCTTGATATACCTAGTGCAATATTATTAAAAAAAAACTTACTAATTCTTGGGACTACCCAGGCGCGGGCCCGTCCATAAGGTCATTTGGTCAATGGCCCACCTAAATTTATTTTCAATGATCCACCGAATAATTTATTTTTTAAAACCTTTCGTCGAAAGATATCCAAGCTTGCTCTAGGCTGGGTCGTATTTTAAATTGACCTCATAGGCTTATATGGACGATATAAATTCGTTAAACCTAAGAGAGAAACAGACATAGGTACGTGCTTTAGGAAGTTAAAAAGAGACATAAATTTGTCGACGGCCCACCAATAATATCGCGCCACTCCCACAATGGAAATACACTCGAACCGCCCCGTGAAATATACTCTTTTAAAACATTTGGGTTGGACAAAGAAAAACTAATTAGGTACCTAATATGCGCATTGTATTAATGTATTATTAATATTTAATTAGCGGCTAAACTTAGAAATACGACCTCTCAGCCACGCCAATGTTATTCATCAAATATAACGGCATCGGAACGGGTTTCCTCACATTAGCAACGTGGTCAAGAGGTAGAAGTCTCAGAGGTCGTGGACGAAGAGGTCGTGGGTTCGAGGCTGTGCTCGGGCAGACTTTTTTTTAATTTTTGTTATTTAAAAAATTAGATCGGCTCTAAAAGGTGTATTGGCTAGAAGTTTAGCACCTCGATAAAATATTTTTAAAATTATTGGTAATCTCTTATTTAAATAGGTACAGATGGCAGCCTGCGCGTGCGTAGACAAAGATCGTATTACTGCGTCTAGCCGCCAGTATTGTATTTATTAAAGAAAACGGAGTTTCGGCTAGAGATTTGAAGTTTCATCTATACAAAATCCAAATAGTTCAAGAATTAATTGAACCCAAATGACTTTATAAACCGTCGTTCTTTCGCTGAAACAATGTTAGAGCATTTTTTGCAAACGACTGAATTACCTATCCACATTAGCGACAATAACAATATTTAGTGACAAGGCGCACTTTTATCTTTCAGGCGCAGTTAATAAGCAAAATTGTCGTTAGAGAATTATTCCCGGAAAAGGTCAACTCCCGCTTTGGAGATCTATACTGGCCGGCTAGGTCACCCGACCTCACCCCACTTGACTTTTTTTATGGGGATACCTCAAAAGTAAAGTTTATGTTGATAGACCTATCATTTTGCTAGAGTTAAAACAAAAAATACGGGAATAAATTAATGGAATACCACCTGAGATGTGCTTAGCAGTTTTTGGCCACATGAAGACAGCATTGCAAGACTGTTTTGGCCGAAATGGAAGGCACCTCGACAATATAATTTTTAAAACATAAAATTAGCATATATTCTGTATTCTGTGTATTTTTGACTTTATAAATTCTTTTTAAAACTTCAAAACAATTTTTAATGAGCCTTCAAAAAGGGAAATCCATTTATTCCATTACATTACATCCATTACATTAGTAAGTTTTGCTGGCTTATATTGTTTTATATTATTCCTTGTCGCTATATTATCTTAGGCCTCAACAAATAATGTTTATACCAAAGGAAACTGTATTTTTAAAATTTTGTTCAATAAATAAAAAATAGGCTGCCTCTTTTAACAAGACCAGAAAAATAATTTTTATTATATTTAATTATATTATATTTATTTTTCCAGATGATGATCATAATGGGAGTTATTGGTCTGGTAATTTTAATCATCATTATCAGTAAGTAGTTTGTCCTTTTTATTATTTACATTTATAGAGTAGAGTAATACACTGTCCCTATATTTTATTACACAGAGGTAGTACTACTTGGTTCTAACCAGTACTTATTTTCTATAGAACACTATCAAACAACAAACCCAAACAAAAAAATATAGTGTGTTAAGACCGGTTTTTACCGTTAATAATTATTTAAAAAATTGACATAGGTATGGATGCTGTAATGTCACATTGTGACAAGTGACTTATCATTCAACGGACAAGTATTGGCGACTCAAATTAAGGAATCCATCTGCAATCAGCTCATTTTTAACAGAGAATAAGGGCTAAACTTTCCTGTTCCAACAGCAGCAAATCTGTCTGGTCATTTGCCAAAAACATTTGTTAAAACTTCTGTACAAGCAGTAGAAGCACTTTTCATCCCCTGTCCTCTGACAACAAAATTATCTCCACCTCCAAAGGGAAAGCTGAACTATTTGCCAAACAATTCACTGCCAATTCCACCTGCCAATTTCGCTGTTTCAACCGCTACGTCTGTACCCCACAAAATGTCTGCCATAATACTTAAGGTCAAATAAGTTCAAAACATTCTTCTATCCCTTGACACCAAAAAGTCCTTCGGTCTGGATGGCATACCCGCAATTGTTCTAAAACAATGCGCTCCATAACTTGCACCCATCTTAACTCGTCTTTTCCAGATCTCCTATGACAAGGTTATCTTCCCAGATCGCTGGAAGACTGCTCGTGTGCAGCTTGTCCCGAAAAAAGGTTCCAACTCCCTTCCATCTAATTATAGACAGCAAAGTTATGGAGAAAGCGATCAACTTGCAAATTCTAAAATATCTAGAAAAACACAAAATTATCCATGACAGACAGTACGGATTTCGTTACCAAAGATCCATAACTGATCTGCTTAGTTTTGTCGCACATAACTGGAACAAGTCTCTCGAATTTCATGGCGAATCTCAGATTGTTGCTCTTGATATTTCTAGGACTTTGGCCAAGTATGGCATGCCACACTCCTCAACAAACTACCTTCTTACGGTCTTCCTACCAAACTATGTAACTGGCAGGAGCGGCCCGTGAAATTTAAAAGTTGTATATCTCTGTTGCTACTTAGGGGACCCATGCCAAGTTCAGGTTTTTTAATAGTGAATGTTTTGGTAAAGAAAAAAATATTTTGTAATTTGCGAAAATAGTTGAATTTTTGAATTGACCCACCCGGAAAAAACCAACGCGCTTAGGTATTTTATTTATTATTTTTTCTAAACAAATTTTACATCATTTTGTCGACAATTCTTAAATTTTAAGAGAAAAAAATGAGTTAGTAGAAAGTTATAGTCATTTGAATTTTTAAACTTACAATATAATTTAAAAAAAAAGCTCACTAGAGAAATTACCAAAAAAAAAAGGTGTCACGTTTTCTCCAGTTCAGTCCTGCATATTTTAAGTGACCAAGCATAGAAAGTGGACATACAGTGCTTCAATTTGAATTTTTTGTAACATTGGACGAGAAGTCGGTTTTTAATTGCGAATCAAAATTAGATGAATCAAAAAACCATCATCCTTTTCAAAAGACGAGAAATTTATTTTTACTAACGTAAAACTAATTGCTCCCTACACAAATCCCGTACAAATATACTTATATTTAAAATTCACATTTCTAAGAAATTTATTTAAAACACACTATCACCCTAACATACCACATACTACCACAAATAACATTTTTTTTTATTTTTTCCTTAGTGAACTTCATGTAACTGTCATTAACGCGACCGGGCCAAATTTTGGTAATTTCAATACCCCTATTACTGTGTTTAATTGGTGTATATTATACAGGACCCACCAAGAGTACGACCCTGCACATTGTAAATCATAAACTCATACTTAAGAAGCCCTAAAATAATGTTCACAGATATGCGATAGCGTACTTGCAATCTGGGACTTCTGTTTCGTACTTTTGGCTCATCCTGTATTGCTTATTCTATCTGTCTTTCTGTCTGTAGAGAAACTTTCCGAAACATTATGCCTTTTTTCTTCAGATCACTCTTTTTCATTTTTTTTAGTAGTCACCCAAAACGGTACAAATATTTTTTGATTATACAGGGTGTCTAGTCACAAATGGGACGGACATACTGTACAAAGGTAGTAGTTAGGTTAAACCAACTTGTTTTAGTTTTTTACCTCTTAACAAGGTATGCTTCTTTCTTGTTTCTTAAAATTATTTTTGTCAATTTTTTTAAATGCATTTTTTCGAAGAACATTTTTTTAAAAAGCATATTTTCAATATGTTACCTCGTTGCCCAGGACCCTGTATATAACAAATAGGACTATTTATAGCCTATTGTATAAAGCTGAACAATATACAAGGGACCCCGCACAAACCTTATGGAAAATGGTTCCCAGTCGAATAGTCTGAAATTTTAATATGACCTAGTTTATGACTTCCTAATCAAAAGTCCTCATGGACCCAACACCCTGCTATGGCTAGTTTTCG
The DNA here is from genome assembly GCA_963971165.1 of Philopedon plagiatum. Classification (NCBI taxonomy): domain Eukaryota; kingdom Metazoa; phylum Arthropoda; class Insecta; order Coleoptera; family Curculionidae; genus Philopedon; species Philopedon plagiatum. The sequence continues at coordinate 98,204,601 of OZ020193.1, forward strand.
AGATATGTATAAGGGCCATTTTTGGGTATTGTAAGCACTTATGTACCATGTACCGACATTTTATTTTATCTAATGTGGTCAAATAGAGATTTTTCCATTAAAAATACATCTAATATCTCACACTTCGTCCTTCCATATCTCAAAAACTAGCCATAGCAGGGTGTTGGGCCCATGAGGACTTTTGATCAGGAAGACATAAACTAGGTTATATTAAAATATCTTCCCATTCGACTGGGAACCATTTTGCATAAGGTTTCTGCGGGGTCCTTTTTAGTCTATAATAATTATTGAAACAAATTTAAAAAATATTTGTATTATACCTATATAATCTGCATGAGGCTGATATAATTTTAAAAAAATATTTTTGCGATTTTTGGTAGTTGCATGGTTTTTATTAGGTAGTTACTTTAGTAATGATTTAAAGCTACAATATGTAAAAAGGTAACAAAAAAACAGATGTAGAACACGCAATAAGTGTGCATAATGCATAACACTTGGAGATATGATAGTCCCTTTTTCAAAAAATATCACAACACATAAATGTATGACAGTCATTTCTTATTTTAAAAAAACGAAGAAACGTAGAAATGTAAAACAAAACTGTTAGTTATTGTGTGTCTAGGTGGGCATGAAAACTCTAAATGCATGTTCTAAAAATATTTTGTACAGAACATATGAAATTTCGAAAAGTACTAAAATATTTTCGGTTTTTCTTTTACAGTTTGAATTGGCAAAAAGAAAGTTCTACCATTATATAAATATTAACATGCACACACCAAATTATCATCTTTACATATTTACAAAATAAAATAGAATGGAGTATAGTTTGGTATACGGATCTACAATGCAAACAGAATGTTTAAAAAATGCTTCAAATCTGATTTAATGAATAGATACATATTCAATTTTTTTACGAAGCAATAATACCTAAGTACCCAAAAAGGCAGAATGTAAACAGAAACAAATAATCTTTTGATGTTACTATTTTGAGAGTCACATCTAAAAACATCGACACATATCAGAAAAAAACATTATCATGCAAATGTCGTAAAACTGCGGAATAGTAAAAATATAACTTACCTAAAAATACTTTACAGAAAGAACACCGCACATTATAATTTCTTGGTACCGTCATACCAACAAAATTAGCCGTGCCGATGCGAGAATCGCCTAATTTGAACTTGCACTATTGCTAAAAATAACTCCATGTAAAGCGTAATTATTTATTTTATTCCACATTCACCTATTTACTGCTTTTGGGATAATATATACGGTATATTGGCATGCTTTAAATTTCATTAAATTACATTAAAATTAATGGCAATAGTACAATTTTGAAAAAAAAATATTTAAAAAAATTAAATTTCATGCAAGTACCCTATACGTTAGAAAATGATGCACTGTTGCTGTTACGAAGTTCTAGAACTACACAGAGATTTAAAATACAAACTATATACCAATATTCTTTTCTTTGACCTTTTGTATTAATAAAAATGTTTTCCTATAACGAACTGAAAGACAGAGACAGCGAATAGTCCCTATACCAAAATATACATAGCTAGGAAATCTTAGAACAGTCTATGTGACAACAAACATGTATGTAACTCATTGTCAATAACTTAAAAAAATGTAAAAATATAGGAGCAGACATTTTTAACAATGCAAAATACAACGTGTACATCGTATGTTTAAAAGTTGTGCAATATTATTTTAGTATTTCTGTATTGTGTATAGAAAGCTTGATAAAATGAATACGAGTAGAGATAGATATGAAAATACTTATTTAAGATGTAAACTTTTAAAATTTTATTAAAAGGAGAGAGAAAATACGTGGCATTTTAACAAAGGGATGCACTGTAATGGAGCTAGAAGTTGGCAGCACTGTAATTATTGCCAAAAAATAATGTTAGAAATCCTGAAGTTTACTAATTTTTTGATTCTGTCTTATACTTGTTACTCTTTTTGATTTAAATTTATAGTAAACTTAGATCTGCTTACCCAGCATATTGAACCTTTTCTTCTATACACAGGGTGTCCCATTAAAGAATGCATCTTCGGGATCTTGCTAAAAGCAAAAGCGTAGTTATTTGCTCAGGTTTAAAAGAAAAGGTGACAATATAAACTGATTTCTGTAAAGAATTATTGGTCTTTTTTTGCATGTCTAGTCAAAATAGTAGTAATACTATAGTAACAAAAATGCAAACATTTTCCAGCAATATTATTTGAATTAAGATATTATTTAAATCAAATTAAACAAAAAATGAAATTATACTTTCTTAAAGTTACATATTATTTTAATGGTTTGTTACCAAAATTCCTTTATAAGACACCCTGTATAGAACTACAATTTTTTTGAAATCCAATCATTAAGAAGACTAATTTTTATACAGGATGTCCGGAAACGAATGGTACATATTTTAGTAGCAGCTTCCTGGAGTAAAAATAGTTTGGTTTGGAAATTGGTCTACTTTGACTCCAGGAAGCTGCTATTAAAATATGTCCCATTCGTTTCCGGATACCCTGTATATTAAATTATACATTGTGTCTTTACTAAAGTATTTTCCTTTTAAAATTTCATAACTTTCTTAATCTGCATTCTGTACGAAAAATTTTTGGGAAATTTTCACTGAATGTTGTTGACTGTTAACCAAAAGTATTTAGTCAGCTAGACAAAGTACATATATATCCTTTGCGCACTCTATATATCTGAACGGGAAAATGTCTTGGGGCAACACAGTGCGCCCTTTTCATCATCTTTCGTGGCCTTCTCGTTCCGCAGATTTAAATCAGATCAGGTGTGGGACATCATCTATTCTATCGCAGGCTTCAACAATACCCGCAGCACCTAGGTAATGTTGAAGAGCTATGGCAAGCATGGTTGGTCATCCCCCTGGGTGTCATATATCGCTTGTATGACCAATATTACGACGTATTGCGCGTGGTACGCGTCGCTATGACTAAAATTCTATAAATCAGATTATTTATGACTTGAATAGACGTGTACTCTTTTGAAAATATGACGTGTTGCATTTAAATATAAAATATTATTGTGAAATCTTCAAAATTGAAAAGTTCCTTTGAAATTTCGAATACGATTTTCAATGTAATTTCAGAAAGAAACTTATAAAACTCAACAAAAAATGGAAATGTTATGTATACCTTGAAAAGGGAAATATTTCTAGTACACAGTGTATAGTTGAGATACTTATCCAATACATCGATTGGTCAAAACTTCTTAAGGACGGAATCTTGTGAAGAGAGACAGACTATTTATATTATTAAACAAAATAAAAAAAAATTTAATTTCTCTTCATATAGACTTTTGTTGCTTCTGAAAAGGTCAGTATGTACGTTGCCTGTTTGTCCTTATTGCTCGGGAAATCAAAAGGGTGGTATCAAGCTGGTTACAAGTGCTTTAAGGAGGGGTGCCAGAGAAAAACTGTTATAGAAGTTTCCGAAACAGTTTTGTTAGCTTATTTCCTGGAAAAGTCAAAGGTATTAAAATCTCCTGCTAGTTTATGGTGCGAGTACTTGATGTTGAAGTCAGTTCTATTTGTTGATGAAAATGTGGATATTTCCAAATTTCCAAAACTTAAAGCTTTTTTTAAACATGAAAAAACGATGGGGTATAAGCCTAAAAATGCAAGTGTCTTCACACGGGAACAAATAATAGTTATTTGTGTAACTAGTGCAAAAAGTATATATTTGTTGCACGATGCATGAAGTTTGCAGCTCGAGACGAAGTCGAGAGCTGCAATCATGCTGAGTGCAACAAATATACTTTTTGCACATGTTACACACAATATTTTTTCTACGATCGGTTTATTTTTTATTACAGTATTTTACAATTTAAGAAATATTTTACAATGCAAGGAATATTAAAATAGTTCTAACAAAAACATAAACAGTTTAAACTAACGTGATTTTTACAAAACTAGTTGTTTACTTTTTTCGAGTTAATTTCAATTTTAATATCGCAGTTAGAGCAATTTACTATGGCAACTGATGGACAAACTTCATTTCCAGTAATTTTTTGAATTTTGTTTTCGTTTTTGCTTGTAGAGGTCTCAGGTTCTTCATTTAAAACTCTTTTTCGAATTGTTGTGAAATTTCCGGTATTGGTACTTGGTTCACCTTCCAAAATTTGAGTCGCTATTTCAGTTTTCTTAGAAATTGATTCCTCAATGTAGCCCTCAGCTACAGTTGAAGATTTCCATCCTCCATGTCGTTTTAATGTTAACATGTCTGCCCCCGATTCCACAAGCAATGTTGCAGAAGATCTGCGAAAACAGTGTCCCGTATATTGCATTGGATTTTCAATATTCAAGTATTTTGCAATATCACTTGGAATTTTGCCAAAAGTATTTACACCAACAGGTTGAACTGAACATTTTCCGTTGAAATATCTTATAAAAAATCTAGTGTGATTTGTAGACTGGGGACGAAGGGATGCATATTTACGATACATTTCAACAAAATTAAAACATCTAATTTTACCGCTTATTACGAATGATCGGGGTTTGTTTGTCTTGGAATCGGGAATTTTTACTGTTATTATAGAGCCCATGTCATTAATATCATTTAATGTTAGTTTTTGCAACTCGTCCCTGCGGCATGCTCCTGCAATGCCAAATACTGCAACTATCTATAAGAAAACATAAGTAAGTATAAAGTTAAAAATTAACATTTATTTTGTATGTGTTACCTTCATCATTAGATATTTATTATCCGGAGCTTCAACCAAAAATTTGTCAAATTCCTCTCTGGTAAAAATTTTTGATTTTTTGGGACGAAATCCTACTGACTTTTTCTTTAAAAATGGGATTAATTTGGTAAAATTTCGAATATCCACATTTTTATTGATGATAAGTGTAGCCTTTAACATTGAATATTCTGACCATAAGGTCGATGGCTTTAGTATCTCAGATTTTTCTTTTAAATACGCTAGAAGCACGTTTTCAGTAACGTTTTTAACAAACTTTGTGTCGCACCAGTCTGTAAACCGTCTATAACAAATTTCATAGACTTTTTTAGATTTTTCTGGTAATAAATCTGCTGCAGCTTCATTTGCTGTCTCAATTATATCTGGAGGAGTACAAATAGTTTCTTCCTCACCATCACTGTCCGAACTCGACATTTTTACGATTTAAATTCACACTAGCTCGTATTTTATTTATGCATTAAATTTAAGTTTTAAACTGACAACTTGAAATTAATTACGGAAATTGTCACTGTCAAACACCATCCATAGGTTACTATGAATAATATGGTTTTGTTAGTGGCACAATTTGGATTACTTAAAATTGGAGTAAAGCTTTTTTATCTTTTTAATATTAAACACTGGTGTTTTGAGGAATATTAAATAGTACCTATGTGTCTATAGTTGCCACGTTGATACGTATACTCAAATATACAAGAAAAAATTTTTATCTTTAATATACTCGTATTCATTAGGGTATCAAAGTGTTTTTTGCACTAGTGCAAAAAATAAGTTACTTTTTGCACTAGTGCAAAAAATTAAGCTTTTGGCACAGTAAATAGTGCAAAAAGTACTAACTTTTTGCACGATCGTAGAAAAAAGAGTTTTTGACGAAGGCCGACGATATTGATTTCCTTTTGATGAAAGTTGTCGCGATTATGGGGATTCCGGGGGCATGTCGTTCGCAAGAGCTGTATAGTACAATGATAGAAAATGTCCAAGAGATGGAGAATATAGTCATTATCAACATACCCGATAAACTATAAATTAAAAGCAGAAGATGGTCATATTGTTTATTTTACGCAGTTCTTTGCTTTAATTAACATCTGCCAAATGACATCATTTAAAAATTACTGCCACCAGCCCCCTAACTATAAGTATCGAAGTTGATGCCGCTCCCCAGATGTGGGAACAGTATTCTAAGTTACGTCTTTCTTGGGAAACATAAGGAATGTGTATAAGCTGGAAGGGGGAAGTATTTTGTCTCTCGGATGAAAAAATCAAACTTTTTAACAGCTGATGTGGTTATTGAAGTAATGTGTTTGTGCCAGCTGAAATCACGTTCGAAAGCGAAGCCAACAAGATTAAACGTTTCTTTGTGCTGCAGGTCTTGGCTATTCATGTGGATGGTATAGAGTATAGGTGTTTCTGGATTTTTGCGTGACAGTTAACAATACTGGGTTTTGGAGGCATTAAACTGAACAAGGTTCTTGGCACCCCAGTCTAAGATTAACTAGAGATCTTGCGAAAGGGATAGATGCATAGAGCTGCGTCTATTATTATTATTTTAAATATTGAAGTGACGAGTACTAACTACTATATTTACTTTTAGAATTAAGATTATATCAAACGAAACTATATTTTTCAAAATTTTGTTCAGTAACTAAAAACAGCCTGTCTCTTTTCACAAGACCATGACCTTAAAACAATCGTTGTTTCCAGTTTATCACTTTGACCACCCTGTATATGTATATTGCACATAAAATTTCTATGGACAAAAGCATTAGATTCTGCCCCTATAAATAGTAACATCGCTGCTAATTAGAAAAATAAATAAAATATTGCTCCGAACGAATATTTTTTAAGCAAAACTTGTTTTCTATATACCGGGTGGCAATAAAAATTGTTGACTAGCCGCCATATTTTATTTTACAAAACGAGGTGTTCAGAGTGAGGCATGTTAGGTAACTTTAAATGCATTGATTAAAAAATCATCTTTTGAAAAATAAATAAAGGCAAGGTATATTGTTCCAGTTAAATTACAGTGTGACTTAAAGCAGTACGGTGCACATGATATAAATGTTGTTTTATTGACACCCTGTATAATTGAATAACAAATTATTATAGAAAAAAAAACGAGGTGTAATATTACTAATTTTTAGCATTTTGTAGGATTATTTTTTATTAAATAGTAATAAAACATATAGTGATTTTTAAGGCAAAAAGTATTTTACAGAGTGGACATAAAAAATCGCCGTTAGCTAAAATATAGGTGGCAGATATACAGGGCGCCCAAAATATATAGAAAAGCGTTTCTGTAGTGCTATACTACAACTAACATACAAAACTATATAAAATTCAAAAACTATCAACGTGTCTAACTTCTTTATTTTTTATATTCACCCTGTACCATTTTGTATGATAGTTACAAAAATGCTGTTTTCTATTTATGAAATTAGTTGATAATAATATGAAATATTTGTTCTTATGTGTCCTAGTCAATAATAATGTATAAAATAAATATACTTCAAATTGGCTTAAAATTTTTATTTGTTTTATAAAAAATTAAGTAAAAATTTGAAAGAAATGTGCTTGTGGGTTTTTCTAATCGATTTCAGGTTTTTTTAGAGTCGTACACAGCTGAAATTACTGACATTTATTAAATTCTTCCTATATGATTGGGTCTGTTACGGAGGAGTCGATGCCGAAAATTAAGTACGTACATTATATACATATACAGTGTCCGGCAAAAAGTTGGCCACATATGGAAAACTTTTTTATTTTTGATTTCTCAGAAAATTTTATTTATGATAAAAGTTAATGCATTAAGAAAAATTACCTTTGACAACTTCAAATTTTAGGTTGAGTATACAGGGTGCTCAAAAAGTACTAAAATCTTGGTTTAGAAAAACAAAAATCTAGAAATTTCAAAAAAATTTCTACAAGGAAAATAAAGCTCTTCTCAAGAGAAGAACAAAAGTCAAATAACATTTTCACCTAAAATGTGTCGTCGCAGGGGAGTTTCAGGCTAAATTTTGTAAAAAAGGGGATTTTTGTAAGTTCCCTTCTTTATTTTATCCACAGCTGTTCTCTTTTGGAAAAATGTTATTTGACTTTTGTTCTCCTCTTGACAGGAGCTTTACTTTCTTTGTTGACATTTTTCTGAAATTCTAAACCAAGATTTTTGTATTTTTTTAACACCCTGTATACTCTACCTAAAATTTGAAGTTGTCAAAATTAATTTTTCTTAATGCATCAACTTTTATCACAAATAGAATTGTATGAGAAATCAAAAATAAAAAAGTTTTCCATATGTGACCAACTTATATATATATATATATATATATATATATATATATATATATATATATATATATATATATATATATATATATATATATATATATACGTTCTTAATTTTCGGCATCGACGCCTCTGGTAACAGACGAATAGTGGCCAAATTTATACATGATTTCCCACGGTTCTAATTACTTTTCTGTACTATGCTCCCGTCCACTATAGGTACAGAAATTATAGAGATCTGTACAACTAGAAATCACAGCAAATTTTAGACATAAATGACTAAATGTCAGTAATTTCTAATTTAAAGTAATAGTAAATGTCGACAATTTCGAATTATCGGACTTTTAAAACGCAAATATCTTAGTTCTGCGGTAAGCATTATTTCGTAAAGGTACCGATTTAAAAACCGATGTACGAAAACTTTACAAAACACTATTTTTCTAAAGTATATACAGAGTGTTCGAAAAATGAATTATGAAACTTGGAGAAGTGATTCTACATAGGAAAATAATTGTAGTAGTTATACAAAAGAAATTTGGAAACCTCAATATTTTCCGAGATATTCTAGCTGTGCAAAGTTTAATTTTGTCAATACTTTTTTTGTCATATTGTCATTGTCATTTTGTCATATTGAATTTAATGCCGGTTATTTGTTATGTTTTTTATTGCCTTTAAAACGTCACCATAATTTTTGCAATATCTGTCAAAATAAAAAAGTTAGGAGAAAAATAAATTTTGAGTTTTAGGTAAAGTGCCCTCTAGCGGCAAAGCAGTGAAGTACTTTTATATCCGAATTATAGAGTCCACTAAGCTTAGTATGTGTGCAAAATTTCAATGTAATACATGAAAAATGAAATCAGTATGACAAAAAAAAGTATTAAAAAAAAAAAAACTTTGCACATCCGAAAAATATTGAGATTTCCAAATTTCTTTTATATAACTACTACAATTATTTTTCCTTGTAGAATTACCTCTCCAAGTTTCCTAATACATTTTCGGAACACCCTGTATACATATAAGGATAAAAACGTGTTAAAATCTATCTGATCAACTAAAAGATCTAAATTTAAATCACTACTAACAAGGAACCGCTTGGGTTTTATTAATGCAATTTGGTTTACAATAAGAACATTAAAAAGTAAGGGACGGTTGTTTTTTTAGCTTTGAAAATATGTACTTTCAAAAAAGATGTTTTTCGAAAAAATTATATTTTCGAAGAGCCATAATCGTGTACCTATACAACATCGGAAATGCAAATATTAAGATCTCTGCGTTTTAAAAAACACATAAAGCATAAAGTCAACCAATACTCTATCATTTTTAATAATTTTAACCAACATATATATGTATCTATAATCTCTGGATAATATCAAGAACATTCCAGTCATCTTTCTGTTTGTGCCTGTCCAAAAAAATTGTTAGCGCATTAAAAAAACAAAATACCGAAAAAACTGAAAAAATACAAGATTCCTGAAGACTCCAGTAAAATGAAGAAACTTTCAAGGAAAGAGGTAATACCGTTAATTTTACAATTTCATACTATTTTCAGCATGACATTACTTAACATTTTTAACCCATTTTTAAGGTTTATGGAAACACAGATTCATAATGTTTTTTAACAATAAATTTGAACATATTTTTAAACAATTTGTCCCAAATATTTGTTATTGTTTTATCAAAAAAAAAGCCACTTACAGTTAAAAATGCCATAAAATATGGGACAAAAATGAGGAAATTATGATAAACCTACCACTTTAAGGGTTACATTTTTTTGAATACAGGGTGTCCCGTTTTAGACACTTTTGCTTACAGAATTTTCATAGCCCCCTTCGTTTCGGAGATACAGGGCAACTTTGAAAATGTGTCATTTTCAAGCACCCGTCGTATCTCAGTTGCTTTTTAATTTATCGTTAAGGTAAAAAGTGATTATTATATAGTTTCTTGCGTAGACTTCAGTGGCGTAGTCATTTTTTTTCTAGAACGAATTTGAAGATAAAAGCCAAAGTTGCATTTTTTAAATGGGACACTCTGTATATTTTGATTTCATTCGATTGCCTTTTTCATAAGCTTTTCAAAAATATATAATTGTTATATATCTCTTGGAATAACTTGTGAATTTTACAATTAAAAAAAGGGTATAATATTTCATAGTATGCCTGTTCCAAGCAAAATAAAACAAAATATACAGGGTGTCCCATTTAAAAAATGCAACTTTGGCTTCTCGAAAAAAATGACTACGCCACTGGATTCCTCGCAAAAACTCCATAATAATCAGTTCTTACCTTACCGATAAGTTGAAAGGCAACTGAGATACAAGGGGTGCTATAGAGATTCTGTTTGTAGCATCATACGTTTCACGAAAAAGTAGCACAGTACTGCGAAAATCGCAGCTCTCTGTCTTTAAAGATACCGAGATACCCAGCAAAAGTGTCGAAAATTGGACACCCTGTACATTTACATTTCGACAGGCGCTTTTGCAAATGTTTTTTTTGTAAAATCATTTTTCGAAAATTTCTGGGTTTAAAAGAAACTTTTGTTCTCTAGTTCAAACGATCTATAATGATATGGTAAAAACAGTTATTGTTATTCTTCACACACATTCCATAAACCTTTCTACACATTTTTTCCGCTGCTTGATTTCATTACATTTTTCGCATTTTTTACAAGCATCATACTGGCATACATGCAGAAATTTTTAAGAAATTACATATTTCTTACACGGAAAGACAGACAGATACACTACAAAATGTTTAAACCAATTTTACACGTACTATGTAAATAAGATGTGGCTGTTCAAATTTTTATTCATTTTAATAAACTGAAGATCTATTTGCTACACATATACGTATATATATATATATATATATATATATATATATATATATATATATATATATATATATATACAGCGTGTCTTCGGAAGTTCTTACCAAATGGAAAAAATTTTTATTATTGATTTTACGAAAAAAAGTGTCTCTTTATAAAAAGTTGCATCGTGAGAAATTAGCATTTCCATTCAAAAATTTGATCTAGTACATACAGGGTGGCTCAAAAATGTAAAAGTCCTAATACACGTGAAGCTAAAAAGACATAAAATCGTTATTTAAAGGTACACTGACACTGCAAATGTGCTAGAATTAACTTATTTATGTTAGTAAATTAGGTTTGGAACATACAGTAGGTCCCAAAAATAAAATTAATTTTTTATTGCCTTTACAAAAAAAGTATATGTTCATAAAAAGTTCTACATTGTGAAAAAAGAGCATGGTTATTTATAAACTTCATGTAGGACAACACAGGGTGGCTTAAACAGCTGAAAATCACAATTTGAAATGAAATTTTTTAGCCACCCTGTATGCCCTAGATACATTTTTTGAATAACCATGCTCTTTTTCACAATGTAGAACTTTTTATGAAGATATACTTTTTTTGTAAAGGCAATAAAAAAATTTAATTTTATTTTTGGGACCTCCTGTCTGTTCCAAACCTAATTTACTAACATAAAAAAGTTAATTCTAGCACATTTGCAGTGTCAGTGTACCTTTAAATAACGAATTTATGTCTTTTTAGCTTCACGTGTATTAGGACTTTTACATTTTTGAGCCACCCTGTATGTACTAGATCAAATTTTTGAATGGAAATGCTATTTTCTCACGATGCAGAACTTTTAATAAAGAGGCACTTTTTTTTCGTAAAAGCAATAATAAAATTTTTTTCCATTGGGTAAGAACTTCCGAAGACACGCTGTATATAATATATACTTGTAGATTAATATTATTAATTATTTGCTATCTGTTGTCCAGGTTTATCATGGATCTCGGATTCCTCATTTCTTTATATATATTATATATATATATATATATATATATATATATATATATATATATATATATATATATATATATATATATATATATATATATATATATATATATACAGTATGTCCACGGATAGAGGTCACAAGAGGACAAATGGATCAAAAATTTCATTGTTCGAAAAAAAATCATTTTTGGTAAGCTTCTGCTTCTTAAAAAAATAGGGTCTACGAAGAAAATGTTTGACTTTTTTATACAGGGTGCTCAAAAAATACAAAAATAATAAATTATGTAAAGAGTAAACTACCTTTATTTTTCAATTTAGAGCAAAATGATAAAGACAAAAAATATTTCAAATTCCAGTCAAAATTTAAATTCAAAATATCAGCTGAATATTTTACTTTTTATTTTTGTGTTATAATTTTATCAAATATTGCTGTACCTACGTTTTCTAGGTAATTTTTGCCTTGTCCACCTCATCTCACTATCTTTTACGACAAATGGCAGAAAATTTAAAATTTTGTTGCAAATTAAATTTTGTTGCAAAAATTTTAAATTTTGCAAATATTTTAAATTTTGTGCAAACATTTGAAATTTTCTGACATTTGTCGTAAAAGATAGTGAGATGAGGTGGACAAGGCAAAAATTACCTAGAAAACGTAGGTACAGCAATATTTGATAAAATTATAACACAAAAATAAAAAGTAAAATATTCAGCTGATATTTTGAATTTAAATTTTGACTGGAATTTGAAATATTTTTTGTCTTTATCATTTTGCTCTAGAATGAAAAATAAAGGTAGTTTGCTCTTCACATAATTTATTATTTTTGTATTTTTTGAGCACCCTGTATAAAAAAGTCAAACATTTTCTTCGTAGACCGTATTTTTTTAAGAAGCAGAAGCTTACCAAAAATGATTTTTTTTCGAACAATGAAATTTTTTGTCCATTTGTCCTCTTGTGACCTCTATCCGTGGACATACTGTATATATATATATATATATATATATATATATATATATATATATATATATATATATATATATATATATATATATATATATATATATATAAAAGAAATGAGGAATCCGAGATCCATGATAAACCTGGACAACAGATAGAAAATAATTAATAATATTAATCTACAAGTGGGTTTGTGACACAATAATGTATAGTATTTGTAGTAATGTGTATACACTGATTAGCAATATTAACGCTCCAGATATTTGCCACAACTTTGTTGTTATTAATTTGCTGAACCTGTGGTCCGATATGAATCAACTTTTTTTTACATTGCAGGTTCGTTCCTCAAGAATGTCACTCCCTAGTAGTAATTTTTCAGTTTATTTTCATTTTATACTGAGTGTAATAATAACAATTTGATGTTTTCTCCGAAATTGGAGGTTGACAAATTTTTTTTAAAACTTTACTTACAGTAGATTTAGTTATTATGTCATTAAAAATATTACAAACTTCTGGTTGCGTTCGCATTCTGTCCACATAACCCAGTATTATTAAAATTTCCATTCTTTGGGTTTCTGTTAAATGATCCATTTTTTGTAAACAAACGAAACTGAAAATATCAGACATTTCAGGTTGGGTTGGGTAAACTTTAATTACATCCAGTATAAAACGAAAATAAACAAATTAAGACCACAATGACATTCTTGAAGAATAAATCTTCAATGTAAAAAAAGGTTCATTCAAATCGGACAACAGGTAAAAAAATACATCAAAGTTATGTAAAATTTCTGCTGGGCAGCTTACATTAAAAAAAAGATAATATTCCAGAAGTCTGATCCAGAAATCAAGGTGTATATCTACTATATAACTGCTGTAATTTTTTTTGTCACGTCTTTTACAGTGAAATTTATGCCCGAAAAAGCCGCCCCGGTACCCCAGTATCCACCACAAAGTCCACCAACACAAGCTCCAGTAAACCCTCCTCAAGGTGGAGTAGCTGGTACCCCGACTGGCGGCGCCGCACCAGAGACCGCCGCGGGCTAATCTTCATTCGTCACACGTCGATAAAATTTGGCTTATTGGTATTGTTGTAATAAAGTTAATTTGTTTTGCAGATGAAATGTCAGAGGCCCTTTGAATTCTACACTTATACCTAAATACTTTTTTGTGAGAATTTTTTTTTATATAAAATTGGATACCCTTTTAAGAAACACACTCTACTTAAGAGGAGTTATAGACGCATAAAAAACACTGCAAAAAGTCCGGGATTGGCTGTTATTTTAAAAACTACACAAGTTAGTGAAAAATGTTTCAGACAAAAGTTCTAGGGCTTTCAAAAATCTATAATTTGAAAGCAGTTAGAATATACCGGGTTGCTCAAAAAGTTTTTTTTTTGAAAATTTTAAATTACGCCCGTATAATATATATATTTTTTATATATTCAGCTGCAATACACTTCCAAATTAACTACAATCAAATCATTTCTGCATAACTTTCATCAAATTTGTAAAATTTACTTGGATTTATATTTTTTTAAGTAACCAAAAACTTCATGTCTGTTACAACGATATTACAGTTTCGAATTTCGACTGTATTCTTAAAAATAAGGTAAATACATGCACATTATCATTAGAAAAGTATCTGTATATTAAATGTTGTTATCAAACCCAACCCAACCCGTTCGCTGGTCAGTCATAAAATTTATTTCAGGAAAAAGAATTTTAATTCTCTTTTACTTTTGCTTGACTTTTTTTTCTCTATCAGATTTTCTGTGGTGTAATACGCTTATTTAATTTTGTAGCAACATAGCAACAGGCGCGGCCCGTGAAATTTTAAAGTTGTATATCTCTGTTGCTACTTATGGGACCCATGTCAAGTTTAGGTTTTTTAACAGTGAGCCTACTAGGAATGTTTTGGTACAGAAAAAAATATTTTGTAATTTGCGAAAAAAAGTTGAATTTTTGAATTGACCCACCTGGGAAAATATTAACACGCTTAGGTATTTTATTTATTATTTTTTCTAAACAAATTTTACATCATTTTGTTGACAATTCTTAAATTTTAAGAGAAAAAAATGTGTTAGTAGAAAGTTATAGCCATTTGAATTTTTTTAATAAATTATATTTTAGGTTTAAAAAAATTCAAATGACTATAACTTTCTACTAACACATTTTTTTCTCTTAAAATTTAAGAACTGTCGACAAAATGATGTAAAATCTGTTTAGAAAAAATAATAAATAAAATACCTAAGCGTGTTAATTTTTTTCCTAGGTGGGTCAATTGGAAAATTCAACTTTTTTTCGCAAATTACAATTTTTTTTTCTTTATCAAAACATTCCTAGCAGGCTCACTATTAAAAAACCTGAACTTGGCATGGGTCCCATAAGTAGCAACCAGAAATATAAACATAAAATAGGGTATGCCATTAATTTAAGAAAATATAACTTTAATCCTTCGCAACTTTTTCAGCAAACCTGTATATTTCAAGTTTTAAATCATAGATTTATGAAAGTCCTGAAACTTCTATCTGAAACATTTTTAAATAGTCAGCCGCTCCGGGACTTTTTAAACACACTGTATGTATTGTTTGCTAAGGCTTTGAAGCCTAAAAACCAACGACTTTCGTACGAAGAAAATTAAGGTTGTCGTTCACTTATCCACGCGGCATCGCCTCGCCGCTATATCCCCGGTAAATGTCCGTACACCGGATAAGGCGATCCGTTGACGATCCATTGCTTATGGGCAGTGTCGAACTGTATAGGTACCGGTATAGGTCTCGGGGGGGGGGGGGGTTTGATGGGAGAGTGCCTCATATACAGGGTGTCCGAAAAGCCGTAGTCTAGGCAAATATCTTTGCTATTAGTAAAGATAGAGACACCAAATTTTATAAATAAAAAGTTGTATCTATTCATAGTACTATTCAGAAAAAAACTTGATTCGTCACTAAAACATATCCGATAAAGCAAGTTCGGTACTATTGCCATAAGATTTAGCATCTGCTCACAAAACTATAACCTTTAGGGAGGGCCCACCGGTATTTTGACCGGTAGTCCGGTGGCCTAGTCCGACACTGCTTATGGGTTGTTCTTATACAATTTCTGACACGTCAATGGATCGTCACATTAATTGTACAGGCCTTACCAATGTGATGATAAAGGCGAGGTGATGCCGCGTTGGTAGTCGAGGCGATAAATGACAGCCCTTAGAAAGAAAAATACAATTTGTATTATACAAAATGTCCGGTAACTAATGAACTAGGATAGCAACAAACTGAAATTTGGACTTCGCTTCTGAGTTTTTAGTCCTTACCATTACCAGTTCTCTTTGTGAAAAAGTTTTTAGTTTTTAGAAGGCTTAGAAAGAATAGCAAATCACACATTTAAAAATAGTAAATGTCATTTAGTCTCTATAAGACAAGATAATCTTGCAACGTAAAAAAAATACTTATTAGGAACATTATTAAATGGATAGTTTTTTATTATAATGCCATGACTTTTACAAAAATAATTTATTGGATGTTAGTGCAAGAAGAGCATTCAACGCACATTGCTACTAGTTTATTTTGCATAATAATTGCTTAGGTAGTTGCTATAAAAAATCAACCAAAAGAACCGAAATAGTGGTAATGAGCACTGAATGTTTTTCTTAAAAATAGCAAAATAAACTTATTAAATAACGAATAAAAGTTAAAATCCCATACTTCTTAAACATTCCAAATAATTATGTGAATAAATTACCAAAATAACATTAGATATACTGCTTTTAATTTTCTTTTTTGAAATCATACAACATTAAACTCGGATTAAACTAACAAGGAGACCGGCCTGCAGAACGGATCGTCACTGCTTTTAATGAAATTTGGTGTACAGGCACAAATTAGTATATTTATTTTGTGGTACAGGTAGAACATCGAAAAATAAGCAAGGGCGTAGATAATTTTTTTCTGGGGGGAGGAAGGGGGTTGCACCAAAAAATATTTGAATCACTCTTTATAAATTGTTTTATTGGAGATCAACCATAAAAATAAAGTCTCACACAATAGAATTAAAACAAACAAACATAAACGTAATAAAAAAAACTACATATTTTTCACATAACAAGAACTTCAACAAACCAAGGAAAAATAAAGATATACAGGGTGTCCAAAAAGTCTAGTATGTGCATCTAGTATGGGTCCGTATCTTAATTCGCTTTTAAATGGCAAGCCTTTAAAAATTAAAAATCGAGCGCTAGCCCTAATTTTTTGGTTGGGCGAATGCCGGCATCTAAAGATTGGGCAGTGTCTGGATACTTTTATGTTCGCTGTTCGTAAGCTGTATTTTAATTTCAGATTAATGGATGGGCCGCGTTGGGCGACTAGAATTTTAGTTGGGTGCGCGCCCAACATTGCCCACCCTTAGCGCCGCCACTGCTTATTACTTTAAAAGTCGTTCAAAATGATCACCATGAAGTTCAAGAGTAATAAAGTCGATTTAGAAACTCTGCCAAGAAATATCACCTGCCATTCTCGAAAATGTGAGATCCAAAACCGACTTTATTACTGCCAAGAATTTCATGGTAGTGATTTTGAACAACTTTTAAGTAGGTATATATAAAAAAAAATTCACGATTTTTAATTTTTAAAGGCTTGCCATTTAAAAACGAATTAAGATACGGACCTTGGGTTTGCTGTTCTTTTTTGAAGACCTTTAAAATGAGGTACCACACGGCATAGGGTTGCTTTTTAAAAATTTTGACCTCAACTCCCTAGCGTCACCCCCCAAGGGGATTGAAAAAGTTAAATTACTTAAAAAAGTATATGTATAACCAAAATTATTTGTCATCCCCCCTCTCCAACCCCTGCTTCATTATGTGATACCCCTCTCAGGTGATAAAGCAACACTAATCTTAAGAAACGTTTTTCTTCTTGATTTATTCCGATAACAACTCTAGTTTTTGAGATATCGTCGTGAAAGTCCTTTTTGTCAAATTTCAATGTCAATTTCTACTCTCTTAGTGTGAATACCATCTAAAACAATACGTGTTCCTTATTTTCCGATGGTCTACCTGTATATCAAATTTCAGTAAAATCCGCGACGATCTGGTCTGTGGATCCCCTTGGCAGGATTTAGCCCAGTCTCGCTGAGGATACCTGCTATCCCAGTAACAGCTGAAATTGCTGCTATAATTTTTAATTATTATTTTTTGAATATGCTAAAACTAGTTTTTCGTCCGTAGCTCTTTTCTTTTGCACTGTGGGTAAAGTGGTCAACAGGAAAATTGTAGGTATTGAAAAACCGAGTCTTAGCTCGTCCAAATCCGTTCAATAGTTAACGAGATAATTGCAAAAAACATTAAAAATGGGCATTATTTTAAACAGTAAATAACTTTTGCAAAAAAGAGTTTTGTCCATCTCAAAGTACCCCCGGAGATGACTTTTTATTTGATTAATGTGTCCTATTCGTTTCAGCCCGAGCGCATATTTAGTTCAAAAGTTATTCTATTTGTTTATTCGGTTGAGGCTTCAGAGGAGCAATATTTAAAATTCTTTTCCGACTTTTTGCAGTGGCGGTCGCAGCTTTTTTCAAAGGGGGGGCGGTTTAGTAGGTGTTGGGTTGGCCCAATCGTCGGGTTAGTGTGTTTTTTCAAAGGGGGGGGGGGCGGTTTAGTAGGTGTTGGGTTGGCCCAATCGTCGGGTTAGTGTGTTACAAAAAAAAATTGCCTATGTATATTCAAAATTTCTGTTAAAAAAGCATGCATGCAATTTTATCTAGGCCACAATCAATTCTAGAGACGTGTACTGCCTGCACCTACGGTTTTAAATTTTTTGTTTTACCCGCATCGATCATTTATTATTTCTTCGTTAAAAATAGTGTCTTGGGTTAAGAGGGTAAGGGGGGGGGGGGCGATCGCCCCCACCGCCCCCTCCCCCTGGGACCGCCACTGCTTTTTGGGCAAGGCTGCAGACCCCAGCTTGGGCGCAAACAACTCTTTGAGACTTATATTATCCTGTGGTGTAATGGGCCAACCGGTTTTATGTTATTTTGTATTGTTACTGTGGCGAACACAAAACCTGAAAAATTGACCCATTTTTTTATAACCAATTTAAAATATCTCGGAAGTGACCCATCAAATCTTCGTCGGACTTGATGCTTTGGATAACTGGTATTCCCATGCAGCTTTTAAGACAAAGTTTATCGCTCTAAGTCCTTTAGAAACGGAGATTTTTTTTTCAAAAAATCACTGCGATATTATTAAGATTTAAAATTTACACCGAAGGAAGAAGAGTTATAGTTTATGAAAATATATTCGTTGTACTAAAAAAGTGATCCAATGTTATTAATAATAGTGTTCAAAGTATGCTGTGCTGCTGATCTCCGCGGTATCATTGTACCGCGGATTTCTTTTATTAGGGGTAGCTCGTCGAAATACATAAGAATTATAATTATATGCTTGTACCTCTTTTTAATACATTGTTTATACAATAAAATATTATTGTGAACACCTGCAAATGATCTCTTAAACTTTATAAAGAGAATAACTTACATGAAGCAGGTATTGACTTATTTATATGTATCAAAGACTCAAGTGAAAGGTTTTTTCAATACCTACAACTTTCCTGTTGTCCACTTTTACCTACAATGCAAAGGAAAAGAGCTACGGACGAAAAACTAGTTTTAGTATATTCAAAAAATAATTAAAAATCATAGCAGCAATTTCAGCTGATACTGGAATAGTACATCCTCAGACATGCCCCCCCTCCCCCTACAACCTAGAACAGTCAAAATGCTTCTAAATTTTTTTTCTCGAAATCGACCTTTTTGGAACTGGGCTAATTATCGTTAATTTTAATTTTAGTAAATGTATAAAAAATCTGTACTTTTAAATAAAAATGCTAATTATTTCAAATAACTTGCCGCGGCTCTATTCTTAAGAGCAGTGCTTAGCGTCCATTAATACTATTTTTAATGTTGCTCAGTTGTTCCTTGCAAGAAAAAGTAATGCTTTTTCGGTGTACACACAGAGAAAAGATGTACAGGATGTCTGAAAAATCTTAGTATGGGCAAATATCTTTGCTATTAGTAAATATAGAGACACTAAATTGTAGCTGTATCTTATTGGTTAATAAATCTACTTTTCTATGTAATTTAACTTTTTCGACCACTTTGAAGGGTGACTCTAGGGAGTTGAGGTCAAAATTTTTAAATACAACCCTATGCCGTGTTATACCTACCTCATTTGAAAGGTCTTCAAAAAAGAAATATTTTACCGCAAACCTGAGGTCCGTATCTTAATTCGTTTTAAATGGCAAGCCTTTAAAAATCGTGAATAAAGTTAAAAATTTAAATACCTTTATTTCTCTTATTACTTTAAAAGTTGTCGAAAATGACCACCATGAACTTCTTGGCAGTAATAAAGTCGATTGGAACTCTGCCAAGAAGTAACAGCTGCCATTCTCGAAAATCGACTTTATTACTGCCAAGAACTTCATGGTGGTCATTTTGAACAACTTTTAAAGTAAAGAGAAATAAAGGTATTTACATTTTTTTTCGCGATTTTTAATTCTTAAAGGCTTGCCATTTAAAAACTTGAAGACCTTTAAAATGAGGTACCACACGGCATAGGGTTGCGTTTAAAATTTTCTACCTGAAATCCCTAGCGTCAGCCCTCAAGAAGGTTGAAAAAGTTATAAATTACATAAAAAACTAGATTTATTAGCCAATAAGATACATCTAAAATTTACTAATAGCAAAGATATTTGCCCATACTAAGACTTTTCGGACACCCTGTGTATGTATAATTTATTAAAGCGATCAAAATTGTATGGTGTACCTTTCCTTTAGGACCGCTTCCCTTAAAAAATCGATACGTCTGTCGAATTCTTGCTGCGTGCGGATTTAAAGCCAAAATACAAAATATAATTTCGATTTCCTTAATAAATTATATTTATTGTTTATGTGTCTACGGAAAAGTCAACTAAGCAACACTAATATTTAAAAAAAAATAGTACTAATGAGATCTGAATGCTGTTCTTAAACCGCATTTATTCTGTAATTCAAACATACTGTAGATTTTGTTTTCACTTGATAAAGTGGATTACAGAATAAAACATACATATATATTATAGTTACCTAGTTTACTTTATTATTAATCTTAAAAATATAAATTAGGAAATCTTAGGCAACACATTTTAGAGAAAATTGTAACATGAATGTGTATATTACTTTATGATCTTTACAAATAAAATGTATGACTACACTACGTGTTTTTATTTTCTTAAACATTTTTCATTATAAATTCTTATTTTGGCACCATTATACAGCATGCCCAGAAACCATCTGATGGTAAACTTTTTTTATTTTTGACTTTACGGAAAACAGTTATTCTTCATAAAAAGTTCTGATTGTTGAGAAAATAACGCTCAAATCAAAAATTTTGACCCAATAATAAATGCCAGAGAAGGAAAACTATCTTGAATTTTAATTGCAAAACGCAACGTTTCAATTCACTCAGGGCATTCTTGAGCAACTGGAGGGGGTAGGGCTACTGTTGGGGTCATGTCATTGTCTAGATCGAGACCTTTTGTTAAAAAAGCTTGAATTATACGGAATAAGAGGTAATGCACTAAAATGGTTTAATTCATATATGAATTGTAGAACACAGAAGGTAGTAGTCAATAAAGGTAATGTCAGCTATAAGTCCGACAGTTTGCAAAATAATATTGGAATACCACAGGGACAAATTTTATTTATAATTTTTACGAACGATCTAAATTTTGAAATAACGGACCCAAGTGCTCTTCTTACGTCTTATGCTGATGATACCAACCTCTTAATAACAATGAATGACTTAAATGAAATGCGGAAAATTAACATTTTTACCAGGGAATTCCGGTAACAGCTGCTCTGGCGTCCTCCCGAGACCGCCAGGTAACGCTGTAAGGTAAAACGCTTAAGTGCAAGGAGCCTTAAGTGCCCGACTCATGCAAAAAGTTCAAGGTAGGAGCCGCCATTTTGAAAAATTTAACTGTCCCATTTCTTTCAAACCTAGCGGGGGGAGCCCCCCCTACAGCCTTGTACGCAAAAGGATTTAAATAGCGAATTTTATAAAAATAAATATTGTAACATAAACATTAAACATTTCTACATATTCTACAAAATATTATGAACAAAAACAAACATTTTGCCGTCTATGTAAGGTATTTGAAATGAATTATACCAAAAAAAAATATGAATAATAGATCAATACTAATATATAATATAAAACATGCAAGCCTTCTTTGGCATTTTTGATTTACATGCTCTTAAATTGTTTCTGAAAATATTCCTTACATATCTCACTGCGATCTTATCAAAATTTTCACCGGATAATTTTGGCTCTTAAACGAAACAAATAAGCCAATAATTTTTTCAAAAATGTACTGATCGCTTTTTAGAAAACGAATTTATGAAATATTTTGAAAATATTTTCTCCAAAAACCCGTATTTCGAAAGTACATTTTTTCAAAAATGTTTCCAAACAAATATTTTTAAAGCAGGTACCTGTTTTTTTGGTTCAGTTTTCCTTAGGTTTGGTACGTTACTTTCTCGTAAATTAGGTACTTTCTCACAAAGCCGTTGCTTGAAAAAATTAATACTATCCGAAAAAATTTAATTTCGAAAAAGATGTTCTCTGAAAAAATGTATCTTTGGAAAGTGCTTTAAAAAAATATTTAAAAATTGGTTTTAGACAAATTGTACTTTCGCAAGTACTCGTATATACCCCCAAATGAGCAGAAGGGATAAATAAAAAAAATGCTACAATATTTACACTTTCATATTATTCAAACAATCTGTCCTGTCGCGTGTAGTAAGCTAAGATGACCGACCCTTCTAGCTGTTTCTTTTTTCAACAAATATCTTTTTTGCTGTTAAATTAAGTAAAATTTTTCTAAAACAGCTTCTTCGAAAATATATTTTATTAAAAAGAACCTTTTAAAAATACATTTCCCGGAAATATATTTTTTAGAAAACATATTTTTTCTAAATTTAAATTATGAACTCTACTGACTGTCAATGGAAAAATGATAAAAAGATCCTGAACTAACCTAGACAAACCTTTTTGGTGTTTGGTCAAGTTTACGTTTCCCTGTATTTGCTAAGTTACTCTGTAGTAAATTACTTTCAAAAAAGTGATTTTTTTTTAATATGAATATTCGAAGACCTTTTGGAAACAATGTTTAAAAAATGTCCTTTCTAAAAAATATGTTTTCTTGAAAAATTTAGTTTCAAAAAGTTGTTAAAAAAAGTTGGTTACAGAAAAAAAAATTGAAAACATCCCTAGTTTCCGAATATCTGTATTATTTAAAAAGTTCTGTTTTCGAGAAAATATATTTTCGAAAAAATGTGTTTTCGAAAAATTTTCATATACTTATTAGTCCAAATGGTCAGAAGGTATAAGTAATTAAAAAAATGCTAGAATATTGGTAAGTTAGGATGACAAACTGTTCTGTTTTCGCAAGAACAGGTTTCAATATTTCGTTCATTATGAAATAGTGTACATTTCTTACAACCATAAACAATAAAAAAGTAATGTCGCACTCGAACTTGTCGTTTTTTTTTTGTAGTAAGATGCCTTCCTAAATTTTACCATACTATGGTTAAAAAAGTTTTATTTAATAATAATAATAGTAATTAAAAGAAAAAATTTAGAATATAGGGTGCACAAATGGATCATGGAGTAATATAGATCAAAAATAGTGTTAAACTCAAGGAAGAATCTTTAAAATATTTACAGATTCTTATTTATAATCTGTAAAAACATAATTCTGCCAATTTGGAACTTATTAGTCTCAAAAATAATTTTTTACATACCTACACACCTAACACATCTTACCTATATTGATCCTTGACCAATTCCTAACTGTACATCCTGTATAAAAATTGCAAAAAGTCAAGAATCTTTGAAAAATACATTTTATTTAAAAATAAATAGGGTGATGCATTTCTTATTTTCACAGTGAAGATTTATTGTACTTAATATTAAATTTAACCACTATAATATGTACTTATTTATCACCTTTTTATTTTTCGATTATTCCCATATAAACCATGCTCATACTGTAACTTAGACCAAATACCTTTACACATATTTACTAATTTCATCTGCTCCCCCACCGATTGGTCTTTTGCTAAGTTATACTCCCTCCTAATTATTTTAGTTGCTAGCTTAAATTTCTTCTTTTGTATTAGACTCAAACTAAGATACAGACGACATCTTGACATTATATTAAGATCCCCTAAAATTAATTACAGAAAAAACTATTGAAGAAGAGTTTATTAGGGTGAAGAGCTTAGGGTGACTGCCCCAAGTGAGTTAGTATCCTGGTTAATTGCTTAGCAAAAATTACAATAATGAAACTATAAACAAAAATTTCGAGTGAAAATGGGTATAGAGGTAATAGTAATAGGAGGGTGAAAAAATAAAAACGCAGGCGGCGCATTCGCCATTACTAAAAATTTATCTGATGGGAATTTAATGTCGCCTGCCGAAAAGTCGTTTTTACGCCGCGACCTTTTTACCTTTTAAACACCGTGCTTTGTGTTCAAAAGACAAAGAGGCCGCCGCGGACACGGACTTTACGCCGGGGGATGTGGTTAAATTTCGAGCCCCTTTATAGGTGTTAGACTCGAATTTGTAGCACCCTGTATAGCAGACAGTGAACTTCAGTATATTGAAATTTAGGGGCTTTCTGAATGGCAGACCTGCCCAAGTCAAAAAAAAAGAAGATATGTATATCAGCAAATCCTGTTCATAAGGGTAATTTTATCGTAACAAAAAAATAACTTGACTAAATAATGCATACCTAATTTATAAGCTAAATTTAACTGGTGCAAAGAGATTCTGCCAGCAGTGTCAGCACATTTTTCAAAATAATCTCCTAATGCTGAAAACGCTCCTCCTAATGTAGATAACCAACTGAGAGCATGGTCTAACTCACATCTCTCTCTAACTAGATAATATACTCTTTCATTCCTGAAAAAAAAAACATGATTGCAGTCAAGTTGACTCAAGTTTCTCTAGTTACAATGTTTCATCACTCAAAATAACTAGCTCTCTCTACGTCTTACCAATTATAGTCTATTAAATCATATTTGGTAGGCTCTAGGCATATAATATCAGGTCCTTGCCATTCTGTGACATTCTTCATAAAACATTGTCTATAGAAATCACAAATACTTAGCTCCTTTACAAAATAGTGTACGAAAGCACCATCAAGTCTTAATTGTCTCCTTGTTGTTCGTTTACAGCTTCTCGACTCAAGGGGTGAATAAAAACCATGTAAACGCCTAAATTTATCCTTAGTTAGCCCTATTTCATCGTACTTATAATAATCACAACTGTATATTGCTAAATTAAGCGATTCCATATAGGTTATGTTAAACTATTTCTATTTTTTGTAACGAACTTTGGAAATATTACACCCACGATGTTAAGTTCTCTTTTAACGTATAGTTTTCTCTATGGTATTCTTCTAAGAGCTTAAATAAAGTAAAATTTCTTTCACTAACCATTATAACTTTCAAAAAAAAATATTGCAAATCGCAAACTTTTGCATGACAAATTGAACCTGTCAGATTTGTAAACAAAAGTGTTGTAAACCGAAGGAAATTTTAAGAAGTCCCTAAAACAAAACGCTGCCGTTTCAACAAATTTCAGCCAATCAAATGCCAGAAAATGCGTTAACTTAAACTGTATTGAGTATAAAATTGAATTTAATTGATTACTAAAAATTCTAAGCAGTAATTTTAAGTTTTGCGTTTGTTATTTTATCTATTTAATTCTTAAATAATTAAGAAATGTTAACAATCCATTTGACAAATTGCAAGCTAATTTGAACGTAACCGCCAAAACGTAGGGACTTTTAATACACAAGCGAGTGCGCCAAACGCCAAAAAGAATGTCAGTATGTCAGTTTTTCAGTTGGTAATGGATAGAAGAAATGCGTCTGATTTGTGGCATATTTTTGCAAAGAAAATAAACAGTTTTTAAACGTTTTTTCTACTTAAATACCTCTCAGAAATTTTCTAAAATGAATTGACTTTCTACTTATATAAAATTTGAAAAGAATTATTAAAGAGAAGTGAGGAAAAAAGTGTTTTAATAGTGGGGGACGCCATTTTTGCAATATAACTGTCAAAGCTAGTAGAAAGGTCTGTGTCAAATAAATAAACATAAATAGTGAAAAATTTAATGAATTTAAGTAAAACTGACCGAAATACTCGATAGTCTGCCTAATGTAGGTTTTGTATTATGCAAGAAACCAATGGTAAACAAGCCAGGATTCAGTTATAGGTCAAAAAACCATATGAACATATGAAGACCTACTTACCAAGGGGCACCCATACAAGGGGCTTTTAACAATGTAAATGGACAAAAACAAGGTTGGGACTATGATGCAAAGTACCGTGAAGGTACCGATAAGTGAACTGAACGAGCATATTACTTGTAAATTGTGTAAGGGCTATTTTATTGATGCGACAACAATCATTGAATGTTTACACACATGTAAGTATGGAATAAAAAGTGTCTTTAATTTAGCGAGATATGTTAAGAACTGAGTCTTATGAAAAGGGACAGACTTTTTATTATAGAAAAACCATTTTTTTTTACATATAAACTCATTCATTCTAAAGGTACTTACAAAGGATTATGTGAAGCAGTATAGTCCCAAAAAACATAGTAATTATTAAAATACTACTAATATATGGCCCAAATGTAGTGTAGATAATCTGGTACCTACTACTACTTTGATAACTAATATATTTATTTATATATATTTTAAAATAATAAAGATATCTTGAGAGCACATAATATTTGAATCGGTATATATGCAGAAACGGCACACAAATTGTAATGCAAAATTAAAAAAAAGGCAACTTTAATCTTAATGAAATTTTACATTTTTGTATGTTTGGGAATCCTGTACAAAAAAACAATTTTTTGGCACTGTGGATTTTATTTTTAAAGCAAACAAAAACTTTTATAAAGTGGCCTTTTTTCATATCTTTCACTTTTTATCCATTTGTCCTCTTGCCTACCCCATCTGTGGACGTCCTCTAGACAGGCTTATGTAATTATTATATTATACCATAGTATTTTCTTTAAAAGTACAATACATTTTTACATGAATTTTGTTTCGCTTTCAAAAAATGCTGGAAGATGTAATATTTGGGTAGTGTATGAAGATTTTTGAGTGACTACCAAGATTAGATAAGTATAAAAACAATTTTTGTAACATTTTGTTTATACTTGGACCTTTTTTTTTAGTTTGTAGAAGCTGTATTGTCCGTTATTTGGAATCGAACAAGTACTGTCCAATTTGCGATGTGCAAGTTCACAAAACAAAGCCTCTGCTCAACCTCAGGCCAGACAAAACTATACAAGATCTCGTCTACAAACTGGTTCCAAGATTATATCAAAGTGAGTAAATTAGTTGATGTAAAATTTTTTGGTGTGGTAGGTTTTGTGGATTATAAGACATTTTGAATATACACTAAGATATACAGGGAACAGGGTGTCCGAAAAGTCTTAGTAGGCAAATATCTTTGCTATTAGTAAAGATAGAGACACCAAATTTTAGGTGTATCTTATTCACACTTCACATATCTACAAAAAGTGTAAAATATTGCATCATACAAAATTTTAACAGCTTTCCTGACAGAGTTAGGAGTTTTCTAAAGAATAATCTTAAATTTTTTTTAAAGAAATATGTAGTTGGTAAGGCGTTTTATAACATCAATGAATTTTTTAGTGATCTATATAAGGAAAGAATTCAGTGTTAAAATCAAAATTTGTAGCAATTATTTGAAATTATTTTAAATATGTCTCTCTTTATGCGAGTAGAATTGTTACTTATAAATGTATACAGTAGAGTCTCTAAGGATTTACCGGTTTCAATATATGCAGTGAATTTTATAACACCCTGTATATTGCTCAGCCATAACTTTCTAGGCGACCCTGTATAATCGAAATATATTTCAGGATAAAGAATTTGAATTCCCTTTCACTTTTTCTTAAAACTTTTTTCTCTGACAGGTACTTTTTGTGAAATAATATCATTTAATTTTATAGAAACATTGCAATATCTCTGGAACTTTAAACTACACAGTTATTGATAGTTTTAAAAATTTCATTTAATTTTGTTACAGATGAAATTCAAAGAAGAAAGGCTTTCCATGAAACCCACCCAGAGGGGAAACCTTCTGCAGCTGAGCAAGCTACGGAGTCACAGTATGACTATATTTTAGCTCCTGAAGAATCTGTAAATCTAACATTACATTATGATGGCTGTAGTACTGCACCGAGGTAAGTTGGATACTATTGATGGTCTAATTTGAGGTTAGGATTATGTTGAAATTAGGGCTTGCAATCCCGGGTTCCCGAAATCCCGTTAAAAATTCAGTCCCCAAAATCCCGGGATTGGGCACTTAAATCCCGAAATAAATAAATTATAAAATATGGAAAAAAAGTAATTAAATTAAATTAAAAATGTTTTACGCGTCATATGACGACCCTGGATGATTCATTTAAGCACTTATGTAAAATAATTAAAATTATTTTTACTTCTTATACTTTTATGTGTCCTCTGCATAAATTTTGTTTTGTTTTATTTTGAAATTACAATATTATAAATAAAAATAATTTACCTTTAGTAATGCTACAATTTTTCGGGATCGATCCCGGGATTTTGTTTCTTTGATCCCTAAAATCCCGGGATCAAAATATACTTCTGGGATTGCAAGTCCTAGTTCAAGTGTATTATCACCATTGCTGATATACAGGGTGTCCAAAAAGTCTTAGTATGGGCAAATATCTTTGCTGTTAGTAAAGATAGAGACACCAAATTTTAGGTGTATCCTATTGGTTAATAAATCTAATTTTTTATGTAATTTAACCTTTTCAACCCCCTTGATGGGTGACGCTAGGGAGTTAAGACCAACAATTTTAAACCCAACCCTATGCCGTGTGGTACCTCATTTTAAAGGTCTTCACAAAATAAATATTTTACCGCAAACCCAAGGTCCGTATCTTAATAATTATAACATTTATTTGTCCATCGAATAATAAAATATAACAATACAATTTTTAAATACCTTTATTTCTCTTATTACTTTAAAAGTTGTTCAAAATGACCACCATGAACTTTTAATAAAATCGATTTTGAAACTCACTTCTCACATTTTCGAGAATGGCAGATTTTATTTCTTGGGAGAGTTCCAAACTCAACTTTATTACTGCCAAGAAGTTCATGGTGGTCACTTTGAACAACTTTTAAAGTAATAAGAGAAATAGAGGTATTTAAATTTTTAATCTTTTTCATGGTTTTTAATTTTTAATGGTTTGCCAGTTTAAAATGAAATAATATACGGACCTCGGGTTTGCCGTAAAATGTTTCTCCGTCTGATGAATAAATAACAAACCAAAACTAAACTTGAATAAATAACAAACCAACACTAAACTTGAATAAATAACAAACCAAACCTAAACTTGAATAAATAACAAACTAAAACTATTTTTTTAAACTAGACATTTTTCATTCAACTAGCAACAAGAACCACAAGTAAAACAAAAAAAAATCAGGCTCATATTCACTAAAAAGTTTTAAGATTTAGTATTGGTTTAAATTAGGATCTTCTAGTTGGTCAGTTAGGTTTTGACAGTTTTTTATCTTGTCATTGTTAATAAGTAGTAATTAAAAACTTCCGAGTTATTCTAATATTTCTGCACTTTGCTTGGTTTCCGAATGATTTTCATCTTGGAATGTGTTGCTGGAATAAATCTAGTTCTGTTATTGTGAAAAGCACGTACTAAAATTGTCCTTTTCTTTATAAATTTGCGAAAAAACTGATTCAGAGTATAAAACTTAGTTGTCTTATTCTTATACTTGACAGTTTAAAACTTTCGGTTGTCAAAGTAGACTGGTCTAGCATCGGAGAGTCTAATCGTTGATTTCTAACTCGGGGGCTACTGAAAATGGTCTTCCGAGTTTAGGACCTTTTTTTTTTTCATTTTGCACACTATAATTGACACAAATGAGTTGTAAATTTTTTCTGGATATCAGAAAAAAAAAATTCAAGAGACCAAAGAGTTTCACAACTATATTAGAGTATTAATTATTTTGTTAAAAGTAGTCTGTGACATCATAAAACAAAGTTCTGGAGGGTAAAAGGGATTATAACCCAAGGAAAATATCATTATGTATATTGTATGGAAGTTTTTAATATGGAAAGTTTTGAAATACCTGCTAGGGGTTAAGATATACTCTTACTCTCTTACAAAACTATTGAATTAAAAAGGCTCCAAAGCATAAAAACGAGCAATTCCCAAATAAATATTAAAACAAAGGTTTCTGATGCTTTTTGAAAATTTTCTATAATTATACTTTAATGAACTTTAGTTATCAAACATTGGTTACTATATAAAAACATAAGGAAAACATCAAAACACCTAAATACTTAAAATATCTATATTTCAGAGTATTTTTTCACCCATCAAAATAATTAAAAGCTTGATATTGTATCAAGATTCCACAAAAGATATCACGTCCACTGGTAGTTTTTCTCTGCCTTTCAAGTTGAGAAGTTCGATAATAACTAAACATTTGACAACATTGCCTCCTAGTATAGAGACTAACTCGCATGCAGCTTTTAGAGTGCCTCCTGTAGCTAGAAGGTCGTCTACGATGAGGACGTTTTGACCAGGTTTAATTGTATCTTCTTGTATTTCCACTGTGGCCTAGAGAAAAATAATAATTATGGTCGGTTTTTTAAAGCAATTGAATCAGTTCAACTGGATACTTATTGTAATGTGGTAATATCATTGCGAAAGGTGACTCTAACCTCTAATTACTTGCTTTGAGCAACTGAGTGTTACAAATAATGCTAAAACTAATATAATTATTGTTCAGAACATAAATGACTATGTCAAGTTAACTTTACGCCATTGTTGACTGAGTAAAGAGACTATCTATTCATAATCACTGCTCAGTCATAGAATTCTTACCATCTTACCTCTCCATATTCCAAAGAATATTTGTAACTCCTAACTTTTCCGGGTAGTTTTCCCTTCTTCCTAATCGGCACGAACGGGATTTGAAGTTCCAAAGCTACGATGGGGCCAAACAAAAATCCTCTCGCATCCAAACCCACCACCACATCCACGGGTGGCCGAATTTGTTTGACTGTTTTTATTAGTTGTTCTTTTAGCAGCGCGAATATCGGGGGGTTCCCGAGGACACTGAAGAGGTCGCTGTAAAAGTACAAATAGAATTTACTCTTTCCCTAACTCTGAATTATGGGGTATGATGGTATTATGATCGTGGAGGTATATTTCAACAAAAAATGTTTTAATTTTACGTGGTAAATTGTGTTTAGAGAATTTCAAAAATTCGATATTTTTTGCCTTTTTGCTTGGAATTTTAACAGGCACGTGATCAGTCACGTTATCTGCAACAGTAAGTCACGAACCCGTCAAAAATTTTGAGTAGAAATCATAAAAATTGAATTTTCGAACTTGACTTTAGTAAGAACTCTTTTTTTTTATCATTCCTTTAAACTTCCTATGTCTCCGAAACGAAATTTTACTGGACTTGTGTATTATAGAAAGTTCTGCAATTTGGCTCAAAAATTTACTCCTATTTTTTTCTTAACACTTTTCAAAATACCCCAATACAAAGTAAGTTTTTTAAAGTGTTACAAGGGGATATCTCGAAAATGGTTTGGGGGGACGAGAAAAAGTCAAGGGGGTCAAATCTGAGGACCTTGCAGGCAGGTCAATTGATCGGATTTGATCCCCTTGACTTTTTCTCTGGGGTTTTGTAAAGGACAAGGTGATAGCGACTGCACCTACAATTTTGGATGATATGAAAGACGGATTCCACTTCGCCTGCTTATTGGTGACATCTGAAATGTTACAGCGGGTACGAAATTCATTTAGAAAAAGAGCATGAAAGTGTTGGGAAGTTGAATGGGGGCATTTCGAACAACTTCTCAAGCATGACAGACGATAAATAAGTTGAAATTAAATGGTACATTTTTTTTATTTTATAACCTAATAAATCATAATTCCATAACCAAAAGAGCAAATAAAAAAAATCGTACTCACTTAGTTTTTTACGTAGATTCGAATTTTATAAACAAAATTACATCATCCCATTTAAAATTCCAAAGTTACCCACCCCTCAAAACAGAGAGGGGGTAAATGTCAAAAATGTTTAAATATGTACCCCATCTCCTTATTAACTCACCGAAATTTCATGAAAATATTTTAAACCGTTTTCGAAGTATCGCCTTGTAACACTTTAAAAAACACCCTGTATTGTGGATTGTTCGTGTGCCAACTCGCTTGCAAAAACAACATGAACATATCATACTAGATTACGTCATCCCGATTTGAGGTTATGTCAAACTTCAACTTTTGTTTACATTTGAAACATCGTTGTTTTCTGTGTTTATTGCCCCTAAATTACACTATGCATAATATGTTATGTATGAAAGCAATAAAAGCACATATATTGTGTATATTTTCCCATTAGAACATCATTGTAAATTTATGTACTTTGGCCACAATACAAACAAATAATTTCACACTTTCAAAATCGTATTATTGATGGATAAAAAGGCTTACCTGAAAAGCACACCTTTTACAGGAAAATCTGGATACTTTTTCACTGCATTCTTGATCACATCGACTTTTTCTGCGTCGCTCAAATTTGAATAATCGGTCATTGTTTTACTGTATCTGCAGCGTATTGTCACAGCACAATTAACTTCAAGGTTTATTGCCTGAAAAACAATTATTTATTGTCGAGGTACCAACGCGTCGTGCTTTAATGGGAACCCAGACAGTCCCAATCTAGGTTTTTCATTGAAATAAGTACCTAATTATTTTTATCATGTCACAGACCATCTCTTTACAACGTGCAGCCGATGGTGGTTTACAAACACAAACTTTCTCCGTCTCTCTCTGTCCCGGTAAATATTAATCAATTTAACAAGAAAGCAAACCTTCCTTAATTCTGATTCGTCACGGTTTTGCACCAGCGGCGGCGAATTTTTATTTTGGTACGACCTAATTTGGGATGAATAATGGTTAATTTTATTGATTAACAATTAAAAGGTCGTAAAATAATAGACAATAGTATATTGTACAACGAGCATGGAATGACATGCATTTCCTACGAGTATGACGTTTTCAGCACGATGCCGCAGGCGAGTGCTGCTAATCATACGAGTAGGAAATGGTCATTCCATGCGAGTTTTACACTATACTTTTTCTACGAATATTACCGTTAATGAAATGGGATTAGTAATATTTTTCTTTTTAAGATGTCAAAAAATGTCAATGAAATTATAAAATTTTGACGCGGCACCTGTCAACGCCACCTTTGTAAAAAATACACGTGCACAAAGTGAACTTTGTAGTTCAATCACCATGGTGATTGAAGCACAATGAAAAGGTGTAAACCACAATGTACCTTGTTCTGAATCTATTATTGAACATACAATACAGGTTTTTATTGACATGAGTAGAAAAATAAATTTTTAGTAATTGGAGTATAGTTTATGTTTTTATATTTAATTATTTATTTAGCACTTGGCCATTATACAATATTTAAAGTACCTATAACAAATATGGGTAATTATTTAGATTAATGTAAACAGCGAATTTTTTCATGAAATTTTGCACAGACCCTAATTTTGGGTCGTAGAACACGAATCCGAAGTCAGTTTTTGGCGGTCTTGTATGGTTTTTCAAAAAAAAATTTTACCTTTTAGGTTAGGTTTTTATATAGATTCCTTTAAGTTTCGACACTTTCACTTCAACATATCTGTAAACTAATAATTTTTATTTTTTTTTCGTCACACAAAACACCACATTTAGGCAAAAATAGATAAGAAAATTGCTTTTTTCGATAGAAAATTCCATTTGAACTGGCTATTAGCCGCCATTATTTTCCTACCTGTTAACAATATTTCTGTGTCCGGTGTTGCCACGTTTACTTGTTTTTTATGAAAAAGTTGTAAATTAGGAATAATAAAAAAGCTAACCATAACAAGCTAAAGTTATTATTCTGTCCAACTTAGTCAACAACATTTTTTAATTTTAACCTACATCAGACCTAACCAAAATCCTATTGATCAGTAAACCAACACCTGCATGCTGATGCATGCAACCATATCTGAACAACAAGGTGTATACCCAACCCAAGCAAACCTGAGCAAAAAGGTGGTCAGGTTTGCTCAGTTTTGATTGATATAGATATATATCTAAATCAATGAAAACTGAGCAAACCTGACCACCTTTTTGCTCAGGTTGGGTGAGCAAAAAGGTGGTCAGGTTTGCTCAGTTTTCATTGATATAGATATATATGTATCTATATCAATCAAAACTGAGCAAACCTGACCACCTTTTTGCTCAGGTTTGCTTGGGTTAAAAATTTTAAAATTTGTGGGAAAAACGATTTGTAAATTTAGCATGTGTTTTTACATAAATTTGCCTAAATATGGTCCAGAAAAATAATGACTTGTATAGATGTGGTTAAGTAAAAGTGCCGAAATTTAAAGAATTTCATTGAAAAACCTAACCTAAAAGTTAAATTTTTTTTTTGAAGAACCATACGAGACCGCCAAAAACTGACTTCGGATTCGTGTTCTACGACCCAAAATTAGGGTCTGTGCAAAATTTCATGAAAAAATTCGCTGTTTACATTAATCTAAATAATTACCCAAATATGTATACAAAATTAAATATAAAAATATGTATCTGACTCAGAAAAATTACTTTGTCAAAAATAATTAATGCAAAAATCAGCTACTCAAAAACAACCCAAAATATTAACAATGACAAGAACCACCGACTAAATGAGTAGTACCATAGACTAAATAATACCTAGACGAACACTGCCGTGCAACGAAAAGCGGGTCTCCCTTGAGACATTTGGTGGGTTTACTGGTTTATGGTTTAAAAGTTTGTTTGTCTACCATTATATAAATATGTATACTATGTATCTACATGTATATATAATGGATAAACAAACTTTTAAATCATAAACCAGTCATCCCACCAAATGTCTCAAGGGAGACCGGCTTTTTGGTGTATTCGAGTGTCTGTCTATATTCTTTATATTCTCTGGTAGTACCTAGTTCAGATCTTAACAATTACTTTAAAAACTATCTATAAACAGTTTGTCAAGTTTGAAAAGTAAGTTTAACAGTCTTTATCTAAAACTATTTTCCCCTAAAATGATTCCCCTTGAATAAGTTGTTTCAACTTTACTGTAAACAATTTAAGGTTTTCCGAATTTTTCACATACACTGGCAACGAATTGAATGTAATTGCTAATCCTTTATAATAAATAATAATGATAAACCATATTTTCCGAGCTACTTTTGTTTTTGTGGGTATTTAGAAATTGTCTGTTTCTTGTTGGATATTGGTGTACCAATTCATTAGTAATAAGCCTCCTGGTCAAGTAATTTCGTGTCAGTCCGTTTTTAATTTTATATATTAAGTACAATAGTCTGGAATTTAAGAACCTTTTCTATGGACAACCAGTTTAACCTTACCAACATATTTGTGATTGGGGTATCTCTTTTCTCTTCCAGAATTACGCACATTGCTCTATTTTGCAGTTTTTGTAGCCTCTCAATTTCACTTTTATTAGCTAAATACAAGATAGAGGAATTATAAACAAAATGAGGTAATAGGTGTTTTCCAACAAGCAGTCCGTACGGTTTTCCGACCATCCGAAACAATAGGTCATTTACATACTAAACGCGCCTATGTCGCTGTGCATCATGTAATCTTTATCTGGGCAACTCTATTTCTGATCAAAAACAACCGATCCTAACAACACTACCAACTATATCATACAACTGGCCACAAACCTTTTAAAGTATTATCTCCTTTAGTTCATCGAAATCAGTCATTCGAAATGAAGAAAGATTTTTGTTTCCCATAGAACCATTAAACCTGAGGGGATCCTAAATTATCTGTTTGTATATCATTGACAATATCCCTTATACTTTCAACAAAATGTCTACTATTTGTTTAGGACAGCTAATAATTTCAAAGCCTATTTCGAGTTTATCAATTTGCTTTTTATTTTTATTAATAATTAATGCTGTTAGCGCTGTTAGGGTGTCTTCTTTTTTGGATTATTTTTTGACATATCAATCTTATTCTGATAATATTTACCTTTTTCCTCTCTAATCACTGACACAACCATTGAACACAACGCTATTTCTACATTTTTTATATTCTCTATTGTAATCAGTTTTATTCATTTAAAAATTTTATAACTATTGTGCCTATCCTCGATAGCATTTCTTATCTTATCGTTATCGTTATGAGGTGAAATGTATTTTGCTTGCAACTGTTGGAATGCATTATTAATAGGGCTGTTCAGTTTTTCTTACGTCCAGCGGCGCCCTATTACATATTTACATCAGATATAGGAAATAATGGGTAAATAAGTTTTTAAACGCATTTCGGCTTTACAAGCGTAAAAGCTTTTCTTTCAAAAGTAAATTTGTTTAGTATGAATGTTTTGAAATAATATTTTTGGAGTAGGTATATTTAACAATAAATGGCAAAATGGTTTGGAAAACTTTAAAATCCTGCTTAAACTACGCTTGTATCTGTAAAAAAGTAAAGCTAATAAACGTTTGAATGCAAAGATTTAATATGTGTACAAAATATTACACTTTTACCTTCAACATCGCATCTCACATATCTTTTTTATTATCCCGACTGAACACTATTTGGTAAGTTTCTATGGTCTTCAGTGAAATTCGCCGTGGCGAATAAATGTTTTTACATAAAGAAAACGACCGTTCTGCATCTAATGATGTAAGGTCGGCAAACAGGAAACTTTTCTGCCAATCGTTTAAGGCAGACGTTCCCAACGGGGGCGCTGTAGTCTTCCATGGGAGCGGTAGAAGACCCAGAGGCAAAGGGGTGGCGTTAATGTGTGAAATGACCCAGAACTCACCACGTGGAGTGCGAGTTCCACCCACGCCGTTTTCAACCATCCAATCATTCAGGAAGTGGTAAATTATCTTGTGTTACCACTCTCAGTCAAGGGTGATATCTTCAAATCGGATTTTTGGTTAAATTTTGGCATCGAAGATCTGAAGTGCAAAGTTGCTCTAATATATCCATCTCTGTTATTTTGTCCGCACACTTTTTCAGTGGACTCTGTCACAAGTTTTACTCTTCTTTCAACTGCTTGGGTGTGACAGGGAAAGTTAAAAACTTCAAACTCAGGCAAAGTTTTATTTTGCAGAAATGATGAAATATTCTCTGTTGTCAAGCTCTTCATTATGGATTTCGTCACACATTTCGTCCACAAAACTGATCTCAGTAAGGACCAACAGTACCTTCCGGACATTGTCAAGACAATTCAGATAGGAAACTGTGCTCCAGATCTGACTGTAAAAGATCCTGGACCTCTCGGTCATTATCGATGGTTGATATGTGCCAAATGTCAATTTTAGAAAAAGCGGATCTTTATGGTGAACCCTTATTAAATGAAAACGTGCTAGCTAAATGTAGTCCGGTTTGGCAACGTTGCTATTAAGTATCTAACTAATGATAAACCTTTTTTTTCAGATATTTGCGATGTCCCAGCGCCGTGCTGGTCACTCATCTCAAAAAGCTGATCCGCTCGAAGTACGACCTTTCAGATCGTCACCGAGTTGACCTGTTTTATAACCAAGAATGCCTTAATCCTTCCTTCTCTCTCATGGATATCTCATATATTTATTCATGGAAAAGGGTAAGCAGCGTTTAAAAGATTTATGGTCGGTTTCTCAAAGCAATATAATCAATAATTAGCCAACTGGAGGCCTGGAATGTGACAGCACACATGTTAATGGCATTGCCAAATGCTACTCTAAACATCAGTTAAAGTTGATTAAATGCTTTGAGAAATTTTATTTATTGTTTATTTATTTGCTAATGTTTATCTTACAGAAAGACCCCTTAGACCTAACCTACAAAATCTACGAATGCAGAGCGAAGAAGCCAAAGCTCGACACCACGGAAAACAGCGAAATTCTTGTAAATAACTCAACAAACAACAATAATAATAACAATTGGAAAGAAGTACAACTTAGGATAAGTGAAAACGGTGAAATGTCTATAACAGGAATTGAGGATTCCGGCATGTTAGAACTACTAGACGCTACGGAAAATTTCAAAAAAGAAATTGTGATAAACGAAGGTAAAAATGTGACTAACTTTCCGAAACCCATCCAAGTGGATACGGAGATTGGCAATAGTGAGATGAAGATTCAGTCGGATCGTAATGTAAGCATAGATAGTCATGTAAAAAGTTCTGAAAATGCTCCTGGTAGTAATAAGTCGCAAGAAAATGCTCAAAAACCCGCGGAAAACCACTTGTCCACGCCCAAAAAAGAACTTCCAGGTCTCAAGTTTATAGGCAAGTCTTCCGCAAGCAGTTGCACGACATCTATTGTTACCAGCACAAGGTCGTCTAGTGCAGGCACGAAGGTAACTAATGGCAGCACCAGGACGGTAAATAGTGGAATTAAAACCGTGAATAGTGCCAGCGAAACGACAGTGGAAGCTAAAAAGGCACCCACTGTGTCTGTGAACACCACAGAAGCTTCTAGCAATGTCAGAACATCTAGTAGCTCGAAAACATCAAGCGCAAAGTCAACCAAAACCTCCGCAGATAATAAATTGCCCAAGAATTCGGTTTCTCAAGCGTCTCAAACAATGTCGAAAAGCGTTGAACTCAGCGCCAGCCTGAATCTGAATAGTGAATTGTCTGTGATCCCCTTAGCTGCTAGTACGAGTTGCGTGTCGCTGAGTTCTTGCGGTGGTACTACTACCGTTTATAGTACGATTAATAAGAGTATGTGTAGTACGAAGACAGAGAGCAGTGATACTCATAATAATAAGGGTGGTCAGGATAAAAATCAGGGGCCAAGGTAAGTATTTGTTAAAGTATGAAGGTCGATTTATGAAAAATTTTCGAAAAGTTAATTTTTATGAGTATAGTTTCACAAATTATTGAAATTTTTTTCTCAGAATGATTATAATACCACAATCAAAAAATCCACAAATAGTTACATTTCAACCAAAACATCAAATGTGTACCTATTTTTTTGTAAATTAACTAAGAACTTTAGAAATAGGTATTATCTCTCGCCAGCAAAACTTTTTGATCACCTACTTGCTTACTTTCAGGGTAAATAGTAAAGGAAGCCATACAGAACTGGAGAAAGAAATCATGACCAATGATATTCCAAAAGAAACCAAAAATCTCAAAAGGAAATGCAAAGAAGATGGAAAAGCGCCTGAAGTACCCGCGAAGCTTCCTAAACCAACTATCCTAAATCACTCCATCGGTCTCATGAACTTGTCCAACAACCATCCACTGAAGAAACACTCAAAGATGAACCGAAACGGTGAACATCTGCTCAGGACGCCAGATATAAGCGAAAAAGTTCCCATTTCCACACCCTCCTTAACTGTCAACCATGTATCGGTGCCCCAGAAAACCATTCCTATGGATAGCATCCCTTCAAAGCCAATAATTATAAACAAGAACGTCAGCAATATGCAGATCAATAGGCCCGGGACGCCTAAATCTGGCCAGAGGGGAGGCCATGGTGGAAATGTGCCATGTTACGCTAATAAGACGGTGTATAATTCGGTGGGAGTAGGTAAATTGGGAGAGAGGAATGGAGAAAAAGTGGAGAGTACTCAAGGAAAAACTGAGGTAAGGTTTATAACTTATCAGTCTGGTTTTATTTTTCTTAATACAATATTTATTGATATTACAGGTTCTAAACTCTGCAATTAACTCCATTTCGAAGTCCTCCGTCCATCATCTAGCCCATCACGCCCACCCGTACCAGACCTCCCACCATACGCCCATTGTCACGCCCGCTCAATTGCCCCACCACCAAAACTTAAATTCTCTACAAGTGAAGCTGCCCACCATCCAAGTTTCGACACCCAACCCAGAAAAAAATGACCAGAAATGCTCTCAAAGCAATGCGACGTTACATAGCAACTTAGTTACGTCACAAAGCAACATAGCTCCATCCCAAGTTAATACAGTTACATCCTATGTCAATACACCATCACAGAGTAACTTGACAATGTTGCAAGCAAGTACGGCAACGTCGCAGTCTACCTTAACTAGCTTGAAGACGAGCATTGCAGCTTCGCATCCAAGCGTTACATCTCAAAGTAATGTAACCCTTATGTCTCAAAAACGAATCGACTGTACTCAGGAGTCTTCCCAGCCCTCCAGCAAAGCTCCGATGCACATCACGCTCCAGTCTATGGCTGCCAACCATATCAGTCATGCGAATACGATAACTACCACACTATCGTCTATGCAAAACACGCCTCAGTTTCAAGCCCCGCCCTCTACGGTACCGCTGCCCGCTAACCACGCCCCGGCAGCTATTAAAACAAAGCCTAGCACCCCGATTGGCTACAAGACGCTGCGGGACCCGCCCAAAAGCTGGAATTCCCAAATTAACTCGCAAATTGCGCGGGTTAATCAGAGTGTTAAAGCGCAGCAGCTGGCCAATGCGGCCGCTGCAGCGGCTCAAGGAGGCGGAGCTAACGCTCAGGGGCGTTTTAGTGGAGATTTGAAGAGTGTTAGGCCTGCAAAGTTCTTTAAGGGCAGAAATATGCCCAGATATTTGGGTAAGTTATTATTATAACATTTATTTCCTCTGGCATAGCCATTTTTACTAACTACAAATTTTAGGTTGTCCTGTATCTGGCGTCAAACCAATGTACCAAGTCCAGCCTAACTCTGATAAAGACAAAACTCCAGAACAACAGACTGTCCAGGCCACTAAGCCAGAAAAAAGTGAGATTAAGAAGCATTCTATAGTCAAAATCGATCCGAAAACGTTAAGGCCAATTAGTGAAAAAGCACCTGAGACGTCGAATCTGAGTAACATCAGCAGCAATTTGGCAATAAATACGAGTCAGGAGTTGAGGTAAGGGTATGTCTGGGTATTTGAGTCAAATAGTAATGTTTTTTTAGCAGTTTCTATTCCGGAATGATGTAGAAGTTGTAGAATACTGAATGGATCTAGCCAAGGAAGTTCGCTTGGATCTAATTATTCATGTCTGGTATTTCATTTTCAAAATTTTATTTTTAATTTGAAATAAATAATATTGAATATCAACTCTTGACGCTATCGTTTTTTGCCTTGTGTAAGTTTTTTTCTTTCTAAATATTCACTTAAATACGAGTTTTTAAACAATTTCAACCCATCTGGTATCCATGATTGGATTGGAGGTTATCAAGTGCCACAGGTTGTCAAAAATGCAATTCATTGGACCTGACTAGTTTTGTAACTTACATGTTACTGTTGATAAGATACGAAATCGTGTGCATTTTCAGATTTTATTATAAATAACTATTTCGCGAGGGAAGTTCGGCGCAAAGACTTTTACAGTTTTTTTTTGGAAAAAATTAAAACAATTTAATACGGATGCAGTGTTTTTATTTTCCTATCCAATGTTGTCAAATTTACATAAATATTAATATTTTTAAGAATCAATTCGACATCTGGGGATCTCAAGATTAACACCAGCTCAGTGTCAATATTCAACCCCCTGAAGTTACAGAGCTCGCCGAAAAGCGAGCGAAAATCGCCGAAAAGTCCGCATTCGCCGAAAGTTAAGAGTAATGCTAACAGTGCACCAGGTAAGAGTAGCTTAAATAAATTTATTAATTTTTTTATTCCCAGCCAATTTTTAAACTTTATTACAGACAGACCACATTATGCATGATTAAAACCTAAATTATTTTCAGCCGTAACAACCAGTACAACCACAAGTTCGCCGTCTTCGTCTACCACGCTCTCCCCGAAGCAACACCGAGATAAAACGAACCTGACTTTCACGCCGCCTAACCCGTTCGTTCCGAACCTGACCAGTCCGACCCTGAGTCCGAATCAGTTTCTGTATCCTGCCGGCGGGTTTCCCAGTTACGATCCCAGGGTGATGGCAGCTTATCACAGGTGAAAAATATTTTTGCTCTCGGCGTATTTAAAAGCGTTTTTTTAATTCGTACTATTGGAGTCTGAAGTGCCAATCCTCGAGGGATTAAATTAACTGATGTGACAATGACAACCAGTGCAAAACATAACGCTGAATAATCTGTGGGATATACCACGAGACTTATTATTTTTTACTGTAAATATCTTTTTTAAACAAATTAGTTAAATGTCAGCCCCGTGCTTGTCCCAGTCACTGGTTGAAATAATAATCGAGAAATTTCTCTTAAAAGAATGAGTTTTAGTGATTTCTTTTAATGTTTCCTCTTTAAAGAATTTCGAAAATTTTTATCACAGGCAACAGTTTTCACAAATTTTGCTTTTCTGTTGCTGCAGAGCGTATTTAGGTTACACGCTCTTTATATAGTTTCTCTTTTGCTGCAGGAGAGTGCACATAAAGTTAATTTTATTTTCATTTTTTGCACAATTTTTATAGGGATTTTGTATTGTGTCTAATTAAGACAAAAAAAGTCAGTTTCGTGGCCGTCGCTTGCGTGTCAAATTGCGGTTACAAAACTAACTATTAATGCAGATTTATAAAAAATTCAATAAAATAGCTATATTTGATTGGTTATCATACGCATAAAACATTTTTTTATCATTTTCATAATATTTATACAGGGTGAGTGAGTGTTTACAAGGCGATATCTCGAAAACTGTTTAAAATATTTTTACGAAATTTTGGTGAGTTAATAGGGAGAAGGAGGGACATATTTAAACATATTTTTGACATTTACGCCTTCTCTATTTTGAGGGGTTGGGGTAACTTTGGAATTTTAAATGGAATGATGTACTTTTGATTATAAAATTCGAATCGGATGTAAAAAACTACTTATGTGTAAATTTTTTTTTTAGTTCTCTTTCGGTTACGGAATTACAATTTATTGGGTTCTACAATAAAAAAAAATGTTTACCATTCAATTTTAACTTATTTATCGTCTGTCATGCTTGAGAAGTTGTTCGAAATGTCCCCT
The DNA here is from genome assembly GCA_963971165.1 of Philopedon plagiatum. Taxonomy (NCBI): domain Eukaryota; kingdom Metazoa; phylum Arthropoda; class Insecta; order Coleoptera; family Curculionidae; genus Philopedon; species Philopedon plagiatum. The sequence continues at coordinate 98,247,444 of OZ020193.1, forward strand.
TCAACTTCCAAACACTTCACTTTTTCTTAATGAATTCCGTACCCGCTATAACATTTCAGGTGTCACTAATAAGCAGGCAAAGCGGATACGGTCTTTCATATCATCTAAAGTTGTAGGTGCAGTCGCCATCACTTTGTCCTTTATAAAACCCCATAAAAAAAGTCAAGGGGGTCAAATCCGGGGACCTATCAGGCAATAAACTGAGAAATAATCGTCAAAACGTCAAAATACTCGACTGACTTAAGCAAAAATAACGCATTTACACGGAAACGAATAATTCTGAAATAAGTGAACTTGATTTATTGGTAAATTTTATTTATTTTTTAAATTCAATCAAAATTTAGTTAACCATAATTCCGTAACCGAAAGAGCAAATAAAAAAAATATTGTAAATGTAGTTTCTTACGCAGACTCGGATTTTATAAAAAAAAGTACATCATCCCATTTAAAATTCGAAAGTTACCACCACCCCTAAAAATAGAGAGAGGTGATAAATGTTAAAAATGTGTTAAATATGTCCTCCATCCCCTCACCAAAATTTCATTAAAATATTTTAAACCATTTTCGAGACATCGCTTTGTAACACTTTAAAAAAACTCACTCCGTAGAGTGTAAAAGTTACTCAGTTTTGCGGCAATAGCTCATGTGCTGTAGTCTTTTGGTGTATAATATTCCAAATTACAGTTTTTTTTTATTTTGTTTATTTAGTTTATGGTACAGTCAAAGAATGGCAGCTGCAGCTGCAGCCGGGTTTGTCCCCCCTCCAATGCCCCATGCTTTTGGTCTGAATATTGGGTTAAATACGGGGACAACGACGATAGGTCAGCAGCATCCTGCGGTAAGACAAAACTTATTATTATTTGTGTTGTACTTTTTTGTGTGACGTCGCCAGTTCTATTTGATTTTGAGAAGTGAACCTTTATTTTGGCCACGACAGTACATACTAACAATACAATTAAGCCATATACTACATAATTATGAAGCATATGGCTTAATACTATTGTATTTGAATTTTAGATCTCCCCCAAACACTCGACGCCTCCCAAAACCTCCGGTCAACCTTCTCCGAGAGGCAACAATTCCACGACTTCCACCCAGATTAAAAAATCTTCCCCAACACAAACGCCCAACAAAAAAACCAAAGAATCAACGGCGAAACACGAAAAAAGCCTCGAGACGGCCCTGAGCAAACTGTCGCAAAATAAAGCTAAAGAATTGAGCGAAAATAAGTTGGGTAACAATAAACAGCAGCAGGGGGGCAATATTAAGAAATTGGGCAGTAATAAGGAGTCGACGAGTGAGAACAGTATGCCAGTAAATACTCAAAGAAGCGCCTCGCCCAAAGTATTGGGCAGTAACAATAATTTATTGGGAGATGCTCAGCAAAAAACGCCCTCTAAAGTATTGGGTGGAAGTAAAAAATTGGGTGGTACTAAAGAATTGGGCGGGGAAACCCAACAAAGTAGGGCGTCGCCCGGAAGAATTAGTACAATGTCGGCGTTGGAAAAGCTGAGTCACAATAAAGCGATAGAGATTTTGGGTAGTGACGCGAGCGGGAAGAAGTCGCCGATAGTGAGGGAAACAGATGGAAGAAATTCGCCGATGGCGAAGGCGGTTTTGGGCGAGAGTCGCTTGGTGGAAGGAAACAACGGTAACAAAGGTAAGTTTCTCCTTTAACTTTTACCAAAATTTGGTGTGGTTACCGACCACATGGCTTTCCGAACATTCAGCCAAACTATTAAAAAGCCAGACCAGTAAATGTCCTATATGGTTGAGGTGTCACTTGAGACCCCGTTTTTGCTGCAAATATTTCAATATGGCACCCACCCAACTTTATATTGGCCGGTTTTAACCAATTTTTGATTGATTCATCCTAGGGGTGTCAATTCCGGGATCCCGAAATCCCGGAGTATAAACCGGACTCGAAAATCCCGGGATCGATTAATATTTTCGGGATTAATCTCGAAATGTTCTTTAGCGACACCGACAGCGATATACAGGGTGGCAACCATTTAATAATAATAATAACGATAACCATAACAATAACAATATTAATTATAATTATAATTTAATTATAATTATAACTATATATATATATATATATATATATATATATATATATATATATATATATATATATATATATATATATATATATATATATATATATATATAATTATAATTATAATTAATAATAATAATAATAAAAGTTTATTTGAATCATTTACAATTTAAATGTGATTGTATATATACAGGGTGAGTTGGGAGGAACGGACCAAACTCCAAGAGTGTATTGTACACGTGAAAATAATGTAAAAAAACTGATGTTCTTATCCGATTTTCATTTGTTTTCAAATTATCCGTAATTAAAAATTTTTATCTAGCGTTCCACTTGTAACCACATTTTCGCATAATCAGAGTATGCCATGCTCTCACACATTTGATAACTTTGTTGTGTTACAAAATGCCAAACACTTATTCAAATTGAGAATATGCAAATATGGTGTTTGTTTATGGTTTCTGTAACGGAAATGCTACAGTTGCCGTTAAAGAATATCATCGACGGTTTCCACATCAGAGACATCCTAATAAAAACGTATTTATCAGAGTTTTCAACAAATTGTGCGAGACCGGTAAGCTTCCCAATGCTAAAATATCATCTGAACGAGCTACTCGACAAAGTTTAGAAGTAGAAAATATTCTGTTCGATTTGATGTCATACAAACCACACAATGAACTTTTGGATAAATATTGTGATTATTTGTTAGAGACATATATAGTTAAAAACGCAACATTTCCTCCTGCTGTGTGGGCGGAAGAAAATGCTTCGGTTACAAGAACGACAAATTGTTGCGAGTCGTTTCATTCAAAATTTAATTCCTCTTCTTATGCAACGCATCCCTCTATATATGTCTTTCTTGAAAAGTTGAAAGAATGTCAAATTGAAACATATGTCAAAATACAAAGTTTAAATGTAACTGCTGGATTTAAAGACAAAAATGTAAAAGCTAAGTTAGCATCGCTTGATAATCTTGTTACTAAATATAAGTTAGGAGAAATAAATAGACTGTACCTAAAATGTACTTCGTATTTATAATATATACATGGCGACATTTTATTGAATTTTAGGAAGTCTCACATCATCCGTGACGGAAAAAACATCATCATTAAACGAGACTACAAGGAAGCCGTCGTTACCAACTTCCGAAAGTCAAGGTAGTCAACAGACTTTGCCTGAAAATCATAGTGATCCTTCCACATCTTCGCAAAACTCTAAAAATCCCGCGCAATCGCATCACAAGACGGAGAGTGATAAAACCACTTCTGCTCAGATTTCTACGTCTGCATTATCATCTGAATTTCAGACACGGTTGGAACAAAGTAGTGAAACGTCAAATGATCAGAATACTTCCAATAACAAAGACAAAAGGGTGGAAACGCAAGAAAGTAGGTTGGATCAGGGAGAGATAACGTCAGGTTATAGCCAAACGAGGTCAGATCAGGACCAAGTCAGGTCAGATCAGAATCAAACGGTATCGGATCAGAATCCAGTGAGGTCAGATCAGGACCAAACCAAGTCTGATCAGGGTCAAATTAGGTCAGATCAGGAAGAAAGTAGGTTGACTTCAGACCAAACTACGTCTGTTCCCAGTCAAAGCGAATCGGCACCGAGTCAGAGTGTTTTACTTAAAAAGAAGCAAGAAGGCGATGTGCCCGAGTGTAAGGGTGAACAGAAAGATTCGAGTAATGGTCCCAGAGTGACTTCCAGTGATAAAACCGACAAAATCGAAACGAACGATGAGCAAAAACAATCGGCTATCGATAGTAGTGATATTAAACCTAGTACTTCTCAAAACTCCGTTGACGTAACTCAAAATTTGAGTGCTAAAAACGCTTTAAATCCCGGCGGTAGTTGTGGCAACGTTGCTACCGCCAAACCCGCTGACAACATCGCAAGTGAGAGTTCACTTAGTAGTGTTGTTAGTGGAGACAGCGGGGCACCAATTGGCAACGAGGTGCCAGCAGTTAAGAACACTATCGCGGATGAGAAAGTTGGCAACAGTGAAAATAAATCTGTTACGGAGAGTGATAAAGGTGGTGGGAAGAAAAAGTAATAGTGTAGGTTTTACTAGTCTTTTTTTTTTTGTGTAAGGATGGTGTATATATTTTTTAAATCCTTCAGAGGCAAATCTTTTTACGTTGAATACATTAGAAGACGTGGCTCTACACGTGTTCCTTAGCCCCTAGTAAATATTTCAGGGGCTGATTTTAGGTAAAAAAGCTTCGTAAACACATGTCTTAAGATGCTTGATTTTCGAGATACAGAGTGTTTTACAGGGACGTTTTAATTTGTTTCTAGTTTTTCATTTTATCTTAAACAAGAGCATTGTCTCAAAATTTGTATATGGCTAAATTTTAATCCTTAAAAAAACTTTGCGAATTTTATACAGGGGAAGGCCTAGAGTTGTAATCTAAAGAGTTGTAAACATAGGTGAGTCCAGCGGCGTCTCTACACTGTTTGGAAATAAAATTAGGATCCGATTTGAAAATAAAATAAAAATATTTATTTATCTACATTGTGTAATTTGAAAATGCGGAATACGAAAAGCCTTCGGTTAAAGTAATAGAAAAATATTTTACTCACCCAATGTATGGATACCACAATATACCCTGAGGCCAAACGCGTGTAATCTAGTTTTGATTGGGTATAAACGCCTGTAGCATTGAGGGGTTATATACAGTTAGAATTTTCAAAAAATCGATTTTTTAATTTCACTTTCGTAATGTACGTATATTCCAGTACACACAGAAAATTTCAAGGCAATCCGGCGATTATTTTCGAAGTTACGCGCATATTTGTAAAGACGTGTCAGAGCGATTGTACTCTATGTAAAGTGCTTTTGAAACTTTAAACGCGTTTTTATCAAAACTGTGTTTTTAAAGTCGGTGACGAAGATTTCTCGGAAATGGCTGAACCGATCAGTCTCAAATTTTAACACAAGCTTCTTAAGTATATTTTTTAGTAATTAATCCAAGGTTTTTTCTCACCGATAAATATTTTTTTTATAAACAATTTAAGGCCAAAATTTTGGTCAAAAATCGATTTTTTTTTGAGAAGCCGCCATTTTGTCAAACATTTTTATTTTGCTTATTCCTTCGATTAATTAGAAGATTATACATTACTTTAACGAAATCCGTTTGGTTTTTTCATTTTCGATGACCCAGTCCAGAGATATCGTTGTCACCGCAAGATGCCTTTTTTGAGAGGAACTCTTGGAGATCAGCTATATCAGCTTTCAAAATTATTATTTTTACAAATACAAAAATCTTAAAATACAGTTAAAAGTTACCATAATATGTGTACAAATTTTCACATTAATAAATTTAAAAGTCTTCTCAGGAAAAATTCTTGAAAAATCGCTTTTTTTAGGCCTCCTGACTGTATATAACCCAATGATATAACCCCTTAAAATACCTTCTACATTAGACTCTTTTAATCTTGTACAGTTGTGTTCAATGAAGTGTTGTACAACAGTTGTGCTGCTGAACCTGCCTATCATGTTCAAAAGTTCAAAAAGTGTTGTACACGAATGTCTAATGGTTAATATTGAAGAATTTAAGTTGGAATTAGTTAGTTAAGTAAGATCAAGTTACAAAAGGATGGCAACTATATCAAATATAAAGGTATTTATTTTACGTTATTATTAATGACTACATACTATTTGTAATAAAAATAAATATAATAAAAAATATCATTTGGATGTAGAGCGTTCATTTTCAAAATACAGTGCAATCTTTACTTCAAAGCGTACAAGATTAAAAGAGTCTACTGTACAAGGTATTTTAATGCTACAGGCGTGTACACATGCTCAAAACTAGATTTCACGCGTTTGGCCTTAGGGTATATTGTGGTATCCCATACACTGGGTGAGTAAAATATTTTTCTATTACTTTAACCGAAGGCTTTTCGTATTTCGCATTTTCAAATTACACAATGTAGGTAAATAAATGTTTGTATTTTATTTTCAAATCGGATCCTAATTTTATTTCCAAATAGTGTAGAGACGGCCCTGGAGTAACCGATGTTTAGTCATAACGCTTCTGAAGTATTTAAAAAAATTATATACTTAACTCAAAGAATATTGTAAAACTAAGTCTTGTTCTCAAGGGCTTTTTTGCAGTATTCCCCCATTTAATCCTTTTTTTTTTGTATTTTCCTCAATAGTTATATAATTTTTTTGTGTATTTACCAGGTGAATTTTTTTACATATAATTTATTTGAACGTGTAAAAACCGAAACGCCACCATTTTTTTGTACATTTTGATCTGTTTATATGTGTGTTTTTTGTTTGTTTTATTTTATGTATTTGTTTTTTTGAAGGTTTTATCTGTATATAGTAAGGATAATTTTTGTATTGTATTGATTTGTAAAAATATGTAAAGACATTCGGGATATTTTTCTTCAGTATTTTTAAGCGTATCTGTCTTAGATTCTTAATGCATAAAATAGTGGTAAATATGCAAAAAACGCCGTAAAAGTCGTAAGAATCTGCAGGGTCGGGATAAATTATCTGGTTGGTACATTCTATTTTTGACACACAACTGTCAAACGCGTCAGATATCATCCTCTTAACAGTCATATGTTAAATAGTTTTCCAGATATTAGGCCTCTCTGATAATTTACCCCAATCCTGTAGGTTTACCCAATCTGTAAGTAAAAAAGTGCCTAGTAGTATGTTGAGACTTTTTCTAACCATTAAGACGAAAAAAAAGTATTTTTTTAATTGACGAAAAATTACCTGCAAAAATCTAGTCACGATATTTTCGGTGAAATTTTTTGCAAAATTTTCTAAAATTTGTGATATGTACAGGCTAATTTTCGTAATAGGTAAAAGTAAAGTTATATAGTATAATAGAGACATATCACGTTAAAATTTTTGCACGTAATTTTTTTTTTTGACAGTTTAGGAGCAGATGATAAGCAGCTTTGAGATAAGTATCAGTATGTATCGAAAAGGTATTAAAAATATTTAAAAGTAAATTAATACTATATACAGTATGTCCACGGATGGGGTAGACAAGAGAACAAATGGACCAAAAGGTGAAAGGTATGAAAAAAAGTCATTCTTTATAAACGTTTTTGCTTGCTTTAAAAATGAGATCCACGATGCCAATTTTTTTTTGTAAAGGGTATGGAATAAATACAAAAAAGTAAAATTTGGTTAAGAATAAAGTTACCTTTTTTTAATGCAAAACGTTAAATAAAAAAGCTTTTTTTAATTTAGAAGCATTCTTATTCTGAATTTTGAAGTAAAACTTTGAAATTCCTAAATTACGCTTTTAAATTCAAAATTTCACAAAAAATCACATTGCCCCCTATTTTATTTGATTTCACCTTTGATAACTGTGACGTATTTGTCAAAATAATAAAGACGTCTTTAGAGCAAAGAATATTTATAATTAAAAATTACAGACTCATACAGGTTATAGAAAATTAGCAATACAATATGAAATAATAATTGTAATATTCGAGAAATATGTATTTTATTAAACATTAAAAAAAATTAAGGGCACATATTTATTTTGCAAAAACTTCATCATATTCTACGCAATTTTCTAATTGACGTCGAAAATGACTAAAGTTTCTTATTTCTTTCAGTGAAATCGATTCTGCTTTAAAACTTTTTCGTTATTTTCAATGAGTCTTTCACATGATAGTTGTTTAACGCGCCCCCAGAGAAACATCACAAATTGTCATATTGGGACTCCTAGGGGGCCCCAAAATTGGACCATTTCGGCTCATCATCGATTTCCAAATTTGCGATTCAGCCAGTCCCTTACTTCAGCATAATGTGCAGGACACCCATGGTGCTGAAAATGCATATTTCGGCGATATTGAAGAGGCAATTCTTCTAACTAGTCTGACAAAAATGACTCCAGCATATGTAAATAAGAATGTCTGTTACATGTATTATCAAAAAAATATGTTATAATCCCATAATAGGAAATGGCTCACCAAACATGTACTTTTTTAAAATACTGACGGCTGTTCCCAATTTTAAACTCTGGATTTTCCCTATCCCAGTAACTCACATGCTGAGAAGGTACAGTGCTGTTTGTACTGAAAGTTGACTCATCCGAGAACATTATCAGCTTATGGAAGTTCACGTTGTCTGGGTTTGATTGGGTTTGAATTTCATCACCGACCCACAAATAAAAATCCAAGCGTTTGTAACTGTCCCCATCTTTCAAAGTTTGGTTAAAAATTGGTTAATTGGTTTCTTTAAACACATTTTGAATATTGCTTTTTTACACAATTGAAAACTTCGTGCTCTTTTTAAAGACATATTAGGATTTTCATCAACAGATTGCAAAATTAATACTGTAGAAGCATCGCTTTCGTCGTATCTTTTCTAGGTCTTCTTTAAATCACTAACGGATCCAGTTTTTTTTTTAAATTTAATTACTAACTTATCTGCTGAACTTCTGCACAATTGTACATTTGGAAACTTTTCTGGAAAATTCTCAACGTAGCGATAACAATTCTCGCCATTTCTGCAATTCTGGATTATAAATATTTTTGGCTCTAAAGACATCTTTATTACTTTGACAAATACGTCACAGTTATCAAAGGTGTAATCAAATAAAAAAGGGGGCAATGTGACTTGGAAAAACTTTAATTTCAAAAGCGTAATTTAGAAATTTCAACTCTTTACTTGAAAATCTGGAATAAGAATTCTTTTAAAACCTAAAACAGCTTTTTTATTTAACGTTTTGCATTAAACTTTAAAAAAAGCAACTTTATTCTTAACCAAATTTTATGTATATTTGTAAATTTTGCATACCCTGTTCAAAAAAAACCAAATTTTTGGCATCGTGGATCTTATTTTTAAAGCAAAAACAAAAAATGACCTTTTTTGTTATCTTTTCACTTTTTGGCCCATTCGTCCTCTTTTCTACCCCATCCGTGGACATACGGTATAATAATCCTAATCGCTACGAATAATTTTCTAAAACACGGTTATCTTTTATCAAAATTTTATCAACTATTAAAATTAACTTTATTATATTCTCGAAATAAAATATTTCATTATTAGTTTCATATTGTGATCCCTATTCAACAACTTTTTTGTACTAAGATAATGTTCTTTTAGTTGTTTTCCAAAAATAATTAACTGATTATCTTAAAAATTTTGATATTCGCTCAGGTACTCTAGTACTCCACTACATTGACTGACACTTTTCTCAAATGTTTATCCTTACGTCAACAATTGCTTCTAAACTATAAAATAATAAAAAAGCAGCTATTATAAAATAACGGTGCCTTTCCAAAAAAAAAAAACACTATTGAACAGTCTTGAAAATTACTTTAAGACGCTTTAAAGAGCTGTGAACGCAAAAAAGTGCCGCACATAGTTTTTTTTGTCCAATATTTGGACTGTTTAACCACCGTCAGAATATTCAAACAAGCCAGCTCACTACCTACTTTCCCACGTCTTCGCCCTTCTGTCCTAACCCTACTGTTTGTTCACAGGTATATCTGTCCCCACCCTGCGCCCTGGTGTCTTTATCCTGCCGCTTGTCGCCATATACAGGGTGCTCGAAAATTCTTAGACTTTGCTGTTAGTAAAGATAGAGACCAAATTTTAGGTGTATCTTATTGGTTAATAAATCTACTTTTTTATGTAATTTAACTTTTTCAACCCCCTTGAGGGGGTTGAGGTCAAACATTTTATATGCAACCCGATGCCGTGTGGTACCTCATTTTAAATGTCTTTAAAAAAGAAACATTTTACCGCAAACTTTTAAATGGCAAGCCTTCAAAAATTAAAAATCGTGAAAAAAAATCACAAGTTTAGGTACCTTTGTTTCTCTTATTACTTTAAAAGTTGTTAAAAATTACCACCATGGACTTCTTAGCAGTAATAAAGTCGATTTTGGAACTCTGTCAAGAAGTAACACTTGCCATTCTCGAAAATATGGGAAGTGAGTTCCAAAATCCACTTTATTACTGCCAAGAAGTTCATGGTGTCATGAAGAACTTTTAAGTAATAAGATAAATAAAGGTATTTAAGTTTTTAATTTTTTTTTCACGATTTTTAATGGCTTGCCATTTAAAAACGAATTAAGATACGGATCTCGGGTTCGCGGATTTTTGAAGACCTTTAAAATGCGGTACCACACGGCATAGAGTTCCGGTTAAAATTTTCAAAGCGTCGCCCTTCAAGGGGGTTGAAAAAGTTAAATTATGAAAAAGATTTATTAACCAATAAGATATACCTAAAATTCGGTGTCTCTACCTTTACTAATAGCAAAGATATTTGCCCAAGACTTTTCGGACACCCTGTATATCTGTCCCTACCCTGCCGCTGGCACAGGTTTACTCATATTTCTCACGTTTCTTTCTCTGAATTGTTTAACCATCGTCCAAATATTGCAGCGAGTGGGCTTACTCCTCCGATGTTCTCTCGTCTCTACCCTTCTGTCCTGATCCTGGCGCTTGTTGACATGTATATCTGTCCCCGTCCTGACGCTTGCTTAGCTATGCCCAGATTTCCACGTCTCTGGCCTTCTGTCCTTATCCTGCCGCTTGCCAATATGTATATCTGTCCTCGCCCTACCTCTTGCCCAGGTTTGGTTGGCGCGATTTACGACCAAACGAGTGAGCCAACTTTGTGTAATTTACTCAGCCCTTTCAAGTTACAGCTACAAAATGAAAGTGGAAATATTTGACTATTCTGGCATTCGGTGTATTCACTGTGGATTAGTACATCCTTAGAGTAATTTTTTTTGACTATTTAATATTAAAATTGATAATTCTCTGCTTATGGTAGTCTCACTAGATGTTCATAGCAAAACAAGAGCAATCAAATCTCGTGATGTATCACAAAAAAAGTTTTTTTGTGGTCTCTTTGACAATGTACAATTATTTTTCAGTGTCGCGTACAAGTCTTGTTCATTTCTTTATGTTAATTTTGTACAGGGTATTTGTGAAATTTGGGTTTTATTTTCCGATTGTGTCTTTGTATGGTTGGCTGTACTTATACACATTTTTCTGATTAAGATGCCTTTTTGCAAATTTTATACAAAAAGTCAAAGTGTCATTTTTACACTATTTTTAGACTCCATTAATAGTAAAAAAATGCTTTTAACAAATACGGTACAACCTACACTCTATGTTGTTCTATGATAACCAGTGTCTAAATCGTAGTTTTGTGACTACAATCTGACAAGAAATTGACACCCACGAAGCTGCGATTTTACGGTTAATTTGTTTAAAAAAAGGGGTTTTAAGTAAATAATAATTAACTTCTATGAGTACATCTCATATATTTTAGTATCCAAACTAACATTATCAAAGTTGAGTCTATAATTTGATTATTTAAATTTTTTCTAAACAAGAATCGCCCAAATCTCTTTGTTAAAAACGGGTTTTTAATAGAATTGTTTTTAATTTTCATAGCTTTTAAAGAAAAAAAAAGCGACAGTGAAATGTGTGTCATCTGTCAAAAATGTGTATATGTACTACAAGCTTCAGGCATTATAATAGACTAAGAGCTGATAACACATTTTTTTATGTGTCTTTATAAAACGTAGAACTATTTTCAAAAGATGACTATTATATGCCTCTACAAGGAGTTAACAGTCTGCCAGCTCGATCTCCGGGCAAAACCACCCCATATTTTTTTCCCTCCAAACACTCGGCCTATTTATTTCTAGACCACACAAAGGATGAAGAAAAAGCTGTCAAAATTTCAGATTTTATAAAGACATCCGAGTCGAACTTTATCGCATGAATGAGGGGAAAAATATGGAGTGGTTTTACCCGGAGATCGAGCAGGCAGACTGTTAACCCTTTATAGAGACATATAATAGTCATCTTTTAAAAATAGTTGTAGGTTTTATAAAGTCACATAAAAAATGTGTTATCAGCTCTCAGTCTGTAATAAAAATAGCTAAAAGTCAGTCAAAAGTGACTTGTCACACGTCAAGTTTTTATACACGAAATTTCAACGAGATCGCTAGTCAGTCTGTAATTTTTTATAGGAAATCCCAATCAACTCGTCACATCCTATATCGTTAATGTCGTCTCAAAGAAACCCGTAAAAATATACAGGGGGTTCTATTTAAAACAAAACGTTGCCCCTATTTATAACGCGCCCTGTATAGCTTTGGCAATAAAGATGTGCTCTTTAAATTCGAAATTTGCCCTTATTTCCACCCTTAAAATTTCATCAAAATATTTTGAGCCATTTTCAATACACTGACTAGCAATATTAACCACTAAAAATTTGCAATAATTTTGATGTTATGTTTCTTCTAATCCTATTGTCCGATTTGAATGATTTTTTTTTGCGTATTATAAGCTCAATCTTTAAGAATATTACGGTGTTCGCAATTTTTGTTAGAAAGTTAATTGTCATTGTATACCGGGAGTTACAAACATATTGTATTAATTCCCCAAAATTCGCAACACCCTGTGAAATACTCTAGAATTCATAAAATATTGCATTTAAAACCTAACTTGAGCCTCATGTTTTCTTAACATTTTGTTTTTTGGTTCACTGAGTTATGTTTCACAATAAAAGAAGTAGGGACTTTTATAACTCGGCATGTTTTTATTACATCACAAGAAGTAACTTTTTAAAAACATTATTAAACTAACAATAATTAACGATTATAACACAAATTATATTTGGTTTTGATCGGTAGGTATCATTCCAAATTTCAACAACTATTGTTTCTATGTCTTGCAAGGTTGCAGGAGGAGGCTGACACTGTCTTAATTGTCTGCCAGTAATGTGCGTCAGATTCTCGATCGGGTTAAGATCTGGACTGTGCGGTGGCCAGTTCAGAGTCTGAATATTTACCTCGTGTAAATATTTAGTTACAATGCGCGCTGCAGTCGTGTATTATCGGTATTATCATTATGGTTTGGGAAAGAATTCCCTTAACATCGCGGACATATCTTGGTCCTTTACGTGGAAGCAGTGTTGCCAACCGTACGGTAATTACCGTAAACATGCGGTTCTTTGTGCGAAAATGTGGTATATGGTACAAGTCTCATTACCGTACGCAAATGGACGGAAATTAAGAACTTTCACAAAACGGTGTAACAAACAATATGTTTGTTACACCCGGTATATAATGGCAACCAACTTTCTGACAAAAATTACGAATACAGTATTATTCTGAAATAATAGGCAAAGAAATCATTCAAATCATACAGTATATTTAGAAGAAATATAACATCAAAATTGTTTCAAATTTGTAGTGGTCCGTTAATATTGCTGGCCAGTGTATATTCACAAAATTCAAAACTTTTTTGACACGCAGTATAAGAAATTAACAGGCTGACTAGTTATCCCATTGATACCCAGTATATTGCTCCTAATTTTTGTAATTTTTAAATAGATCTGTAGATATTTTCCAACATGTATCTTCCAAAAATGTGAAAGTGGACTTCAAAATTCAATTTGTAACAATTGTAGTAGGCTGTGAGCGTATCCACTTTAATTTTTTTTAAAAATCCCGTTAGAGGAGAATATTTTAAAATTTTATACTTACGAAATTTGTAAACGTTTGTAATTCTATCTGACCTCTTTTTTTCTAATAGAAATGGGCAATATTTGATTAAGCAACAAAACGTAACGCAAAATATTTTTTGTAAGGTACAGATTAGTGGTCCTAGAAACTTGCAAGAAACGAGAAATTTTTCATAGATTCAGTATAGACTGACTTGAATTTGTAAAAAAAGCAATAGATGTTAAAACCTTACAAATTTTGAATTAAGAAAAATAATATTGACAATAAAAATTTTAACTATTGCGGGAACTTCTGGATTTGAATTTTAATAGTATGAATTATATCTGGGACACATCTTTGGTTAATATTTGTGACATTTAATAGACCATTCTAAAGTGTATTATTTTTTTCGAAAACCGAGCACGGAGCTTAAAATTGGTATTTAAACAATGGCAGCTAAATGTAAACTTCATTATTGTCAATCTGTCAATGTCAGATTGGACGTGTAGTTTAACGTGTTGTTTAAATGTCAATATTTGACATTTAACAGCTTAAAGTTTCTTAATGTGTAGTAAGTAAAGGTCGCGGTCTTGCGTATTTTTTACTTTGAACAAAATTTAAAAAATAACGGTTTTTATACAGGGTGTCCGAAAAGTCTTAGTATGGGCAAATATATTTGCTATTAGTAAAGATAGAGATGCCAAATTTTAGGTGTATCTTATTGGTTAATAAATCTATTTTTTCATGTAATTTAACTTTTTCAACCTTGAGGGGTGACCCTAGGGGGTTGAGGTAAACATTTTTAAATGCAACCCTATGCCGTGTGGTAGCTCATTTTAAAGGCCTTCCAAAAAGAAACATTTTACCGCAAAGCGGAGGTCCGCATCTTAATTCGTTCTTAAATGGCAAGCCTATAAAAATTAAAAACCGTGAATTTTTTTTAATACTTTAAAAGTTGTTCAAAATGACCACCATGAACTTTTTGCCGGAATAAAGTCGATTTTGGAAGTCACATCTCACATTTGCGAGAATGGCAGGTGTTACTTCTTGGTATAGTTCCAAAATGGATTTTATTACTGCCAAGAAGTTCATGGTAGCCATTTTGAACAACTTTTAGAGTGCTAAGAGAAATACAGGTACTTAAATTTTTAATTTTTTTTTCCCACGATTTATAATTTTTATAGGCTTGCCATTTAAAAACGAATTACGATACGGACCTCGGGTTTGCAGTAAAATGTTTCTTTTTTGAAGACCTTTAAAATGAGGTACCACACGGCAGAGAATTGTATTAAAAAAATTTGACCTCAACTCCCTAACGTCATCTCAAGGGTGCTGAAAAAGTTGAATTACATAAAAAAGTAGATTTATTAACCAATAAGATGCGCCTAAAATTTAGTGTCTCTAACTTTACTAATAGCAAAGATATTTGCCCATACAAAGATTTTTCGGACATCCTATATAATTTTTTATCAATTCTAAAGTGTAATACAAAGAATAATATAGAGAAATATAAACCTAGAAACTTGTTAGGATACATGGCCTAAATGTAGTGAAGATAATTTAGGCTACCAGGAATTAACATTAGTAACAGTCGGAGACCTGACCGCCAAATTTCCTTTGTATCAATACACAAATGTGTAAATTAACTTTATTTTCCAACTGGAACATAAAATTTGGACGTACCTTCCGGTTACATATTTGATTGTTTTCCTATGTATTTCTTTGTATATTATCTTTTAGAATTATTAACAAAATACTTATAAAAAAAACTATTTTGAAAAATTTTGTTCTATAATAAAAATAGTCTCTCTCTTTTCACGAGACAACGTCCTTACAAATGTGTTTATTTTAGAGGCTTTTTTTTAGATAGAGCCTCATTTTCATTTGATGTACACAAAAACTTAATGGATGATTTTTATAGAGTCTAAAACTTAATACTATAGAGTCTAAGCCACGTTTTATGTTTTTAATTTGTAAAATAGAGATTTTATTATTGTACAATTGTAAATAATAAGCACAGATGATTTTAATAAAATATTTATAGTTTAATTGGAGTCTTTTATTTAAATAAAAAACGCTTAGATCTATTTTTTTAAATAATTATTTAAAAAACCAGACCCACATAAAAGCATGCACAAAATACGGGGCAAGATGTTGCCGAACTTCGTTTACTCCTGGACTGACGAGTCCCAAAAGGCCGAAACAATATAAACTGGATGGAGGTGTAAATAAAAATGTTTAAATCATTTTATAACAGTTTTATATTCTAAAAAATTTAATTTTTCTTGTTACTTCAATAACTAATATAACTCAATTTCTACAACACGTTTAGATTTTCTTAGAAATAAAACGCGTGTAATTTTTTCGGGCGCATTTCATCAATAATAAACCCTATTTAATTTATAGCAAATAATTCAGCTTAATACTCTTTTTAAAGCATTTTCTATATATAAAAACTCATTTTCTCCAAAACAGTTCAAATTCTATAAATCCGGGTGCATTAAATTCTTCAATTTCTTTACACTTCTGTCCGTAGGTCGCGTGGCTAGATGTTTACCCAAAAAAGTGAACTTTAGTTTGTCCAGCACGAATTCAAATACTGATGTATCCTTTAAAATTGCTGAAATAAAACATTATTAAGTACAAGCCTTCAAATATTTTATGTTACGAAGTCAAAATGTTTAATACAATTTTTGAAAACTACCTATCTAGTGTACAGTGCACCAGAAATCAGCCGGTAAACCATTATGTTATCTTACCCGAAAAAGACAAGTCAATTGTTGATCAGTATTTCCATGATATCTAGCTTATAAGTCAACGCCTTGTTTAATAGTACTTCACCTAGTTATGTCTATACACAACTTAAAGTATAGGTCCTTTAGTTTGTAAATAGGTCAAATTTTAGAAAAATTGAGTAATATTTTTGTGAAATTGGAGCCGATTTTCTTAGCTTATCACTATCAGTAATATTTTTACTTACTTTTTAATTTGCTTTTTGGCGTAACGATTTGAAAAGTCATTTTGGTCTCGAGTACGACAGTTCCAGACATTCCAATCAAACTGGGCACTTTAGATCTAACTACTTTTAATTCCGCACCCACCATTTCAGATTTCGCGACTATTGCACTACAAATTAAAAAAAATCTAGTTATTGACGACTTATTAAAAATGACAGGACGAAAACATGTCAAAACTAATAGACCAAAAAACAAACAAACCATTTTAAAAATTTTAGTGTGCAGTAAGGTAAACAACCAGTCTTTGACACTCTACCAGTTATTGACAATAATACACATTCTTCTTAAAAATAAGAAAACGGCTACAGATTAAATTGCAATTACTAAGTATTTTAAAAGTCTGATATATGTGGCAACACTGCACGATCGCGTCACTTTTCTGTTACCGCCATTTGTATGATATGCCGTGTGTTGTGAGGTCGTGTCTTAAATTTTAAATTTTTAACGTTTTTCTAATGTAAAAAATAAGGTAAGTAAACTGATATTATTATTTTTATATGTTAGTTAATTATTTTAGATTAATGTTATGTACACAATATTGCTTCAAACACTCTCAAATATTGATAAACGTTAGCAAAACTCGTCAGAAGTTAGAATTTTGGGCAAAATCTTGTTTGTCAATCTTTGGTTGTACAAAATAACTGTTATACCAATTATTGACATTACTGTCAATGACTGGATACATTAATTTTGATTTAAAATGATTTACCTAATAATGAGTTTAAAATTCCGATGATGCCAATATTTAGATTTTTAAAAATAACTCATTCTAACCAGTTATTGTCAACGGTGTCAATAACTAGTTTTACTGTGTCAATTACTGGTTGAACTAATATTTAATTTGGATTCATTTCAGAAATGGGCCCTAAAAAAAATTATAGCACAGAGCAAATGGCAAGGGCTCTCGAAGACGTAAAAAATGGTGTTCCTGTGTCCGTTGCTGCCCAGCTCCACGGTGTACCAAGAACTACTTTACTGTATAAAAAGGAAGGAAAATCACCGCTTGTGTGTTCAATGGGACCTGCAACCATCTTGACCCAAGATGAAGAGTCCGTTTTAGTCCAATGGATTTTACAACTTTCTGCAAGACATTTCCCAATTTCAAAAGACCAACTTTTGGATTCCGTGCAGAAAATCATGAAAGATGCCAAGAGAGAAAAAACTTTTTTAAATAACAATAGACCTAGTGAAAAATGGTTTGTGCTGTTTTTAAAAAGACATCCCGAAATTGCTGCCAGAATTTCACAGAATTTAACTCAAAGCCGAGAAAGTGTAACCGAAGATCAAATTCGAAATTGGTTTGAAGAAGTGAAGACCTACCTGTCCTCAAAGCATTTGTTTGAAATAACTGACGACCCGAGTAGAGTATTCAACGCAGACGAGAGCGCGTTTTACCTTTCACCAAAAGAAGGAAAAGTCTTAGCAAAAAAAGGCGATAAAAATGTTTATCGCGCGGGTGGGGACGAAAAAGAAAACATTACTGTGCTGGTTACTGCTAACGCTGCGGGGAAAATAGCTCCTCCTATGATTGTTTTGTCCTATGAAAGGATCCCATCAGCAATTGCATCGAGTGTTCCAAAAGACTGGGCTCTAGGCACATCTGAAAATGGGTGGATGTGTGCAGCCACCTTCTTTGAGTATGTGACGAATATATTTAATCCCTGGCTTATTAAAGAAGATATAGAAAAGCCCATTATATTTTTTGTCGACGGCCATGTTTCACACCTAACACTTCATGTATCTAACTTTTGTGCCCAAAATGGCATTGAGTTGATAGCGTTATATCCCAATTCAACTCACCTTTTACAGCCCATGGATATTGCTGTATTTAGACCATTAAAGTTAGCTTACAAATCTGAAGTGCAAAATTGGAGACTAGACAATTTTGGAAACCGGCTTCAAAAGCAACATTTTGGAAATGTATTTCAGAAGGCATTGAATCATATCAGCTCAGATACTATCAAAAATGGTTTTAAAGCGTCTGGTTTGTGCCCTTTTGACGCCAAAAAGGTAAATTTTGATAAAATTGCTAGTAAGAACAATATTTCTTCTTTGTCTTCTCTTACTCCAAGAAAATGTGAGTTAGGTGCAGTATCAACACTTAAGCATCTTGAAGAAAAAATCGGGGAGCAAAAGTTAAATACCTTTAAAAGGTTTTTTACGGATAATATTTTGTGGACTGGTCCTATTGAAGATAAAAGTCTTTTTGAGATTTGGAAAGAGCTGGCATTAGACACACAAAAATATAATGATATCACAAGGGGTATGTCAAATATGGATTCAAGGCAAAATTATGAAAACAAATCCCCTACTATTAAATGCACCACAACCGAAAAGAACACTGAAAAAGCACCTATTCAGAGTACACCTACGAAAATAATTGATGACTGTCAACCTAGCACATCTGGCACCCAACCTAGTAAACCCTCCAGTAGCACCCAGATACCATTTAAAGTGCCGACGCCATTTAAGAAGGCTTTGTTCTGGCCTGATCCGAAACCTTCAACTAAGAAAAGAAAATTAAAAGAAAAAATTCCTTCTGTTGTCACCTCTGAGGCCTGGAGAGCTTATCATACAAAAAAAGAAAATGAGAAGAAAAGACAGTTAGAAGAAAAAGAACAGAGAAAACTAAACAGACAAAAAAAACTTTTAACAAAAAATAACATTGAAACTGGAAACAGTTCTGAAGAAGAAGAAGAGTGGAATCCAAGTGGCAGCAGCTCAGACGATGTTGATTTGTATGAAGATCCAAATAAAGAGTTTTGCGAGCTAGCTCAAGGGAACATATCAGTTGGAGACTACGTTCTTGTAAAATTTCTTGGAGGAAAAAGGCAGGCAACAGTATACAGATATGTTTGCGTTGTCCAAGAAATTCTTGATAATAACGATATCCGGGTTATGTGTATGAAATCCGTAAATGACGATAAAAATGTATTTATTTCCAATGAGAAAGATGTGTCATGCGTCAAAAAAAATTCTATTTTGGGTTTATTACCTACTCCTAACATATTAGCCTCTGGTGAACGAATTAAATATGAGTTCCCGTCACCAGTAAACGTTTTTGAAGCATAAACAAGTAATTTTTAATATATAATGTTTTTTTTTTGTTGATGTATGTTGTTTTTTTTTTGACAATAAATGGGTGTCAATTACTGGAGAAATTTAAAAATTTGGTGTCAATAATAGGTGTTTTTACATACTTTTCGTTCTAATTTTTTAAAAATATTAAAAATGTATTTAATCAACTATTTTATGCAGTACCTCATTCTGCAAAGAATGAGGTATTTCTAAGAAGACACAAAATCTATTTAACTTAATTTAAACAAAACATATACTTTTTTTTCGACTTCTCAGCTCTTATAGTGTCAATAACTGGTTGTTTACACTTATTAAATATTTTTTGATTAATATAACTTTTCACCAATGGTATATATTGAGGACGTCTTATGATGTTATTTAATAAAAAAATATCTATAATATGCCACTGCAACTAAACTAAATCATCAAAAGTGTGCCGAGCTAGTTACCTGAAAGTATTCCAGTCTTGATCCTGACATGTAGGAGCTTTTTTAACCATAAATAAGTTCTCTCTCATATATTCTCTCCAAAGTTGTCTTACAGGTTCTAGAGACTGATAATTCCACTCATCCTAAAAAAATATATTACTCAATCCTTGCACCCAGGTACCCTTATGGATGTAGGGTGTTTACAGTTAGATGACTTTTTTATCAGCTTCCAGTAACAGCTACTTTTAGATTCTGATGCCTCTACGTGTTTCTTTTGTTATTCACAATTTTTTTTATGGGCATCTTTAGAATTATCTGTGATAGGTGCATAAGAAGTACTATTTACAATAGGAAATTCAAAGTTAGAAGTTTGTAATATCAATCAGAAAGAGAGACAGGGGCTACCATTATGAATCACTACATTCTGTACCTTAGGCAGTTTTAACAAATTCATCTCTCTTCGCTGTTTCCTTGTTAAAAACGTCTTTTTTGGTTTTCTTTTGTTCTTTTTTGCAAAAGAGTGTTGCTCGAGCAAAAACTGCCATTTAAGATCAGTTTTAATTTGACGTCGATCGCTGTGTGGTAATGTTTGTTTCAAAATTTGCTCCAGGAAACTAAAAATAAATTAGTTAGTCACGTTATCCCAAATATACCCTGTATATGCTAATTTTTAATGTTACCCCATAGCATCGTCCTTTGTTACAAGTGCTCCCTTCATCATATCCTGAGGCAATGGAAGATTTATTTGATCTAAAAAATAAATCAAGGTTTTTCTAAAACAAGTATGTGAATTACGGAACAAAAAAATAAGGGTTTAGGTTCTAAACTATACCGCTAACCCCAGCTGAGGGCTCTAACAAAGCTGTTTAAACAATAAACAATGTCGTGTCAGAAGGTGGTCGCAGGAAAAAAAAATTTGGCGTATATTATTCAAAAGCATGGATTCTCATAATTTCAGAATAATTTAAAATTGCTTACCCTTTGATGTGCTTCCCATTTTAAGTTAAAAAAAAGTTTAACAACTTAACAGAAAAATCACAAAATTTGAGGTTATGCCTAAATTTGTGAGGTTATGTTAGACGACAGAGATTTTGAGCGTTTTCCATGGAACAATAGATGAACTAGTGTACATGGAGTGTGTTTGCACCCTAAAAATTTTCTTCCATGTTGATAAGAAAGGATAAACATCTATTTAGTGCGTACAGAATTAACCACTTGACATATTAGTGTTTTGAGATGTAATTTCGTTGCCCAGAGAAAACCAAATAATAAATAATAGAATAGGTTGAAGAAAACCATTATAGATGACGTCACTCACAAGCAAAGACAGATGACAGTTCCCAGTGTAGCCAACGACACGGCAATTGCCATGTTTTCACGGCTTTCCAAATCGAAGGTATGGCCACGGCTTACTGTACTGCCATGCATATAGAAACGCCTTTTTCGTTTGAAAATCCCAAATATTTACATCCTTGGCCATTTATGCAAGAAAAAGGCTAAAAATTAAGGTAAAAAAATTATTAATAACATTTTAATTTGCCAAACAATCCGCCCGCCAACTAGATTTTGACCCGCTCATTTTTCCATCTAAACAGTTCACAATGTTTATGAATTATAACTTAGATTTATGAATGCAACTTCGGTTATTTCCCGTTTGATGCTTTATAGAGGTTAAGACGTTATTCAATAAACTAGACGTTTTAGCCTAAGAGAGGGAGAGTAGCATGATTTACGATACGAAACTATGCCTGATGGGAAGTCATATGACAATAAATTAATATAAAATATTTCCCATATTCCTCTAACCCTCTAAAATCGTCAATTATCTCAAAGTGTTTTACATTTGAAACGGCCGTAGTTCATAAAAACGGCCTTTTCCATTATCTGCCACGGCTTTTATTTTCTACTGGTTGGCGACACTGACAGTTCCTGAAAAATTGACGTTTTAATATTTGACAGCATTGACAGCTAAACAAAGGTTAATTTCCGACATGTTCCCATTTTTCGCTGAGAATATAAATAAATAAATCACTTAAAATCAATTGACAACATTCAATTAGCTAATAAAACAATAAATTTCGCCACAGGAATGTAATTGAGACGTAGCTATTCAATTGGTTATCCGCGGAGAGCACAGGGTTAACCTCTAAAAGTTATTGAGAGTGCTGAGAGAGCTATTTTTAGTTTTATTTTAAATTTTGGCACGTGAATTTATGACTGTAAAGTTGAGGGAGAGAATGGCCAAAGAGGAGGACTACGATAAATTGCCCGACAAAGACGCTGCGAAAGAATTTTATGCAAAGTATGAGCCGAAAGAGATACTGGGAAGGTACGTATCCCATTGTTGTTAATGGTAATTTTGTAGCTTTGTTCTTTATTTATTAAGTGTTACTAGCTTTGTTTTTCACAATCCAGTCTTGGTACTATACCTCAGACATAAAGAAGCACTTTACATTAGTAGTGGTAAATTTTTTTTAGATTCTAACCATTTTACTTATATTACAATTATTCATCAGTTTTGCCCATTGATATTAATAAGGGACTTACCTAGTTTCGACACCAATAGTTCTATATCTTTTATTAGGTACCTATTTCAACGTTAACAAGTAGACAACTAATTTATGTAACTTAAATTTATTCCTATTCCTGAATTTTTTCGCAAATTTTTAAAGAACAGGCCAGTTTAAGATTTTCAACAATAAGAGAATTAAATTCTGTGCAGCATATCTAAATTAACAATTTAATTGTCCCAGATTCCATATCAGTTTCTAGTATTGCTCTTGGTTGTGCTACTTGTTCCTTTATATAGGTATATTACTAGCTTGTGCTTGCGACTTCATCCGCGGTTAACAATCTTACTCCATTGCAAATTTTGAACCCCCATTTCACCCCTTTAGGGGTTGATTTATTAAAAGCTGTAAAGCACGTGTTTAAACATATATTTTTTAGAGTACTTCTATGAAGTTTGGAGTTAATAGGACCATCTAATATTTTTTCTGCATACAAAGTTTGAACCCCTGTTTCACCCCCTTAGGGATTGAATTTTGAAAAACCCTTCCTTAGTGGATGCCTACATTATATAAGCAACTTCTATGCAAAATTTCAAGATTCTAGACCCAGCAGTGTGGGCTGTGCATTGATATGTCAATCATTCAGTCAGTCAGTCAGTTTCTTCTTTTATATGTATACAAGAAATTATAATTTAGGTACTATTAAAGATTCATAAACAAGGGTTCTGAAAACCGGTTATTGTGACATTGCTTTGGTGTGTAATCATGACTTTGTCAGCAATAAAGGACTTTATTATTATTAACAGCTGTCATCAGGAAATTAATGGCAGTAATTTTCCATCCTATTCCTTCCCTAATAAAATTTTCCAAGAGTAATATAAAAATTTTGTAGAGAAAAAAAATAATGAATTGATGAATCTCATCTATTTAACCTATATCCCTTCCCTTGTGGTGAAACTTTGAGCACAGTAAATGAATATGTCCTTAATTAAGTTAATTACTGAAGATTGCTTTGGTACCAATATCAATAAAATCCATTGCCAAATTTATATGTACATTTTAGAAATTAAAGCAATGAAAGAAGTCTACTTGTCAGGGGTACATATAAATAAATACGTAAAATTGAGAATAATTTCTCTAAACCACCTGAAAATTCCTTATACTATAAGGGTTTGAACAAATCATGGTAAAACAGCTATTCTCCGGGCTATATGCCCCTCCGAGCGCTGGATTACATACCAAAATTTGCCGTATTTTGACTAACACTGTTAGACAACAGTTAGGCAAATTTTGGTATGTAATCCAGCGCTCGGAGGGGCATATAGCCCGGAGAATAGCTGTTTTACCATGATTTGTTCAAACCCTTATAGTATAAGGAATTTTCAGGTGGTTTAGAGAAATTATTCTCAATTTTACGTATTTATTTTAGAAATTTTAATATTTTTATATTTATTGAATAGACCTCGGAATAGACAAATGTATATTTTGTTTTTTCTTGTGATAAGTACTCTACACAAGGGCCTTAGGGGTTCTGTCTCTACAGGCAAGGGAGTTGGGACTCAAGCTAAATACCTATATAATAGTTTTATGGTATAAGTTTTGAAGAACAAGGAAGAAAATAAATGTTTTTTATTAAACTTGTTCTTGAGATAATAACTTTTTATTAGATACTGAATTATAATACATATTGTTTTATGTCTATATTTTGTATAAAGAGTAGTAAATAAACAAAACTACCATCACCGTTAGGAAGAGTCTTCAGCTCTCGTTAGGTACTATTACCTAGTTTTTTTAACATTGTTGTGGTTCAGTATCATGATACAAATAAAAGAAGGTATGATACCAAACCGTGTCAAATTCGTCCGGGTTCGCGCATGACGTCACACTGTATCCTATTTTTGAAATTTAAAACGCGCAATATAGAGGTTACGATAGTTATAGGCGATTTTATATAAATTCTATTGGCATTATAATTTGTCTCCTGATTATAATACAAATTTTACAGTATATGATTTAAAATAATCATATAAATAAAGGGATAAATACATACATTGATTATATTGATTGATTGATTGTCCACATCACAACCATACACAGCAGATCTCATTTTTACTTTTAAACTCCTAAAAGTAACATAAAAACACCAAAAAATAGTTGGAAACACAACGCGGTCTTAAAAAAGACGTGTTTCGTTTAAAAAATATCGCGGAATTGGTCACGGCGTGACGTAAATGGCCACGCCTACCTGCGCGGTATCATATCTTCCTTTATTTGTATCATGGCTCTTAACATGTATTTTGTTTAGTCCTATTTTAAATACTTTGTGCAGGGGTATCTCCTCAACAGTTAGAAGATGCATTGATAAAGAAACAGGTAAGGCATATGCTGCAAAAATCATCGACCTCAGCAATGACGATTCCTCTGTAGAGGGCACAAGACAAGAAATAAATATTTTGAGAATTGTTGCTGGACATCCTTATATTAGTAAGTATTCCATAAAATATGGCAAAGTATGTACATATTTGTATCTAGGTAATTCATTTATGACACATCTTGTATTCGCGAACTCAAACGACTCTAGATTGCAGCACCAATTTTACAAGATGGCCGTTCCAGTTGTGCTAGATTTTACTGATATATTAAGTGTTGTTGGTGATTTTAAACGACCTAGTTGTTGCGTATTTATTATCACCAATAGTATGTAAATTTTTTTATTTTTAGTTGAACTACAAGATGTATTTGAATCAAATACATTTATTTTCTTAGTATTTGAAATTTGTAAGCATGGTGAACTATTCGATTACCTAACCTCAGTTGTAACTCTAAGCGAGAAAAAGACTAGGTATATCATGAAACAAGTGTTTGAGGGAGTGCAACATGTACATTCTAGGGGAGTGGTACATAGGTGTGTATTGTATGCAGGATATTCCTAAACCACCTAGTAAATACTTGAGGGTGTGATTCCTGGACTGTTTTTCAGTAAAAAAGTTCATACTAATATATATCCCAAAATGCTTCATTTTAAGATACAGGGTGTTAAAATTTTATTTCTTTTTACTAGCTTTTTTATTTTGTTTTGAACCTTTTTTGATTTTGAGATAACTATCGAAAAATTTGTACATGGCTAAATTTTAGCACTTTTTTATAAAAAATACTCGAAACTTTCGAAAAAATATACAGGATGTCATTGTTTGCGGGACCATGGTGCCTTTTGACCTCTCTACTCCACTGACTGCTTTTAATTAAGTATGTAGTACTATTTAATTTTAAAACTATTTGGCCTCTTGCATTTTTTTAATGTATTGCTTCATTTACAAATTATTTAACAAGATATCTTAGCATTCATACCCTATTTTAAGACGAATACTTACATATTTTTGAAAAAACACGCAAGAACTGATATTTTGCTAAATAATTTATAAAAGGTACAAGATACTTACCAAAGAGAGCCAAAGATAGAAATGTTTTAAATGAGGCAAAGAAACCCAAGCAAACACCGAGTCAGGGATCATAATCTCAAATATTTACCTGGGGTTTATGAACACCCTGTATACATATAACAGTTTTAAAAGCAATTTTAAATAGATGAAATAAAGATCTGTTTAATGGCCCTTTTTGGCATTTAAATATTATGTTTTTAGGGATTTAAAACCAGAAAATATACTTCTAGACGACAATTTGAATGTGAAAATTACAGATTTTGGATTTGCGAGAAAATTGGAAAATGGTGAATTGTTACATGGTAGGATTTTATTAACAATTTTTTTTAAAAGCATAGGTTATCTTTCGCACTCTAAAGCTTAGGAATGTTGTTTATATCTTTATTTTTAAAGACGAATGTCTTAATTTTAATCCCAAAAGGGTAAGTGCCACCAAAGTGAGTCATTTTTTCACCAGGTATTATTATTTTTGAATTTGGAAGTAATAAAAACTAATGCTTTTAACAAATAAGGTAGAACCACAGCTTTCTTAAACAAGAGAGCCATGATGTAGATGATCTGGTAACGTAGCATATTGGCTGGCAACAGTTAACAGATTAGAGTGTTTCAAACACTCTTAACACTAAAGTGTTTGTATATTGTATATTTCCTTTTCAAATTTTTTTTAAATCACTTATCAAAAATACATTTTTTCAGAGAACATCTTTTTCGAAATTAATTTTTTTTGGATAGTATTAATTTTCTCAAGCAACGGCTTTTTGAAAAAGTAATTTACGAGAAAATAACGTCAAAAAAGGTTCGTTTGGGTTTGTTCAGGTTTTGTTTTTGTCTTTTTTTCATTAACATTTTCCAACCTACTAGAGTTCATAATTAAATTTTCTAAATATTATTTTCAAAAAAATATATTTTCGAAAAATGTACCTAAAAATTATTTGTTTGGAGACATTTTTCAAAAAATATACTTTCGAAATACGGGTTTTTGGAGAACATATTTTCAAAATATTGATTACATTTCTCATATTTTAATATCATAGCTAACACTAAAATTTCTGTTTATAACTTTTTTTTTCAGCAGAGGAACAAGATGATTCACTTTTGGGGCAATCACCCAAAACATCTTTTAATCTCTTGTGTGATTGTTACCCTCGCTAAAGCTTAGGCAAACACACTTTACCTTGAGATTATAAGATATACCTTAGTCTTGATATACACTGTTGATATACTGTTGTGTTTTTAGATCTTTGTGGTACTCCTGGATATCTAGCCCCAGAAACTCTAAAAACGAACATGTACGAAGACGCACCTGGCTATTCTTTTGAAGTAGATATGTAGGTAGTATAATGTTTGCCATAACATATTTAGGTTTGCTAATTTAATTGGAATGGTTTGTTTTTTGCAGATGGGCGTGTGGTGTCATTATGTATACACTGTAAGTACTTGTATTTTTCTTAATATTCAAGAACAATAAATGTACTTTTACTTCTACAAATTCAAATTGTTTGCAGTACGTACAGAGTATGAGATGTAGTGTTTATGTTACTTCTTTATAAAAATATCTAAATTAAAGAAAGAATGTCTCTAATTCTGTCAGAATCTTATTTCCTTTATTAAGGGGTTATATACAGTTAGAATTTTCAAAAAATCCATTTTTTTTTAATTTCCTTTTCGTAATGTACATATATTCAAGTACACACACAGAAAATTTCAAGGTAATCCGGCGATTATTTTCGAAGTTACACGCATATTTGTAAAGACTTGTCACAGCGATTGTACGCTATGTAAAGTGCTTTTGAAACTTTAAACGCGTTTTTCTCAAAACTGTGTTTTTAAAGTCGGTGACGAAGATTTCTCGGAAACGGCTGAACCGATCAGTCTCAAATTTTAACACAAGCTTCTTAAGTATATTTTTTACTAATTAACGGAAGGTTTTTTCTCACCGATAAATATTTTTTTTATATAAACACTTTAAGGCCAAAATTTTGGTCAAAAATCGTTTTTTTTTTTTGAGAAGCCGCCATTTTGTCAAAAAATTTTATTTTGCTTATTCCTTCCGTTAATTAGAAGATTATACATTACTTTAACGAAATCCGTTTGGTTTTTTCATATTAGATGATCCAGTCCAGAGATATCGTTGTCACCGCAAGATGCCTTTTTTGAGAGGAACTCCTGGAGATCAGCTATAGCAGCTTTCCAAATTATTATTTTTACAAATACAAAAATCTTAAAATACAACTAAAAGTTACCATAATATGTGTACAAATTTTTACATTAATAACTTTAACAGTCTTCTTAGGAAAAATTCTTGAAAAATCGCTTTTTAGGCCTCCTGACTGTATATAACCCCTTAATAACTACTGTTACAACAATTAAACCGGTTACTTATACATTTATACAATGCAACAAGAATGTTGGTACATGGAAGAAGATTTATTTTATAAAAAAATTGTTATAATGTTATAGGGGTGTCGCAAATTCTATATTTCGATCCATAGAATGGTAGTCGAGGCACACCATGTATGCTTTTTCTTTAAAATCATCCAGTTGTAAAGTTTTTTTTCTTAGGTTAGTTGGCTGTCCTCCGTTTTGGCATAGAAAACAAATGATCATGTTACGCAATATAATGGAGGGTAAATACTCCTTTAGCTCACCTGAGTGGACAGACATATCAGGTAATGATCAGTCCTTTAAAGTTTTAGTCCGTTTTAGTTGCTTTTTGTATAGATTCTAATTTTACCTTACCCTATTTTTCTGGGGGTTTGTAGGATTTAATTTTTGTTCTTAAATTCCCAATATTTTGAAACGAAGCATTTTTAGAGAAAAGACTGAATTTTCTGTGTTCTTTTTTTATATCTTAAGGTTTTTTTTTGGAGTACCTAAAACACTGGGGAAAATTTGTTTCCGTATTATTCTTAGTTGGACTATTCTCTAAAATTTCGCTTTTTGGAACTATAGGTCTATCTCTTTAAATAAAAAAGTTAGACCATGTCAGGTTTTAAAAAAATAATCCTGTATATATATATGTATATATATATATATATATATATATATATATATATATATATATATATATATATATATATATATATATATATATATAGGATTATTTTTTTAAAATAAAAAATATATATGTATATGTATATATATGTGTATATATATATATATATATATATATATATATATATATATATATATATATATATATATATATATATGTATATGTATATATATGTGTATATATACATATACATTGAAACATTTAAGATCTCTTCAATCAATCAGTGCAATATCCCCAATTATCAGTTATTCTATAATCACGCGGAATATAACAAAAATGACGGTGTAATAGTTTTGGTGAAAAATCATCACAATGCAGCATTTACTAGTATGAGGTTGCCAGTCTCTCTGGCTACTGTGAGTAGGGTAGTTTGTGTGATAAATAATATTAAAATAGGAATCACTGCAATATACAAGCCACCTCCAATATCGAAAATTGACTTTATTAATGACATACACACATATCTTGACAGTGTAATAAAAAGTGATAATAATAATTTAGAAATTTTTGTGGGTGACATTAACATTAACATACTAGATATAGATAACGATTCATATGGCTACTTGGCCATGATGTCGCAGTTCGGCTTCCAGTCATATATAAATTCAGTGACTAGATTTGATAGTAATACATGCCTTGATCACATTTTTGTTAATCAGAATCTAAGAACTAATCATCTGTGCCTAGAGTCATATATTTTGGACACCCATATGACAGATCATAGACCAGTAATGCTTAATGTTGTCTCAAATAATAAAAGTCAAAATGACAGTAGTCAAAATGAACTGAAAAAAACTAAACTTAATCTCGGAAAATTCATAACGTCTTTGAATATACAAGACTGGTCTCGCGTCTTGAATGATTCAAATCCAGAAACCTCAACGTCCAATTTTATTAAAACTTTTAACGAATTAAGGAGTAAAGCAACCTGTGAATACTTTGTAAAATATAAACAGTACAGGAAGATCAAGGAATGGATTACAAATGGTATTATAATATCTATTAAGCACAGAGATAAAATGAAAAGGCGGTTGTTGCAAAATCATAGCGTTCGATTGGAAATTGAGTATAAAAAATATCGAAACAACTTAAATAAAATAATTGAAAAAAGGAAAAAAGAATTCTATAAAAATCAAATAAATAACAATAAAGGTAACATAAAAAAATTATATGAAATAATTCAAAATGCTACTTACGAGAATAAACCTATAACGAACACTTTAAAAATAAAAAATGACCAGGGTGACTATGTCGAAAATGATGTAGATTTGGCTAATCACTGTAACAATTACTTTGCGAGTATCGGAACTAAAATGGCTGAAAAAATCCCAGCGCCTAAAAATCCAATAAAGATCAATCATCCATTTCCAAACTCAATGTTCCTATCTCCTGTCCGCGAGAATGAATTGATTAAACATATTTCTTCTTTAAAGGATGCAAGCTCGCCGGGCCTCGACGGAATATCATCAAAATTAATAAAACAAACTCACAATGTTATCATGAAACCATTACTACATATAATTAATAGAGCTTTTGTAACAGGAACCGTACCTTCTCATTTTAAAATATCAGTTATCACGCCAATTTACAAGAATGGTTCAAAATCTTTGATAAGCAATTATCGACCTATAAGTCTGATTAGTAATTTCGCAAAATTGTTTGAAAAGTGCGTAAAAGATAGACTATTTACATTTTTTAGAAATGGCAACATTTTGTCTGAGAACCAGTACGGTTTTCTGCCGGGCCGTGGCACGGAGGACGCTTTATATAAATTAACATCTGAAATCACAAACAATTTGAATAGGGGAAGGAAGTGTGCCGCCATATTCTTGGATTTGGCAAAAGCGTTCGACACGGTTCCCCATGACAAGCTTCTTGATGTCTTATGGCATTATGGAGCCAGGGGAACTGTGTGGAAACTGCTAAAGGACTACCTTGCCGAGAGACACCAAATTGTAAAAGTCAATGGTGTTTTAAGCGACAAACATATTGTAAGAGTCGGAGTCCCACAGGGCACGGTCCTTGGTCCTATTTTGTTTATAACTTATATAAACTGCTTATTATCGCTTGACATGGGGGGTTCTGTGGTATCCTACGCGGATGATACCGTGCTGGTTTTCAGCGGGGACACTTGGCGGGAGGTGAAAGATAGAATGATAAATGGATTAAAGACCACTAAAACATGGCTGGAAAGCTTTAAATTATCTCTTAATTTAAAAAAAACAAATTATATCGCGTTCTCCTTAACAAGTGCTAACAGACCTGATTTCTCGAGTATCAGGGTTGACGATCAGCAAGTGGATGAGGTCTTGCAAACTAAGTATCTTGGAGTGATGGTGGACAGATACTTGAAATGGCACCCCCATATTGAGTATCTGTCTGACAAGATTCGCGTATTGATTCACAAATTTCGTATTCTCAGAGATATCTTGAATGTAAAGACACTTATCATGGTTTATAAGGGCCTTGTTGAGTCTTTGATTCGTTATGGGATCTTGGTCTGGGGGGGACTGTATGACAGTGCCCTACACAGATTGAACATTACCCAAAAGTGTATATTGAAAGTTATGTATAGGAGAAATAGACTTTATCCTACAGAATTGCTTTTTTCAGAGGACATTTGTAATGTGAGAACTTTGTATATGATTACAGTGGCAGCGTTCGTTCGCGGAAATCTGTCATTTGAGAACACTGTTAACCACCAATACCACACTCGTGCTAGAATGAATAATGACGCGATTATCCCTGTAAATTACAATAACATTAATCTGAAGAGCATTGCCTACTTGGGGCCTAAAATATATAATTTGATACCGGCAAAAATAAAAACTATACAAAGCACAAATAAATTCAAGTCAGAATGTAGAAGACATTTGTCACGTAACTTTAAACTTTTCAAAAACATCTTCAAATAAACATTGTTTATTCTATTCACCAGGAATGTTAGGTAATCAGCACACAATTTTATGTATAAACAAAAGGTATAACATGTAACAACAGATATGGGACTCAGGTACATCACAAGTAATTCTATTACTTAGGTACCATTTCAATATCACTAATTTTACATTGTATGGACTTAAGATGTATTTTGTGCAACTATTGTAAATTGTAATATTAAATATTAAATAAATAAATAAAAAATAAATAAAAAAAAATATATATATATATATATATATATATATATATATATATATATATATATATATATATATATATATATATATATATATATATATATATATATATATATATATATATATATATATATATATATGAATGAGATCTAACAGTATCGAAACCGGTCGTCAGGGTGGCACTGTTCATTTGTACCTGTGATATCAGGTCATTGAACCACCAAGGATGATATTCCTTGGACAACACGTTGGCGTAGTGTGAGAATAGTATTTTCAATATCGTTCCCAACGGACAAACCCAGAATCAATCGTGTAATTCAATGCCGGTAGGGGTATTAGCCCTCGGAGTAGTTGTTTCGGTTGGTTCGACCATTTAACACCTGCTCGACACAGAGCAATTTGCCTGTCCCCGGCCTGAATGAGATCTAACAGTATCGAAACCGGTCGTCAGGGTGGCACTGTTCATTTGTACCTGTGATATCAGGTCATTGAACCACCAAGGATGATATTCCTTGGACAACACGTTGGCGTAGTGTGAGAATAGTATTTTCAATATCGTTCCCAACGGACAAACCCAGAATCAATCGTGTAATTCAATGCCGGTAGGGGTATTAGCCCTCGGAGTAGTTGTTTCGGTTGGTTCGACCATTTAACACCTGCTCGACACAGAGCAATTTGCCTGTCCCCGGCCTGAATGAGATCTAACAGTATCGAAACCGGTCGTCAGGGTGGCACTGTTCATTTGTACCTGTGATATCAGGTCATTGAACCACCAAGGATGATATTCCTTGGACAACACGTTGGCGTAGTGTGAGAATAGTATTTTCAATATATATATATAAATATATTTTAGATATAAAAAAGGGAGAACACAGACAATTTTATTTTTCCTTGGGCCTTTGCGATGGTCCCAAAATTAAAATCTAGTGAAAGAGACGATCTGTTAGTGAATTATTATACATATTTATAAAACATCCCGTATATATGCTTTTTTAGAAGCACCAAAAGACTTGATTCGAAAACTTTTAGTCGTCGACCCTAAGCAAAGAATCAGTATAGAACAAGCGCTAAAGCATGAATTTTTCCAGTCTGTGGTAAGTTTTGTATTATTACAATTTTTTGTGGGTATTTATAAGATCATAGTTTAACAGTACATGACTGTAGACTAAAGTTTATTTCATGCCTAATTTTAATAGGAGTAATCATAATTGTTACCGCAAGTGTTTAAGTACTAGTACTACACTACTACACAAAAGACCCAACACAAATATCAGATAATATGCAATAAAATGTATCTGTTAGAGAAAAAAGTTTCGGATAAAAGTAAAAGTGAATTCAGATTCTTTATCATGAAATAAAAATCTAATATACAGTGACGGCCAAAAAGTTATGGCTCACCAAGGTTTGTTTCTTTTATGAAGAACACTTTTTGTTTTAGTTTACTATTATTTGCACAAGTCTAAACAATTTTTAAATTTGCATTTCTTTTATTTTCAAATCGTAGAGTTTTTAAGTCCTAAAATTACGAAAATAGTAGGGATTGCAGCTGATTCTCCCTTAAAGGTAATAATATGGTTATCTCCTATTATACCGAAGGCAATATTTTTCTTATTAGGCTCTACCCTTGTTAGTTTTTTTAATTGTTCTTTCTGAATTTAGAAACTAGAGTTCGAACCAGTATACTTGGATAATAATAAAAATTTGGTAGTAAGTACTTCAAATAAAGTAGTTGGGTTTCAGATAGGTAGTGGAGGAATCTGTTACTAAAGGACGTCCAATAGAGCAATCGCCGAATGGGTGTGGGGTGGAATTTGTATATATTTTTTGTTAATGGGTGTATGTTCTGATTAGAGGCAATTATTTATTGGGATTTTTACGGACCTACGAAAATTTTTTAAAAATGTTTTTTGAACAAGAATTTTACACATTTGTACATTTTTTTGCGAAAATGCGATTTTTCCATAACATCTTTTGAATGACGTCCCAATTAAATTGGACTAATATAGCCTGAACCAAGAATGCCTTTTTCTCCGACCATACGCAGTGCCACAGGAACGCATGCGCAGTTGAAAGGTTAAAGCATTTTGTAGTATTGAACAGGACCGGTCTTAATAATTGTGTATGTTTTTCAAATGTTAATGCACTACTTATTTTACGCTGCAGTATTTCTTGCACTGTTAAAGCCATTGTTGACATAAGTACTCAAGTACTAGTATTACACTACTTCATAAAGGACGCAGACAAATATCAAATAATATCCAATCAAAACACAACAAAATTAGGTTGGGTAACACTTCTTCAACTTATCAAATGCCGGCGAGGCCGGCGACTAATAATGATAAACGATGAACAAGAGCTTGGCGGCAGCACGGATACCATTCTGAAATATTAATGCGTCGAGTGCTGCGTTGCCAAGTTATTGTCAAAGTCGTAGTTACTGTAATTTTTAATGTTTTATAGGTATAGTTTTTGAGATATCTCAGTGACACACTTTAAAATCTCCACCCTGTGTAATACATCCTTGAAAAAGCGTTTCGTAAAAATGTAAAAAGTGTTTTTCGGAAAAAATGCAAAAATTATTTTTCGATAAAATATTTCGAAATATTTTCGTAGGTCTGATGGTTTTGGTAATAAAAACAGGGCGAAAAGTTATTAAATTTCGGGATCTTTATGTTTTAACCATGCAAATCATCTACTTGTCTTGTAAAAAACATACCTATATCAGCCATTTTTGACATCCATTTAACGCTTATTGGATTAAGTATTGATGCATCATATTAGGACAGCGTTTAACTAGAGGCAGTGTTTTACTGATAGATGATTTGTGTTAAAAATGTGTGTAGCCTTTTGTCGTTATCGATACGCTCGGACATGTTCGGTGCTGTCGTTTTGTAAAACTCACAACGTTTCGCTATTTTCAACAAACGCTTTTCCACACCACAAAACTTCGTTAAAAAGCCTTGTAGTTGTAACAGTATTTATTTGAATTCTGATTTATGTTTATTACATAGTTTATTTAAAAACGGTTAAGGCGGCTTTCTCCACGTGGCGTCTGCCTACGTTGGCCAAGCCAGTTTCATTTTGACATGGTTTTTCGGCTTTAAAATTTTTAACAATAACATTATAAGGTATATTAAGTATAAATTCATATCGTGCAAGCAATTTGCAGTCAATTATTTAAAGTTTCAACGTGTATAATGATTTAATTTAAAATATTAATATGTTAAAAGGTTTATGGTGACATTTTTTCTGTTACTAGGACCTCAATATTCTTTGTAAATATTGTTTTCCTAAAATAAATCATAAAATATCTCGTAACTTTTATTAATCCGCTAAAAAATACCTATAGAATATGAATCTGCTGTTAAAATTGTCACAATATTCATACAAAAGAAAAATAAAGCAGAACATTGTACTAAAATGGAATTAAGTTGGCCAACATGGACGCCACGTGGAGAATGCCGCCTTAAACAAGAGATCGCGACGAATAAGTAAAAGGTATGAACGATGCTAGGCCAGGATCATGATACAATAAAAGGAAGGTATGATACCAAACCGTCTCAAATTCGTCCGGGTTCGCGCGTGACGTCACGCTGTGAGTTATTTTTGAAATTTATAACGCGCAATATAGAGTTTACGTTAGTTAAAGGCGATTATATAATAATATAAATTCTATTGGCTATATACTTTACCTCCTGATTGTAATACAAATTTTCAAGTATATGGTTTAAAATAATCATGTAAATAAAGGGATAAATTAACTTAAAATAATAGATATTGGTAAATTGCCTGCCAATTGCGTTCTATGTATTTATGTACTTGAAAAGAAAAGGTAAATAATTTTATAAAATAAAACAATGCCTAATAATTAAGATAATAATTTTTATTTAGAGGCATATTCTTATTAAAATATATACCTACAGGATGTTCCGAAAATATGTTATAAATGTTATAAATAAGAATTTTGTTTGATTGGGTCCTATTATTTGTCTAATATTTTTTTGCGGTGAATAACATCTGTATGTTTGCGACGGAAACATGTTTTTAGGATAGTTTCTTTGGGTTTTTTACACTTTAAATAGTACATTATTAAAAATTATTGTATTTTTGTATTATTTGATTTTTCAAATTTAAAAAAATCTTAAAATGCCATAAATTATTCTAAACAAGAAAAAATATCTAAATTTATGGAATTAGGTAAAACAAGAAATTATTTTGTATGAAAATAGCCTTTTTTTCGGTCTCTTTGTTTGTCGCATTTTCTCGATTAAAGTCTGGTGATTCGTTACCGTGGAGATTTTTAGGAATTGTTTGTTACAGTAAACTTTTTATTGAAGCGAGTTTGTAAAAACGTTAAACACATTTGACATTCATGACATGACACAATTTATGCTTTAAACTACCTTCATAATCACTTTCGTTAAAACGTCTAGAACAGATTCTAGCATTTTTCTCATTAAACTTATCTTCTCGTTTGCACAGACGCTTCCAAACACTTTGTGTTTTTTTTGTCTTTGGGGAAGCTAAAAACTTTAATATCGGACATAAAGCCCTTGCATTGATTGTCCACATCACAACTATACACAACACACCGCATTTTCACATTTAAACTCTTAAAAGTCATATAAAAACACAAAAAAATATCTAAAACACAACGCCATCTTAACAAAGACGTGTTTCGTTTACAAAATATGGCGGAATTACTCACAGCGTGACGTTTATGGCCACGCCTACCTGCGCGGTGTCATATCTTCTTTTATTTGTATCATGGGCCAGGATAAGCCTCGAGAACGAAGCGATCAGTCCTCCATCCGTCCGCTTGGATGGTTTTATGGTGAGGCGTTTTACTTTTCGCCTCATCCGTGCCAACTTACGCTGCCACGGCTAACAAAGTTCACTTTAATAACGTTTTTTGACAAGCATTTTATGCACATGTTGCTTTTTATGTTCATTTTTTGTTATTAATCCCATACCAGCAACTATGGGATCAGGACATAGCCGCACTGAAGCACTCGCTTAGAGGAAACTCCCGCAGAATGACGATCATTGCAGAGTTGGCGCTGGTAAATGACAGAGATTTGTTTGACAACTGGCAGTGTTTTCTCTGAACCTAATATTGCTTACATTTCTTAAGCTTTTGAACAGTAATCAGCGGTTCGGGTAGTTCTAATTTTTCGATATGATTTATATTTAGGGTTCCTAATAAGTTTTTTTTGGAAATATTTCTCCACCAGAAAATTTTCGGCCAAAAATTATTATTATCTTTATAGGCGACAAAATTTCCTACAATATTTTTCTGAAACATTTTTCTTTATAACCAATAATTTAAAAGTTATAGCGCTTTGACATAGAGCCAATAATACAAGCGAAGCAAAGTAATTTACACTTGTTTATATGATAAAGGTTAAGTAAAAACAAACAGTGTGTTGCTAACGTGTACAATAGACAACTGCGTTGCCATGTTAGTTTGACATTTAAAAGACCTAAGTAATACATCTACGCGACAGTTTCGGAGCCCTTTTGACTTAAACTGCTTTCAGCTATACAGTGTGGTCCATTAAGTGTGCAACAAATGGGAAAATTTGTTATTAGTTGCACAACCTAAATATAAATACCGCCAAAAGTTGGTGCATGTCCGATAACCATCAATATAAGAACTGTGCTGTTGCTCTGTGTACCATTATTTTGGACCACCCTGTATAAAGAACACTTACATAGCTGCATTTAGCTATATAAATAACCCTTATTTAGTTGCCTTTAGCTATATAAATATCACTTATATAGCTGTCCGCAACAGATAAAACGGATGCTATGTATAGGGTGTCCGAAAAGTCTTAGTATGGGCAAATATCTCACCAAATTTTAGGCGATAAAAAATTTAAAATTTAAATACCTTTATTTCTCTTATTACTTTAAAAGTTGTTCAAAATGACCACCATGAACTTCTTGGCAGTAATGAAGTCGATTTTGGAACTCACTTCTCACACTTTCGAGAATAGCAGGTGTTACTTCTTGGCGGAGTTCCAAAATCGACTTTAGTACTGCCAAAAGTTCATGGTGGCCATTTTGAACAACTTTTAAAGTAATAAGAGAAATAAAGGTATTTAATTTTTTTAAAGATTTCAATTTTGTAAGGCTGGCTATTTAAAAACGAATTAAGATACGGGCCTCGGGATTGCGGTTAAATATTTTATTTTTGAAGACCTTTAAAATGAGGCACCACACTGCATGGGGTTGCATTTCAAATATTTGACCTCAACTCCCTAGCGTCACCCCTCAAGGGGGTTGAAAAAGATAAATTACATAAAAAAGTAGATTTATAAACCAATATACACCTGAAATAGCAAAGATACTTGCCATACTAAAACTTTTCGGACACCCTGCATACATGTCTGGTAATACTGTATTTATAACTTTCCGATTTTTGTGTGCCGTTGTATTTTACCTAAAATTATCGTCGACTGTTTGTTAATTCTTGTTTTTTATGTTTTGCTTCATTTGCTACTAACAGTGTTGTTTTTTTGCAAGAATTGGTCTCCTGTATCACATTAGGATAGAAAGATAAACCTGAGTTATATTTAAGAGCAATATTCATCGCCCATTACTTTTTTGTTTTTTAATACTATTGTTCAGTTATTTGCCTTACAAAAGCAATCACTTTCCATTGTAGATACAAAAAAAACATAATTCATTAAAGAAAATACAATATAAAATTTTTATTTTTTTTAATAAGTTATTTTGTTTTAAATAGAATCAAAATAGTAATAATAGGCACTGAGTACTGCTCTTAAAAGGCTAAAGCGCGCTCTGGGTAGAAAATCCTTTTTTTTTAGAGTTTTCGTATTGAGGTTAAGGGAAGTTTTTAAAAACATATTTTAGCTGACTCAGTTAGAGTTATTCAGTAAGATAAGACCTCATTTGTACATATCTCTGCCATTTTTAGGCAAGAACAGAAAAGATGAATATTCACACAAATACTGTCTTTTTTATACATTTATCATCTAACTTGTAAAAATTTAATATTTTAATGAGTTTACATTTTTATTTGTATATCATTTTTTTATTTTCTTTTTTAGAAACTGCAAACTAGTAGCTTCGATGCACGGCGCAAATTCAAAATGGCGATACTCTTCGTAAGAGCGATGGTGCGAATCCAACGACTGCGCTTTACTCCCGAACCACTGTCACTTGAAACTGCCAGAACTGATCCCTATAGACTTAAGATACTTAGAAAGGTATGCCATCTAATTTTTAATGTTTTTAACATATTTTCTGTGAACTTTACGGATTACGAAAAATTTTTGGGTCAATAATTTGCCCTGTAGTACCACAATGAACTATGCTTGAGAGCAGAAAAACACACAGAAAAGTTCTTATATTTTCCCTACAGACCTCCCATAAGAAGTTATTGTCCTTTAAAGGAGTCAGGTTTATTGTATCATAATAACTTTTAAATCACACTGTATATTTTTGTAAAAATTTGTTATATTAGATAAGGATCTACGAAGATTTATGTATGTGTGTGTGTGTGATCAAAATTGCGCGGCCGATTGACATGGATTTTGGCACCAGGGGTTTCTAGCGACCTGAGGATGAAC
The DNA here is from genome assembly GCA_963971165.1 of Philopedon plagiatum. Classification (NCBI taxonomy): domain Eukaryota; kingdom Metazoa; phylum Arthropoda; class Insecta; order Coleoptera; family Curculionidae; genus Philopedon; species Philopedon plagiatum. The sequence goes on from OZ020193.1 coordinate 98,287,234, forward strand.
TGGCGAAAAATTGATTAAGATCGGCCAACCGGAAGTTGGGTGGGCGCATTGGAATTTTTTGAAGCAAAGAAGGCGCCAAATAGCCCATCATTTTAAAGATCTTGTAATTATATGTTCATTTCTAAAGTTTGATGACATTGGCCTAGCGAAAAATTGATTAAATTCTGCCAACCGGAAGTTGGGTGGGCGCATTGGAATTTTTTGAAACAAAGAAGGCGCCAAATAGCCCATCATTTTAAAGATCTTGTAATTATATGTTCATTTGTAAAGTTTGATGACATTGGCCTAGCGAAAAATGGATTAAATTCGGCCAACCGGAAGTTCGGTGGGCGCATTGGAATTTTTTGAAGCAAAGAAGGCGCCAAATAGCCCATCATTTTAAAGATCTTGTAATTATATGTTCATTTGTAAAGTTTGATGACATTGGCCTAGCGAAAAATTGATTAAATTCGGCCAACCGGAAGTTGGGTGGGCGCATTGGAATTTTTTGAAGCAAAGAAGGCGCCAAATAGCCCATCATTTTAAAGATCTTGTAATTATATGTTCATTTGTAAAGTTTGATGACATTGGCCTAGCGAAAAATTGATTAAATTCGGCCAACCGGAAGTTGGGTGGGCGCATTGGAATTTTTTGAAGCAAAGAAGGCGCCAAATAGCCCATCATTTTAAAGATCTTGTAATTATATGTTCATTTCTAAAGTTTGATGACATTGGCCTAGCGAAAAATTGATTAAATTCTGCCAACCGGAAGTTGGGTGGGCGCATTGGAATTTTTTGAAACAAAGAAGGCGCCAAATAGCCCATCATTTTAAAGATCTTGTAATTATATGTTCATTTGTAAAGTTTGATGACATTGGCCTAGCGAAAAATGGATTAAATTCGGCCAACCGGAAGTTCGGTGGGCGCATTGGAATTTTTTGAAGCAAAGAAGGCGCCAAATAGCCCATCATTTTAAAGATCTTGTAATTATATGTTCATTTGTAAAGTTTGATGACATTGGCCTAGCGAAAAATTGATTAAATTCGGCCAACCGGAAGTTGGGTGGGCGCATTGGAATTTTTTGAAGCAAAGAAGGCGCCAAATAGCCCATCATTTTAAAGATCTTGTAATTATATGTTCATTTGTAAAGTTTGATGACATTGGCCTAGCGAAAAATTGATTAAATTCGGCCAACCGGAAGTTGGGTGGGCGCATTGGAATTTTTTGAAGCAAAGAAGGCGCCAAATAGCCCATCATTTTAAAGATCTTGTAATTATATGTTCATTTGTAAAGTTTGATGACATTGGCCTAGCGAAAAATTGATTAAATTCGGCCAACCGGAAGTTGGGTGGGCGCATTGGAATTTTTTGAAGCAAAGAAGGCGCCAAATAGCCCATCATTTTAAAGATCTTGTAATTATATGTTCATTTGTAAAGTTTGATGACATTGGCCTAGCGAAAAATTGATTAAATTCGGCCAACCGGAAGTTGGGTGGGCGCATTGGAATTTTTTGAAGCAAAGAAGGCGCCAAATAGCCCATCATTTTAAAGATCTTGTAATTATATGTTCATTTGTAAAGTTTGATGACATTGGCCTAGCGAAAAATTGATTAAATTCGGCCAACCGGAAGTTGGGTGGGCGCATTGGAATTTTTTGAAGCAAAGAAGGCGCCAAATAGCCCATCATTTTAAAGATCTTGTAATTATATGTTCATTTGTAAAGTTTGATGACATTGGCCTAGCGAAAAATTGATTAAATTCGACCAACCGAAAGTTGGGTGGGCGCTTTGGAATTTTTTGAAACAAAAAGGGGCCCAGTCTCATTTTACAGATGTTTTGATTCTTTGATAATTTTCGAAGTTTTATGAAATTGACTAAGCAAAAATTGATTAAAATCTGCCAACCGTATGTCAGGTGGGCGTATTGAAATTTTTTGGAGCAAAAAAGGGTTAAGGGACACCACATTTTAAATATATTTTAATTATCTGTTCATTTCCAAAGTTTGATGAAACTGGCCGCGAAAAATTCTTTAAAACGCCCAACAGGAAGTTGGGTGGGCGCATTGGAATTATCTGAAGCAAAAAATTAACCAAGTGACATCTCATTGTTAAAGATAATTTATTTAACTGTTCATTTCCGAAGTTTGATGAAACTGACCGTGAAAAATTCATTAAAACGTCCAACCGGAACTCACTGTTCATTTCCGAAGTTTTATGACATTGACTTAGCGAAAAATTGATTAAAATGGACCAACCGGAAGTTGGGTGGGCTTATTGGAATTATTTGAAGCAAAAAAGGGCCAAGTGACACCTCATTTATAAAGATAATTTAATTCTCTGATTATTTACGAAGTTTGTTTAAATTAAACTGACAGCAGGTGGGCGCATTGGAATTTTTTGAAGCAAAAAAGGGTTAAGTGGCACCTCATTTTAAATATATTTTAATTACTTGTTCATTTTCAAAGTTTGATGAAACTGACTGCGAAAAATTCATTAAAACGTCCAACCGAGAGTTGGGTGGGCGCATTGGAATTTTATGAAGCAAAGAAGGCGCCATATGACACCTCATTTTAAAGATCTTTTTATTCTCTGTCCATTTCCAAAATTTTATAAAATCGACTTGGCAAAAAATTGATTAAAATCGAAGTTGGGTGGGCGCTAAAAATTTTTTGCATCAAAAATAGGGTCCGGTAAATCCCTGATAATTTCTGATATTTCAAGAAATTTACACCCCTTTTCAAAACGGTGACCATTTAAAGTCGCCCCTAGGCTATGTGGTAAAGTTGGATTTAAAGCATTATTTTCATTATTTAGGCATTTAAAATAAACCGAAGCTCACCTACAAGTACTTGAGAGATTTCCTGAATATACACAGCCTGTATAACATACCTATGTATGTACTGTTTTTTTTTTCAGATTGTTGATGGCTGTGCTTTCCGAGTCTACGGTCACTGGGTGAAGAAAGGGGAGGGACAGAACCGCGCCGCCCTGTTCGAGAACTCCCCCAAGATCGAATTGAAACAAATATATTTAGCGAACCTGAGTCGATAATGGCAGCCCAGTGGTAGGAGAATGAACTTTTTAGTTGAAATTTTTAAATTATTTTTTGATTTAGGAGAGTGGTCTCGAAATAAGTTTGACAAATTACGAAAAACAATAGAAGGAGAATTGTTGTTAGCATGTAAATCCAGAATGGTCTGTGATATATTTTTATAAACAGATGGGTCAGTCGCTGTGTCTAGTAATAGAGGTACGACCCTTATATATTCAAAATTCCATTACCTTTTGATAGTAGATGGCAAGTATCGTCTATGGGAAAAAATTACACCCCAAAGCCAAGCTGTTTCTGATATATTTAAAAAAGAAAAATTGCTAGATTTTCAAACGATTTTAATTGGTAACTGTAAAACAAGTGTTTAAACATTTGTTTTTAGAGTACTTCTATGAAGTTTCGACTTCATAGGACCATTTAATATTCTTTCTCCATACAAAGTTTGAACCCCTATTTCACCCCCTTAGGGGATGAATTTTGAAAAACCCTTCCTTAGTGGATGCCTACGTTATATAACAAACCTGTGGAAAATTTCAGTTTTTCAAACCCAGTTTAATTAGTAACTTACACTTTGATTTCCTTAAAGAAAAAGTATGGGTAACTGGTAATTTCTTCGTTTAAAAAGCCAATAGAAGCAAAAAGCTTTGAAAAAAGGTATGTTGTATTTATTGGAGTTTTTTTATTAGTATTTATTTTTCGAGAAATTAAATTACCGGTAGTCGAGAATTCATTATTAATTGAAAGATTGGTCGTCGACTTGACTCTAGTCATGTTTTAAATAAGAAGTAATAGGAACTAAAGATAAAAGCTTTTGCTTGTTCCATTCCTCACACTTTTAATAGAAAAGTGTGTAACTAAAATTTTTTTATCGACATTACAGTTTTGTTTAGCAAGAAAAATCCCACTTTTAAGACAACAATATATACCATTTTTAATAAAATTCCACTAGTGGGTTACATTTCTATCATTAATAACAAGGATAATTACATGTAATAAAAATTGGCATTTATTACTCGATAAAATATTTACGTCATGTAGTGAGTTTATATTTAATACCTAAACTTTAAAGTACAGTCCTGTCTATCAAGGCAAGCGTTCTGCAATGCATGGAATAAATTCATTATATAAAAAATGACAAATTTCATGGTAAATCTGTCGGACACGACAACTTTATTTTTATTTTTTACATATTTTAAAAATATTTGCCATTATACAGGGTGGTTCAAAAAAGTAGGACGAACGTCAACTTTATTTTTTAAATGGAACACCGTGTATATTTTGACATTTTCGGATTCTACGTAAAATTCTAAATATTTTTCATGTAGCATGTGATATACCTATTTCGGATAGTTTTGGAATTATACAGAATTAAAGATAATTTATAGTCTTATTTTCTACAGTGTAGCAGCAAATGATTAATAATTAATTATCGCAAAATATTTTCCAACATGACGAAAGTTATAAATGTCTGAAATTTGTCTAAATGTATTGCAAGATTGGATAATGTTTTTTTTTTATTATACAGGATCGCCCAAACAATTATTATTGAGAAACTTTTTACAGCTTGAAACTAATTGACATGAAAGAGAGATGCTTTTAGAATTTTTTTCTTAAATTAAACTAAACTAACCTGAGTTTCCACTATTTTATTAGAATTTAAACAGGCTGTCAAAAAAAATGTTATAAAATATTTTATTTTTAACGAATTAAACTTAAAAAGAAATAACAGTAATTAAATTTGAGAAAAATTAACAGTCAACACTAACAGTAGGTGATGCATGATATTGGGTACCTACTCTTTAAAGGTAATTTAATGATATTTAATTAGATGTTCAAAATGTTCACGATTTGCTACTTGGCAATAACCAAGTCTATTTACAAACTCTATTTGATTATTATGCACTATATTAGGAGGTGTTAGTCGAATTTCATTTCGAATGCGAATAAGTCATCAAGATCTGTTGGTTTTGGTTTCAATACTTTACTCTTTAAATAACCCCACAAAAAAGTTCAAAGGTGTTAGATCTGGTGATCTCGCTGGCCACTCACTAAACCCCGTCCTCCAGATCCACCTATTTGGAAAAACTTCATCTAAATAATTGTGATTTAGTAATTAACATGTCCGAAAAAAATAAAAATTTAAACCTGCATAATTCCAAAACTATCCGATATAGGTATATTACATGCTACATGAAAATTATTTAGAATTTACGTAAATTCCGAAATTGTTGCGAAGTAGATGCGACGTGGTGTATTTTTGCAGATTTTTTAATTTAACACCTTTAACATTAACCTGTATTTGTTTCGGCGCCTTTCATCTCAAAACTATGATCAAAACAAAACATACCGTTGAACTGCTGCGTTTTAGCGACCTCTTGTATTCTGGTACAAACAGTTGGATAGATCTTAGAACCAAATATATTTTTATAAGTTAAAAAATTGTGTCTTAACGCTAAATTTTCGGTTCGTGGCGTAAAATTGGTGAAAGTAACTGAAATTCCTTGGTAAAATGTACAGGGTTATTGGCCACATTTTGACCAATAGGTAACTTTTTTATTTAAAGTTTTTGATATATGGTTTAAACGTAACATTTACAGGTCCTTTTGAGAAGCGCCAGTAAAAGTTGGTTTTGGATATACAGGGTTCCTCATTACGAAATGCCAGAGCAGTGTTACTTTTTTTAAACGGAACACCCTGTATATTATTGAATTTTTAGATTCTCCAGACAAATCTAAGTATATTTCGTGTATAATATCCTATATCTATCTTCAACAGTTTCCGAGATATTCGTAATTGAAAATCGGATTTTTTAAATTATTTATTTCAATTTAATTAAATTAAACAACGAAGCCTACTAAAACAATAACAATAAAAAGTTAAACGAGTCGGCGAAATGAAATAATTGAAAAGTATGAGTAAAGAAATGAACTAATTCGTTAATAAATGCTCAAAATAATAATAATAGCCCAATTTAAAAGTCCGAAAATCCGATTATCAATTATGAATATCTCGGAAACTGTTGAAGATAGGTATAGGATATTATACACGAAATATACTTAGATTTGTCTGGAGAATCTAAAAATTCAATAATATACAGGGTATTCCGTTTAAAAAAAGTAACATTGCTCTGATATTTCGTAATGGGGAACCCTGTATATTCGAAACCAACTTTTACTGGCGCTTCTCAAAAGGACCTATAAATGTTACATTTAAGCCACATATCAAAAACATTAAATAAAAAAGTTACCTATTGGTCAAAATATGGCCAATAACCCTGTACATATGTCATGTTACCCATTTTTTATCTAGCTGGCGACTGGCCTAAATCTTTTGGTTGATTTTTAATACCAACAATGTAAGATGTAATTAACTATGATTAAAGAGATCACTTTTTAGTGTATTTGTATACCTCGTAGTGGTATTTTAGGTTATGTTTTCCGGAGCCTATTGACGATCATACCTTGATAAGACTCATTAAGTATGACTTGCACTTAAATGATCGTGAATGACATTGTATGATGCTGTTTTGACAAAAGCACAATAAATACACTGTCATCATACAGCATGATCTTGATCATATATGTTCGTCATACTTGTATGATCATGTAAATGCTGTTTTAGATAATTCTCGAGTTTGGAAGTCGATTAGGATGTTTTCTAATGACAGTAGCGTTAATTATAAAAAATAAGTAAAAATCAAAGAGGTGAAAACCGTTTTAGTGTTATAAGCAAAATTATTTGTTCATGGATAATTTAAGAAAAAAATTCGAATTCGATTTGTGTAATAGCACAAATCTTGCGCTAAGTATTTTATATAACAAAAGTTAGATGTGTTGCGTTGGCACCATTGTTTAAAAATGCAAAGTCAGTCAATGTTTTATTCGTGTCTACAATTAAATTTATTCTTCATGTGCTTAAATTACTCCTACAATGGGCTCTTTCAATAGATTTGATTTTGCTGTCATTGGGTAGACCAAGAAAAGCTTACTTTTTGGTATCAATTATTGTTTGAATAAACAAAATAAGTTTTATAAAAAATCGCAAAAGTTTGTCCTACGTCACAATACTAAGTTTACTTTTTATTCATCTCCCCAAAAGTATCTTACGTTTTAAGAGATGAAGCCAGTCTAAGTACCAGTACCATAACAGGTAAGTCATAAATCCTGAAAATCTATCAATATTTACTATTTTTATATTAGTGCTTTTTTTCGATTTTTGTGGTACTTTTCTCTACTCTAGAAATTTAGCTCATAGAGATAAAACATTTGTGAACTATATCTTAACTACCACAATCATTATCTCTTAAAAATTACTATAAATTTTCTCCCTAGCAAAAAATACTAAATTATGGTGACTCACCATCAAGTAAACATCAAGAATTGACGCTAACAGAACAACACGTAGCCGAAGAATGCCGATCGCATACGAATGGGCTAGCCAATCGGCCACCGATCTGCGAAAAACCAGATGTATGCCGCCCCCCATTGATCATAAATATCTGACGGTATTTTCTAGATGTTTTAAAATTCAGTTGATTTTTAATATATATATATATATATATATATATATATATATATATATATATACAGTGACCGGCAAAAAGTTCGCAACATATGGGAAAAATTTTTATTAGGTGAGTATTGGAAAAACTTTTCCGGGGGATCGGTTCTGCATGTCCGATAACCTAAAAATCGATTTTGACATACGTCACGCGACCACTGGTATAGCGTCAAATTAAAAAAAAAATTGTTAATTTACAAAAAGTGAGGTTAGTTGACGAGATATCAAAAAAAGTTATTTGAAAAAATTGCTTAGAATTAAATTCTAGGTCCTTGTGCAAAATTTTAAGATTTTATTTAAAAAAATTGGAAAACTCAATTTTTTTTAAATATTTTTTTATCGATTTACAAATTTCCAGTTTTTTTCGTTTAGATAGCTTGGCTAATGTAAAGCCCATGTATCTGGATGAAAATAAACGAATGTAGTAGTTTTTTCTACAATTGACAGGACAAAATTAAAAAAAGCAGGGTTTCGCCGGACGCTAGCTGTTGCAATGATTTGTATCTAGCAGCAGTGTCAAAATTTTAGAGACATTTCAATGAGATTACATTGAGAAAACCTTAATCGTCTTAAATATATCTGAAGTTCGACTTTTTGTAAAGTTAAGGGGAGTAAAATAGATAATAAACAAAAAATTACCTGTTTATTTAATCGAAATTTCATAAACGAAAACCAATGTAAGAAAAACTTAAAAGTAGTCAAATTCTGTACTAACAACATAAAAAATCATTGTTTTTCCTTGGGTGCACAAAATTTAAAACTCAGTATGACCACCATTTCTCTCAATACATACTATTGTTCTCGAGCGCAACTCTCGATTAACATTTCGGAGCATTTTACGATTTATTTGCAATACAAAATTTCTAATGACATTCTCTAAATTTTGTATATTCCTAAAGGGTCGATGTTTGTACACAGAGTTCTTTAGGTATCCCCACATAAAGAAATCTAACGGAGTCAGATCTGGTGATCTCGCAGGCCACGGATTTTCAGAAAACCGTCCTATCCACTGGTTTCCAAATTCTTGATCCAGCCATCTCTTCACCTCATTTGTGGAATGAATGCTAGCTCCGTCTTGTTGAAAGTATAAATTTCTTCTTTCGGCTAATGACAAATTGTCTAAAAAGTCAGATATCTCAGTTTGTAGAAATTCTAAATATCGTTCTGAATTTAAATTGTCTCTAAAGAAAAAAGGTTCCACTATTCTGAGGTTGAAAATTCCGCACCACACATTAACCTTAAAACTATATTGGTCTTTACTCTGAATTACAAAGTCTGGGTTTTCGGTGGCCCACCATCTACAGTTTTGTGAACTGACGGTTCCGTTAGAGGTAAATGTAGCTTCATCCGAGAAAAGAACGTTCTTTGGGAAATTAAAATCTTCCTCAATCATACCCTGGAACCAGGCACAAAAATCGAAGCGGGCGTCATAATCCCTATCTTTTAATACTTGTACAAATTTAGGTTTGTACGGATGAAATTTGTTTCTTTTTAATATCCTCCGCACAGATCTTTCGTGAATGTTAGTGATCTCCGATATTTGACTAACTGCTAATTGGGGTGTTTCTGTGATCGACAAACACACATCCAGAGAACCTTCGTCACCTGTTACCGGTTTTTCATGGGAAACTTTATACTGATTTTCTACCGCTCCCGTTTCTTTAAATTTATTGACTAGACGAGATACTGTGGAATAATGGAGGGATTTATCGGGGTGCCTCTCATTAAAAATTGCTGCTGTTTCTCTATGGCTTTTGTAATTATCTCCAGAAATTAAAATAATTTCTATCTTTTCCTGAAGAAGTAGTGTGGGTGCCATTTTAAGGAATAAAATATTAATAAGCTTATGTAAAATATCAAACTTAGTAAGATGCGAGACATAAACCAATGACATAGGTTGAAATCAAACAAATTATAATTTGTTTGACATTTTTCTGTTGTTTTTAACCTACTAGATTATTTGGTTGTTTTAATTTCAGAGCCTGCTTTGGTAGTTTTAAGTACAACTAAATAGACCTGGTTGTTAAATTTATGTGCGAAAAATCTTAATAAAATCTTGATACAGTCATTTCATTAGATTTAAACCATTGCAACAGCGAGCGTCCGGCGAACACCTATTTTTTCGATTTTGTCCTGTCAATTGTAGAATTGTAGATCTGACTCCGTTAGATTTTTTTATGTGGGGATACCTAAAGAACCCTGTGTACAAACATCGACCCTTTAGGAATATACAAAATTTAGAGAATGTCATTATAAATTGTGTATTGCAAATAAATCGTAAAATGCTCCGAAATGTTAATCGAGAGTTGCGCTCGAGAACAACAGTATGTATTGAGAGAAATGGTGGTCATACTGAGTTTTAAATTTTGTGCACCCAAGGAAAAACAATGATTTTTTATGTTGTTAGTACAGAATTTGACTACTTTTAAGTTTTTCTTACATTGGTTTTCGTTTATGAAATTTCGATTAAATAAACAGGTAATTTTTTGTTTATTATCTATTTTACTCCCCTTAACTTTACAAAAAGTCGAACTTCAGATATATTTAAGACGATTAAGGTTTTCTCAATGTAATCTCATTGAAATGTCTCTAAAATTTTGACACTGCTGCTAGATACAAATCATTGCAACAGCTAGCGTCCGGCGAAACCCTGTTTTTTTTAATTTTGTCCTGTCAATTGTAGAAAAAACTACTACATTCGTTTATTTTCATCCAGATACATGGGCTTTACATTAGCCAAGCTATCTAAACGAAAAAAACTGGAAATTTGTAAATCGATAAAAAAATATTTAAAAAAAATTGAGTTTTCCAATTTTTTTAAATAAAATCTTAAAATTTTGCACAAGAACCTAGAATTTAATTCTAAGCAATTTTTTCAAATAACTTTTTTTGATATCTCGTCAACTAACCTCACTTTTTGTAAATTAACAATTTTTTTTTTAATTTGACGCTATACCAGTGGTCACGTGACGTATGTCAAAATCGATTTTTAGGTTATCGGACATGCAGAACCGATCCCCTGGGAAAGTTTTTCCGATACTCTCCTAATAAAAATTTTTCCCATATGTTGCGAACTTTTTGCCGGTCACTGTATATATATATATATATATATATATATATATATATATATATATATATATATATATATATATATATATATATATATATATATATATATATATATATATATATATATATATATATAATATATAAATGGCAATCCATTCTCGGCTTTACGCGCGTTGTGGATGTTTTGAAGTTTGAAGACTTCTTATTTGTAGTGTAAAAAAGTTTAGGCTGCTGAATTTGATACGGCATACTTCAGTGACTTGTGAGATATGGGCATTTTTTCCGTAACGCAACGAACGTATGGTGTGGTATTTTACAAAAACAGAATAATTTTTTTAGACAATCTATGAATTCCGAACTTTATTTACATTTTTTACAAAATCAGTTAAGTCATTTGCTGGACGAACTACCCCTACAAGAACGCCAACGTACATAGTTCCAACAAGACGGTGCAACATGTCATAGTACATTAGCTGTTACAGAATACCTTGCACATATTTTCAATGAAACATTGACGCATAAATTTTCTGATATTTTGTGGCCGGTTAGATCTCCAGATTTAACCCCTCTAGACTTATTTAAAACAGAAGGTTTACCAACAAGGGCCGTTCCAAGATGTCAATCATTTGGAGATTATTTTAAAAGCAATCCAGGAAATTCCTTCAGATATAGTGAAAGAGTCCATTGCAACACTTTTTTATAGAAATCAAGAACATTTTATTTTGTAAAGTCCGTAAAATAAGGAAGCTGTAAAGTATTTTAGAACCATAGTTTTAAGTATTCTAACAGATCTTGTCGGTGAATTATTCCTATGAATTACTTTTCACTTAGTATATCTTTTAGACATTGTTTACCGAAATTAATCACGAATAAAAATTTTTAACAAATTTATTAAAGCACAGTTAAACTACAGCATCATTTCACCATGTATCACCGACATTTGACGCATTCCTTACGAATTTTAAGCATGTTCCCATTTTGTATACAAAACTAGCAATCGATTTTCTGCTTCACACGCGTTGTGTTTGTTTTGAAGACATTTCTTATTTGTAGTGGGAAAAGTTTAGGCTGCTGAATTTGATTGGGATTGATTGCTTATTAGATCCAAAAATTGCTATAAAATAATAACCTTAAGTATAAATATAGAAAATTTAAAGTTAATGTGCATAAAATATTAACATTTGATACGTTTTGTTTTCAAAATTATTACCGCTCATCAATTTCATACTTCTACAAAATGACAGTACTGTCATTGACGACACTGGCCGGGCAATCTTAAGCACGCTGTGCAGGTTTGGTCACGATTATTTTCTGTATTTTTTTGTTATATTATTAAAAACAAAACCTGATCAACAAATACTGAGCAAACCTTAGTAAACCCCCACAATATTCCTCCACATTACCCGGGTAGTGGCCAGTCACTAACGTATTTGACCGAATTGTCGTCATTGTCCGTATTGTCGTCATTGTCCGCAGGCGCGGCCCGTCCATAAGGTCATTTCGTCGATGACCCACCTAAAAGTTTCAGTGGTCTACCTAATAATTTATTTTTAATTTGAAAGTATGCACATTTATTCATTCAATAAAAATAAAAAATAAATATTCAGTTTTAAAATTAAAAAAAGTTAAAAATGAGTACAATACTAGACAGTGTGATTTATTAGAAACAGTACCCATAAAAAGTAATATTGGCAAAAAATGTTTGTTATATAATGGTATTTCAATATATAATTCTTTGCAAGAACAAATAAAAAATTCTAATAATATGAAAAAGTTTAAAAGAATCACAAAAAAATTTTTTATGCAAAAAAGTTTTTAGAATTTGAGTTGATTTTTGAGCCAGAAGCTTTTTTTCTATGATTTTATATAAGAAATCTCTACAATAGTTTTTATAGTCAATTTTGACTGATTTTAATGCTTTTTTTTTTTTTTTTTTTTTTAAATATTGTGTAATATATTATGTTATATTAGAGATTCCCTGTTATAAACTTGTAAGTTTGTTGGGAATAAATAAGTTGAATTGAATTGAATTTTTCAAAACCAAAAAAGAATCTTGTTTCAAAGTTCGATGCGAAAACTCCCCAAGAAAGAATCAAGCCGAGCCATCTTCAAAGGATATCCAAGCTTGCTCCGGGCTGGGTCATATTTTAAATTGATCTTATAGGTTTATATGGACGATATAAATTCATTAAAAGTAAGAGAGAAACAGACATACGCGCTTGAGGAAGTTAAAAAGAGACACAATTGGTCGACGGCCCACCAATAATATCTGGCCATTCCCACTATGGAAATACTCTCAAACCGCCCCCTAAAATATACTATTTCAAAACATTTGGTTCGGAAAAAGAAAAACTAATTAGGTACCTGATATGCGCATTGTATTAATAATATTAATTAGCGGTTAAACATAAAAAATTACAAATACGATTTCTGTCAGGTCAGCGCTAGGCATCAAATTTAACGGTATCGGACCGATTTTCTTAATAACCAGCGTAGTCCAGAGGTATAATCTCAGCGAGTTGATCAGAAGGTCGAGGGTTCGAATCTGTCTTGGGGCAAGAACTTTTTTAATTTTTTGTTATTTAAAAAATTAGATCGACTCTAAACGGTGTATTGGCAACAAGTTGTTCCTCGATAAAATATTTTTTAAATTGTTGCTAATCTCATATTTACTACAGCTTACAGCCTGCACGTGCGTAGACAAATATCGTATTACTATATCTAGTCGCCAGCATTGTATTTATTAAAGAAAACGGAGTTTCGGCAGCGTTCCTAATTTTATTTTACGAATAATCATCCTTTTCCAAATTCAATGATCATACTTTTAGCTCAGAATTTTGTTCTGTTTATATTCTGGGCTTTTAGTACAAGGCGCGACATCTATTAAGGAGATGCTAAACTTATCAAAACGGAAGCCGCTAAAGTCTACTAATCTAGAGTATTAAAACACATAGAAAAAGCCATAAACATCTAGAGTAGTAATGTTCAATATACTGCAGTACCTATTTTTTGATTTTTGCAGTGTTTATTTGTAGGTAAATAATTTCTTGGCACATTATTAAAAAACCTTTCTTAATTAAAAAAGTGTATTTTGCTTGTTGCGTTGATATCACTAGTTGCCCACAAAATTTTGACCCACCTGTAAAAAAACTCACGGACCGCGCCGGATTGTCCGTAACATATATACTAAACAAGTGTTATGTTACCAGTAAAACAATTTCTACTCTATTTTTGTCACTGTTAAAACAAGTATGTACTAAATATGAGGACATTATTCAATAATTAGTGTTTCTCTCAGATTCTAGCGTTCTATGACCGCACAAAAAGATTGAGGTCGTGCTTAAAAATCGTAAGGAATACAGTACTTTAATTGTTCTTCAAATTTTCGTTGGCTACACATCCTGACTATTGGTCCAAACTTTGTATCAATATAATCATACAACTGAAGACAGTTCGCCCTGGAGTTAACATCCTTACTGGCTCCCCACAAAATGAGCCCGTCAATGTTGTAACTGGCTATTACTAATAAAGTTGCTAAGAGATCTTTCTGAAAACAGAAAAATCATATAAAAATTACTTATATGAGAGCACCACAAGGGCTTTTGCAGGCAACCAGATATGCACAAAAATGTATTATTAACACTGCAGGCGCTTGTGTCGACATAGCTCTCCAAAAAATACTTAGTGTAGGGGAAATAACACAGGTAGAGGATTACTTAAGTGAGCGTGCAAAAAGAGGTCGAAAGCTGAAGGAAAATGGGACGGCTTGGTCGACAAAATTTTATTTATAAAAATATAATTGTAATAATACAGTTACTGATTGTTTGATGACATTGCTTTCTATATAGGATTTTCTTTAAAAATCGAGAAGTTAGGAGAACAACCATCGGGTGGCACCACACAACTTTATATCCAATAGATGTATGGGAATTACCATTATATTTCGTGTTGTATAAGATAAAAGTATACGATTTGCTTTTCTTATATTTTTTGTGATCTCACGCTTTGATTTTTTAGGATTTGGGTGTCTTTGTGTATTTTTCTATACCTCGGATAAATAATTCCCTGTGTCCTGATATTTGTACCAATAATACACATATATTTTCTGGCTACGATTTAGTTTCTTCTTAATTCTTAATGCTTCGGTCAGACGCCCTTCTACCAGGTCTACATGTTGACTCACTGTATACTCTTCTTGGAAGTACACTGATGGATATAAGTTGTCAGCTTGATTAAACAACCAAGTTAAACTAAAATGGTGGAGTAAAGTGAAAAAATCTGGTATGGTTACACGACTTTCCAAAGACAACCAAATTGTCGATTAGCAACAAAGGCGTGACCAATGATAAAGAAAAAGTTTCTCAAAATTTAATTTTATCCCATAGGCTAGTGGCAACTTTAAATTTTAATTATATATTTGAAAAAGGATCAAGACAGTTTCTCGAAATTTGGGAAATGAAGAAATAATTAAAATGTCTCTAAAATGATCTGTTAAAATATTAGATATATAACTACATAGCTGCAGATCAGGTAATAAAGTGAATTTAGTTTCATCATGCTGCGTGATACAATAAAAGGAAGATATGATACCAAACCGTGTCGAATTCGTCCGGGTTCGCGCATGACGTCACGCTGTGAGTTATTTTTGAAATTTATAACTCGCAATATAGAGTTTACGTTATAGGCGATATTATATAAATTCTGTTGGCAATATACTTTGCCTCCTGCTTATAATACAAATTATAAAGTATATGATTTAAAATAATCATGTAAATAAAGGGATAAATTAATTTAAAATAATAGATATTGGTAAATTGCCTGCCAATTGCGTTCTATGTATTTATGTACTTGAAAAGAAAAGGTAAATAATTTTATAAAATAAAACTATGCCTAATAATTAAGATAATAATTTTTATTTAGAGGCATATTCTTATTAAAATATATACCTACAGAGTCTTCCGAAAAATATGTTATACATAAATAAGAATTTTGTTTGTTCCTATAATCTGTCAAATATTTTTTGCGGTGAATAACATCTGTATGTTTGCGACGGAAACGTGTTTTTTAGGATAGTTTTTTTGGGGGTTTTGCGCTTTAAATAATAAATTATTAAAAATTTTTGTATTTTTATATTCTTTGATTTTTCAAATTTAAAAAATCTTAAAATGCCAAAAATTATTCCAAACAAGACAAAAATATCTAAATTTATGGAATTAGGTAAAACAAAAAATTATTTTTTAAGAAAATAGCCTTTTTTCAGTCTCTTTGTTTGTCGTATTTTATCGATTAAAGTCTGGTGATTTGTTACCGTGGACATTTTTAGCAATTGTTTGTCACAGGAAACTTTTTTATTGAAGCGAGTTTGTAGAAACATTAAACACATTTGACATTCATGACATGACACAATTCATGCTTTAAATTACCTTCATAATCACTTTCGTTAAAATGTCTAGAACAGATTCTAGCATTAATCACATTAAACTTATCTTCCCGTTTGGACAGACGCTTCCAAGCACTTTGTGTTTCTTTGTCTTTGGGGAAGCTAAAAACTTTAATATCAGGCATAAAGCCCTTGCATTGATTGTCCACATCACAACCATACACAACACACCTCATTTTCACTTTAAAGCTCTTAAAAGTGATATAAAAACACTAAAAAATAACTTTAAAACACAACGCGATCTTAACAAAGACGTGTCTCGTTTACAAAATATGGCGGAATTACTCACAGCGTGACGTACATGGCCACGCCTACCTGCGCGGTGTCATATATTCATTTATTTGTATCATGATCATGCTGCTAATGAACAAAATTATAACTTGGGTGTATACCAATCAAATAATAAATCGTATTTTTATAGAAAAAAACACTTTGAATTTTATTAGCAACTCGATTGATTCGATTAATTGCAACTGATCCACAACAATGTAATCATCCTGTCTTTTCAATGTAAAATAAAGATGGAGGTATTTTACAATGTCGTATAGAGTATTCTATAACTCAAATGTTTGGCATAAAAATACTGCCAACATAAAATACAAAGAAAACGTATTATTGCCAACTTAATTATCTATATTTAGAACGTTTTTAGAATTTGACTTTTTTATAGAAAAGAAAGTAGGTATGCTGCTAATGGTAAATTTTTCATGATTACCTGTCATTTTCGGATTGTACTTTTTTTGAACAGTGTTTTACCATATTGGTCGCCACCATGTTAAAGCAGTAGGGATAATGGTAGTAACCCCAGGTTGCGTTGGGTCGAAGATATTGGGCCAGTTTTAAGGTATCTTCCATAAATATTTTTGCTGATTCTTCAAATCTAAAATAATTTTAACTAAAATATATTCTAAGAGGAAGCAACATTTTAGTACCAACATCTTCAGGGTATGTGCTTTACAATAATAAAAAGAATCTTGAGGTGTTCCATAACATTTTAATCAATAAATCAAAATATATTAAAATCAGATATCAATTAAAAATTTTCAGCTGCTACAAAAACTTTCTTTTTTAACTAATTGAATTTGGGAATGTTTATTCTGAATAAATCCCTCGAGCTTCTCTCTCGGGATTTAATCGGAATTTAATTTTTCTTATTTGCCTTTTTTTGGCTTCCTTTTTTATCCATTCATTAGGCCACAAAGGATTCTTGTCCTTTTCTATATCTTCAGATAATGTCTGGTAGGGTGACAGAGTGCCCCAATTTTGTCTGTAGATCGGTCTCCAGCGTTCAAAGTCAATTATACCAAGACCTAAAATAAAATTAAAATTGATTATATTGCCTATTGACGATAATGTGCGTTAATTACTTTACCCGACTTTTTCGGCTAAAGAAATTTTTTCAAGTGTTACAACAGTTTGGGTGAACCGGTATACCTATATACGTTAGGGTGTCCGTTATTTACCAAGTTGATTTTTTTCTTGCGACGTCCCCTAGATTTTTAGTTTATCGTCTAAAAAAAAGGTCAGACCAAAATAAGCCCTTAATATTCAGAATAAACCTGGCCCTAAAGACGATACATTTCCCATTTAAATTACATGGGATTTTGCCACTTTTTACAATTTTTTTTCTCGGACAAGATGACTTATAGCAATGAGATATACATATATTCTTATAGGAAATTGAACGCTCTACAAAAAAGATCTCTTATAATTTTTCGATTAATTTACTCCTTCAAAAGTTATTCAAGGTACTAAATGCGACTTAGCGCGCTTGCGTGAATAGACAATCCGTGTGTTGGCGGGAATGCTTGTAGTGTAATTTTGAGTCACTTACTGTATTGAAGGGAAATTTCATGAAAGTATAGCAAAATTTATGAAATTCAATAAAAATTAGTTGACTGCGTGTTATAAATGAATAGTCTCAAAAATGATTCAAACTAGAACCAGCTACCTGTTATTCGGTATATTATTTTCCATGTTTAAAATTTTTTTACCCTAATTCCACCAGAATTATCTATTTTTAGAAATAAACTAATAACTTTTATCGAAATAATAATCACTTTCCCGTAAAAGTAAAAAAATCTGAAAATTTACATAGAGTTCAAATTTCACCTTGAATAACTTTTGAAGGAGTGAATTAATCGAAAAATTATAAGAGGCCTTTTTTGTAGAGCGTTCAATTTCCTATAAGAATATGTATGTCTCATTGCTATAAGTCATCTTGTCCGAGAAAAAAATAATTAATTGTAAAAAGTGGCAAAATCCCATGTAATTTAAATGGGCAATGTATCGTCTTTAGGGCAAGGTTTATTATGAATATTAAGGGCTTATTTTGGTCTGACATTTTTTTTTAGACGATAAACTAAAAATTTAGAGGGCGTGGCAAGAAAAAAAATCAACTTGGTAAATAACGGACACCCTAATATACGTATAATAGATAAATAATATCCTTTTCACCCTTTTAGTTTAAAAAAATACTGAAAATTGTTTTAGACAACTCTATTTGTGTGTTATGAAATAAGTTTTGTTTACTAAAATAGGTGGAACGTTGCTTTTTTAAATAAATTTTCATGTTTTATACATATGGTAGGTATAGCTAAGTTTCAGCACATTATAACTTATCAGAGGTGGCTTTGAAACAAAACGTGATTAGTTATTTATCATTATTTCATTGACAGTTTAACCAGTTTAAGCCGCTGGTTTAAGCTCAATATTTCTATTGTTAGTTGTTTTCGAGGTTTTTAAAGAATAATATTATAGAGAATGGAAAAAGAACAGAAATATACAATATGCGCATATTTCGAAGAACTTTGTGAAGTTAAAAAAAGCCACCCAAAATTGAAATAGGTACTTATCATTATACCTGATTGAGAAGTGTAATACGGAGGAAAACCAAAATAAGACGTTACTCAGCGTAGTGCAAAGAAAGCTACTGGAAGTTTCAACCAAGTTTTCATGAAATTGAAAAGATAAGTTAAATAAATTTGTTTCAAAATATTAAATTTATGTAGTCAAGCATTTAATTGCATCCATGCTGTATAATGGCCCGTAACACCCATGGAAGAACCCTTCTTTGATGGTAACACTGTTGTACCACCTAGTAAGCGCAATTTTTTCGCGAAGAATGTTTTGTTGCAGTTGTCAAAATTAAACAAAAGAAACACATATCACGCGGCGTCGTCGGCCTACGAAAATAACCGTTGAGGTTAGTTATGCCGGATGTGTAGTCGGTATTATTTTAAAATAGGTAAGTTCATTAATAATTTATTTGTTGGTAGTTTTAAGTAGTTTTATTTAACATCAATAGAGTTTTGTACTATTTTATAAATGCAGCTTTGTTATCCGCCACTAGTGTACCAAAGAAAGAAATATAAGAGAAAAGTGTACGCCAGGTTGTACTAGTGATAGATCTACAAAGCTGGGCAGTTCTTACCAGAAAAATCCTTAGCTGGTATCGCCTCCTTTAAATCGTGTGTAAAGATTTTCAGATGATTGTCCAGATTCCCTTCTTGCGGTACACCACCATTGCTAAAAACAAATTTTTAAAGATGGCAGTATATCTGTCAAATTTAGCAGCCGTTGTTACCGTAGTTTGAGTGGATTTTGTTTCTTTGTGAAAATTGTAAACGTCATGTATTTGTGTTTTTAAAATCATTAGAGAACAGTATCGCCAAGGAAAGTAACCTGGGTCAGAACTACAGACATGGGGAAGCTGGCCTCCGAGCAAAAGCTGCAATATTTGGAGATTTCCATATATTTTTTTTTAAAACACTGTATGTACTATATGTGCCAGTGCGCAAACCTTCAGGATGAAACGCAAAGGCACTACGGGGTACACGATTCGACACGTGAAGAGATTGCGAATGCACCAATCAGATGTATCCTTGCCTGTATTAAGGATACCAATCTGATGGAGTAAAACCGAAGGGGGCACAATAAGTCATAGGCTTTAGTGGACATATTACAAAACCCACCCCAAATCAGATTACCTATATACCTTCTCGTTCTTACCTCTTTCCCTCCTTTAATATGGCTGGAAAATCTCCTGGATGATACAGAATAACTAATTTGTCGCCTTTAAATGCGGCATTTTCATTTTGAATAATGTCATATTTTTCCAACATTTTGGAAAAATTTAACTTAAAAGGGTCGCATTGGAAAGAGGGCACGTTCCAGTATACTGGCAAAGGTTTCCTGTCAAATTTTAATTCGATGTCGTAACTGAAAGTAAAACATTAACTAAATATAGATTTCTGCGGTAATGTAATATAATAATATATATATTACAAATTACAGATAGTTGCACTAAATCATAGATATATCTTAAGTCAATATTATTATATCGTAAAATTAGCGATAATAGAATGTACCTACTTAAGTAATAGAATTACTTGTACCAGGGTCCCATATCTGTTGTCACACAATATATTTTTTATTTATACATCAAATTGCGTGCTTTTTTAGTACCTACTTACGGATGGCGAATAAAGTGAAATATGTTTATTAGGAGATGATTCCGAAAAGTAAAGATACCTGCTTTGCTTTCTAGATTCAGTTTTAAATTTATTAATACTTTGTATAGTTTTTATTGTTGTCGGGATCATGTTGAATATTTTAGGCCCTAAATAGGCAATGCTTTTTAGATTAATGATATTGTAATTTACAGGGATAACTGCGTCATTATTCATTATAGTGAGTGTGGTATCGGTGGTTAACAGTGTTCTAAAATGACAGATTTCGGCGAACAAATGCTGTCACCGTAATCATATACAAAGTTCTCACATTACAAATGCCGTCTGAAAAAAGGTACGCCCAGCGAATTCTGAACGTTTCCGTATAAACCATAGCCGTCATTCAGCATTTCATTCAAATCAATCATCCGTTTAAAAAATGCAACGGACGCGACTAAGAGAGCGAAAAAATGGCAACACTGTCCAACATTCAACTCGACTACATCAAGGGATTCGATACAAGTAAATATAACCTCACTTACTTGTGAAAAGAAACTTCTGGGTTTAAATAGTCCAATTTTTTGTAAACTTGACATTGCCGCACCATATTTAAATGTATTTTCGCAAAATAATGTCAGCTTCAAAGAAAAACACTTAAACGCTTCTCGCAAACACAATTCCACTATCGAATTATATGAATGGCCGCTTGCTTGCGTCACTTCTCGATTCGTAGTAAAAGTGGTACTAAACGGTAAAACAATGTTGCCACTTTTACTTAATAACTTAATAATTTATCACAGTGAAAAGGGAATAAGTAAACTCTCATTTCCGCCATTTTTTTAAACGAAAATCACAATAAATAACAAGTAGGGGTTTTAAGAACAATAATTTTTTTAAATGATCTCTTACAAATTTTTACAAGCGGTCTGACTAGCAGCCATGAAAGGATACTATTATATTTATTTGTTCCAAATCATTATATATCACGGCCTACTGTGAAATAAATATTATACCTTTTTTTAATTGTAATATTCGGAAGTTATTCCAAAAGATTTATACCAACAATTATATATTTTTAAAAAGCTTATGAAAAAAGCAATCGAATGAAATCAAAATATACAGGGTGTCCCATTTAAAAAATGCAACTCTGGATTTTATCTTCAAATTCGTTCCTTCTAGAAAAAATTGACTACGCTACTGGATTCTATGCAAAAAAACTATATAATAATCAATTTTTACCTTACCGATAAGCTAAAAGGCAACTGAGATACGACGGGTGCTTGAAAATGACACTTTAAAAATCGCCCTGTATCTCCGAATCGAAGGGGGCTATGAAAATTCGTAGCATCATACGTTTTACGAATAAGTAGCACAGTATTGCGAAAACCGCAGCTCTCTATCTTTAAAGATAACTGAGATATGTACAAATTTTTAGTTCGTCGGAAAAAGGTTTCTATAACAGGTGCATTTTGATTATAAAAACTTTATTTTATGTTTTAAGAGATATAATATGTACAATGACTAGATTTAAATACAGTAAGTCCTAAAACACCAATCTTAAACTTAGTAAATTACTCAGTTGTCTACAAATTAAAAAAATTATGTAACACTCAATTTCTAACAATAAGAGCCTAATTTAATAGTATATAGCGTACAAGAAGTACCTATGAATGACATGAACTATAAAAAAAATTCGGTCAAGTGCAACCTACATTTGCACAATTAGCGTTCCGTGCCATCAGCCCCCCACTTAACCTGAGCAACTCTCGGCCGCCCGAACTCCGCCCATCTGCTGCCTACCCGCCGTCGACGGCACCAACGCCGTATCACATCGCGTATGCGCGGAGCGGAGTGGGGAACGTTTCGATTAAGTCAAATTAAAAATTTTGAAAAACGTGTAAGGGCAAAAATTGTTCTTTACATCGTGAGAAATATTTTTTGTCAAAAAACTTTTCCTCTAAAACCAATGGTTCGTCAGTTATAAGGAAATAAACAATTACATTGTTTATAACAATTGACCGCACTAGAATTTTTCAATCCTGATAATTTTGCTTAGTTTACACCTAATTCTCAATGTTCATGATGTTTTTCAGATTTTTCTGAGCGATCCTTTTAGTGATAAGGGTGCCCCCACAGCAATTTTTCAGCGTTTTTCCCGAAAAATGTTTAAAAGAATGCATAAAAAAGTACACCATATATATTGTTGAATTCGTGCTTCAATAAACTTTCATTTGACACCCTACACGATGCCCTTGAAATTTTTTCCATTTCCCAATTTACCCCCTGAAACCAACCCCCATAATCAAAATTCCACTTTTTATACTTCACGTCTATAATTGGGCCACTACACACTATCTCTGTGCTAAATTTCAAATTTTCACTTCGAATAGTTTCAGAGAAAATCACCTGTGACAGACGGACGGACGGACACCGAGGTGATTCCACTAAAAATGTATCAAACTTCGTACATAAAATACCAGACGGTGATCCCACATAGCAATCAATGGATATTTATATCCTATGGATATACATGCGATATGTAATGTACATAATAAGTAAAGTATGTACGTTTAATAAATATTCCACGTATATTGCTAGAATATAAAACTTTATTGATGCTGTGTGAAAGGTACATCACATTTACTACTCACCAAACTAAAGACTAAAGAGCATAATAATTTTTGATTTTATGTTGACCCAGCAGACAACATGAATGATTGTTTTAATGGGTCTACATCGTAAAGTCATTGGTGTTAATAACTGTAATGTTTAAAAATAGTAGGGATGGGAAATCGGAACAGATAACTGCTCTTAAGAGTCGAGAACGAGACATGAAATTTTATTTCAGTATACAAGCTGTAAGCAGCTCTAAGCATGAAGGAGCTAAAAGTCTTGAACAACGTTCTAATAGTTCTATCACTTATGATTTTGTATGATTTTCAATGAACTTGAAGCTTGAAGCTTGTTTGAATGTCTTACTGAAGCATTCTTGACAGTTTATTTTATCAAGCACCAAAAACTAACTTCACTTCCATTAAGTATATACAGTAAAAGTCCTGATAGCACTACCAGTGATCTTCTGTAAAGTTTTGTCTATTTACGCTACGCATGTTTGACAATGGGACCAAAGATTCTGTCTATATAGTCGTACAAACGAAGACAGTTTGCTTTGGAGTTGACGTCCGCACTGGCTCCCCACAAGATGAGACCATCAATGTTGTAGCTGGCTAATACTGTCAATGTTACAAAGAGATCTTCCTAAAAAAAAAGAAATGCGAAAAATTGGACCTACATACAAAAAAAGAGAATCTTGAATTAAGCTCTAAAATTTTCTTAAAAATTTGCACAGATTTTAGGTAAAAGAAAACGCTATTACTACTCTTCAATGTTAATTCTGTTAGACTAGGAGCTTCCTTAGTAATTATAAATTAATGAAATTTTGATGACTCTTCCTGTGGATCTACCTTAGATAGATAATTTCGTGTGTCCTGATATTTGTACCAATAATAAACGTATATTTTCTGGCTGCCATTAAGTTGTTTTTTAATTCTTAATGCTTCTTCCAGCCGCCCTTCAATTAACTGTACATGTTGACTCACTGTGGACGATTCTTGAAGGTACACCGATGGATATAAGTTGTCAGATTGATTGTACAACCAAGGTATTCTAAAATGATGGAAAAAAGTTTTAAAAAATCTGGGGTTTACGTTGGGTGGCGACATTCTCGACTCTAATGACATTTTTCAACATCACCAATTAATTGTTTCTGTATTCAGTAATAACGTGATTGAAAAGTGCGACCATTGTAGGGTTGATACAAATTAAGATTTAAAAAAAAAATCCAAAATCAGCGTTTTAAAAAATTAATACACATATTTCCTAACTTTTCATATCTTGTTTAGTCAAGCTTAGTCAAATAATGAAAAAATATTTTTAAGCGTAAACAATAAAGAAATGAAACAAAATTCGACAAGTCGAGCGGAAAACGCTCCGCCATATAAATGACACGCGCCTATTCCAGTTATCTGTAATATTTTTCTTTATGATAGTAGTGTAGCACGAAATTTTGAATCGTGACCAGTCGGGGTAAAAAGAAATTTAGTATTTGGCAATATTTTATAAAAAAGAAAGTGGTTGGAAAACTAGGATACAGAGCGGTGTGTAAAAAGTGTGATAAAGGTTTAGTGGATAGACTGAAAAGTCACTGGGAAACCTGCAAAAATAAAACTAGTGATATTAGTGGTCTTGAAAGTGATTGTGAATTCCAGCCTGAAACTAGCCAAAATAAAGTTATCCAGTCAGCAAAGAATCAGAGAAGGGACAAGGGAAATGAGGGTGGAAGTGAAAATAGTGGAAGTAGCAGCCATTCAGGTTCTTTGGTTGTGCGAACTTGTCAAGATAAGAAGAAAGAATTGGACATGTAGATAGCTAAAGCCGTTTACGCAACAAACTGCAGTTTTAGATCGATAGAAAATAAGGAAGTTCGAAAGGACATAGAAATGTTAGACCAGGTTACGTTCCGCTGCGCCGCCGTCGCGTCGTCCAGATTCCAGTTATCATCAACGCTTCTAAATGAAATATTTGAAGAAGAAAAATCTAAATGTTTTAACAAGTTATCTGGACAGTCTATTTGCATGTCTCGAAATAATGAGCATAATGAGCTCATAATCTGTGTCGTCTGAACAGCAGAAGATGGAAACAATGTTCTTTTAGAAAGCATATATATATCCGGTCATCCCCATACGGCTGATTATCTTGCAAAATTGGCTATTGACTGAATAAATAAATGTGGATATATCTGTAAAGTTGCTAGTGTTGGGATAGATAACGCGGCCAACATGGTCAGTATGAAGAAAAAAATTACCGAGTCGTTAAATTATCCTATAATTACTTATGAAGAGTCGCCGGGAAAAACGACGAAGTTCACAAATTTGTACATTTTTAGGGGAGAATTTTTAAGTGTTTAAACTGGAAAAACAAAAATATCAAAATATAATATAGAAACTCCAAATCCTTAATAGGTCGCAACTATTGTTTTAGTTCGTATTTTTATATATTTGAAACTCAGGAAAATTCGAAGGAAGATTTTGAACTTAAAAAAGCCTAGGACCACCAGTTTTTCCACGAAAAACAAGTAGGCACATCGTGGTAAGTTTGGAGCCTCAGCGTTATATCGAGTTACGCGTGGAACTTCATCAGTTGTTCCATTTAAAGAGATTTTTTTTAATGCAAAAATTTTGGGACTCCAGTTTTTTTCCCCTTTTCATGTTCATTAAAGTATTTGCTTCTATATTACCTACATTTTGAACTGAATAACTCATTTTTATCAGAAAATGGAGTTTCATCGTTTTTCCCGGCGGCTCTTCATATGGTTGTTCGGCGCACTTACTTAGTTTGCTTTCCAAAGATTTAGAAGTATCCAAGGTAAAAGAACATATGTAGTACAAATTGTAAAGTACTTTAGAAATACCCATTTGCCAAATGCTTGGTACAAAGAAAATGAGGCAAGGAACTGGTGTTACCTCAAGACGTTCGACGGAAATACACTTTCGGATTGTCTTGAGATTTATGTCAAGGAGTGGCCAAAGTTGTTAATAATACGTGAAGAGCATAAAGAAGAAATTGATCCAGTGATTTTCAAAAAGGTATCCGATATCTATATTAAAAGGATGGCTGAAGATTTTTTACAGTTACTAAAACCGATTTCTATAGCACTTGACGCGATACAACAGAAAGGTGCAAGTTTATCTCAAGCAGTTCAAACGTGGAAAAAATTAATGGCTACTTCTAACAGCTTTGAAGAGGAAAAGTTTGCATCCATTAAACTATTTAAAAGAAAGATATGACCAAGCTTTATTAACCCCCTTTCGCTTTTTGGCATACGTATTGGATCCCACAATAAACAAAGAAGAATATTCATTACTGGCTGAAGAAAAAAGAGATGCTTTAGATACTGTTGCCGAACATTTTGCAGACACAGGATTGTTACCGTTGATAATTAAGTTGGAAGCCAGGTCGGACCATTTTCACCAAACTATGTTTTCGGTTGAAATAATTAAAAATGTAACAGCAGTACAGTGGTGGAGATCCTAAGAAAATGTTCCAGAAATGATGCAAGTGCTAGTGATTTCTGTTTTGTGTGCCTGTGCATCTTCTGCAGATATACATACAAAGGATGTTTTCTTCCTATGGACTCGTTCATTCAGATATTATTATCAGAAATAGGCTAGGACTAGGCAATGAAAAGGCAGTTACACTAGTATTCCTTTTCAAGCATTATAACACTTAGGATTTAGCGCGACAATGTCTTGTTTTTACTTTTAGGTTATATTGTCTATTTTTTTTTTGTAAGCAACTATATTCCTTTTTAAGAATTATAATGACTATTATAAAAATCAAAATGCATCAAGGTTTTTTTTTTGTCTCAAAAGGAGTTGAAAGTTTTATTTTTAAAAAAAAATATGTTTTTGAGTATCCTGATTTTAGCTTAATTTTCTAATTTTAATCATGATTCTTAAATTAAAAATCACTTGATTAAAATCATGATTTTAATCGCTGATTTTAATCAACTGATTTAAATCTTAACCCTGATGTTGCCGGCTCCACTTAATTAATTAGCTATATTTAAAATCGGAGATTTTTCGTGGAAATAATATACGTAATGGTAATTTCTTCATGGTTACCTGTCATTCTCGACCAGAACTTCTTTGGTGCAATATTTTACCATATTGCCCGAAACCATGTTAAAACAGTAGGGATAGTGGTAGTATCCCCACGTTGCATTGGGCCTAAGATATTGTGCCAGTTTTAAGGTATCTTCCATAAATACTTTTGCTGATTCTTCAAATCTAAAATAATTTTAACTAAAATATATTCTAGGAGGTAGCAAAATTTTAGAACCAACATCTTCAATCAGGGTATTTGCTTTATGATAATACAAATATTGAGTTGTTCCATAATATTTTATTAGACAAATAAAAATATATTCAAATGTAATTGAATTTAAAAAATTTGAAAATGACGTCAGATGCTCAATGCCAGTAAGCGACGGCTAGCTAGTTGTTGATGGTTTTGTTTAAATTAGTCATCATAACTAAGTAATTTTTCTGGTTAATTAAGAAATCTGATGAATCTGCAAGGCGTAATTTTGTTTGTCTTTCCAGACAGGTCGGAATTTACGTGTGTAGTGATATTTTACGTGATTTTTGGTTTTTCCCGACAGGACTTTATCCATAAGCTTTGCGGAATGATGCGTCAGTGCTAACTGTGTGAAAAAATTGATTCTTTTCATCTAGAACTCTCTTTTCGAGGCTTGCTTGGTGGAATACAGTTAGTTATATTAGTTGGTCTTTGTCCTACACACGCACAATGTTTGAAACAAACAAAATGCTAGTTAGCTGCGTCTTCTTCTGCTAAAGGTCAATGGATTATTGTTTGACGTAAGCGGAACTTCTGTAACTTTTTATAAGAATGCTTATATCGATTTTTTCTTCTAAAAATATTTAGCAAAATCAAAAAGTAAAAACGTTAGAAATTCCATTTTCCTGCTTTATACAGTGGCAGAAAAATCAAAATTTGGTTGAAGAGCTCATTCCCCACAGCTTCTTTTACTTGCCTTTTTGCTGCTTCTTTTCTTATCCATCCATACGGCCACAAGGAATGTTTTTGCTTTTCAATATCTTCAGATAACGTTTTGTATGGTAAGAGGTTTCCCCAGTTTTGTCTATAGATCGGTCTCCAGCTCTCGAAGTCAATTATACCTAGACCTACAATAAAAATAAATTTAACTTAGGAGGAGCGCTTGTTACTACTTTGGTCTTTTTAACATGTTGCTCGGTTATTTCTTATAAAACCAATGATTTTTCAGTATAGTGTAGACACAAAAATTATTTGGAAAGCAAGCCAATTGCAGAAATAATAGAATAACTCATAGTGACAGGATAAAAGCTTATCGAAACCAGTATTCAACTTGAAGGTCTAAATTTAAAGCAGTCCTTTAAACCTTTTTAGGGAATCACGACATTAATGGCATTTGTTTAACGGTTATGCCATAAAACCCTATGTTACAAACCAAAAAATTAAGTTTTCGCGAAGAATGCTTTGGTTCGGTTTGCTTTTAAACAAATGAAGCGGATGTGACAGTTTAGCTAAATGTTCGGAAAGTCGTGTAGCATACCAGATTTTTGCGAACGTTTTCCTAAGAAAAATGTGTCCAGTAACGAACATAATTTCAAATTTAGTTTCGGAGGTCCGTAACGAGCAGGTTTTGCTTGAAGAAAGAATAAGGATCGGTCGAGGTCCACGAGGTTAAATCTGTGCAGTGTATAGGTATGTAGTATGAGTATGTATCTTTTTACGTATTTATAACATATTTTTTCGAGAATGTTCTCTGGATTTTACTAAGTACCTTAATAATATAAGTCAATCTCCGCTTATAAAATTTACCAGATTATCGACTTTTGTTCTTTTCGACCACAGTCTACAGCCACGCTATACGTAAGAGCGTAAGGAAAGTAATGTGTTCGTGCAGATTTTCGACTTTCGGTTTCTGACATATGTCTTAAGGTGTTCTGAAGCCGTTTTGACTTTTTTCGGGCTGATGTACCTACGTGTGGTATGATGGGTAACCGCCATATTGGATTTTTTTTGGTAGCAAAAAAGAGGTCCTGCAAGGAACACCTCATTTTAAAAATCATTTAATTCTCTGTTAATTTTCAAAGTTTTATAAAATTAACTTGGATCTTTTCAAAATGGCATTGCCCCAACGAAAAAACTATACTTATTTTTTCATTTTAGTGTACATCTAAATAATAAAAGCTTGTTTTTAAAAAAGTATTCTTTACATAAGATTTTTTTATCAAGACTTTAGCTAAAAGTTCGGAAAATTGTGCGACACACCAGTTTTTCGAATGTTTTCCTAAAAAAAATGTGTCCAGTAGCATATTACTTTCGGGGGGAGGGTCCGAAGTCCGTAACATCATTGATTATGACGGCGGCTGATAATGTCAACTTTTTGCAATTGCTTCACATATCAAAAGTGACGATTTTTTTGTGGTTGAGTTCTAGGGGGGAGGGTGGTAATTACCCCTGCGCTTGTTGGACCGTCTTTGATTAATTGTAGTTTTTAGTAGACTGACGTACGAAGTATTCTTACCAGAAAAATCCTCCTCTGGTATCAATTGTTGTAAAATTTCTGTAAAGATATCTAAATGATTTGTAAGATTCCCTTCTTGCGGCACGCCACCATTCCTAAAAATCAAAATGTAAACAAATACCTTAGGTTAAAGCAATGGGGCACCCAGGATTTTGTCTTGGTGGGCTGAATAGTGAAATTCGGTGGATTTTTCAGTTAGTAGTGCACTTTTTTATTTTTGTGTGTCTAAGATGTTGGTCTGGGGGGGGGGGGTCTACAGCCCCCCAGCCCCCCTAGGTGCGCCATTGTGTTAAAGCCCTGGACGTATTTTTTTGAATCACAAAATTATTAAAAATGATATTTTTATGCAGTGTGGTCCATTAAGTAATGGTAAATTTTTGTATTAGTTACAGAACCGAAATATAAATACCGCCATAACCATATCGGGTGCACTTAGAATGGCTTCATGTCAAACAGCATACAGGACAGGCAAAAAAATATAAAAATTGTCCAAGAGTAAAGTACCCTGATTTCGAAAAATATAGAAAAACGTTATGAAGAAAAGTTGTTTAGAATTAAAAGATATGTCCAAATACAAAGTCGTAGCCTTCTAATAAAAAAATATATTTATTTGAAAATTTTAATTTTTTTTATTCCACATGATATCGACCCCTATGGTCATTTGTTTTTTACTATGCACATCATTAGAAAAGTATTTGCCTTATTTTTAAGAACAACAGACAACAGACATGCAGTTTTTGGTTACTTAAAAAAATATAAATCTAAGTAAATTTTACAAATTTGTTTTAATTTGATGACAGTTATGCAGAAGTGACTTAACTGTGGTTGATTTGAAAATGTATTATAGCTGAATTTTAAAAAAATCGTACGGGGGTAATTTAAAATTTTCCAAAAAATAATTTTTTTAATAGTAGGTACGCTTTGAAAATCAGCCGCGGCAGCACTGGACATTTCTATCTAAAATACACTAACAGAATTTCATATTGTGTCAAATATTTTAAAGTTTTTTAAATTTTTTACCGAAATCCCATGATGTATAAATGATGAAGGATGATTTGGAAAAAGTCGGTTCAATTCAACCAACGAGAAGTTGAGTTTCTTCTTACCTCAAAAAAATTTCATTTCCCTTCTTCAATATTGCTGGAAAATTCCCGGGATCGTACAAAATTACTAATTTGTCGCCTCTAAATCTGGCATTTTCATTTTGAATAATGTCATATTTTTCCAAAATTTTGGAAAAGTTTAGCTTAAAAGGGTCGCATTGGAATGAAGGTGCATTCCAGTACACTGGTAAAGGTCTTCTGTAAAATTTCAATTCGATGTTGTTACTGAAAATAAAAGATATTAATTTACTAAATTTAAATTTTGGATTACTATTAGCATCAAATAACTAGAAAATTATTTCTTTCAGTGTATTTTAATTTTGGATCATTGTTAAGGGCAGGAGAAATAGAATTTTTTGTGTTCTTTCTTTTTGATATCTTAAATTTTTTTTTGAGAAAAAAACACACTAAACCTTATAAATCACCGCAACAGTACTGCTTACGTCACAGAAGAACTCTCCTATTGTCACTTTCAATGACTGAGTCTTAGATCATCCTCTTTCGACCGAACTAAATAAGATATTCTATATTCTTTTTTATTTACAACTAATAGAGTAAAGAGTAAAGAAAAGTTTCACTTGTGTATGAAGAAAATATTTCACTTAACTTCGCCGAGATCCGCGAAAACCGAAACCGGTTAGTGCTCTTAAATTGGCCGATCATTTCAAGAAGTTGGAGCATACTGACCGTTTGCATTGATATTGTCTATTGGGAAGATTCACCCCCGTCCGAAAAGACACCTCGCCAATTACCCTGGAATAACAGTAAAATTATGCGCTGTCTTATCTGATAGGCTCAAGAAGAAATCACCTTGTGATGATATACGAGTCGCGGGAAAGCGAATATTACGAAATATAGCAACCTCATAAAATTTGAATTTATAGCTTCTTTATGTAGGCGCACGCCAATAAATATCCCTAGATAAAGCAGAAAGCAATAAAAACGTCGTAAATATCCGATAAATACCCATCTTTTCCTTCATTTGCCGGTTAAAACAGGGTCGCCCACGTAGAATTTCCTGGAAAGCGCAGGTGGAAACATGATTTACTTTGTTGTAAAATATTGTCATATTAATTCCACGAAAAAGTTGAAAAAGGGGGAAGATTTATGGGAATTTTCCCTATATAAGTGGGAAGGCTCCGGCTAGAAGGAAGTAGAAGAAATTGAAAGATACATACCGATTACCGATGTAGACTGTCACGCTGTCCGAACGCGGTCCGAATTTCTTTCCACGGGAAAGTTCAAAAGTCTGGCCTCAGTAGTACGGGGTTTAGTCGGAAGTTTTGGAGCGCGCCGAATTTTCTTGATAAAAATTGCGATAAAGTAAAAAGTGAACAAGTAAGTGCGTAGAAACCCAAGGGATTGTCTTGGATTATTGAAAAGTTTGTGAAAATTGAGGAAATTGTGAAAAAGTGTATTTTTGGGTGGCTCCCAACCGTAATCTGTGGAAATAAAGTGTAATTGATCCAGAATTTTGTGTTTTTCTGTTGGGGAACAGGCAACCATTGTAAATAGGTAGAATATTTATTTAATAGTCAAAAATCTTCGAAAAATTGAAGTTAGTGCACAAAATATTTGCAGTACTTAAGTACTATATTATTAGGTATTATAGGTAGTCAATTGCAAGGCTAGGAAAGGTGTTAGGATAAGCAGTAGACATAAGGGACTTCCGGCCCTCGGCGCTAGCCCTCGTCGTAACGAGAATTGATTGCTTACTTTATGCTATGTCAAACTGATATACTTTTTCCCTCCTTTACTAATCTTAAATATACAGGGTGTTATAAAATTCACTGCATATATTTAAATGGGTTACTCCTGGGGTAGTCTACAGACATACCTAATACTTTTTCCCTTAAATCGCGCATTATTTTTATTTTAAAAAATGCCCAAATACCGGCACTTATCCGACGCTTCTGAAGAGCCTGACGTCACAGGCTATAATATTATATATAAAAAAGAATAATCCAGTCTGGGCATTGCCAAACTTAAATATTATTGTGACATCTCATTTTTCTCACATCAGTTTTAGTAACAACCAAAAATAATCCAAAGTATTTTTAATTCCACAGACTCATTTTACCAAAAATGTGTATTTTAATTTAATAGGTGGCAATTTCTTTACTTAATACGGGAAAATATGGACCACTCGGTTGAAATTGTAACCAGAACGAAACAGGCTATGTTGCCACGTTAACCCAAAAAATTGTCATTTACCTAGTACGTTATTTATTAATGGGATGAACATAATTCCTATACTAGCTTAAACTTTCTGCCCCTCAAAAAAGGTTAAAAATCAAACAATAAATTATTTATAACCAAGGTCAACACAAACTCCGTGAAAGTTCTTTCAGCGAAGATTCACTGCCTACTATGACTACATACTCTCCTATAAAAGGAAAATAATTTGGCGCCCCCAAATCAATCGCCTCTAAAGGCACGGCACGCCACTAGGAAGGTGGTAGAGGAATTTTTTGTCGACCAAGGTGGTACCACCCACATATCCTCTTAAGGGGCTGGTGACATCCCTACGGATGTTTCCAGCTCTATTTCACTAAAATTATATTTATTGCAAAATTAGACAAGGAGGGATCCGCCAAACTAACTGTTTCTCCAAGAAATAATTTATTTCCTTGTACTTCTGTAGACTAAATTGTAGTCGGCACTCGGTCCATTTTGAATAGAAAAACAGAGTTGAGTTTGCTGATGTTTAGATAATAAATTAATAAATAAAAGATACCTACCTTGCAAAAAGTAGTACAACCTCAAAAATTAACACTACATAGAATAAATGTAACATTTTGTAGAACATCATAACTAAGTGTTAAATTAAAAAACTGACGTTCTTGACTTAGTTACCGTATTTTTATATCTTTATTATACCATACACCATGCTATATTTACCATAAAAATATAGGTATTGCAAAAGGAAAAGTATATGTATAACGTATTATCTTGTTTAAATTTATCGGTTTTTAATTTAAATTTTTGTTTAAAGATGCGTGCATGCGTACATAAACATTACTGTAAACGCAGGTGCGTGTCTAAGGGTGGCAAACAGGACAACAGTTAGGATTAAATACAAGTAATCCGGACCTATAATTTAGTTTTTGAAAATACCTTCTTTATACAACACATGAAACTGGAAAAATACATGAGTTTATGCCCTCCTCCTCAATTTTTCAGTTACTATTTTTCAACCGCCCTCGATGTAAAATCCTGGAAACAATTTTGCAAATCAAATAAGCTTTGTTATCCGAAGATTATTCATAATCCTATTGACAAAGCTGAAGTATACATATGTACTGGCAAAAAATACAAGATGAACAAGCAAATATCCCATACTGATGACAATTAAAATTTGCTAAAACGTTAATAAGTAACAGGTATCATGTCAGCACCATGTTGTGCAGGCAAATTCAACGTTGAAAATCAGCTGATTGCAGCTGACTTCCTTAATTTGAGTCGCCAATACTTTTCTTTTTCCTTTTTAATTATTTGTCAGTTTTTCATAACAAACCCCTTGTTTCTTTGTGGTTTTTTAATAGTGTTGATAGTAAAATATACCGTGGATTTTTTTAAGCATTGTTTTAATTAGTTAGTGGACCATTTTTTACATTTAATACCAACCGTTTGGTTAGTGTTGTATAAGTTTAACGTATAACCTAACGAACCTATTATATTTTCTTTGGTAACATCTTTCTACAGGAAGCGTATTTTACAGAGATTTTACTCTAAAAGTAACAAAAACATTAGTTTTCGTTTTAATAGTGCAAAATTGTGATTAACTTTTGTTAATTTTAATTTTTAGTGGAGTGCTCTTTTTTGCATTAAAGGAATTTTACTGTAACAAAGACATTAGTTCTTATGCAATATAAGATTTAAGTTAGTAAAACACAACATTTCTGGGTGTTTAGTGGAGCGTTATTATTTTACTTTTGGTTTGATCAGCTGATCTGTGGATTATTTTATTTGTGAAATAGTATTTTAATTTTTTGAAATTGAGAATTTTGAAAAAGTGAGTAGAATTTCTTTCTGTAAAGGTAAAAAAAGTATTTTTTAAACTTTTTACATAGAAATATGGTAGGGACACTTGGCAACGCCACAGCAAGTACTGACGTCAAAACAAATCTTTTTTTTTCTGTGACTGACGTTGCTGGCTGTTTTTATATGGCCATGTATTTATTGCCAGTGGTGCGCAATGACAATTTTTTTTTGAGGGACGATATCTACCTTTTGTTATCGTGAAGAGTCCTTTATGAATATTTTTATTCAATCTGAATTCATTTCACACACTTGCAAATCATTTCTGCTGTAACATGTAATGCATGCAGTATACACGTAATATGTAGTAAATGAGGACATACAGCTGTGAAGGAACGGCCCGTAGAAAACATTACTGCGGCGTCATGACTAAGAAGTAGTAACACTTGATTCGTTGACAGTTGAAATTTGTGTAATGTAGTTACTAACAGATGCTGAATTGCTTCGCTAGTAAATCAAAAAGAAATTATGTATAAGGGCGTTGGTTCCCTTCTTTAAATTGATGTGTTGCACTGTTTACGTGCCTTATAGATAAAGATTTATTAAAGGGCAATAAACTTCGCTGACAAACCACATATATTATTTGCGACCCATTATATTTTAAATCAGGGAATTCCCATATAAAACTGTGCACAAACAGTTGCGTGTTACTGTTACTGCACACTTTCTTCATATTACGAACTACCAAATTCACAGCGACGCGACAGAAAAATGAAATCAAAAACCACACATGACGGTAAAGCTAAACTGAATTGCTGCTGCGGCCGAGTTCCCCGCGATGTAATGCCACTGAACCGTCACTCGCAGTGGGCAGCCTTACTAATGACATTTAATCAGCTGTCAGAACTGTCAACCGTAACCAAGCAAGCCAAAATGTAGCAATTGTTTTCATGTGTCACTTGAAATTTCTTTGTTTCTAGATCATACAAATTAGTCGCGTTTTTTACCTACCTGTCGTAACCACTTAGACACGCCACTGGTTAGTTGTACAAGGTTTTTCAACAGAAAATGTAAACACTGGTGGAAATTTTAATATATTTTTGTTTTGTTTAACTGTGACGACTAATAGATATATCAGCATAGTTTGTCAGCACACTTTACTAATTAACGAAAAAAGCATATTATCTTTTTAGAATATTAATTAAGGTAAATTTTATTGTTCCTGTTAAATATTTAGATTTTTAAATGTGAGCGTGAATACGGAAAAATCGCGAAACTTCTCGGCATGTAAACAAGATGTAAACAAATGCTGCATTTCCACAGGATTCATGCCGCAATGATATAATCTGCATCTAATTATGATCCCGTGGCAGAACGCTGGTAGTAGCAGGTCAAATTAATACCTTTAATACTTATCAATTGTCAGTTTTTGTTTTTAAGGGCCCATTATACTGATTAAAAGGATATTTTCGAATATTTTTCGTAGATTTGAAGCTTCTAGTAGACAAATATTAGGTAATGAAATAATATAAGGAAAAAATAAAAATATACTTACAATTTTTCTTGCCACTTATACAACAACACACACAAAATACACTTATGAAAAAAACCCATTTTTAAAGTATTTACATTAATTTATACTAATTTTGGAATGTTTGCTGAATTTTAATTAATTTAAATTAAAACCATCGACAGGAAAAAGATTTGCTTAATTTAGGCATGATAAAAATTGATAAAAATTTTAATTTAAAATGACCTAAAAACTGCTTTTAAATGTACAAATCCATAGTTTGTATCCACTAGGATGCATCTACTTGTATACTTATTAAGAGACAAATTAGCGGGAAAAAATAAAAAATATTAAAACCCGAAAAAACCATACAAATGAATTTTAAAGGGGCGGTCAGTTACCTATAAACTATTTTGCAACTTTTAAATAATAGCAACAAATCTCAAACATTTTCATATCGCCAATAGTATGTCTGGCTTGCTCAGGACACCAGACTGCTGCTACGAGGGCGTTTCATGAAGTATTTATTTAGGTGCATAGCACATCCAAAAAAATAAGTTATAGCATTTTATTAGAAATGTGTTGCTATGTGAAATTCCAGAAATTTACAACTTATTTTCATAAGATTCACATTTCAAGATTTTCAGATATAAATGAGATTTGACTTCTACAATCAAGAAGTGCCTTTGCAAGTGTCGGTTTATTATCAAAAATCAAACGTGTACAATTTTACGGAAGCGGTGGCAAGAACTAACTACTTTTTAGTGTTTAAGTGCGTTTTAGTGCTAAAATTAGCAAATCGGACATATAAAGATAATTTCAGTTGTTGTAATTTGTGGCAAACGTACGTGATAACGCGGGCGAGATATCCTTTTTGAAATAACTAAGTACAATCATTTCGTCTGGGAAAATTTCGGTCATTGTTTTGACGGTTTATTATCACTGGTTTGGATTGTTCTTTGTGTCTGTCATATCTTAGACACGCTCGGTGTACAGGTTTACTGATAATATTTGGAGCAACAGATAACTTTTTTATTTGAAAATAGACAATTGTTGAAGTTAGAAAAATTGTAGATTTGTACAAGAACCATCAGGAAACGCACAAAACTCATGGATCATTTCGGTGTCCGTCCGTCAGGGACGGGCAAGCTCGAGTACGACCTTACTTTTTTATTGCTTAGCGTTCTAAGAAATGTACACTATTTCATAATGGACGAAATATCTAAACCTGTTCTTGCGAAAACAGAACGGTTTGCTTCTGTCTTGGTTCTGAACGGTTTCTCTCTGTCTTGGTTTTTCTCTGGTTCATGAAAAAATCTTCAGCATCGTTAAATACTGATCTAAAAAAATATTAGTTTAGCAACAATAATTGTTGCGACGCCTTCGTATCTCACAATAAAAATTATAACATATTATTTTCTTCAATTTATTGGTTTGGATGTTTGGAATCAATATGATTGTGACACGGCACTCGTCCTAGGTAACATAATACGCTTTTTAATTTATTAATTGAAAAGTGGAATAATTAATAATAGTGGAAGATAATTCGTCTAATCGCCAAAGTTTTTTTTATTATTTTTCACGTAATAACGGTCCAACGCGGATGTTCTCTAAAAATGGCAATGAGATATACACAAATTTGAAACACTTTGACGATGCCTTTGTGCTTTTTTTTTTAATTAAAAATCGTTTAAGTGCCAAACGAACATACAGTTTATTTAGTACAGTGTTGTTGATTTTTACCGCAAAATATGAAAAGTGTCGAGGAGACAGTGCGAATAACAGTGCTGCCGCGGAAAGTTTTTACAGCATACTGAATCTAGGGCAGAAAATGTACTGAATCTGCAAAAAATGTACTGAATGACGGTAATTCAAAAATAGGAACGTTTAAAAATTTAGAACTTTTAAAATAGCTTCTCTGCACTTTAAAATAATTGAGGGTGGTTAAATAAAACACTTTTTTTATTTTCAAAAATATAAAACAATATTAATTTATTCAAACAGAACATTATATAAAAAGTTTTAATTTATACCAATAGACTTGTATACAGTCGATACTTGTATACTACTTAATTACAAACTTTAAAAAATAAACAGTTTTATGTATTACCATCAGTTCATTTCCTCACTTTTCTTCTAAATCGACCAATTCCTCGGTAGTCTCCCATGAGAAACAATAATTATTACTTTTGTAATAATTATGTTTACAGTGTTTGTTGTTTACAGTGAAGTAAATTCTCCACCGTAGTTCTTATATTCAGGCAATTTCTACATAATATATGTATTTGTTTTAATGATACAAAGTTTAAGAAATAATAGTATAAAAATGCACTCGTGGTACACATCTGTAGCTGTTGCATCATCAAGCCACGCTAACCCTCCCCGCCGAGGGGATGCATGTATACTGAAGCGCTCGACGCGACTGCAGACTAGTGCAGACCGCAGATGGACATTCAGATATCAGATAGACATTCAAATTTTCCTCTTTTTAAAGCCGTAACACTGTTAAGTGTGTTCCCAAAACTGTAGGTGGTGTAATGATGAGAATCCCCACTTTGTAGTTGAATCCTTTAAAACCTTTCGAAAACATAGACCGTTTAGAGAGAATTATCAGAGAATGTATCCAAGAAATTTCCCCTCAGATAGTTAGAAATGCAGTGGCGGAATTTTCACGCCGTATACAATAGTTTGTATGAAAAGAAGCGGTGGTCATGTTGAAGCTTAGTGTAGTATTTCATAAAATGTTATCGTTGTTTATTTTGGTAATATGTTATTTAAAAAACGACATTTTCTCCCGTTAGATATTGTACTTGGCCATTAAAAATAAGTTCTTTCTTTCTACGGCATTTATTGTTTTTACTTTTTTTCACACCCCGTATATGCTGGCTCAAAATTTTTTTTTTGAGTGTCATTTTCTTTACAAGCTGAACTTTTTTTGGAGAATAACTTTTTTCCGTAAAGTCAAAAAAAGTTTTCTATTTGTTAAGATTGTTTCTGGACACGCTGTATATCGGATGGGACGTCTTCTAATGATTCTTCTTATTCTCTTAACGCCAGCTTCTTTTGTATGTCAAATAAATCAAAATCAAAAATTGTTTATATGCACCTAGCAACTGTTAATTCGTGGCCCTTTGCTATTTGATGCATTGATTATTTATTGGATACCTTTTGGACTCAAACAACAAAGATGCTGATAATTAAAGCTAGTTGGCTCAGTTTTTTACAACTGGGCAAAACACTGTTAAAGTAAAATTGTTCTCTTAAGGTTAACTAAAAGAAATATAGTAGAAGCTTCTTTTTAGTTTAGGACCCTGTATATTTCAAAGGATAGATACTAATAGAATCATTAAATAATAACTATTTTTGTTTTTCCCCTTTATTCACATTAAAAATAATTTCTACCCTAAGACACAAAGGAAAAATCATTCATGTATTACGACAAACAAGTTACCCGCCAAATTAATGAAAAATCTTCTGAGTAATTCCAGGAATGTCACAAATCTTGAATCTTGCTCTCCTGTCACGTTCTGTTCCTCAGAAGGCTTAATCCTGCTTACTGGAATTTGTTTTATGTATCTTCTGGTAAACCGGCTACGCACTAACAATATGAGAAATATTTTAAATGGATCAAAATAGAAAATAATGGTTTTTATGAACATAGAACCTGTACTTTCTATTATTTATATTATTGTAAACAATGACGCCAAAATAAGTCTTTTTACAAAATACCGCAAAGGTTTTGCTTACGTCACATACGATCACATACGACTACGGATGACCCATGAGAAGGCCACTGGAGAATACTGACACAAGTTTATAAATTAAAAGTTATGGGCAAGTTATTAAGTTCTGCTATTCTGTCCCTTTCTAATATACTCATTGTAATAAGGCAGAACGCATCTGATGCTATAAAAAATTAGGTTTGTTTGGGTTTCATTCTAAACTTTTCTTTATAGATTGAAGGTTTATTTACAATGCAGAACTTAGTTTTTACATTTTAAACCTATTGCTGTCAAATTACTTGTAATAAATTTAGTCCTATTTCGAGAATATGGAAATTTACACCCTGCTTACTTACTGCTGAGACTTACCCACAATTGAACTATACTTTCTTCTACAGACTGGACAAGTGTTTTTGCGCTGCGACCACTTTTTCAGACAATGGAGACAAAAATGGTGTGCGCAACATTTAGGCAGTCCAAGCAATTTTTTTTCTGTTGAATTTAAGCATATCGGACAAGGACTTACAGGACACTTATTTTTGAATAAATTTTCATTTTTCTTCTTCAAATTTTCTGTTGTGTCGTTGTCGTTACGTTTTCGTTTTTCTTGCGGGAAATTTTCTAGTTCTCCACTATGCTTACGTTTTGTGTTTGATGTCTTGGACTCTCCCATATTTTTGTGGTTTTATTTTACCAGCAATGCCCAAAAAACTAGGATTGTTCAAACAAAACTCAAAAAAATTATGCGTACAAAAAAGAAAAATTGGCATCAGTAAAAAATCAGAAATGTCAATGGTTTAGGGTTAAAATAATTAACCTACACAGGTTGTGCTTGCAA
This sequence comes from Philopedon plagiatum, assembly GCA_963971165.1. Taxonomy (NCBI): domain Eukaryota; kingdom Metazoa; phylum Arthropoda; class Insecta; order Coleoptera; family Curculionidae; genus Philopedon; species Philopedon plagiatum. The sequence goes on from OZ020193.1 coordinate 98,328,090, forward strand.
TAATTGTCATGGTTAAACTTTGGGTGAAAAGGTATGTTAGGATACAAATGGGTTATCACGACGAGTGTCCCATTAGAAGACCTCAGGAACTAATAACGAAAGATAAAAAAAACTACCTCGCCGTAAGCTTTGAAAATGTTTCGCATGTCTTGAATTATACCTAAAACTTGTAATTTGTAAACAAAGGCTTTTTTTAGTTTTTTGAGAAGTGATTTTATTAATTTGTCATGTTTTTTTCTTATTTTTAATATACGAACACCTACGCAAAATCCAAAGTATATGTATTTTTAGTTTTATTTTATTACTTATATTTTTGTTAGTTTATGTTTCTTATGAAATAAAAGTGTTTTTTGTTTGTGTTTTGGTAGTAAAGTAAGATACCTAAAAACAGTAAAACCACCCCATTGAGTGAATAAAGTGAAAAATAACTACTCATACTTTTTAAGAAGAAATTTTATAACGTCCGGATTTTTTTATAAACTTATCCGGTTTAGAAAATCTTTGATCTGGTAACCCCAACTGAAAGTAGCTTTACGATTTTAAACAGAACACTCCGCAGATGATCGAATTCTTAAATTTCGAACATAATATGTATCTGGACAACATGCATTTGATGGAAGTCAGAACAAAGACTAGGATAAATTATGTAATGAAAAACTTTTTAAATAAATATAAACCTTTATTTTACTTACAAACTACTTAACAATTTTTCTTCATAGACCTTCGACCTTGAAGACTAAAAAAGCATTAGTCCAAAGCAATTTAAATCAATCCCGTTCGAAACAGATCAATATTTAATTGCTTTGGACCGATGCCTTCCAGGTACGAAAATTTACCCTTAGATACAGTGACGCACAATAATTTACACGAGGTGTTAACACCCACATACAGGGCCTATTTGCAGCTGAGTTAGGCCCTAGGCTCTCGCAAATTTTCGGGCCCCCTAATAGGATGGCCAGAAAATTTTCGAGTGAAAATGTATATAGAGGTAATAGTAATGGGAGGGTGAATGATTTTATGTTTACACGCGCCTAATGCGCCTAGTGGTAAAATAGGCCCTGCCCACATAACGTACATACATATACATATATTTACATTGACTATATAAAAAATAAGTTAAAACTTACCCAAAAAAAATTACACCGAATGCGTTTCTAATACAGTTCCAGCTAAAAATTCTGCATTCTATGGAAGTAACAACATCAAATAAAATAAAATGCTGTAAAGCTGTTATTTGGAATTGCTGAGTAGATAATAGAGATATTTATGCTGACCCCCCGGTTAGGACATGCCTCACTTTGTGTAACGAGTGCGATGTTTGCACGACGAGCGAAGCGAGGTCCCGCAACTCAGGCGGTTGCTACAGAGTATTTTTTTAACTCTGGTAAAAAATTAAGCAGACTTTCTAGCGGATTCTGTATATTTAACTCCGTCATAAAGGACGTTTAGATTTGTAAGCCACTTGCACCAACTTGCTGGTACAAACGAGTTGCATATAAATAAAGATTTGAGTTTGAAGACAAGTTTTCATAACTTCTAACTCACAGTCTAAGAGACTTATTATCCAAGCAGGTTCCGCAGAATGCGTTTAGACTGTGAGTTACTGTATGTACCAACCAGTTTATGCAAACAGCATTGGCACCTAAAACTCGAGTACACAAAAAAAATGTGGTGAATTTTTTTTTTCACTGGAATTTAAACAAAAATTATATAAAAATAAAAAGCTATAATAAATTATTATAACTAGAGCTGTATAACTGTATTAACTGTTCCCTCAACACATAACCGCCGCGCCGCACTGTGGTCTAGGGGTGTTTTTGAGACTAAGTACGTAGGGTTTATGAAATTATAACTGGTTTTTATTCCTTATTTTATATAATATATACCCATTGCCGTCGATAGATTAAAGTAAATTAATGTTTTTAATATGCCGCCAATCGGATTTTAAATGTCGATTTTTATATTTGTGGTATTTCAAAAGTTTTGTAAAATTACTATTGAGGGGAAGTATTTAATATTAGTTATCTCTTTAGGAACAATACTAAAATATTTGTTTTTCATTTAAAGATGTTTCCTTTTGCTCTTTTTGTCGCTCTTAAAATGGTTTTTGGACTACAGCGTGCCTGCTTGAGAAGCGACTGGGCACATGTTGAGTAATGTTGACGGCAAGCGGCAATGCGTTAATTGATGACGCGCAAAGCTATACCGCGCGGGAACATACAGCTCTAACTATATCTAACCATACCATCAAAAGGAAACACCTGTATACTTATAAAAAACATATTTTCTGCAATTCATAAATATACCTAATATATCAGTTGTGTCTTTTGTATGCAGACAGAGTGTGATGACTTAATGATGATTAAATAAAATGAATATGCTTTATATCTGTATCTCAGGCAATCAGTATCTTCACTTTATTTGGTAGGTATTTTCTTTTCCTAATTGTGATTTCTGTTATATTTTTGTTTGATTTTGTATGGAAATTGTCTTAAATAAATATAAATTAAAATATACATATAATAAACCTTTATATATATAGAAGTGTATAAATATATATATATATATATATATATATATTCTAGTGTCTCAATAAAGCTATTTGATGCAACAATAAATAAAAGAATAGCTTTATTGGGACACTCAAACTGTTTGATTTTGTATGGAAATTGTCTTAAATAAATATAAATTACAATATACATATAATAAACCTTCATATAATATAGAAGTGTATAAATACATATACTAGTGTCTCAATAAAGCTATTTGATTCAACAATCAATAAAAAAAATAGCTTTATTGGGACACTCAAACTACAAATAATAAATACTTTTAATCAGGTATTAAGGATCCAGTTCCTCATACAAAACTGAATAAAAAATTAGCGGCAAGAATATCTTAGCGGCAAGAATATCTTTTTTAAGTGAGCAAATTACCACCATTATTTAACTTAGAGATATTTTTGAAACACATCATGTGAAACATCGATAAAATTGTACCCTTTTCTGTTTGGTTCGGATAGACTTCTCCTACTGTAAGTTCATTTAGGTTGCCTATATCCACCACAATTCTTCATTTTAGGATTTCGTTAATTCTTAATATCCGTTAATATTTTATAACTAGAAACTAAGAAACCGGTTCTTAAAAGCAATTGCCTGTCATATTTGATAATGTTTTCTAAAAAGAAAATTTAGGAGAAGTTTGGTATCCCTACTCTTTTGGGTTTTTAACTTTGTTGTTGTTCACTTATTTGCAATAAACGAACAATGATTTTCCGGTGTACACAAATAAAAAAGAGATATAATTTATCAGAGAATTCAGAATCTTACTTTCTACTGTTCCTTTAAAAGCGCGCTCGGCAAGAAATCGATACGTTTGTCACGCTGCTCGAAAAGACACACCCTAATTACCTTATTATAACAGTAAAATTACGTTCTATCTTATCTGATTGGTCCAACAGAAGAACCGCCCCTTGATGATCTATCCTCGGTAAACAAATATTACGAAATAATATAGAGGCATCGTAAAACCTAAATTTATAGTTCCTTTTATGTACTTTGTATAAGCCACACGCCAATAAATGTCTCTAGAAAATGCAAGAAGCAATAAAAGAGCTACACACTTGACAGATAAAGTCGTAACTGTCCAATAACTACAGACAGTTTCCTTCATTTGCCTAGTAAACAAAGTCGCCCACTCGTAGAATTCGCGGAAAAACCAGGGGGAAAATAGAATTTAGTGGGATTGTAAATGCCATGTTATCACCTCGTCGTGGAGTGGTTGTTAACAAAGAAAATAAATGGGAATTTTCACTATATAAGCGGGAAGATTCCGGCTAAAAAGTTAGTTGAAAGATACTCACCGATGTAAGGTGTTACTCTGTCTGGTCGCGAACCGAGATTCTGTCTATGGGAAAGTCCAAAAGTCTGGTTCAATAAGTACAGTGTATAGTCGAAAGTTTTGAAGCTTGTCGTAATCTGTTGACAAATTGCATGAAAAAGTAAGTGCGTTGAAAACCCAAGAATTGATTTATTATTGGAGAAAATTGTGAAAATTAACAATTGTATAAAAGTGTGTTTTGAGTGGCTCCCAAACTTAATTTTTGGAAATAAAGTGTAGTTGATCCAGAAATTGAGTTTTTCTGTTAGGGAATAGGGGAACATAGAAAAAATAAATATTAATAAATAAACATCTTTATTATTAGTATTAATCAAAAATTCATAGAAAATTGGATTAGTGCCTAACTTCGGCAGTAAGTATCATACTGTTTAGGACATCAATTGCTAGGCTAGTAAAGGTGTTAGGTAAAGTGGTGATCTTGTCACCGCCAGCTGTATTCCTAAGTCACCGTTTCGGCCATATAAAGAAAGTAAAGGAAGAGAAAGTAATCAGTGGTGGGTGTTACAACGTGTTCGTGGCTGGCGGTTTCAAATAAAAGTACAAAATAAAGTGTTGATTTCTTTAACGAATTATATTCCATTAGTTTTTATAACAAAAACTGATAAATCGCAATATAAAAAAATAGTAGGAATGAAGCTTAAATTTTGAAAATATTTTCAACAATTACAATTACATCATAAACAAATATAATTTATGATGATCCGAAGTAGTTTTTTCGATTGCTTCAGTTTAGCTCAAGTTGTTTAGGTGCTTTCTTTTACGAGAAGCAATGTAGTGGTGAAGATATGGGGGCTCTACACTTTATTTAAAAGCTTAACTTAAGTCAAGCCATAAAAGTGTCTACTATTTTCATTGTTTCGTCAGCATCAATAATAATTCATACTATATGAACTTACAGAAGAAATTTTTTGGCTAAATAAGAGTAGATACCACCCGAATAAATTTAGAAACTGTTAACTAACATATTAGATTAAAGTACAGTTGGGTGTTACGAAGTTCTCATCAATAATACAATATAGAAGCTGTAGAAATGTAAGCAATGGCCGTCACATAGTGTCTTCATTTAATTAAATAGATATAAATTGCGCTAACAGCATCAAAAATGCTTCGCCTTGGCAGGAAACCTCGGACGCATTGAAATCTCTGTAAAAAGCGCACTAACTAAAAATATGAAGCAGTGGCTCTCAACGCTACATACATAGCGATTAATTGGAATATCTTTTGAAACCAGTACAGTCTGAAACAAAAAAAAATAGATTACCATCTAACTTCGCCTAAGCTTCATGTTGGGGGCAAATCGCAACACGGTATTAGCAATATATATATATATATATATATATATATATATATATATATATATATATATATATATATATATATATATATATATATATATATAAATATATATATATATATATACAGGGTGTTGTGAAATTCACTGCATATAATGAGTGACTCCTGGGCTAGTCTACAGACTTACCCAATACTTTTGTTCTCTCAAATCGCACACTTTTTTATTTTAAAAAATACCCTAAATCACCCCCGTATCCGACGCTTCTAAAGAGCCTGACGTCATAAGCTCTAATATTATAAAAAAAATGATCCAGCTGGGACATTGCCAAACTTAAATATTATCTTGACATTTTTTTATTAGATTTAAATAATCCAAAGTATTTTTAATTCGACAAATGCATTTTGCCAAAAATATGTAGAGGTACCTGTTTTAATTCAATAGCAATTTTTTTATTTTATGGGAAAATATGTACCATTCGTGAAATCAGTTGAAATTGTACCTAACCAGAACGAGCAACACAACGAATTATGACTTAACCTATATTACCTTATTAATGAGATGAGAATTATTCCTACTAGCTTAAACTGTCTGCTAAAAAACAGGTTAAAAATCAAAACGAAAAGTACTAACTGAGCACAACTACACCGTATTTTAAAATTATAACCAAAGTTATTTCATTACAGCATTTGTCAAAAAAAAAACATTCTGTTTTACACAGCACGTTCAGAAAGTTGTTATTCGCTCTTTTGCCAATAATATGTAACTTACAGATTTTTTTTGAAGAGTTCCTCTAAATGAGTTTTTCTAAAGTCGAGAATCTACATAAATCGCTTTCTTGCACCCCAAACGTTACATAATACGTAAATATTATTAGTGGCAAATTTAATTTAGTTTTCAACTCTATCAGACTAATTTAAGAATCAAAGCACAAACTAAATAAAAATAAGCAAAATATTAGTTAACAACGGATCGACGAAGAGCATTATTTTTCTAGGCAGCAAAACAAAAATAAACTAGTTTAGTACCCTTGGAAACTACCTAGATACATTATTATTTAAAACTACCTTCTAGTTCTAAAGCAGACCCTACACGATCATTATTACTGGCAGTATTAAAAAATATTTTCAGTAAAAGTGATCGTGTAGAATGATCGAATGAAGTAAATTCAAGCAAATTATTGCAGATTATTCGAATATTTTTATATTACTGACAGTAATAAGGATCGTGCAGGGACTGCTTTAGGAAAATATATTGATAATATGCACTCGTGTTTGTATAGTTGCCTAAGCAGTAAAGTAGGTGGTAGATGTACCGGAAGCCAAACTAAAGCGTTGTTGACCCCATTCAGTTCGCTAGAGTGATTCCGATTGGGCGAACTCATGCATCAGCGTCAGCTGTGTATGGATCCATATTGACCAGTTTAATAATACCTTTTACATTATTTTTGCTATTTATTTCTTAATTTGTGAAAGAAAAGGTTAAAGCCGTTAAATATTAACAAAAGTTAAAGCTGCTTAATATTAACAAAATATATCGTCACTGAGTGAGGTGCATTTTAAATTAGTTCTGGGTATTTAGTTGAGGTTGGGGTATTTATTTTGGTTTAAGCAGCTTTTCTCTAGGGAGTTTTATTAAATTTGTGTTATAGGCAGTATTTCAACATATTGAAATTGAGAATTTTGGAAGAGTTGGTAGGATTTCTTTATTTAAACGTAATGTTTTAAAAATATTATTTCTTCAAACTTGTTACATAGAAATATTGTTAAAAGACCTGGAACACAATAACTTAGCTCACTGTTCTTTTGTTTTTTATATGGCCATATGTTTTATTTCCAGTGGTGTGCAGTGATTAAATTTTTTTTTGAGGGGCGATACCTAGCTTATTATCGCGAAGCGTCATTTATGACCATTTTTCTCCAATCTGAATTCAAATCAGAATTTACCAGCTTCAATATATGCAGTGAATTTCATATCACCCTGTATATATATAAAATATGTGCGAGTGTGTGTTACCTACCTAGTTAATTTTGTTTTGGCTTTTGGCAAACTGCTAAGATCATCTTTTAGTACATACTGTCGGATACCTTTAATAAAATCCGCTACGTAATTGTCCCACGAAAACCCGTTTTCCGGGGTCATATTAACCTCAAAGTTTTCTCCATCCTCAGCATATTTGACGGCCTCGATAAGGCTGTCCACCGAACAGGTAGTGAACGTCCATTCGTTCGTCGAGAAAAAGCACCCCGCTTGTAGGGCTTGGACAAATTTTTTAGCTATTTTGTACATTCTAAAAGTAAAATTAAAATTATACGTATTTCATTCTTATACATACACCGCGTTAGCTACGTAATAAATCATTTTCATCCGTTTAGTAAGCGTGATGAAATATCCTAAAATATATTGACGGCGCCTTTGCTAGTTGAACATGCCGCGGGCATACAAGAAAATCGGCATAACTCAAAATTTTGTTTTTTTTCCTGTTTTTTTGTTTATTTCACATTATAAAAGCGCATATTTTTATGGGAAAAAATGGCACTTGTTGAATGTGAATAGTAACCGCGAGAGGTTACAAGTGTCACGTTGGCGCCAACCGAGAATTGCATTCAACAACCTTTAAAACATTTTTGAGATTAACAAAAACAAACGTTTGCCGTCTATGTAAGGTCTTTAAAATGAATTATACCACAAAAATATGAATATAGTCAATACTAATACATATGTTATGTAAAAAATGCAAACCTTTTCTTGGCATTTTTTATTTGCATGATCTTTGATTGTTTCTGAAAACGTTCCTTACGCATCTCACTGCGATTTTATCAAAATTTGCGCCTGTTATCTTAACTTCTAAAGGCAACAAATAACCAAATAGTTTTTTTAAACATTCTTTTGAATGTAAATTTTTTCGAAAAACAGCTTTTTCGGAAACGGATTAACGAAACTTTTCATAAATATTTTCTCGAATGCCATTTCGAAAGTACATTTTTTCAAAAATGTCTTCAAAAAATAATTTTAAAAAAATAGGTACTTTTTTTTCTTTTTTTTTCGAAAACAGTACCTATTTAAAAAATTAAATTATGAACTCCAGTAGCTTGGAAAATGTTAATGAAAAAAAGACGGAAAATGATCCTGAACAAACCCAAACGCAGCTTTTTTGGGTTTCATCAGATTTTCTTAGGTTTGGTATGTTTCTTTCTCGCAAATTACTTTTTTAAAAAGCCGTTGCTAAAGAAAATTAATATCCAAAAAAATTCAATTTCGAAAAAGGTATTTTTGAAAACTGCTTTAAAAAAAATTTGAAAAATTGGTTTTAGAAAAATTGTACTTTCGTAAGTACTCGTATATTCCTCCAAATGAGCAGAAGGCATAAATAAAAAAATGCTACAATATTTACACCTTCAAATTAACCAAACAATTTATCCTGTCTGTTTTTTATCAAGAACCATCTTTTTTGATGTTAAATTAAGTAAATTTTTTCGAAAAACAGCTTTTCGGAAATGGATCTACAAAATTTTCTTGAAAATATGTTTTTTAAAGAATCTTTTAAAAACACATTTTCCGAAAATATATTTTTTAGAAAACATAGTTTTTCTAATTTACATTATGAACTCTACTGGGTTAGAAAATATCCATGAAACAATGACAAAAAGATCTTGAACTAACCTAAACAAACAGTCTTTTTCGAAACAATTTTTGAAAAAATGTTCTTTCTAAAAACATGTTTTCTTAAAAAAATGTAATTTCAAAAAGTGGTTAAAAAAATTCGAAAAGTTGGTTTCCGAAAAAAGAGGTTTGAAAACATACCTAGATTTCGAATAACTGTATTCAAAAATATATTTTCAAAAAAACGTGCTTTCAAAAAGTATATTCTCGAAAAAATTTCCTATATCAGTCCAAATGGACAGAACGTATAAATGAAAAAAAAAATGCTAGAATTTTGTTAAGTTAAGATGACAAACCGTTCTGTTTTCGCAAGAACAGGTTTAGATATTTCGTCCATTATGAAACAGTGTACATTTCTTGGAATCCTAAACAATAAAAAAAAAATGTCGCCCGCGAATTGCCCGTTCTTTTTGGTACCTACTTTTGTGTAGCTTGAGGTGATGTTGATCCCCCTCCCCCCTATACGAAATTCTAGACGCCCACGATACGTTAGTACTCGGGCTTGAAGTTCACGTGGGCTGTCGAAGATAAAAAAATCAGAATTGGAAACCGAGAAATCGTTTTACTGTCGCTTCTGTATAAGTTATTTTTCTGGGGCTGTTTCACGACATGAAGTTTGCTACTGACGTTTCAGATTTCATTTTTCTTACCACTTACATTGGTTTTTGTCCAGTACAGTACAAATACACATCTAGAAGTGCCGACGGTATCAAATGATACAGGGTGGTGTAAACGGCATGCATTGTTCTATTGGTTCTATAGGAAAAACCTGGGTACCAGGTGACGTATTTGCTGGGATACTCGATCGAGTGTTTGTGTGTCAGGTCGCTAAATAAGTTCCACGTTAGCGGGTTGAAGTTGCCATTTGTGCAGTTGTATACTCGTAAAGAATTGGACCTAAAACATTAAGTAGTTATTCATTTTTTGATAAAAAAAATCGTTTGCTCAGGTTTGTTCACTAGGAAAAAAAATTATTATCGATTTTACGAAAAAAAGCCATTCTTTATAAAAAGTTATGCGTGTCCAAAAATGAGTTTACCAAATATAAAAATTTTAGATCAAATATACAGGGTGTTAATAAATTAGTAAAACCCCAGTAAAACATCAAAGGGCTTCAAGAGAGAAGTACCATTATTATTTTATACAAATTTTTTATAAAAGAAAGTTGTTTATAACCTAAAATAAAGGCTAAATACAAAATTTGATATTTGATTTGATTTATTCTACATAGCTTCTTTGGTGAACATTTTTGAAAATATCGTCACGAAATCAGAATACTGACAGACTAAATAAAATGCTGACGGAACATTGACGTTAAATAAATCGACTATCTTGATTGTTTTGTCAAATGCAATGTAATTAGGTACATCAATCCGCTATTAAATTATTCAAAATTTAAATCTTAAAATTTTTACTTAGTCCTTCTTTTAGGTTATAAACAACTTTGTTTTATAAAAATTTTGTCTAAAATAATAAATTGTGGTACTTCTTTCTTGAACCATTTTCATGTTTTCCTAATTTATTAACACCCTGTATATTTAATCTATAATTCTTACATGGTAAACTCATTTTTTGGACAAGCAGATCTTTTTATAAACAATGACTTTTTTTCGTAAAATCGATGATAAAGATTTGTTCCTTTTTCCAACTCCATCCATGGACAAAATGTATATTTTCGAAAACACAAACATAAACAATGACATTTTGACGTAGTAGAACATAAAAATTTTTAAGCCTATTTAATGATTCCTCAAAATATCGCCAAAATTGGTAGCATAAGGCCTATGCTAGTGCAAGTAAGGAATACATATTGTTACCTATACGCTGCGGTATGCCAGGCACTGGAAATTAAAGTATTCACGACAATATCAACTGGAACCAAATCCATTTTACATCTACCATCACATATGATTGATTTTATCGTACCTCTAGCACATTCCATGAGGATTCCTGTAATTCCACTGATATTATCCACCCAACCTGGATAAGGCTCTTTCCAAGCTGCAGTTACTGAAATTTGTACCACAGTTAACAATACTAATAAAGTACTAAAACTTAGGAGCAAGAATCTGTCTGTTCGTTCGTTTCGTTCATCCTTATGTGACAAGTTTTAGCAGAAGTTATGAATGTCGCATGAAGCAAGGAAGAATAGAAGTCTCCACGTTCTGTTTATCGATATTTTAAAGGTTTATTTTGGTGAAAAACAAAATAATCAGCTGTTGGTTCTTTAAGAAACGACTCTAGTCCAGGACCAGACAATGTTCATCCTATATTTCTCAAAAGTTGTGTTAATGCTTTAAGTTGCCCTTCGGCTATAGCAATGAATAATTCTCTAAATCCTGGCTATATCCATAATAGCTGGACAAGAGCATATATGGTTCCTATATACAAAAATGGCGATACATTTTTTTCAAAAAATTATCGGCCTATCAGTCTAACAAGTATTATATGTAAATGCATGGAAAAAAATTTCAAAAGATACAAAGACATTTTTACTTTTAAACAATGTTTTGCCAAAAGAACAACATGGTTTCCTTCCAGAACGTTCAGTGGATACAAACTTCTTACAATGTATTGATTTTTGGATTAAGCAAAATGATGAAAATTTACTATCTGACGTAATATATTTAGACTTTGAGAAAGCATTTGATAAGGTTCCATTGCAATAATTAATATACAAACTTGAACATTATGGTATACGAGGAAAACTATTGATGTGGATTAGAAAAATTCTCTTTAATCGTACTTTTCGGGTCAGAGTAGTAGTAGAAGAAGTATATTCAAATGAACACCAAATTATAAGTGGAGTACCACAAGGTTCAGTTTTAGGACTTTTATTTTTTATTATTTATATATCAGAATTAGCTCAAAATATTAAAACTAATATCAGCTTTTTTGCTGATGATACTAAATTATATTGTAACCCTTTAATTCATTATAAAAATTTTAATGAAGATCTGTTATCCATTGGACAGTGGACTGCAAAATGGAAAATACCCCTTAATATAGCTAAGTGTAGTGTTCTACATATATAGGACCAAATAACCCTAAGATATCATTTAGTATAAAGTATAAACAATAAAAAATTAAAGAGGTTAAATTCATTCATACTTATGAGTGGACGGACTATACTTACTTATGGATGGACGGACGATCGCTGTTGGAATGGTACCAGAACGGTCTAATACTAATTGTTCTGCTAATGCTTTTGCAAACGTGTATGTATTGGGATGTTTACCCTAAGGAAACGAAAAATAACTATAACTTAACTTTTAGAAGGGGTAATCAGAAACCGACATACAGCAGTGCTGAGCTCTAGCCACTCCTCTTAATTCGTCATTTATAATTTTACATACCACCAATTTATCTGAAATAGCTTCGATGACATCATCAGGAAGATTTTCGACCATATTTATAATAGCCGAGACGTCGTATGGAGGTTGGTATACCTGCTCGTCCACTATCTTTTTATCTGAATTTGAAAACGCTGTAGAAACATGGACACAACTCTAAAATACACAAATGACTATATTTTCTAAAAAACGTGCTTTCAGAAAATGTGTTTTCGAAAAATTTTTATATATCGGTCCAAATGGACAGAAGATATAAATAAAAAAATGCTAGGATATTGGTAAGTTAAGATGACAAACCGTTCTGTTTTCGCAAGAACAGGTTTAGATATTCGTCCATTATGAAATAGTGCATATTTCTTAGAACCCTAACAATAAAAAATTAATGTGGCACGCGAACTTGTCCGTTCTTTTTGGTATATACTTTTGTGTAGGTCGAAGTGACGTTGCGCTCATGGGCGCACCCAGGATTTTGTCTTGGGGTGGGCTGACTGGTCTTGGGGGGGGGGGGGGACTGAGTGGTACAATTCGTGGATTTCTTCAATTAGTAGTGCACTTTTTTTAAATTTTTGTATGTCTAAGATGTTGGTCTGGGGGGCCTGCAACCCCCCCCCCCCCCTGGGTGCGCCACTGGTTGCGCTCCCCGCCTAAACAAAATTCTAAATTTTAACCTGTGGCTTCCACAAATAAAAACAGGGTGCGGGTTAGTGCAGCTTCGTGCAAAACGTAAGCACAAACCTCAGAACTGCCTATGAGTATCCTGTATAATGGATGAGGTTCTTTCTTACCTTAAGTTTTTTCATCTTTTCGCACATTTCCAACATTCTTTTTGTTCCTAAAGTATTCAATGTAATAGCAGTTTTTAGGTCCTCATTAAACCTGAAATGAAATACAAATTAAAAAAGAGTTTAACAATACTTGAACTTGAAATATACAAGAAACATATAGAAAAAAAAACGTTTCACTAAATAAATACTACATACTTTACTGTGGCGGCTGAGTGGAAAACAATGTCAATATTATCAATAAGAAAGTTTCGGTCTTCATCCGTCAATCCTAAATTGGGTAGACCAACATCACCCGGAATTGCTTTAACTTTTTCAAAAGCATCTGGATTTTTGTCTTTTATTCTATTAAAAACCTAAAAATCGAAAATAAGGAACCTGTAGTGTTTGGAGCTTGGCGATACAATAAGTTATGAATGGTTTTATCTGTTCTGTGCTACATAATCTGAATTTACCACTACTCGAGTTTTGGTGCTTTGGTAACATTGTTGTTAAAATGTTAAGAAAAGACCAAAATAGTAGTAACGGGTACTGACTACTCCTCTAAAGTATTGCCAAAGATGATTTGAGGCCATTAGTATATTTTATTTTCTTAAAGCATCCTGGTTTGTGCTATCAAGTGACACCCGACTCACTGGAATTCATAATATTCTCGCCGAGTCAGTAGTGATAAACTGAGCGTATTGTAGGCCAAGCCAGGATCCATCAAAGAAATAATGTTAACTATTAGGTGTTTCTTATAGTGGTGGAGGACTATAGTATACTTACAGGATTTTTTAATAATTCCTTTAGTCTGTGTTCTGTGGCCATGCCCCGTTTGGGCCTTATTAATAAAAATATGGCGTCAATTTTGTCGCATGTCCTTAAAAGTTTCTCTACCAACGCCTTGCCTACAAATCCTAAAAAAATATCAACTTTTCTAAGCTGTTTTCTAAGTTTTATAGAAATCTTTATTTTCCGAAAAATCTCCGAGCAGTCCGAGCGTTAACGAAGATCGCTAATAAGAATTAGGTCCCAACCTTAGATTATCAAAGTAAGGTCCCAACGATTCTCACTCACACCTTTAACCAAAGTACTAGTTTCTACATATTAAAGAATAATGACACCTATGGACATGGGCGCGCATAGAGTAAATTTCAGAGGGGGCAACCAGTCAAAAATTGTGTTACAAAATCGCGAAGTTGCGCAGTTATTAAAAAGCACCGTGGAATACGACCCCAGGGGAGGGCAACTGCCCCCCTTGCCCCTCCCTATGGGCGCCCATGCCTATGGACATGTTTGTCAATGCCTTTATTATATGAAGAAATTATTTAATTCAAAATACTTCTTATTCAAGTGAAATTTTTAATTAATACGAACATTTAATTAAACTCAAAAGAATATGATATAAACTAAGTAATACAAAGAAAATTCAAAAACTCCACCTCCATATTCAACACATTTTTAGTGTACCGTGAAACGGAATACTTATGGAATCACTTCGGTGTCCGGCCGTGTGTCTGTCACAGGCGATTTTCTCTGAAACTATTCGACGTAAAAATTTGAAATTTGGCACAGAGATAGAGTGTGGTGGCCCAATTATAGACGTAAAGTATAAAAAGTTTAATTTTGATTCTGGCGGTTAATTTCAGGGAGTAAAGTGGGAAATGGAAAAAAAAGAAAGGGCATCGTGTAGGGTGTCAAATGAAAGCTTATTTAAGCACGAATTAAACAATATATATCATGTATTTTTTGTTAGCTTTTTTTTGGGGAAAAACGCTTAAAATTGCTGTCCCCGACCCTAATCACTAAAAGAATCGCTCAGAAAAATCTGAAAAAAATCCTAACATTGACAATTATGTGTAGATGGCGGAAAAATTATCAAGAAATTAAATTTTGATTCTGGAGGTTAATTTCGGGGGATAAATTGGGCAATGGAAAAAAAATTAAGGGCATCGTGTACGGTGTCAAATGAAAGCTTTGAAGCACGAATTCAACGATATGTATGATATATTTTTTATTGCATTTTTTTAAAGATTTTTCGGGAAAAACGTTTAAAAATTGCTGTCCCCCACTCTTATCACCAGAAGGATCGCTCAGAAAAATCTGAATAGAATCATGAACATTGAGAATTAGTCGTAGATTGAGCGAAAATTATCAGGATTGAAAAATTCTAGCGCGTTCAATTATTTCAAACAATTTAATTGTTTATTTCCTTATAACTGCTGAACCATTGGTTTTAGAGAAAAAAAAATATTCCTTACGATGTGAGGAACAATTTTTGTCCTAACACATTTTTCAAAATTTTTAATTTGGCCCACTCAGCTCCGCGCATACGCGATGTGATACGGCGCTATTGCCTTCGGTGGCCGGTAGCGCGGTAGATGGACGGCGATCGGGCGGCCGAGGTTTGCTGATATTAAGGGGGAGGTTGATGGCACGGAACACTAACTGTGCAAGTACAGCTTGCACTTGACCGATTTTTTAATTGCTTCCTCAGATATCTGAGGGAATTTCTGATTTCTTCATGAAATATTGAACGAACAGCCTGGGTAATCCTACCTTTTAGCACGTAACTATTGTTTTAAACGGCCCCATACAAACATATCGGCCAACTTTAAGTTGGGGTTCCTTGGGGGCCCCAAAATTGGGCCATTTCTACCAATCCACCTTAGCCAAATCAACGACCGCAAGCATTTAGTTTTTGTTGTTAACCCTTACCTCTTAATTAACAGCAAAAACTAAAATTTGGTTTTTGGTACTTGGTACTATCTTCATTCCAATACCAAAAAAACTTACAAGATAACCAAATCATACAAAAACTCTAACCTTGCGTTTCTCTCTACCATAGACCTTCACCGACTTCAGTATATTTTAAACATTTAAACGTTGACGTTAGTTTTTCAGTATCTAAGTCTCTGTTGTTCATATGCGTTCCATGTTACTAAAAATATAATGACGAATGCCGGAGGATAATTTCTGTCCTTAAGGTAAATTTTAAATGGAAATGTTTTGTGCGTGCATCATCTAACTTGAATTTGGAAAAAAATGGGTTTTGATTTTGTTTTTTTTTTTTTGGTTTTAATGCAGACATCTCATATCATTGTCGTTGACAAAGACCAAAAATAATGACCGAAACGTACTATAACATACTAATAAATATGTAACTGCCTAAAAACTGCAGTTATCAATTGGAATCACAATCCTAAGAATATTTAACCTAAATATATTCACAATGGTTCAAGAACGTACTATTTCAAACTATAACTACTCAAAATATTAGATGGTCCTATTAACTCGAAACTTTATAGCAATAGGTACCCTAAAAAATAACGTCCAGATTCACTAAGAAAGTTTAAGATTTAGTACTGGTTTAAATTAAGGTCTTCTAGTTGATCAGTTATGTTTTTACAAGTTTTTGTCCTGTCGTTTGTTAATAAGACGCCATTGAAAATTTATGAATTATTCGGATATTTCAGCGATTTGCTTGGTTTTCAAATGATTTTCATCTTGGAACGGGTTGCTAGAGTAAATTTAGTTCTATTATTGTCGAAAGGGCGTACTAAAAGTGCTCTTTTCTTTATAAATTTGCGAAAAAGCTCCGAAATAAATTCATAGTGTAAAACTTAGTTGTCTTATTCTTACAGTTGTCAGTTTAAAACTTTTGGTTGTCAAATTAGACCGGACTAGCGTTGGAGAATCTGGCTGTATATGTTTAAACACGTTTTTACAGTTTCTAATAAATCAACCCCTGGAGTGGAATGGGGGTTCAGCTTTTGTAATGGAGTAAAATTGTTATACCACGGACGAAGTCGCGGGCGAAAGCTCGTCGATAATAATCGCTATTACTAAAACAAGAAGTAAAGCAATGCATTAACTATAGTAGTGAATTAAGTATAATAGTATCCAATTTAGCCTAACAGATGCTAAAAAAGTTCCGTGTAATCCATTGATTTATTTTTATTGATAGTGGGACAAAAAAATCAAAATTAAATGAGCATTACATTAATGAGGAGAATATAAGGGAAGAGGGGAAACGGTGTAGGTGCATTAAAAATGTTTCTTGATTATTTCCTATAAAAACAATGATTTTTTCAGTGTAGATAAATAAAAAAAGCATATAATGCATTGAAGAAATCAAAACTTTCTTTTGTACTTTTCCTTTTCACAAGGCGTGTCGCAAAAGTTCGACACACGTATTGAACTTTTGAGAGTCGCGGGTTAACAGGAAACGGAAAAGTCGTTGTTCTTAATAGCAACTTAAGCTTCGGTTTCCTACAAAGCGGTACCGTAAAAAAGCGGGCGCACTTTGACGGCAAGTGACGCCACAAAAAACCGTGTACATGCTTGCAAAGCTGAGTGTTTTCCTTCAGAGCGTTCGGCGCTACCGCTTCATACAAATACTGCACCGTATTTTCGAAAGCGACCGTTCGGTACGGTGAGATATTGAGAGCACGTTTTTAAACGGTGCTCCTGTGCAGAGACGTCACTGTCACTGTATTGTGCGAATGGAATGTAAAAATGGCTGAACAAATTAACTGGTCCAGTGAACAAGACGAAATTTTAATTGACTTTGTTAGAACCCATGAGGCTCTATATAATGTAAAGTCTGCGGAGTACAGGAAGATGCAACTGAAGCAAAGCTTATGGCATGGAATTGGTACAATATTACGTAAAGCAGGTGGGTATTATTTATTTACTTTTTACGTTTTATTTTGTAACGACAGATATACAATATCTTTTAATATTCTCTACGGTAACGATTTTACCATTCAATAGCGCTGGGTCCGTTGAAATAAAGCTTAAATTTATCACGAATTTCAAGCGGTGTGTGTCGGGCACGTGCATTATTTTCGGCAAGATCAATTAAGTTTTGCGTTGGTAGAGGCATCCAAAGTAGCTTGATTCGGAGCGAGCACTTTTGCCTCACGTAAAATATTATGCAAAATACAGGCACATGCTATTAACTTATCCGTTGTATCAGGAGCAACAGCTATAGGTTGGAAGAAAATGCGAGAATATGTACATATTTCATAATTTTCGCAATGAAGTGCACTGTCATTGCGGCCGTATTTTATTACACCGTTTCGTTACTTTACAATAATGTTCACCATCAAAGCGGCCGTACTTTACTCTGACAAAAACGGCCGTCAAAATACGCCCGCTTTTTTACGGTACCGCTTTGTAGGAAACCGAAGCTTAACAGAGCCACAACAATGTTAAAAAAAATTGTAATAATGGCCACTACATACTACTCATCAATATATGTTCTTACCAGTAGCTCCAGTTATAAAAACTTTGGTATTATCGTAAAACCCTGATATGTTGTTCATTGCGACATCGGGCATTAGGTAGTTCTGATTTTCTTCCTTTAAACTATTTATGAAGCTGTTAGTGTTTGAAAATAACTTTTGTTGTGGTACACCCATTATATCGCAAACCTGTAACAAAAAAAGTCACTTTAAATAAGTTATTTTTTCTTCAAAGATTTAAATTTATAGATTATTATTCTTTATTATACCGACATCGGCCGCAAAAGTCTTTCGTTGACTGTATATAATTCGCAAAAATACCTGATCGGCATTTTGTTAAATAGTGTTACATAATAGTATTCTGTTAACCTCTTTTTCTTGTGCTAGCAGTGCTAGAAAAAATCATTTGCTGATTGCAAAAGTATAGCAATACAGTTAAACTTTAATGTCATAGATTAGGTCCAAAAAGTCATGTTTTTTGACTTTTGAACAAAATAGTATACATTGTCGAAAAAAAAATGGGAAACCTGAAAAAACCTGAACCGAAAAACAGTGGCGTGCCGCCGGGGGGGGAAGAAAAACTGCTTTCTAAAAAATGTATTTTCGTAGATTTTTGTAGATCCATTTCCGAAAAAGCATCTTTCGAAATAGCTGCTTTTCAAAAGAATTTACTTAAATTAGCACTAAAAAGAGGTTTGTTGAAAAGAACAACAGAACAGTTGCTCATGTTAGCTTATGCGCGACACGATAAATTGTTCGATTAATATGAAAGTGTAAATATTGTAGCATTATTTTATTTATGCCTTCTACTCATTTGGGGGGGATATACGAGTACTTACGAAAGTACAATAATTTTTCTAAAACAAATTTTTCATTTTTTTAAAGCACTTTTCAAAAATACATTTTTTCAGAGGACATATTTTTCGAAATTAGACTTTTTCGGATATTAATTTTTTTAAGCAAGTGCTAAGGAGGACATAAGGAAACCTGATCAAACCCAAAAAAAGTTCGCTTAGGTTTGTTCAAGATCTTTTTTCGTCTTTTTTTCATTAACGTTTGCCAAGCTACTAGAGTTCATAATTTAATTTTCTAAATACTGTTTTCGAAAATAATATTTTCGGAAAATGTACCTATTTTTTAAAAATATTTTTTTTGAAGACGATTTTGAAAAATATTACTTCCGAAATACGTGTTTTCGAGAAAATATTTTTTAAAATATTTATTAAATCCGTTTTCATAAAAGCATGTTATTTCCAGAATATTTTTAAAAAAATGTACCACGTTCGAAATATGTTGTCGGGAAAATATTTTTGAAAAATTTCGTTAATCCGTTTTCGAAAAAATTTAAAAGAGATGTTATTTAAAAAAAAACTATTTGGTTATTTGTTTCCTTTAGCAGCCAAAACGATCCGACGCAAATTTTGATAAGATCGCAGTGAGATGTATAAGGAATGTTTTCAGAAACAATCTAAGAGCATGTGGTAAATTAAAAATGCCAAAAAGGCTTGCATTTTTTATTTTAGATATTAGTATTGATCTATTATTCATATTTTTGAGGTATAACTTATTTCAAAGAACTTACATAGGCGGCAAATGTTTATTTTTGTTTATAATATTTTATTTTGTATTTATTTATATAATATTTATATAGTATTTATTTATATTTGTACAAGGCTTTGGGGCTTGCGTACACCCCTAAATCCACGCTTCTCTACTATGACCACATACTCTCCAATAAAACGAAAGTAATTTGGCGCCCCCAAATCATTGTGTCCCCCCCTGCCCCTAAAGGCACGGCACGCCACTGCTGAAAAATATAATATATTTTGGAAAAAATCAAACTTTGACAGTAAAATTTGAATTTTGACGGTGCGTCAATCATAATTTTGGACAGATGTGATGTTGTCAAATGAGGAATGCATTTAGGCAACCAAAATATCACTTAGTTTTGCGAACGAAAAAGAAAATCTGGGACACGTCATATTTCTGACTCTTGTACTTTTCAAGTAAATCAAATCTAAAGATTAGCTATCTGCGCCTATAAACTACGCTTGTATTAAACTACACGTGCAAACTATTGCCTTACAAACAGTAGTGCAATCCCAACGAAAACATAACTGTTTTGGTGACTGATTTTTGTGACTTGGCTGCTACGCATTGTCACGTTTCTGCCTGTAACATGACTCTTCATTTCCAGAAATAATCACAGTCACGTCACTTTTCTGTCCATAATCTGACTCTTTTATGAGTAATACAGTGATTTACTGTACTACTCTTATAACACTGATATTAACGAAATTTTTAATAAATTGAAAATGAAAAGATAAACTTTAGTTACCTGTGTTCAAAAAGCGAACTTCGTAAAAGAGAAATTACACACAAGAAATCTCCTTTCAGTAATATAGAAAGGAAACTGACACAAATCACCCCTCGTGCATGTTATAGAACTATAAACTATACGATGAATGCACAAAAAAGCTATTTGGTTTTATGAATATGTAGTTACAGATTATAGTTTTTTTGATAGTTATCAGAGCTTCGACGAAAGCTCCCCACAAATTGAAATTTCATCGGATAATATGGATATTTTTGGTGCATAGTCAATCGAATGATATATGGATATTGTATTAAAATATATTATTGAATTGCATGTCTTTTATTATGTATTATTTTTATAACGAATGGGCGAATGAAAGTAGTATAGCGGGGATTAGTAAAAAGTCAAGAAAAAAGAAAGGAAAAATTATGGAAACAGGACATACAAAAGTGCAACTATTTCTTGCGATGAGTTCCATTTGGTGTTAATGCTTTAAAAACCAGTTTTAATATAGATTTTACGAAGTCGAAACATCGGATTGAAAAATAAAAGAATTATATTAATGACCATTAGAAGTCGCAATGAATTTTACTCTAGCTTCAATATCAATATCAATGACCCAGCCCTCACGAGACAACTCTCTTCTCTCGCTCATCACCGCGCTGTAGGGGATTTAACCCTTTTCTACCGCTACTTCCACGGATTTTGCTCTGAAGAACTAGCCGGTATTATTCCCCCCTTGAATGTCCCTAACAGAACAACAAGAGGCGCCTTACGTATGCATCCCTTTACTGTCCAGTTACAAAAGCCTAGAACAGACCACTTCTCTCGCTCATTCATACCTAGGGTCTCCAGATTATGGAACAAATTGCCTGCAGATGTTTCCCGTCCCAACCTCCAATCCTTCAAATCCCGTGTCAATAGACTACATTTCCCTTCTCTTCAGACACCCACGGTACGTTAGTACTTAGGCTTGAAGTCTACGTGGGATGTGTTATATAAAAAAAAATATTGAGTAATGAGTAATGAAAAAAATAAAAATCGAAATCCAAAACTTTATTTACCACCCTGTACCGAGTACTGTACTGGAACAAAGCATTCTTCGAAGTTTCTTTCCAGGGGATTTTTTAAAAAATTTTAATGCCTCGTAAATTTTAACAACTTTTAATTTTTCGATTTAAACAACATGACTTCAGACGTCCGGCCACTTTAGTAAATAATCTATTAGAAAAGAGTAAATTTTGGTAATTTCGGCTTTATTGAAACTTGGAAACTTTGATCTTTAGTCCTACTAGTTGACTGAACTCGCAAATTTATAGACGTGTTTTCAACTAAAAATAAACTTTCTTTATCGTTACGCAGATTTTATTAAAGAAAGCTCGCGTCGACGGAATGTGGGTCAATTTTACCCACGTAGTTTAATTAAGTGCCTTTGCTAAGTGTCTATCCACGATATTAATGTAAAATCAACAGATTCGCAGCGACTGGCTAAGAAAGTGGAAACATCATAAAAACCATGCAGTGTGAATAAATGCTAGGCGAAGAACATCTGTGTAACGAACCGACAAAATTTTTTTGATATTTTTCCATAAAAGTAATGGAATCATGAAAAATATACAGGGTGGGAATAGCGCTAATATAATTCTAACCCACAAGAAAGGCAGTAAAGAAGACATAAGAAACTATCGACCAATCAGTCTACTATCAATAATATACAAGGTATTCACAAAGATCATAAATACCAGAATACAGAACACGCTAGATGCTGCACAACCACGGGAACAGGCGGGATTTAGAAGTGGCTTCGGTACAATCGACCACATTCACACATTAAGGGAGATCATCAGTTGAACAAAGGAATATGAACTACCACTGTCACTAGCCTTCATAGACTTCGAGAAGGCGTTTGAATCGATATGTCTCAGAGCTATAATACAAGCCCTAACTAGTCAAGGTGTCGACAAAGCCAAAGCCAGAGACATGATATATGAAGGATCTCCGAAATTCCCCACCAATAAACTAGTACGTCAATGAGACGCAATATCTCCAAGGCTCTTCACGGAAACACTTGAAGAAATCTTCCGTAGGCTAGACTGGGACAACAAAGGTCTATGCATAGACGAAGAACACCTCAACCACCTAAGATTCCCTGATGACAATGTACTAATCGCCAAGAGCCCTGATGAACTTCAACAGCAAATTGTCGAATTAAATACAGCATGCAATGAAGTAGGCCTGAAGGTGAACCTAGCAAAAACCAAGATAATGTACAATGAAATGGACATTACAAGACATACAAGTAAACAATACCACACTGGAAGTAGTAGAAGAATATATATAGGTACACATCTCGGGATCTCTACTACCAGAAGTCAACAGAAGAATAAAACTAGCATGGAGAGCATTCGGTAGAAACTCAATCATATTCAAATCTAGAATGCCACTCCGCTTAAAGAAGAGAGCTTTTGATCAATGTATTAATACTACCAGTCATGACATACGGATGTGAAACCTGGATACTAAACACAGACATAACAAGAAAACTCCAGGTAGCTGAAAGAGCTATGGAACGATGCATGCTAGGAATAGAGAATAGAATGGATAAGAAAGAAAACCCAGGTGATGAACGTCATAAAATGGCAATGGGCAGGACACTTGGCGAGAAGAACTGACAATAGGACCACAAGAATTACACAATGGTACCCCAGAGTTGTGAAAAGACGCCAGAACTTGAGATGAGACCATGATGTAAAAAAATTAGCAGGACTAACCTGGGCCCGCATAGCCAACAATAGATAATGAGCCGAAATGCAAAATGAATATGTACGGGAGGCTACACCATAATTGGAAATGGTTGAAACACCTGGAAATGATGGAAATGAGGACATAAAGGATGGAATAGATTCATTATATAAAAAATGACAAATTTTATGGAAAAACGCTTGGACACGTCAACTTTATTTTTATATTTTCCGTATTTTAAAAATATTTTTTATTACACAGGGTGCTTAAAAAAGTAGAACGTAAGTCAATTTTATTTTTTTAAATGGAAAACCCTACATTTTTTTTACATTTTCGGATTCTACGTGAAATTCTAAACATTTTTCATGTAGCATGTTAAATACATAGTATAAAACTTAGTCGTCTTATTCATACACTTATCAGTTTAAAACTTTCGGTTGTCAAATTAGACCGGACTAGCGTTAGAGAATCTAGAGAGAAACTAGCATGTTTTATAATATATAAAAGAAGAAGCTGACTGAGATATTAACAGCCCAGGCCGCTGGGCCTAGAAACTTGAAATTTTGCGCATAGGTTTGTTATATAACGTAAGCATCTACTAAGGAAAGATTTTTCAAAATTCAATCCCTAAGGGGGTGAAGCAGGGGTTCAAAGATTGTATGGAGAAAAAATATTAAATGAAACCCGAAACTTCATAGAAGTACTCTAAAAAATTAGGTTGATTCACTAAGAAAGTTTAAGATTTAGTACTGGTTTAAACTAAGATCTTATAGTTGATCAGTTATGTTTTGACAGGTTTTTGTCCTGTCATTGTTAATAAGTCGTCATTAAAAACTTATGAATTATTGTGATATTTCAGCGATTTACTTGGTTTCCAAATGATTTTCAACTTGGAATGAGTTGCTGTAATGAATTTAGTTCTATTATTGTTGAAAGTACGTACTAAAATTGTCCTTTTTTTGATAAATTTGCAAAAAAGCTCAGAAATAAGTTCATATTATAAAACTTTGTTGTCTTACATTCTTACACTTGTCAGTTTAAAACTTTTGGTTGTCAAATTAGACCGGACTAGCGTTGGAGAATCTGGCTGTAAATGTTTAAACACGTCTTTTACAGTTTTTATAAATCAACCCGTAAGGGGATGAAATGGGGGTTCAAAGTTTTTAACGGAGTAAAATTGTTGTACCGCGGACGAAGTCTCTGGAAAAAACTAGTTTTCTATAAAGAACAAATAAATTTTCACTAGCACATAAAAAAGAAATATATTCACTAAAAAAAATAAAATTTTATTTTGTACTTTTCGTTTTTACGAATGTCGAATTTTTGCGGCTCGCCATTTAAAAAAAGGACAAAATAAAATTGACTTTTTAAATATGTCTTTTTACGTGGCTACCCGGAAAGTTATTCGTTTTCAAATGAGTAATTGCTGATTACTGGTCTTAAGGATAAATTATTATTACTATTATGCATTTACTCGTAGTTCTATCACAGGATGCGTGGTAAATAAGGTACAATTTAAAGGACGTTGCCGTGTTGCTAATGGTTTTCAAGTTCCGTTATCTTATAGTACATCATTTAGTACTGTTTTATTGTAAAGTAACTTCCGTAAGCTAGCCAAACATGTTTTTATTGTCATATGCAGCAATAAACCAAAGTTGAATACAAATAATATTTCGTATTATTCCATTGCAGCACGCTTCACAATTTACTGCCCTATGAGAGGGTGTGGTTGGTAATTATCTACAAAACTTTTTTTTTAAATTAAACTTAAAGTGTACATTTTCTAATTACTTTAAGCAAGTGACTATCACTTCCATCACTTCATTAGTTGCTATTTTAATAATCGACTCAGATCTATACCCCTATCCCTTTCCCAAGATTAATCTTTAGACTAGGGTGCCAAGAACCTTGTTCAGTTCAACGCCTCTAAAACCCAGTCTTGCTCCCTGTCACGCAGAAAATTCGGCAACACTTACCCCATCCACATGAATGGCCATCGCTTTCTAACATGATCTCAGCTGGCACAAACACATTACTTTAATAGGCACATCAGCAGCTAAAAAGCTTGGTTTTCTCTTTCGAGCCGGAAAATACTTCTCTCCTTCCAACTTATGTACTCTTTATGTTTCCCAAATAAGACCTAACCTAGAGTACTGTACCCACATCTGGGGATCGACATCTCCTTCGACACTTAACATGGCCAGTCCTCAGAAGAAAACTTCCTTCTCTAGCTCATCGCCGCGCTGTTGTGGATTTTCCCTTTTCTGCCGATTCTCCTCTTGACTGTACCTAACAGAACAACAAGAGGTGCGTTACGTTTGCATCCCTTTCTACTTCTCTCGCTCAGTCATATATACCTACGGTCTCAAGATTATGGAACAAATTGCCTGCAGATATTTTCCCTTCTCCTTCCAACCTCCAATCTTTTAAATCCTGCGACGATAGATTACATGTCCCTTCTCTTCAGACGCCCACGATACGTTAGTACTTAGGGTTGAAGTCTAGGTGGGCTGGACAGTGTTGTCAATGGGTGTTTGTATTAAAGCAATTTTAACAGCATTTAAGTTAGAATTAAAAAAATAATATAATAAAAGAATTTCTTTTTTTAAGCTTTCCTGAGTTAAACCATTATATTCAAAGAATAAATTGCATAGTTGTGAAGTTCCCCGTCTAGCCATCCATCCCTTGTATCTTTTTTGCGGCTCTCGAGAGTATCAGTATTTAGATGATATTTAGTATTCAATTAGGCGAAATACAATGCGACTTGTATCAATTACTATTGTAGATAGACCGGATTTTTACTAATATAAAATTATATTCCTGTTCTGCCTTTTATGCAAGTTAAAGGTTAAAACTTTTTACAAGCAAAAACAGTGAGGGAGTTAATAATATAAATGCAATAAGAATGTTTTTAAAGCAAGTTATTTAAAAGGTTAATCTCAAACGTACTAGAAGATAGGTCCTATATTTTGGGAAAATGTATTTTCCCGATTGTATCGTTAGTGAGTGCTTTGGAAAATTGGACACCGAAGCTACGACTAGACTAACCCGACTATATTCTGTATATTTTGCCGCCAGTGCCTATCCTAAATCATTTTCTCCTAATTCTCGAATTACTTTCTATAATAAATTTAAATAATAAGAACATAAACTTTTTCTGCATTAATAATGTATACCAGGCCAAGTGCTTTTTGTTTTAAATTTTATGGGACGTTATGTTATAAATAATAACAGGTACGTTAGTTTATGGAATAATTTTAAATATGCATGTAATAAAATGGAGTACTTATTAAAACTTACTCGATAGTTATTTTTACACAAAATAGTCTAAAATTCTGAACAAAGAATATTCTAAAAGCCATAATTTTCAATATTTAGTTTCTCACAGAAAGCGAACATGTGGTTCAAGATTGGGGGATAGGAGAGATCTAAAATACCAGAAAAAGGCAATAAAATGGCCAAATAACAGATATAAATATTTGGTTTCAAAACTCACTTAAAAGCGAAATTAAGACCTTTTAAGAATTTAAAATCCTTTTCTCATAAACTTTACTACAAAGGGAAACAAACAAAAACTTAGGGATTATATGGCCACATGTACAAAAGTAATTACCGACCTTTTTCTCTAATGGGATAAAAATAGGGAAAATGTCGATTATATCTTGAAAATTGCAATATAATATACGCTCAAAACAATTGTGATCAAAGTGATTTTTTCCTATTTCAAACATATCAAAATGCACATATAAAGAAAACAGATAAATAGCTTAAATAACGGTGACGTCAGAGGCTATAATTCATAACAGACATTATCTAAGAGCTAAGATTCATTAAAGGCGAAACTGATATCTCGGGTTAACTCCGCGTTCCAGTTCCTGACGAGTTCTGCCAGAGTTTGCTGACGAGTCTACACTTCATTATTTGGTCAAGTTTGGTTTGGTAAGAGTTTTATATTTACTAACACTCTTTATTAACTTCATTATTCGCCTTCGAGACCGCAAGAAGCTTCCAGAGTACCTTACCTTCATAATTGCGATTAATATAGGTAGTTCGAAATACCATCTTTTATGTTACAGTCAGGATTAATTAATTCACGCTACCATATTATCCATCTAGGTCCTGATTTGTGACATGCAGAATACTTCTAGGTTTTTATGGAAAAGACAAAAATAAAAATGTCCTCGAATAGACCAAAATAAGTCTATATAATCTCAGTGGCAGATTTAGGGGGGGCGACCCCCTAAAGCCCCGTACACAAAGGATTTGAATAGCAAATTGTACAAAAATAAATATTGCAACATAAATATTAACCATTCCTACATATTCTAAAACATATTATAAACAAAAACCAACATTTGCCGTCTTTGAAATGAATTATACCACAAAGATATGAATATAGAACAATACTTGTATGTTATACAAAAAAATCAAGCCTTTTTGGGCATTTTTGATAGACATGCTCTTTGATTGTTTCTGAAAATATTCCGTACATATTTGACTACGATTTGCGCTGGATCGTTTTGACTTCTAAAGAAAAGAAATAACCAAATAGTTCGTTTTTTAAAAAACATTGTTTTGAAGTAAATTATTTCAAAAAACAGCTTTTTCAAAAACGCATTAACGAAACATTTCAAAAATATTTTCTCTAATACTCATATTTCGAACGTAGGTACTTTTTTTTCAAAAATGTCCTGACAACTTTTTCAAAGATTTATGAAATATTTTCTCGGAAACACGCATTACGAAAGTACATTTAGTTATTGAGAAAGGAGTGACAATTATTGCCCCCTAGAAACGTTTGGTTTCAGTTTAAAGCTGAAGTCACAGTGCCATTACAAAGTACATCTATCGGAGGCATAATGTAAATTTAGGATTTTTATAAACTTCCTAGGCATTTTACAAAAAGCCGGCAAAACGCGAGCATAAAATGCATTTTTCGTTATGACTAACACCAATTCAGGCAAATTGATAAAATGCCGGCAAAACAAGAACAGAAGAATGTATATCACGTTGTGACTGATTATTTGTGGGCATTTTACAATTTACCAAAAACGGTGCCGTCAAAACGCGAAAATAAAATGGAAAATACTATTAAGTATTGAGAACAATATTTTCTGTCACCTAAGTTTAGTTTTGTCACTAATCTGCAATACCCTAATTATACCGATTTAGAAAAGTTTTTTATGCGAACGGTGGATCGGAGGGCACCCTAAGGTCGGAACAGGGTTAGCACCTGGTTAGGGACCCTGACAAGTCTCTTTCCTCGCAGGCGAAGAGGGATCGGTGCGCCAGGGTGTTGGTTGGGGTCCTCTTCGGTTGTGTTGATTTGCACGTCTTCGCGTGCAAAAATCGACTAGTTTAATATTCACGTTTTGACGACACCGTTTTTGGCAAATTGTAAAATGCCTAAAAATAATCAGTATCAGTCACAACGTGATATACATTCTTCTGTTCTTGTTTTGCCGGCATTTTATCAATTTGTCTGAATTGGTGTTAGTCATAACGAAAAATGCATTTTATGCTCGCGTTTTGCCGGCTTTTTGTAAAATGCCTAGGAAGTTTATAAAAAGCCTAAATTTGCATTCTGTCTACGACATAGAGAATAGTTGGTACTTAAAAAAAAATAATGTGATAACACTCGTTTATATTTAAATTTTTTAACGACATCAAGTACTGTGGCTTAGGGTCTAATTTAAAACATATTTCATATTTGTTCATTTGGTAGAAAAAGATAAACAAGGTATGTTTACTCTTACGAAAAATATCGTTTTCGTATTTGTTTTGCTCCCTGTATAAAAAATTAAATTTTTGATAACGTGAATCTTATTTATTTTACGAGCAAAATCTTTTCTTTGGAGTGACATTTTTACGTACGTATCTTGCAAAATTTGGTCCATTTATCCTCTTCTAAACCCCATCCGCAGACATACTGTATAACAATGTTGAGTTATTCGTTTCCAGCGAATTTCTTAAATATTTTGTAGATCGTTTTACATTGATAAACCGGAGTTTAAATTTTTGTTGCTCAACTTTTATACTGTAAAATAAAATAAGGGTTTGACTTAAAAAAAAAACAATTTGAATCGAAACTGCTCAGGAACAATTATCAATACCGCATTTTAGGATCAAACCTTACTTTTCAAATTAGACCGGCTTTATCGATAGTGAATCTGCCGGCAAATTATTTTCTTTCAGCGGCCTATCATGGAATTTACGGAATTGCATGAAAAAATAGTGTAAGTCGTTGAATTGTAACTTTACTAACGTAAAATTTCGTTACGTACTACACCACAAATTTCTGAATCCGTTACTGCATGACAAATGATTTTCTCGCGTCCCCACTTTTCAGCTCCTAAAAACTTTTTCTCGTAAAAGAAATGGCCTAGTACTAAAAACGCGACCTTTGTACCGTCACCCCAGTCACCCGCCCAAACGCTTGCTATTTATTGATAATAAAACCCGTTTATTTGCTTTTGCAGCAGCTAATAATACGCGAAGCAGCACTAAAAACAGAACAATAACCTATTAAAAGTCCTTTAATGGTTATTACAAAATTATTTGTAAAATTATTGAAAACGATTTAATTGGAAATAGGGGCGTACCTTTGGGGGGGGTCCCCCATTTACCCCCACTCCACCCGATCTGCAATTGCCTCCAGATCATTGTCCTTCAGTAAGCGGAGACGATACCATTCATTCATATCTAGCCTTTTGTTTTGTTTCATATACTGTGCTTGCGTAGGACAAAGGAAGAGGAGAGAGAGAGAGAGAACGGTAACATCCGACTTCGCGCTCCGTCGCTGTGGCTTTCCCATTAATCTGCATTCCACCGAGGAAGCCTGAGAAAAGACATTTTCGGATGAAAATAGTCCAGTTTTTCACACGCTTGGCACTGACGCACAATTTGTCAAAGTTTATGGATAAGGCCCTTTTAAAAATAAATCACTAGACATATATTACATGACGCAAAAATCGGGGTCGGATTCATTATATCTCGTGTTTTACCTACCATGCTTCTGTTAATAATTAATTGTAGATTTATGTCTTACCATTTAGAATGTAAAATTTTCTGTAGTGTAATGGATGAGAATAAATAAATACATATTTTCCCACGAGCCGCCACTGGGTAGAGGGCCATAATATAGTTGGCCAGATTAAGAGCAACCCTGGAATCTCTGATTGCTTTAAAATGTAAATAATGTCATCTCCCCCGTTTCTAAATCTTTGATTCAGATAGTATTTTGGTATGTACCAGGTACCATGAATGAATTGCTTTCAGTTAGCTCAAATATTAAAACGCAAAAATCTCAGCGCCTGTTCCCGAAAGACTTTTATCTTGCTGGGCAGACAAGTAGTAATAAACATTTTTACAATATTTTATGCGCAAACCCCGAGATTTTTGCATTTTTAAAATCACGATAATGGTTAGCTAAGAGTTTCGATTTATATTATGTATTTATTTTGGCTTGACGTAGCTCCAAGAGTTGTTAAAATATAAGCACTTTTACTTTTGCGTAAAATCTTTCGCTGTCAAGGTCACTAGCGAAATGAACGGGGTCAAAATCAACTGTTTCGAAACCATGTTACACTAGCGAATTGTGAATGAATTTCAACTATTTGGCTATTTTTTACGTGGACCAAGTCATTGAAAGTAGTTAAAATTTGGTGGTCATGGTAGATCACCACAATGAAATTTATTAATAATATAAACCAAGTTTGAATTTTCAAGTTGTAGTTGTAGGTTTTTACGTAGATTCGAATTTTATAAACAAAAGTACATCATCCTAGGTAAAATCCAAATTTACCCCAACCCTCAAAATAGGGAGAGGAGGTAAATGTCAAAAATATGTACCCCATCTCACTATTAACTTTCCAAAATTTCTTGAAAATATTTTAAACCGTTTTCAAGATATCGCCTAGTAGCACTTTAAAAACTCACCCTGTAAATTCGAAACTTATTTCAGGGTGAAGAATTTACATTTTCTTTTATTTTTTCCCTCTACTTTTCTCTCTAACAGGTACTGCTTGTGCAATAATACTGCCATTTAATTTTATATAAACTTCGCAATATCTCTGGCACTATAAGTTTGTTTTACAGGGATTATAAAAGCGGCCCACAATTTTAAGCAGAATCAGAAATTAAAGCAAATAATAGGGTATTCCATTTAAGAAAATATAACTTTGATTGGTCACAATCTTTTGGGCAATCCTAATCCTGTATATTCCAACAATTTCAAATTTTTAAATTACAGATTCTTGAAAGCCCTAAAACTTTGATCTGAAACAGTTTTCTCTAACTTGTTAATTTTTTAAAATCAACCGGTGCGTAGTTTTTTAGACACACTGTATAGGGTAAATAAAATATTAGTGTAATTAAAAATTTGCAGTATACAATGCATGGTTTTTTTTTATGTGAAAGCAGGTGCAGGGGGGGGGGGGGGGGGTGTGGGGGGATGTCACGTCGAGCTGCACAAAAGTTCGCGTGCGTATTTTTTATTGTTGAGGGTTCTAAAAAATGTACACTATTTCATAATGGACGAAATATCTGAATATGTTCTTGCGAAAACAGAACGGTTTGTCTTCTGAACTTACCAATATTCTAGCACTTTTTTTATTTATACCTTCTGTCCATTTGGACTAATACCTATATGAAAATTTTTCGAAAACACATTTTTTCAAAGCACGTTTTTTCAAAATATATTTTCTCGAAAACAGAACTTTTTCGATAATACAATTACTCGAAAACTGGGGATGTTTTCAAATTTTTTTTTTCGGAAACCAACTATTCGAATTTTTTTTTTAACCATTTTTGAAACTACATTTTTAAAGAAAACATGTTTTTAAAAAGTACATATTTTCAAACATTGTTTCGAAATAGACTTCGAATATTCATATAAAAAAAAACACTGTTTTGTAAGTAATTTACTACAGAGTAATATAGCAGACACAAGGAAACGTAAACCTAACGGAACACAAAAACGGTTCGTTTAGGTTAGTTCAGGATCTTTTTGTCATTTTTTTGTTGACATTTGCTAAGCCAGTAGAGTTCATAATTTCAATTTAGAAAAATTATGTTTTCTAAAAAATATATTTTCGGAAAATATATTATTGAAGATTCTTTTTTAAAAAAAAATTTTCGAGAAAATTTTGTAGATCCGTTTCCGAAAAGGCATCTTTCGAAAAAGCTGTTTTCCGAAAAAATTTACATAATTTAACATCAAAAAAGATGTTTGTTAAAAAAATAGAACCGGTGGTCATCTTAGCTTACACTCGACAGAACAAATTGATTAATAAATATGAAAGTGTAAATATTTAGCAATGTTTAATTTACGAGTATGCCTTCTGCTCATTTGGAGGGATATACGAGTACTTTTGAAAGAACAGTTTTTCTAAAACCAATTTTTCAAATTTTTTTAAAGTACTTTGCAATAATACATTCTTTCATAGAACATTTTTTTCGAAATTAAATTTTTCCGGATATTAATTTTTTGAAGCAATAGCTTTTTGAAAAAGTATAATTTACAAGAAAGAACTTTAACTAACCTGAGGAAACCTAATCAAATCCAAAAAAGGTCCGTTTAGGTTTGTTCAGGATCTTTTTTCGTCGTTTTTTATTAACATTTTCCAAGCTACTAGGATTTATAATTTAATTTTCTAAATACTGTTTTCGAAAAAATATATTTTCGGAAAATGTTAATGAAAATTAAATTAAAATTTTGAAATGTACATTCAAAATACTTGTTTTCGAAAAATATTTCGTAAATCTGTTTTTAGAAAAGCATCTTTGAAAAAGCTATCAGGACATTTGTAAAAAATGTACGTTAGATATATGTATATTCGAGAAAATATTTTTGAAAATTTTCATTAACCGATTTTCGAAAAAAAAAATACTTTCCCTGCGCCTCCCTAAATCCGCGTCTGCATGTAAGACCATGTTTTATTAGAAGTTTGGAGATAAAAATTGACATAGGTAGATTTCAGAATCGTAAGAATATTAATTAGATAAATATGCCAAAAAAGCTTCAAGAAATAAATACCCTCCTAAAAATGCATTTAAAATTAGTTTTAAACGTCAGAAAATGTATATGTTGGAATGAAAAGGTAGAAATTAGTAATACAAAGGGTGTGAAAAATTTATGTTTTTCAAAAAATAAATGCATTTTTGAAGCTTTTTTTGGCGTAATTGGAAAATTAACATTAAGACCTTTACCATTTTACCTATGTTACGCTTTATCTCTACTTCTAGTAGAATAGCGCCTAACATAGGATTAAAAATTTAACATGTGAAGCCCTATGTCTCCTTTAAAAAAATAAACTGTATACTATACATATGTTTTTAAATGATCGTACTACTAAACTTAAAAAAGTTACAATATACAATTAATATTACTGGAAACAAATATGGAATGTCAGTAAAAATTTATTATGATTTATCGAAAGCTTACCAGATGATAATAAAATTCTAAACGATTTCGCGAATTAGAAATTCACAACAATCACCGAAACAATAAAAAAATATCCACGATCAGAGCTAAAGAAATGCGTACTCTCGCGACGTGAAAGATTCAAAGAAGTGTACCAAAACCAGCGAGAGAAAGCCGGAAGATTGGAACCACACAAGTGGTGCTGGTAGGTATATACCAAATGTATTGATGTATGCAGTTGCTAGTGCATGCTACTTTTATATAACGCCTATATACAATGTGGTCCAAGAAGTTTGCAAGTGTGCGCGAAATAATTGAAAACAACATTATTGCTCAAATCAATAATAAAAAAGTGTGGTTAACGGTCGATGAAACTACGGATTTTAAACAAACTCCTCTAATGATAATATCAGTGGCGCACCCAAGGGGGGCTGCAGTCCCCCCCCCCTCTCCCAGGCCAACATCCGAGACACAGAAAAATTAAAAAGTGCACTACTAATTGAAGAAATCCACCGAATTGCATTATTCAGCCCCCCCCCCCCCCCAAGACCAATCAGCCCCCCCAGACAAAATCTTGGGTGTGCCCATGGCTTATATTATAATACGAACAATAAATCCACTTGATACCTATTATAAATTGTTCTGTTTCAATTATTAATAAATTACACATCGATATTTACCTAAAAATTAGACTTCAGCGACCGATGAATACTAAGTTTCAAAGAAACTCTTTAAACCATAGATTATGGAAGTAATAATCCACGCTTTAACCTCTTCTTACTCCTCACTGAATAATATTAAATTATTTTTTAGTGTGTGTGTGTGTGACAAAGCATTTTTTTACTTGTCTTTTATTTTTAGAACATAAACTATTTTTAAGATTTTTTTAAAATAATTCATTGTTTTGGTTTTGAAAACAGTCTCAGTATCAGAATCGTCCGTTGTTTTCTCGGCAAATTCATATAGGAAATCCGGCACGAAATAAAAGAACCTGGCAATAGTTGTTAGATACTAGATATTTATTTACATACCTAGTATAGAGTACATTTTTTTAAAGCTGACCATAGGATTTTACATATTAAATTTTTAACCCCATCCTAGGCCCTGTTGTATTAGAAGTATAGAGGTAAAACTTGACAGGTAAATTTCAACGTAAAATTATGTTTCCGTATGTCCACTTATGAAAGTGAGAAAAAATGCACCGTTAACTTGGCTAGAAAATGCCTTATATCACAGGCATGTTGAAAAGTACGTTTTCCATTTTGGCTTCATATCAAAGCCTTTTCGATATCGTTTTCAGTATCGTAACAAGCTTTTTATGAAACCGCTTTTTCATTTTTTTAAAGTTGGTAATGCGGTATGCGGTGTGTAATCATGTATAATAAAGTGATTTGTCAATTTATCAAGGCTGCTGGGTCATATGATATATTTTATTTTTAAATATAGATAGAAAAAACAGTATAAAGTACGTTTTATAAAGCTATTAGCGCACTTGACGCGTGCTCCAAAATGATGCTTTATAAAACTTGTACTTATATATATATATATATATATATATATATATATATATATATATATATATATATATATATATATATATATATATATATATATATATATATATCTATATTATTATTATATACCATTTCAACACATCTGTTGAAAAGCACTTGTCAACATGACATTCGAGCAGATGCATAGTGGTTCCGCCAATAGGTCATGTCATAATATTTTCTGTCAGGGATATGTCAGGTAGTCAGTGCTTGTTTGTGATATTAGCATTTTATCTTAACTTTTAACTATTTTCTCTGTCTTGTCGTCCGGAAAAATATATATAACCTCCTTTTACGTAATCACCTTTTTATGAGGACATATAATTTGTATCCAGATCTGTCCAGCCTGTCAAGTTATAATAGTTTAAGTAAACTGATCATCAAAAAGTTTGCACAATAGCATTTGTTATGGTGGTTTGTTATCAGTTGTTTTTTTTGGGGTTAAACGAGTGACAACTTTTTTGCTTTCAAGCTGTGTCTAGGGTAACAAATAAAACCCACAAAATGGAGAATACAAACATATATCTATTTTGCTTATGTAACATTTGAAACAAAGTTATAAAAACTGTTGTCTCTTTCCTACACTTTGTAAAATCAGAGTAAAATATATCTGACAAGAATTAAGGGTTTGTGTAATGATGCACGTATTAGAAAAAAAAATTATAATAATAAAATGTTGTAGTACGAAACACCTATCACTCTAGTACTCTGAAATGCAGCATTTGACAGAGTTCTTAGCTGCACAAGTTTTTTCCATTTAATAACCACTGTGCATCCTAGTACGTACGTATAAAAATAATTGGCACTAAGTAAGTTAACTTCTCAATGCCAGAGAAATTTTATATCCATGTTTGGGACGTAGTAGCAAGTTAGTTTTCAGCTCAATCTCCCTTATATTTTTGTAGGCAGTGTGAATCCTATATTTTCTTAGGACAGTGGCTAGTAGAGCTTTCATTGCCATCATAGCGTATTTTATACCTAGAAATAAAAAATAAAAACTTTGTAAGAAAAGAACTATAAATAGTCTAGTTTCAGAAAATAATATTTTATTCAACATCGGACTGTCCATCATCAGTCCGTCCATATAATCGACTTGACCGATGACTTGACGATTAACGCGAATACATTAATTGATGTTGTCCATCAATAATTTAAAAATTCGCCCTAATTGGCATTTCGGGTCATCTTTGGCAATGACATTAGCATACGTACTGTCACATTACAAGTATCCGATTCGTTTAATCCTTGACTTGGATGAGTACTGTAATATTACAAGTGTCCTTTAGTTTAATCCTTGACTTTGTGAATTTATTACAAGAGTTTTTTTTATTATAGAAAGGGGTATGCTTAATTTAATTACACTTCTGCAATTTAAACAACATTTTTAATACAATAAATTTGTTGTTTTAAGCCGAGGTGAAGTTATACTCTTATTTGGATGTTACTTTAAACCTAGCGGAAGTTTGTGAGAGAATCTTCTGGATTAAATTAAGATTTTTTGTGTGTATTATTATTGTAGTCGGCGAGTATTAAAATTCTGGTTTAATACTAACCAATGCAATTTCTTGGACCAAATGAAAAAGGTATATAACAAGCAGAAGACCTTTTTGCTATTTCTTCAGGTAAAAAGCGATCTGGATCAAATTTGTAAGGATCTGGCCAATATTTTTCGTTGGTATGTGCTCTAAGAATCCCAAAAACAACTGAGCTGCCCTTCTGAAGAACATGGTCACCTAAAATAATGTTTCAATTACTACACTTTGTATATTTTGTAATTTTTCACCAAAAAGGTAAACTTGTTTACATATTCGGGGTAGTTTTTCTTAAATCTTTACTCCCAAGAAACTACACAGCGTATAATAGGGAAAGTAATTTCGCATACATAAAAACCAACTTAAGTAACACATATAGTCTCTGATATGGGTTGCCAGAACAAATAAGGTAAGTTTCACAAACCTTGTGTAACGTAAATTTACCACAAAGTTGATATTTTTTGCAATTCTTTTGCAAAATTACATATTTTGTGTGAATTGCATTCAAATATAATGGTAATTACCCACAATACAATGTAATTTTACAAAATATTTGTAAAAATAACACCAACTTTTACCGTTTGAATAAAACTTTTATAAAACATACCTAATCAGTTCTGGAAACGCAAAATCAATTAATGTAATTTGACGGAATCATTCTATAAGTAGACACCGAAAAAATAATTTTGTGAAACTAATGTAAAAACAATTGGTTATTGGTACAGCTAATTGGGTATATGTTACATACAGGATTTTGGCCTTGTGGCCAGTCAAAATTGTTAGTGTATATTGTATTACCGAGATCTATATCTTCATCCACCGATCTGACTACGAAAGCCCCAACTGGAAACAGCCTCAGTGATTCCTTTATGACTCGTTCCAAATACTTTAAATTTGGTAAGTCTGACACCTCCACTTCTCTGTCAGGCCCGACAACATCTAAAATTTCAGCTAAAACTTTGTTCTAAAAAATATTAAAAATTTTTAAAAAATGTAGAGTACTGATATCTTGTAAAATAAACTAAATGTGTCTTAAGTATATTTTGAGTTCTTTCTACACTGGAACTTTTTATTTTTTTAGCAGAGAGCTGAGCTACAATTATGTTATGAAAACCAAAATTGTAATAATAGCCACTGAATATTACCCTTAAAAAAAAGAATCGGCCTGTCCGAAAAGTTTTAGTATGGACAAATATCTTTGCTATTAGTAAAGATAGAAACACTAAATTTTAGGTGTATCTTATTAGTTAATAAAACTACTTTTTTATGTAATTTAACTTTTTTAACCCCCTTGAGCGGTAATGCTAGGGAGTTGAGGTCAAAATTTTTAAATTTTAACGACGGGTGGTACTTCATTTTAAAGATCTTTAAAAAATAAATATTTTACCGCAAACCCTAGGTCCGTATCTTAATTCGTTTTAAATGGCAAGCTTATAAAAATTAAAAATTGTTAAAAAAAATTAAAAACCTTGGTCGGGTTTGCAGTAAAATGTTTCTTTTTTGAAGACCTTTAACATGAAGTACCACACGGCATAGGGTTGCATTTAAAACTTTTGAACTCATCTTCCTAGTGTCACCCTTCAAGCGGGTTTAAAAAGTTAAATTACACAAATACACCTTAAATTTGGTGTCTCTATCTTTATTAATAGCAAAGGTATTTGCTCGTACTAATTCTTTTCGGACATCTTGTATAATTTCCTCTTACCTGAATATCCTGATACATTCCTAACATGGTAAAGGTAAAGCAATTTGTTGTTGCTGTTGTATCTGAGCCCTAAAAGTATGGTTTATTTTTTTACTCCAAAATATTTATTATTATTACTTACTGCAATCATAAAAGTAACTGTTTCATCTAGCAATTCTTCATCAGTAAATCGATGCTTTCCGTCTTTGTCATAATTCATTTCTATCAGAAGGTCCAAAAAAGCTTTTCTTTTAGGAGTATCTAAAAAATACCATTTGGTACAAAATAAAAACACATACTAATCTTTTGTGTTACCTTCTTCAATGTATTTTTCTTCTTGATTTTGAATTTTCTTTTCATATTGAATTGTTTTATCTATAACAACCTAAAAATTTTAAAAAAGAAATGAAAGCTTATTGAAGCACGAATTCAACAATATATATGATGTATTTTTTTATTAATTTATTCAATTTTATTAATTTATTAAACATTTGTCGGGAAAACACCTAAACATGTTCCCCACCCTCATCACCAAAAGACTCGCTCAGAAAAATCTGAAAAAATCATGAACATTGGGAATTAAGTGTGGATTGAGCAAAAATTATTAGGATTGAAAGACTTTAGCGCGATCAATTGTTATAAACAATTTAATTGTTTATTTCCTTGTAACTGCTGAACTATTGGTTTTAGAGCAGAAGAAAATATTTCTCACGATGTAAGGAACAACTTTTGTTCTTACACGTTTTTAAAAAATTTTAATTTTTGGCTCAGTCAGAACGCTCCCCACTCAGCTCCGCGCATACTCGATGTGATACGGCGTTGATGCCGTCGGCGGCAGGTAGCGCGGCAGATGGGCGGCGATCGGGCGGCCGAGGTTTGCTCAGGTTAAGTGGGGGGTTTGCACACTAATTGTGCACGTATGGCTTGCACTTGACAGAATTTTTTTGAACGAATCGCGGGGTCGAAAATTCATTTTTTAAAGAATGGTTTTAACAATTGTTTTTTAAAAATCCTTCGTAAGCTGTAGTTAGATAAACACATGTACTGGGTAGCCCAGTAAAAAAGAAAAAAAATCATACCTTCTTAGTAAAGGATCTCAACCTGTTGGTCAAATCACAAAAATCCTTTCCTAATGGAAGGTTGTTAAATATAAAGTCGCTGTGTATGTACTGGGTAGCCCAGTAAAAAAGAAAAAAAATCATACCTTCTTAGTAAAGGATCTCAACCTGTTGGTCAAATCACAAAAATCCTTTCCTAATGGAAGGTTGTTAAATATAAAGTCGCTGTGTATGTACTGGGTAGCCCAGTAAAAAAGAAAAAAAATCATACCTTCTTAGTAAAGGATCTCAACCTGTTGGTCAAATCACAAAAATCCTTTCCTAATGGAAGGTTGTTAAATATAAAGTCGCTGTGTATGTACTGGGTAGCCCAGTAAAAAAGAAAAAAAATCATACCTTCTTAGTAAAGGATCTCAACCTGTTGGTCAAATCACAAAAATCCTTTCCTAATGGAAGGTTGTTAAATATAAAGTCGCTGTGTATGTACTGGGTAGCCCAGTAAAAAAGAAAAAAAATCATACCTTCTTAGTAAAGGATCTCAACCTGTTGGTCAAATCACAAAAATCCTTTCCTAATGGAAGGTTGTTAAATATAAAGTCGCTGTGTATGTACTGGGTAGCCCAGTAAAAAAGGAACAAAATCATACCTTCTTAGTAAAGGATCTCAACCTGTTGGTCAAATCACAAAAATCCTTTCCTAATGGAAGGTTGTTAAATATAAAGTCGCTGTGGTAAAAGATATTAAACATTCTCATCATGATGATCTCCAATATCCTAAAAAATAAATGATAAATATGTAATAACTGTTTGAAAAAAAATGTAACTTTTGAAAATTTTCCTTTTGATACGTAAATATACTACTTCTAATGTAAACAAAACCTTAATTTACCAGCTTAGTGTATCACATTTATATGCTCGTTAAACTGTTTTTTAACGTTCCGTGCTAAAATTAGCAAAACGGAACACTTATGGAATCGTTTCAGTGTCCGTCTGTCACAGGCGATTTTCTCTGAAACTATTCGACGCAAAAATTTGAAATTTAGCACAGAGATAGAGTGTGGTGGTGATGGCCCAATTATAGACTTAAAGTATAAAAAGTTAAATTTTGATTCTGGGGGTTAATTTCAGGGGGTAAATTGGGAAATGAAAAAAATTTTCAAGGGCCGTGTAGGGTGTCAAA
This sequence comes from Philopedon plagiatum, assembly GCA_963971165.1. Lineage (NCBI taxonomy): Eukaryota > Metazoa > Arthropoda > Insecta > Coleoptera > Curculionidae > Philopedon > Philopedon plagiatum. The sequence continues at coordinate 98,368,798 of OZ020193.1, forward strand.
TAAAAGCTAATTGAATCACGAATTCAGAATATGTATGATGTATTTTGTAAAACATTTTTCGGGGAAAACGCTTAAAAATTACTGTCCCCCACCCTCATCACCAAAAGGATCGCTCAGAAAAATCTGAAAAAAATCATGAACATTGAGAATTAGTTGTAGATTGAGATAAAATTATCCGAATCGAAAAATTCTAGCGCGATCAATTGTTATAAACAATAAAATTGTTTATTTCTTTATAACTGCTGAACCATTGGTTTTAGAGAAAAACTTTTTTGACAAAAATTATTTTTCACGATGTAAGGAACAACTTTTGTACTTACACGTCTTTCACAATTTTTAATTTGGCTCAGTCGAAATGCTCCCCACTCAGCTCCGCGCATACGCCATGTGATAACGTGACAGATGGGCGGATATCCGAGGTTTGCTAAGGTTAGGTGGGCGGCTGATGGCACGGAACACTAATTGTGCAGGTATAGTTTGCACTTGACCGATTTTCTTTATTATTTAAAACGTTTTATGGCAGATGCGCAGTTGTTTGACTTTTATAGGGTTACACGTCACTTTTTAAAACCACTGATTATATTATATTACCAGCCAAATGTTGTAGCGGTTCATGATTCTAACTTTACTTTTTTAGGGTTGTTCGCAATGTTCGCATATTCTAATGTACCTTAATTTAAGAGTTTTAATTCCAAATCCTTTTAAATGTTATAATTTTTAATTGACTTCAAACCGAATACAATTTTGAAATAAAATGCTAAGTGAAAATTGTTTGGTTGGCAGCACTTGCTCTAAAACGTTTTGAACGTTTGTATGGGGACTTAATCGTTTTAATTGGGATAAACTTCTTTTTCATAACGTTTAACGGAAGCGGATTAAGCAACTAAAACGATTTTATTGCCGATTATACAGAAGTATCTACACATAGTAGAAAATTAAGTTTTGATCCATTTAATTTATACATATTATATTACCTGTCAACCCATCTGGGGAAATTTGAATCTGTACTTTGTGCTTTTATTTGCACACCCATTGCTGTTTCTAAAACAAATAATTTAAGTACAAAGGCATTTTTTGAAATGCATACACATATATATTTTTTACTTTACGCGGTCGGAAGATGTTATAAAGCCGACTGACTAAAGACTGTTCTTTGCACGCTACCATCTTACTTCGTTGAATTCAAAAGGGACTTACCGCATATAATATCCAAAGTACACCTAGACAAAAGATCAAAAATATCAATTTCATCCTTGCCTGCATATTTTTCCATAACTTCAACAAGAACTTCGGACTGTTTAACAAAAACTTCTAGAAATTGATCCAGAATTTTTTGGTTAAATGTTGGCATTAATAACTTTCTATGTTTTTTCCATTTGGCAACTAAAAAAAAGCTTGCTTTTCTTCAAAGTTCTTGTGAGTCCTGTGAGGCACACTGCCAGTAAGACCCAATAAATACATTATCAACAAATGAATGTTGTAAATTATTATTTTTAGCGTTGCTAAGTTTCGGTTTTTAAAAAATTTCTTTATTTAAAAGTTGTAGGAATTACCTGGAGCAGTGAACAGACCATGTCCAGCAACCGGCTCCGCCATGCTGTACAAGTATTCTTTCCTTAATGCGTGTGGACTTGCTAGTAAAATTTCGAAATATCTTGGTTCTGATACAGCATAAAACAGCCTGGTTCCAAACCAGACCTTGAATAACCCAGGGTAGTGGTTGAACATGCGGTTGATTTGACCAAAAATTGCTTAGAAAATTAGACAAAAATAAGTTTTAAGAGATTGTCGACTTCAAAATGAACGGGATTTTAACAGGTTCTGATTTTTCTATTAAAAATTTATAATACTTCAGGATTACTTTTATTATTTTAAAATACTTTTATATTATCTTCTTGTTTAAGATATGGGTACCTATAAAAATTACAAAATTCTGGTATAGTGAAAGATGACATTAGATGGTAATATAAATGTTTTTTTTTTATTATAGTAAGACCCAAAGCAGCACCTAGCACTTGAAGTGTCCTATGGCAAAACTTTAGTCCTTTCAAAGGAACGCCTCCCAACTCTTCCTTTCCGTCGCATGGCGGCGCGACGCCTCTAAGCTTCTGGCACTCTACTAGGCCGTTGGCTCCTGTCAGATGATGCGGGATGCGGCCCTGATAAAGTCTTTTGCTTATTCTTACTGTAAACGATCAAAAACTTACCAGAAGGCTTTCCAATAAAATAAAATGCTGAACCAATTAGTGGTAAAGCAAAGGGTCCAGGTAATTTATTCGACATCTGGTACAGTTTTCTTTTTTTCCATAAAGACCGTAAGTACCATACTAAAATGGTACATGTTACTAACACAACCAGAAGTTCTCTTGGTTTTGCAATTGATTGAACTGCTATGATTTGTCCCATTGTCAGTCTATATAGGAGATTAAATAATTGTTACTATTTTCCAACATACCCTTGTTTTAAATAGTTTTAAACCTTTTTATCTCTCTAACATATCACCCAACTGATCAACTATAATAGAAAGTCTAAATTAAAATTAGTATTAATTATCTCATCGTTTTGGTAAATCAGGGAGTTACATTTTTAACCAGGGTGGGAAATTAAAAAAATAATAAATTCTATTTTCTTGTGAACGAAATAGTGTGCATTTTAAAATTTTATTATACACTAGCTTTCGTCCGCGGTATAACAATTTTACTCCATTACAAATTTTGAACCCTCATTTCACCCCCTTTAGGGGTTGATTTATTAAAAACCATAAAACACGTGTTTAGACATTTATTTTTTAGAGTACTTCTATGAAATTTCGAGTTAATTTGAACCAACTAATATTTTTTCTCCATACAAAGCGTGGACCCCTGTTTCACCCCCTTAGGGGTCAAATTTTGAAAACCCCTTCTTTAGTTATCAATGCTTACGTTATGCAAGAAACCTTTGTGCAAGATTTCAAGTTCCTAGACCCAGCGGTGTGGGCTGTACGTTGATATCTCAGTCACTCAGTCAGTCTGTCAGTCAACTTCTTCTTTTATATACAGGGGAGTCGGGAGGGGCGCACCAAATTCTAGGAGTGTATTCTGCACATAAATATAAGTCAGAAAAAACCAAAAGTTGTAATCCGATTTTTATTTGTTTTCAAATTACAACGTTTTGAAAATATGCCTATTTTATTTTTTTTTGTTGGTGAATAGGTGTAAAATAAATAAAAATTGGATTCAACTTTTGTTTTTTTTTGACATACTTTTTCGTGTAGAATAATATACTCCTAGAATTTGGTGCGTTCCTCCCGACTCACCCAGTATAGAGAAAACATCATTTCGCGATTTTTTTAATTAATTTTTGCTATGTAAGCTTACCTATTTAGACTCAAAATCTTTACCAGTTTTATAGCACTACTTATTCAAAAAACCTGGAAGAAAGTTCAGCGTACACTGTCAGCGTGGAACACACTCGGTACTACTATAGCATTAATTTTTTGCAATTTTTTGTCTTAAAGGTAAACTGGGCCAAGACCATCAGAATGCGCATAGATCACTATAATAGATAAAAATCTGGCGAAAAATTGCATAATTCTTTACTGAAAATTTTTATGACTGTTCTTGATTATTATGCAAAACTGGTACTACTTACTTTTTATGTAATGTTCGTTATTTCGTACTACGGCTTGTGGGATTTTTATCAAATATCACTGTGCTACCAAAGTCGCCAAATGTAACCAAAATGGTAACTGAAAAAGTTTTAGACAATTACGGGAGATCAGGTCTGGTTGCAAGGGCGCATCCCGGGGGGGGGGGGGGGTTAAGGGGGGTTGCTGCCCCCTTTCCAAGTTGGAAAAAATTTAATTAACGGTAATTATGGTAATTTGGTACATCAACATTTAAAAAAAAAAACTAATTACAAAAAAATGGACACATGGGACGAATCACATCAGATATCCCAGCGCGACGCGTAGGGATTCACGGCTTGACTTGATTTTGAAGTTACTTGACTTGACTTGACTTGAAAACAAGTCAAGTTCAAGTCAAGTAGTTATATTTTAAGTACTTGAATAATCAAGTAATTATATTTCAAGTACTTGAAAAATCAAGTAGTTCTTCAAGACTACTTGGTTTTTCATTAAATAAGTACATTTGATATAATCAAGAAATGACAGGAAACCTTGCAATAAAGCCTTTTATTTACAAAACTAAATCTTAAATTCGTATTTCAAAATTTATAACAAGAAGTAATATAAAAGTATAAAATGGAAATAATAATAAATTAACATTTTATTCTTAAATATTAAAAAAAATAATAACACTGATTTTCCAGTGTATGTCCTCTTCATCTTATTCAGCAACACAGTAGTAACAGCTAAATTTAAAAGAGGTCTTTAAAATTATCGTTCGCCATCCAAGATCTGGCACATAAGGCTTCTAATAGAATTGTCGCCTAATCGGTTGCGGGTTTTTGTAACAGGTAGAGCAGCCCTGGTTGATACACTTGTTATTATACTGGTTTGTTTAAGCATACGCAACTACGCAGTTGTTACAGTCGATTCGGGGAACCCCGCATCTTGTTTATATGTGAGCATGAGCTTGCACAAATTATTTGCGCGTTCTTTTTATACATAATCGGGTCGTTATCAAGTAATATCAAGTAACTTGAAATTGCTTGATATCAAGTCAAGTAGTAGGTAACCATGGAAAACCAAGTCAAGTCAAGCAATGAATTTCTGAAAAGCTTAGATTTCAAGTCAAGTCAAGTAATTTATAAAAACTTCAAGCTACTTGACTTGATGAATCTCTAGCGACGCGCGAGCCTGAAAAATTGCCATTTTTAACTAAACAAAAAAACTTATCTCTGAAAAATAGCTTTTTCTACGTAAAAAATCCTGATCTTTCGAACTAACGTATTAAAAAAAAAAGATGAAAATGGCGTTTTTCGACATACAGCACGTTTAGTAATTTTTTGAGTTTAAGGAATTTTGAAAAACAAATTACACCTTCGGCATCGGAAATCTGAGGAAAAAATACATCGAAAACTACATTTCAGATATTTTTTTAATGGCGTGTTCATTGCGAGGTCATGAGTTTAAAATGACATATTTCACATCTGAGGCCCCACATATTATAAGCTAATATCTCGTGACGTAGCGAATGCCAGCGACAAAATGCACCTGATAGCAGAAAATTTCCATCAGGGTAGCAGAAATAGCCGAGATACCCCTCATTTCACTTCCCGATACATCATCGTACACAATAAGAGCGTGAAATTAATTTTTGTTTTTAACGGTGTTTTTCCTTTTGTTATTGCGTAATATTGATTAAGTAGTGGTTGGGTAGTACCTCCGCTGAGTACCTCACGTAGCGCGCATTGTAACTGAATATTTACACGGTGTAATTTTGACAATAGCGTCCCTATTTTTATTTTTGGTCCGGGTGCTTAGCTTCATCAGGAAAAAAAGTTGCAATGATTTATTCCCTCATATATCACTGGTATCCTCCAGGAGAAATCCAAAAACATTTATGATCAAATTCGGTATTGCTTATTTGACAGGCATGGGTTTAAATTGACAAGTAGTATAAAAACAATACAACTAAGTGTTATACTATGTTTAGGTACCCATCAATCCACCCCTGTCCTAGTGATTGCCTCAACAACAGAGCCGACAAGAACCCAATTATGTCCAGTCCCACCACCAGTTGTAAATGGTTGGCAGGCAAGAAGTTCCGGCAGGGCAAGTGCCGGCATTGGTTCTGGCAGGGCAAGTGCCGGGCATGCGTTTTTGATATTTTGCGAGGTAACGCGTTTTATCACATTATTTTTTTAAAGTCCCAGCTATTTTCCCTCACACCTTTAACCAGAGTACTAGTTTCTACATATTAAATAATAATGACACCTATGGACATGTTGTGTCTTTACTAAATGAAGGAATTATTTAATTGAAAATATTTTTTATTTAAGTGAAATTTTTAAATAATACGTACATTTAATTAAACTCAAAATAATATGATATAAATTAGGCAATACAATAAAGATATCAAAATTCAAAAACTCCACCCCCATATTCAACACATTTTTGTAATTGCTGAAGGAATTTCTCATATATCTTCCTGGGATATTCACCGAACAGCCTGGGTAATTCTGCCTTTTAGCACGTCAATATTATTTGGTATTGGAGTGGCATAAACATTTTGTTTTAAAAGGCCCCGTAGAAACGTATCGGCCAACGTTAAGTCGGCTAATGTTTGAATTTTTTTAAACCTAAAATATAATTTAAAAAAAAAATGAAATGGCTATAACTATCTACTAACACATTTTATTTAAATTTAAAAATTCCTCCTGCCATATGTTGGAGCTGCGATGAACGATAAGAGCGGCGATACTAGCGAAGCGGAGAGAATGATTTCATTATTTTGTACTGAAGGGGGTTTATATTGCAGCGACGCGTTGTTTCATACAAATTCTCTCCCCTTCGCTATTATCGCCGCTCTTATCGTTTATCGCAGCTCCAAATCGCACCGTAAGCAGGGTGTTTATATTGGAGCGACGCGTTGCTTCATACAAATTCTCTTAGCTTCGCTATTATCGGAGCTCTTATCGTTTATCGCAGTTCCAACATATTCGCACCCTAAGGGTTGAAGCTGCGATAAACGATAAGAGCGGCGATACTAAGCGAAGCGGATTAATTGTTTTGTATAAAGCAACGCGTCGCTCCAATATAAACACCAGTTGCAACATAATTGCACCCTTAAGGTGCATTTATGTTGCAAATGCAGCTCCAAACATAATTGCACCCTATAGTTTATGTTGCAGCTGCGATAAACGCTACTAGCGGCGATACTAGCGAAGCGGAGAGAATGATTTCATTATTTTGTATTTAAGGGTGTTTATATTGAAGCGACGCGTTGCTTCATACAAATTCTCTCCTCTTCGCTATTATCGCCTCTCTTATCGTTTATCGCAACCCCAAATCGTACCGTAAGCAGGGTGTTTATATTGGAGCGACGCGTTGCTTCATACAAATTCTCTTCGCTTCGCTATTATCGCCGCTCTTGTCGTTTATCGCAGCTCCAACATAATCGCTCCCTAAAGGAGCGAATGCATTAGGCGTTCGCGGTCTCGACGCATCGCGGACCATTCTGTGGCGAGCTGGTCACGGTCTCTAGCCCAGAATACCTTTATTCTGGGGTCTCTAGCAAAATCATAAAACGTTCAGGCAAGAACGCGATGCGATCGAGCTCATTTCGAGACCGCTTGGTCAGCGTTGCCATTTCGGTACAATTGTACCAAATTTGATACATTTTGGTTGTTGTAATCAAATAATCAAAATAATAAGAGTGAGAAAGAGCGAACGTAGGGGGTAGAAGAGGCCGAACCCCTAATCACATACTGTGGACAGAGGACGTAGGCTGCAGAATGTAAGACAGCCCGATACTAGCGAAGATATGCCAGAAATGACGGTACCTACCGTTGGATCAATGGGAGATGTTCAGTGGGGCCACTTGTTCGAAGCGTGCTTCGACTACGCCCCATTAAAAAAAAGTGACTGTGTGAGTAATGGTTCTAATATAAAATAGGTAGTGATGTGCTTTGTGAATAGATATTTTAAGTGTCAGTGTGTGATAAAGGTGTGGAATAATTCAATGTGTATATATTTACAGTTATGCCCCTCTAATAAGGCCTGAATGTGCTGTTTCCTTCTTCCTAGTAAAATACTTTCATTGCATATTCCTTGTTAAGACATTCAGCTGTATTTATCAACACATTGCATTTTGGAGCAGGTGTAGGGGAGTTGGGAGCCTGCTAACTTAACTTTTTAGTTAAGGTCGGATATATTTTTGGTCATATACAGTTGAGCTCATATTTACAGATGATTAAATTAGAGAAAAGTTGCGCTTTGCTGAACCTTTCAAAGTCACGATACGAAATCTAAAAAAATCCGATTACTTCCGAAGATATTTGGGAAAAACCGAATTTTCCCGATTTCGTTTTTATTTTTTTCTGACTCTATTTAAAAAGATATGACAAAATAAATTTCACATTCTCATTGCCACTTTTTCTGCTCTACAAGCCGACGTTCTTAGATTTTCAATACGACGTTTCGTTTCTTCGCAACCATCATCAACTTCATTTTTTTAAATAGTCGAAAAATTTTGTTTTATTCCTAAAAAATTCTAATTTTAATTCTAAATCCCACGACATATCGCTTCTTACATTTATCCGACGTTTCGGACGAAAAAATCATCATCAATATTATTTGATGATTATTACGAAGGAACGAAACGTCGGATCAAAAATCGAATTACGTTATCATGTAGAGGAGAAAAAGTTACATGGGAATGTGGATTTTATTTTGACCTGTCTTCTTTTGTGAAATCAGAAAAAAATTAATTGCCAAAATTTTTGTTTAAAATTTCAAGAATTCGTAGATTTTTTCTGATTCTACTGTAAGAGATAGATTAAAATAAATTTTACATTTTTATTGTCGTTTTGGCTTTTCTGGCGTTCTTGGCTTCGATTCTATGTTTTGGCTTTTCTCGACCATTATCAACTTTTTTTAAATAATCCGAAAATTTTATTTTAGCATAGTTAAATTGCCCTTGTTATTCTGAACATATGATTAAATAAGATTGTTTCAACGAACTTTTTGTAGCGTAAAAATAAAATATTTTGTTTTTTGATAATAACATCTTGCTTACTTGCACGTATGTGATAAGTCGTTGAATTCAGAATAACAAGGGCAATTTAACTGTGCTAAAATAAAATTTTCGGATTATTTAAAAAAAAATTGATAATGGTCGAGAGAAGCCAAAACGTACAATCAAAAATTGAATGACGTCATGTTGTAGAGGAGAAAAACGGCAATAAAAATGTAAAATTTATTTTAATCTATCTCTTACAGTAGAATCAGAAAAAATCTACGAATTCTTGAAATTTTAAACATAAATTTTGGCAATTAATTTTTTTCTGATTTCACAAAAGAAGACAGGTCAAAATAAAATCCACATTCCCATGTAATTTTTTCTCCTCTACATGATAACGTAATTCGATTTTTGATCCGACGTTTCGTTCCTTCGTAATAATCATCAAATAATATTGATGATGATTTTTTCGTCCGAAACGTCGGATAAATGTAAGAAGCGATATGTCGTGGGATTTAGAATTAAAATTAGAATTTTTTAGGAATAAAACAAAATTTTTCGACTATTTAAAAAAATGAAGTTGATGATGGTTGCGAAGAAACGAAACGTCGTATTGAAAATCTAAGAACGTCGGCTTGTAGAGCAGAAAAAGTGGCAATGAGAATGTGAAATTTATTTTGTCATATCTTTTTAAATAGAGTCAAAAAAAAATAAAAACGAAATCGGGAAAATTCGGTTTTTCCCAAATATCTTCGGAAGTAATCGGATTTTGTTAGATTTCGTATCGTGACTTTGAAAGGTTCAGCAAAGCGCAACTTTTCTCTAATTTAATCATCTTTGTATCTCTTCTGGTTTACGAGATCCCTGTAGTGTGCATTCTTATATGGGACACCGTGTATATTTACAGTGGTGTGAATAGTGATGAAGTAATGTGAGTAATGTGATGTGAGTGGCTGGGTAAGTGATCGATATTTTGTGGTGTTCCTTACAGTGATTATACACAGTTACAGTGAAGTGCAAATAGTGATGAAGTAACGAACGGAAATAATTGGCTGGCAAGGGGCTGTGTGGGTAATGGTTGAAATAAATATAGTGTTGTGTTTTACAGTGATTATAGGTGCTTTGTGCGTATACATATATTTTAAGTGTCAGTGTGCGTGATAAAGGCCCAGAAGGTATTCTGGGGTAAAGGTGTGGAATAATTCAGTGTGTATATATTTACAATTGTGCCCTTTTAAATAGGGCCTGAATGTGCCGTTTCATTTTTCCTAGTAAAATTCTTTTATTTATTGCATATTGTTAATACATTCAACTGTATTTATAAACACACTGGATCTTGGAGCAGGTGTAGGGGAGTTGGGAGCCTGCTAACTTAACTTTTTAGTTAAGGTCGTAGTTAAATTTGCGGTCATATACAGTTAAGCTCATATTTACAGTGATTATAAACAGTGACGTGCTTTGTATGATGTGGAATAATTCCATGCATATATATTTATAGTGATGAAGTAATGCGATTAGTAAGCCATAGGCTGTGCGATAGTGATGAATATTTTGTTTGGTATCTTACAGTGATTATACACAGTTCCAGTGATGTGAATAGTGATAAAGTAACGGAAATTGTAGGCAAGTGGCTTTGTGCATATACCTACATACATTTTAAGTGTCGGTGTGTGTGGTATGTGGAATAATTCAATCTGTATATACCTATTTATAAACATAATGTATTTTGGAGCAGGTGTAGGGGAGTTGGGAGCCTGCTAACTTAACTTTTTAGTTAAGGTTGTAATCATACTTTTGATTATGTGTAAGAGAAGAACAGGACCGGCACGGTCATATTTATTTCATAAATATCGGTAAAATCGAAAGGCCAGTGAAATCTATGTGCGGAAATCAAGAGGAACAAATTGGGAAAACCTAAGAAGAATTTGTGGAGAAGACATTTATCCAAGAGGAAGATGATCTACACTATCCAGTTAAACAGTGGAACAATCAGCTTAACGTCGTCAGTAAAAGCTCCTGCTGATCACAAAGAAATACAGTCCAGAAGCAAACGTCATATTATATAAGAGTATAGTAATGTAACATAATGATTGAACTATTTTAATCTGGCATAATTTATTAATTGTATTCATTATACATGTGATTCAGTAAACGTTTGTCTTTTTCGACTAATGGCCATAGGTTTGTTTCAGTGGTTTCAAATCAGTCCGAGCTAATAAATGTCGATCAACCACCCGTTTATATTCAAAGTAAAATTAACTTACTGAGACATTCCAGGGTAAAGACAAAGCAAGTCAGTGCCACACAATGCTACGGTGGATGAACAGGATCCCGCGAAAATTTCCTATAAGGCTTACTGTGACGGGACTAATAATGGGTCACTGCATCTTAAGGAAATGTCTGCACAGAATATTCGTTTTGCTTCGGTCCTGGTTCTGATTGACAGTTAAACATTAAATAAGTTTAATTTGTTTAACTGTCAAATAGAACCAGGACCAAAGCCAAACGAAAACGTCTAATGGGCTTGCATTAAAATGAAGTACACGCAGTACAGGTTATGAAATGAAAAGGAGGAGACAGCCTCATAATGCGCCCCACTAGCTCATTAAAGATTAACAAACCACCTAAGGGAACTCGTTGCCCAGGGTGGGGCCTCCATGAGACAGCTAGAGAATTATTTAACCTAGTAAAGGGGCTTAACTAGGTCCAGCTCAACAGGGGTCACAATAAGCCTTACTGACTGCGGTACAGAGAATGTACACACCTACCCTACCCTTCCCTAGTTTCCAGTCCAATCCGAAACTATATGTGACTAGTACCTAGTTGCGATAAAGTTGAAAAATCCTGCAAAAGCAAAATCCGCTAGCCCAGGTTTGCTCACCAAAGGTCCATGCCACATTTTGTACTTTTCCTGCAATTGTAGTGAGTACATGTGACTCCCTGCTATTTTTTAGTGAGAAAATACATATCAAAGACATTACTTTTACAGCATATTACAGTTTACATTTTTGTGTATTTTAAAATTTAATAACAATATACATATAACAAATGACATTTTTAGAAGTACAAATCGATGGTTCAGTTCCATACAGCAACAAGTCTAAAATTTACATATTTTGTAATAAGTACAGAAATAAGTTTAAATTCTAATCCGTTACTAGTTTTATAAAGCAACAACTCAAAATTTGTAAAGTTGGTAAAATCAACTCTACAAATTTCGAGTTGTTGCCTTATAAAACTAATAAAGGATTAGAATTTAAACTTATTTCCGTATTAATCACAAAATATGTAAATTTAGAATTGTTGCTGTATGGAACCGGGCCATTAAAATATTTTCCATGCAATTTAAATAAATATTTTACGATTGCAATTACATGATCAGAAAAATTAAGCTGCAGGCAGAAATTTTGTCCTGAGTTCATGTTTTTAAAATTATCATAAAAAATGCTACATCTACATGCTTGGTTGTGATGCACCTATTTACACACAGGCAGACGGAAGCACCTTATTACTGGCCTTTCTATGAGCAGGACAATAATATTATATAAGTAGGTACTTACTTAAGTACCTACATCAAAAACACTAATAAATGCATCTTATTTCTGCATGTGTCCATTACCTATCTACAGCAGGAGTTTGTATGTAAATTACTACAATGACAGGAAATACAACATCTAGTGTGTACCTATCTTTGGTGCGTACGCCCAGTCTAATAGATTCTGTTTTTGCAGTAGTTTTAAACTAATCACTGTAGATTTTATTCTGAAGGCAAATGGTTTTGCGGGTTGATTTTTTTGGCTCTTATTGATTTGATACCACTGCTGCACTAGAAACAAACCGGCAGCACAAAAAAAATCATATCGCATGTCGTACTTATTTGGTGCAAAAATCGTCACCTTAAGGGAGTCCTAAAACGTCGAAATTACCTACATTTGCTGGGTCTTTAGGACCTGGGTGCAGACTTTTAAGATTCGTTTTTGAGCAGAAATACTTACTAGATTTGTATGCTACAGAATGTGTCAGTATAAAGGCCTTAAAGCATTAAAATCTAAATCCTGTCCGATAGCTAGGCATCTTAAAGGCTTCTTCTCTTGTGTGTCTTCCAGGCTTAGCTTGCCTGAGATGCCGACCAGCTCTTAACCAACTTGCAAAAAATACTATAGGAACACTGAGTGGCAGGACATGAAGGAGTAGAAGGCACTAAAATTTCTGACCAACTTACGAAAGAAGCTGCAAAGGCGCCATTCTATGGACCTTTTGCAGCGCTACTAGGGCACCTTTTACAAGACCTCGGACAGTGGATCAAAGAACAGGAAAAATAGCCTACGGGAGAAATGCTCCAATGGGCTCCAGGGTAGACAGGCAAAAACGATTAGTACCTTTTTAGTGCCTGACTTTATTAAGGTTCTAAAACTTCTAACAAATGAACGCTTACTGGATACCTGCTCTCACATAGGGCAACCTGCTCTTGGAGATAAGTGATTGTGGGTATTCACAAAAGGTCTGGGTCGAAATGATGGGCTATTTCAAATTTCAAGCCTTCCAAAGGCCCATTTCTTAAAAATTAGCAAGTGTTGGTAATTTTAAGGTTATAGGACTCGGTAAAATTCGAATCTTGGATATTTTTGTTACTTACGAATATCGTTCAGGCATTTCTCTTGATTTTCTTTAATTTTACAGTTAAATAAGTTTTATAATAAACTTAACAGTTCATAAATACGCCTAGTACAGACGTACAATTGATTTGATTGATTTAGCAAAGAGGAGACCAAAAAACAAACTCCAAAAAATATACAAAGAAAATAAAAAGGGGAAAATATATGAGGTTTTGATGAGGAGACATTGAAATTCAGCCGCGTATGTCCTCTAAATATCCAAAATTTGTATTTTAGGTGTATTAAGGTGATGAATCGCGTTTTTAGGCCCTAAAATAAGATGTTCTGTAAGAGGGTTCCTACATGCGGTTTGATTTTTTTTTTGTAATTTTATTCAAAAACTTGAATTTTGGGGGATGCTACACAAATTTTTTTCCCAAATTTTACTGCATACTAACCCTTAAACGGGGTTTCTAATATCCATATCCTAAAAATTAAAGATATCCTTATCCCAAATTTTAAAAATCCACGATGTCGAAGAATTAAAAATCCAAGTTTTCGAAATTCCCGGTTGGAGCATTTAATGCTGATTTAATGTTAATATGGGTAAAAGCTATTGTTCTTGAGGCTGTACAGGTTTAATTTTATAAGGGTCCCGATTTTTAGAGCGTTTAAACGGTTGACAGCATTTTTATTCCATATCTTAGTATGCAATTGCGGGTGCAGGGTGGGGCTCGTGCATGCCCTGGGGACAGGGTGGTTACTTGTGCCCACACCCTGGGGACAGGGTGGGGGCTTGTGTCCACACCCTGGTAAACAGGGTGAGGACATGAGCCAGAAACTAGACACGTTAATCATTCACATATATTTTTAGAAAGATCGTAACATCCCCAACGAATGCAGTTCCAAACACACACTGATTGAATTTTTTAAGGAAAAAAATTTATATATACTCCCGGTCAGACTTGCCCGGGACCCGGACCCAACCAAGCCTTCGAAAATAAAGGATACAGACCACCCAACGTCAACGACAAAATATTAGCAAAGGATATATACAATCCGGACCAGGTTGACGCGTGCATTGAGGAATATGAAGAGCTTAACCTGTGGCAAGTCAACCAAACCCGATCTAAACTTACTTTTATTTAACGAGGTGAATCTGTATTTTAAGTCTGACATACTTGTATTAATTTTAATCTTTTTAATAAAGAAATAGTCCAATATTTTTAATTACTGTAGCTATATTTCTAAATAAACTTTTTAAAATGCATTTGTTGTTTTATTTACTTGCTTAAAAAATCCTGACTTACTAAAAGTAGCGAAATGTGTCAACATTTAGCAACAATTCCTTAACAATAGGAAAATATGCACAACCTGGCAATGTCGCGGATCAGAAGTAGATACAAAATTTGAGATTTGATATTTTCATTAGAGCAGAAGTGCGTGCAGATATTTTTGGTTCCTGATAAGCGACGTTTATGCAAGATCTCAGTTCTTAAAGAAATACCTTCTCGAACTTCTGTGCTCCTAATAGAAAATCCCTAAAAACTAAGAAATTTTGCACAATCTGGCAACGACGCACATTGGGAGCAGAAAATACCTCCTCACGTTTCTGTGATCCTGATAGTTTGGCGAAAAATCCTCCAATCTGACCAAATTTTGGTCAAAATCTAAATTTTCAGCACCTACAGTGAAAAATAAAACGCAAAATTGTATTTATGTATCAGGACCGCAGAAGTGCGAGGAGGTAAACTACTCCTGACAGTTTAATTTTGGTCAAAATCTTAATTTTCTGTACCAAAAGTGGAAATAAAATGCCAAATTTGCACCAAAAGTGAAATTAGAACGCCAAATTTGGACTTTTGTATCAGGAGCACAGAAATGCGAGGAGGTAAATTACTCCTGATATTTTATGCGAAACCTCGTCGGGATTCTGCTCTTGATAATTTTGGTCAAAATCTTAATTTTCTACACCAAAAGTGAAAAATAAAACGCAAAATTGTATTTGTGTATCAGGAGTGCAGAAGTGCGAGGAGGTAAAAGCTCCTGATAGTTTTGCGAAAAATCCTCGAATCTTTGCTGTCCAAATTTTGGTCAAAATCTTAATTTATTAATTAAACTATCAGGAGTAGTTTACCTCCTCGCACTTCTGCACTCCTGATACACAAATACAATTTTTCGTTTTATTTTTCACTGTAGGTGCATAAAATTGAGATTTTGTAACATTTTGGAAATCAGAAACGCGGAGACTTTCGCATAAGCTATCGGGAGCAGTTTACGTCCTCGCACTTCTGCACTCCTGATAAAAAAATCCAATTTTGCGTTTTATTGTTCACTGTATGTGCACAAAATTCGAATTTTGACCAAAGTTAGACAGCAAAAATTAAATTTTTCGTTTTACTTTTTTACTTTGGGTGCAAAAATATTAAGATTTTTACCAAAATTTTCAAAGCAGAAATTCGAGGAGTTTTCGCACAAATTATCAGGAGTAGTTTACCTCCTCGCACTTCTGCACTCCTGATACAAAAATCCAATTTTGCGTTTTATTGTTCACTGTAGGTGCAGAAAATTAGGATTTTGACCAAAATTTAGACAGCAAAAATCAAATTTTTCGATTTATTTTTTATTTTGGGTGCAAATATTAAGATTTTTACCAAAATTTTCGAAACAGAAATTCGAGGAGTTTTCGCACAAATTATCAGGAGTAGTTTACCTCCTCGCACTTCTGCACTCCTGATACAAAAATTCAATCTTTCGTTTTATTTTTCACTTTCGGTGCAGAAAATTGATATTTTGACAAACATTTTGGAAATCAGAAACGCGGCGCAAGTCCCCGGTTCGAATTTTGTATCAGGATTACAGAAATGCGAGGAGGTATTTTCTACTCCAGATAAGCAACGTTGTCAGATTGTGCAAGATTTCTTAATTTTAGGGATTTTTTATTAGGAGCACAGAGGAGGTATTTCCTTGAAAATTAAGAAGTTTTGCACAATCTGGCAACGTTTCTTATCAGGAGCACAAAATACCTCTTCACGTTTCTGCTACCCTAATAAAAATATCAAAAATCTGAAATTTCGAATTTTGTATCAGGATTACAGAAATGCGAGGAGGTATTTTCTACTCCGGATAAGCAACGTTGCCAGATTGTGCAAGATTTCTTAATTTTAGGGATTTTTTATTAGGAGCACAGATGTTCGAGGAGGTATTTCCTTGAAAATAAGGCAGTTTTGCACAATCTGGCACGTTGCTTATCAGGAGCAGAAAATACCTCCTCGCGTTTCTGTAATCCTGATTCAAAATTCGAAATTTCAGACTTTTGATATTTTTATTAGGGTAGCAGAAAAACGAAGAGGTATCTTCTGCTCCTGATATGCGATGTTGCCAAGTTGAAATAAATTTCCTAACTTTAAGGGAAATTTCTCCTCGAATTTGTGCTCCCCATATATGCGATGTTGCCAGATTGAATAAAATTTACTTCAACTAAAGAATATTAAATCTTAAGTTGTCCACACCAAACATGAAATAAAACCACACAAGATTCGGTCAACCGTTATATTTATTAACTCTATTATGGGAATAACATAATAAATACATCTTAAAGCACAAATAAAACGTGTATAAACAAATTTTCAGTGGCCCATCTTCCTCATCTTGCGTCGATTCTGTAAGGGCAACGTCGTAACATTATTGTTTATTTTGACAACCCCCTCGTGGACATCGATAATAGACAGAAGTTCACCGGCCTGCTCTCTTTCTTCGCCAATAAGGACCTAAGAACAAAAAATACGTTTAGGACAAAAAGTTTCAGGTATAAATGAATAGACAATAAGTAGTGATCTATACTTGCTTATTATTTGCCACTGGCCTTTGCTAAGCTGAGATAGTCAGATCCTTGTGTCTCTTTTGCCCCATTAAATTTATTATACTATCCCTCTCTGATTGCCTTAGCTCAGCTAAGACAAGTGGCAAATAAAAAAACACTAATGATCTTAAATGCTTAGGCCTCACCGGGCCCTTTGCACCCAACTCTTTATCCACACTTTACTCCAATGTTTTGTCATCGGATGTCAATGTTGTTTTTCCTAAGTATGTCACTCTTAGCTCATTGAACGCCAGGCACTCGCTAAGAATATGATAAGACAGTTTCATTCTCTCAGGCACCACCTTCATTTAGAGTCGTCACAGACTCATATCCTACAGAGATTACTCAGATTACCCTTAAGGCGGTAATGTCCAGTCAGTATACCAACTATGATCAGAAGATATTATCTATATATCGAAACAAGTTCCGTTGTGAGGCATACACTTGGATCTACTATGAGTACTATGTGATCCTTGGCCTGCCTCATTCCTGGAGCCCCCTCCAGCATTCTACAAACTTACTCCCAAATAAGGCTTTCAGTTCTCAGTCACCAGTGGCCCTTACGACAACGATGATGGGTTGAGGCCCGTTGGAATCATTTACTGACCCCATTCTCGCCGTTCCGTCCGATCCTCGTTCTCATTCTATACATCAACCTACTATCCCGCTACAAAAGCCTAGAACATCCCACTTTTCTCGCTCATACCTAGGGAGAGCTTAGGATTATTGAACAAATTGCCTGCCGATGTTTTCCCTTCCTCGTCCGACCTTCAATCCTTTAAACCCCGTATCAGTAGATTATATTTCCCTTCTCTTCAGACGTCCACGGTACGTTAGTGCTCGAAGGATTGAAGTCTACGTGGGTTGTCTCACATAAAAAAAATCGTTGAAAATGTGTAAAATAAATACGAAAAACAAACTTGTATCACTCTGTATGTAGAAAACTAAGCGTTTCAGGACCTATGAGAATAGCAACGTTTCTTCTTCTTTTGCGCTAAAGAATCACCTTTAAAATTTTGTCGGTGGAATTTTGCAATATCATGTGTATACCTTTAAAGCTGAAGAGGATTAGAAAATAACTAAATGAAAAACACAAACGAATAAAAATACATTTAATTCAAACACAAAGTTCATATTATACAGTAAAGATCACCTAACTGCAACTGCAAACATAGGAATCTTCAGGACGAATTTATCTACGGTCGTATTAACTACGGCGACGGTCGAAAACTATCGAGCTCTACCCGATCGCTGTAATAATACTTGCGTTCCCGCTCCCCACTACCGCAGATTTCGTCGAGCCGCCAGCCGCCGCCAATTCGTCAATACATCAGGTTTGTTATGATGATGATGTACGGGAACGCAAGTGGTACTGCAGCGATCGGGCACAGTTCGACTGTTTTCAGCCGCCACCGCAGTTAATACGACCACAGATAAATTAGCCCTGAAGATTCCTATGTTCGCAGTTAGGTGATCTTTACTGTCTAATTAAAAATATATAATCCTGCATAAATATTTTTAAATATTAAGTAAAATAATTTTAAAAAGGACTACTGTGCAAGAAGTTTCAAATTGAAGCCTTATTACATTACTGATATCTAAAAAGTGAAACGTCGCATGTTCCAACTAATCCAGCCAACTTACTGTTTTGAATAAAGAAATTTCGTTAGAGATAGAGATTTAAATTATGGACTATTTTTCCCAATTTAAATTGTGGTGGCATTCTATAAGGCACAGAAAAATAAAATTTATAAACCTACCGGGTCAATTTAAAATACGGCTGAGCCCGGAGCAAGCTTGGCTTGATTCTTTATTGGAGAGTTTTCACACGGAACTTGCACTTTAAAAAAAATATAATTGTTTTTGGTTTTAAAAAATAAATTGGATCATTAAATATAACTCTAGGTAGGTCACTGACCAAATGACCTTATGGACCCTGTCACATTACAGGTGTCCAATTAGTTTAATTCTTGATTAAATCGTTTGTGCAACTGGGCGCTATTCTAAAAGTTTGATTCCTTCTTAAACTACTAAGCTACTAGGCTAATAAACCTAAGGTTTAATAATCTAGTTCTCTCGGTTCCGGTTTAATAGATGCCTTGTTATGCAGCTTTTTATGAGAATTCATAATATTCAGCCTGTCATGTCTAAAACTACAAAATTCACACTTCAGACCCTCCGTCTTAAAATGGCACTGGATATGATTAATAAAGCTCTTAGTTTTTTGTTTACTACGATGCGGACAGTGCCCGCAAAGGAACGGATTATTCATCTGATCTATAGTCTGGTGCTTCGACATGTGACGTTTAACATAAGCTGGTGATTGGAAGAGTAAGTTGCATACGGGACACCTCGGTTCGCCTTTTCTTCGAGTCTTGCTTTGTTCGGCTTTTTCTCTGTCGTCGTTGTGTAGTCTTTTATGTTTGGTTATCATTGGTTTGGACGAGTGGGCGAAAGAACACCAAGGGCACTGAAAATAAATATGAAGGTATACGCATTAGATTAAGAGTCAGCGACCGCCAGACATACGATATTATAGTATCAAGCCTAAGATTTTTTTCTTTAGGTGTACTAATATAGTAGGTAAGAACGTTTGAATGCTATGAAATTTGAGTCAGGGGGATTGGGCAGATAACAGATACTATAGGTATATAAAAATGTAAGAGTAAAATGTTAAAATAACAAATCCGATTTTTTAATACGGTCAACAGGACAATATTATAAAGTCATATTAACAATTGCCAGACGCTTTTCACGAGTCAACTTCCACCAGACGCTTTTAAGCTATATAAATAATCGTGGCATTTACGTTATAGTTTCAAATCTGAATTTTATATATGTTATTCGGGCGACTGTTTAATTGTCCGAGCAGCCAGACCCATCCGAAGGGTCTAACCTCCCCCCAGACGTAGTAAATGGTCAGCCGTTAGGGCGAGCGTCAGGACATTACTTGTGCAAGTGAATGTAAGTGAGAGCATTAGTTGGGTTTAGGATAGCCTTCTCAAAAAGATCCTTTTGTGACGGGTATGACGTACTCAAAGACAGAAGTTCTAGCAGCAGTGTTGTTAATTGGCGGATAAAAGTCCGATTTTCGGACTTTGGTTCAAGCTTCGGATATTTAAAATAATAACACCTCAAATGTGGATAGTATTCTATTCAGATTTTAAAAGCTAACAGTGTTAAATACTTGGGAATAATGTTTGATAGTAAATTAAATTGGGATTTACATGTAGATTACTTAATTAAAAAATTAAGAAGTTTGCTACCAATATTCAAAAATGTTAAAACCTTTTTGGATATAAAACACTTGGAAACATTGTATTATGCATTAGTCAAAACTCATTTGAATTACGGGATTTTAAGTTGGGGAGGAATAAGTAGAATTTTAGTGAAAAAAAGTATTACAAAAAAGATTTCTAAAAATTATACTTAATAAAGACTATTTTTATCCTTCAAAGGAATTATATTCAGAAACCAAAAAAAATTACGTTAGGCAAATATACATTTATAATATTTTAATAGAAATTTTTAAAAATAAAAATCTAATACAATTTAAAATCCATAACTATGACACGCGTCATAAAAATGAAATTTCCAGCATAAAAGAATTATAAATATTTATGTTTTTATTTAAACGATTATTTACCAGTAAATATTAAAATAATTGTATCATTGAAAAAATATAAAATTGAAATAAAAGCTTGGATATTAACAACAAACGATTTACAGAAATTTTTGGAATTACTTTGATATTATTTTGTTATCAATATAAAAATTATTTATTTTTCTCTAATGATCTTAAATTATCTCTCTCTTGTCCTCCAAAATAAATTTGTAGGTATGTATTTGAATATATTATATTTTTCAATTCAATAATTTATATAATTAAATAATTTAATGTTAAATATAAGATTTGTCCCCAACAAGTACGTCTTCGGGGGTTTTATCAAGATTATTTATAATATATAATTTATATATTGTATATATATATATATATATATATATATATATATATATATATATATATATATACACACTTTTATTTTACCAGATTAAAAATTTGGCCCTACTTTAAATCATGCTTTGCCAAATATCAGCCAAACCGTATAAGATATGAAGAAAGTACAATTGATGAAAAAGTTAAGATAAACCAAAAAGTTGTTTTTATACAAAAGGATAATGTGTCGGATCAAAAAAAGTTCGGGGACTCAAAATGGTTGTGACCCCCAAAAAAATACCACCCTGTGGATAGTTCTAAATGGCAATAGGTTAATTCTGTAGGTACTTTAATATGCAACACACGTGCTCATTTTGAATAAATAATTCTTAAGCGCGCATAAAATAAATAAGAAAAACCGAAGAAAAAATTACAGTTTAACACGCTGTATCTTGGAAACGAAACGTTTCCGGAACTATATTATTTGGAACTTTTCATCATTTTTGGTCAAGGAATCACCTGTCTGTACAATATTAAAACACCCTGTATATTGTTGAATTCGTGCTTCAATGATTTGAAACCCTACACGAAGCACCTAATTTACCTAAAATCAACCCTCATTTAAGTTTTTATACTTCCAGTCTATAATTGGGCCACCACACTCTATCGCTGTGCTAAATTTCAAATTTTTACGTCGAAGAGTTTCAGAGAAAATCGCCTGTGACAGTCGGACGGAAACAATTTTCGTTTTATTGAATTGTCTGATAAACCCAACTAATGCTTTCACTTGCACGGGTAATTCACGCTCGCACTAACGGCTGACCTTTTACTATGTCTGGGGGGAGGTTAGACCCTTCGGATGGGTCTGGCTACTCGGATAATATCGTTAAATAGTCGCCCGAATAACATATATAAAATTTAGATTTGATACTATAACTTAAATGCTACAGTTATTTATAGAGCTTAAAAGCGACTGGCAGAAGTTATGACCCGTGAAAAGCGTATGGCAATTGTTACCTATACAATACTATCCGGAACATATTAAAAAATCAGATTTGTTATTTAAACGATTTACTCTTACATTTTTATATACCTTTAGTACCTCTTACCTGCCAAAGCTCCCCTGACTTACGCTTCATAGCATCCAAACGTTCTTACCTACTATAGTGTACACCTACAGAAAAAATCTTAGGCCCGATACTATAACGTATGTCCTAGGCCCGATACTATAATGTATGTCGCTGGCTCTTAATCTACAACAATTCATCCACCGATCGACTCTTTAATGGGGCTAAAATCGGCCAATCAGGTTCTCGTGTGCTCACACGGATGGGCGGTGCTTCACAACAGCCAATGAATATGAATATTTGTGAAGCAATTCAGAGCAGATATTAGAATATATAGATGTAGATTAGATATAGAGAAAGAACATGAGAGAGACATAATTATTGATCTCACCGTTGTAAAATGGGTTTCTGTCATCATTCTCAAATCAAATTGGATACGGAATAGTTGTAATAAGTTTCTTTAATCAAGGAAACATGATTACTTTGGCGACCATCACCCTTATCAACGTTACTAAACATACCTTCAATGCGCCTTCGCCATTATGATATTTAACGTGGCCCACGAGGTCTATTTTATCTTTACACGTAAAGGGACACTCGGCACAACTAATCCGTCTGTCCTTGAAAGTTTGGTGAGCG
The DNA here is from genome assembly GCA_963971165.1 of Philopedon plagiatum. NCBI lineage: Eukaryota > Metazoa > Arthropoda > Insecta > Coleoptera > Curculionidae > Philopedon > Philopedon plagiatum. The sequence continues at coordinate 98,391,525 of OZ020193.1, forward strand.
GTCAAGTGCCGGTCCAGATGTGCCTTGGTCATCGTCTTGTACGAGCACTTCGGACACGAATGGAGAGGTTTCTGCAGTTTAGGATCGTAGTCCGGGATTGGCTTATCTTTGCCAAAGTGAAGTTTAAGGTGCTCTTTTATCCTGCGACAAAAAGAAAAGATTTTTTATAATATTTCACTTGGCAGTTAGTACTGAAAAATTATACAGACCTACGACAATCTTTCGAAACTATTATTCGAAAAATGCCTAGGCTTAGAAACCTAAGCCTCAGCGAACCTCAAGAAATTTAAGTCAACCTAAAAAAGGCACCTACAGGCAAACCTACAGGTTTGCTCAGCTAAAATATTTAAGAATGCCTCAGATTTTTTCCGAATGTAAGGAGAACTATAACCAAAACTATAAAACTATAACAATCCTGTCGGGTGCTGCAAGAGTGTGTAGAAGTTGGCGGCTTTCATGTTAAATAAAATCTTTGGAAATAAAACTTTTAGTAATTTAACTAACACAGAATTTTTAATTATTTTTTCTGAAATTTTGGATTATCACTAAAAAAGTAATTCTAATCAACTTCCTTAAGTGGCATTTTTCTCAAACATGAAAAATAAAGGTAGTTTAGGATTTAGGTCAAGTTTATATTTTTGAAGTTATTGACCTCCTTGTGTAAAAAAAGAAATTTTTTTATAAAGAATAACTTTTTGTCGAAAAACTTAAAATTAGGCCTATTTGTGGTATAGGTAATCCCATCCAGGGATACGCTGCATATACATAGGTATGTATGTATATATAAAACGTTCTTATCACGAAATTAAATTATCTATCCCAAAATTATAGTATAGTTTTGTATTTTCAATGCCGTTTTTTTCCCCAAAAAGTAAAATAAATCTGAAATAAATTCTTTAAGAATGTATTTGTAAGTTGTGGGCAATTAGTAAAAAAGCTTTACACCAATAAGAAGTTCCACAGAACATCAAAATTGCAATTATCACAAATATACCAGTTCTTCAGAAATTCTTGCCAAATGAGAAAGAAATATGTAGTTAAAACTGAAAGATACATTTTTCAGTTTATTTCTAATCCAGGGATTTATTTATTTACCTACGTAGTCGTATTAGTCACCACTTCTCTTTTTAAGATTAAGTTATAGTTATTACTAACATTTCTATTTGTTCTAAACTTCAATTTATTAATCTAGTTTACTTGTAACAATTTTCAGACAAAGGTAATATAATAAAAAGAAAAACAATTATTGCTAATTGCATCACTAATTTTTGTTATCATTATCGATTAATGTGCGCGATAACGCTTGACAAAAAACGTTACTTAGTTTTTTCTTTAAGGGTCCAAAATGTGATTCATCTAATAAGTATATCCCTTATCTTAATGGAAGTCAAACTTTTTTGTATATAATATACCAAGTCTGCAACTAAAATCTGTATTGTAAACTTAATTCTTCATATGTGTAGATAGACATATTATAGAAAACATAATAAAAAAATGTGGCCCAAACTTTTGGTATTTTCGGCTTTCGCATTTTTCTTAGTGCAGGTAACTATATTTTTAAATATGGGTAATTCTACGATTTTTTTGCATGGCAATTGAAACAAAGTGCTAAATATATTACAAAACCATTTATGAAATAAACTTTATTTGTAAATCACATTGTTTTCGATAATGTGCGATAAGTTTTCAAAACAAAAGAATTATAGAATTTCCGCAAATCAAATTTTTATCGGTTAATTTCATTTTCGAAATGTTTGTGACATGTGCAATAAACTGCTATATAATAAAATCAAATTTTAGATAGCCGTATAATACAAACATTTCAGCAACAAAAGTAGATATTCCTTATTATTTTTCTAAATACTGTAATATTCAGATTTGTCCTGCACTTTATACGTCTCCTCCCTTCATTTTAGCAGCCGATATTTTTGTTTAAATATATATATATATATATATATATATATATATATATATATATATATATATATATATATATATATAATAAATGTAAATGCGAAGATTTACTTCTTCGCTAGTGCAGCGAAAAGGCCGTGAATGAAAAATAAAAATAATATATATATATATATATATATATATATATATATATATATATATATATATATATATATATATATATATATATATATATATATATGTATGTATATATACCAGAGTGAGGTGTTGTGTTTTCAGTATAAATTAAAACTCGTGAACTAAAGCATAGTGATCTTAGTATCTACCCTGGAATGTCTAATTTTTATTAATTACTTGTTCTATTTAATTTTACACAAAATTGTCCTTAAAAAGTGAAATAGTCAGCGTGTTTAAGTGAAAACATAATGTATCTTTTTTATATTAACTATATTGCCTCCTGCCATATCTTTCCTAGTATGTGGTGTATAAGAACTTATCAGGGAGACACAGTTATGATTGAAAAATTTTAAGGTGTTGAAATCTTGGCTCCCTTGTTTATGTTAGACCGATAATTTATTTTAATTTATTAAATTGAAATGCGAAATTTTGACCTTATTTATGTAGTATTTAAGGGACAATTGAGGATCTCCATTCAATAAGGGGACATGCGCTCGGCCCGGCCCGACCGGACCCTACCCAACCCTGAATGTATGTAAATCCAACCTTTGTGCGTAGAATTTTAGAAACAATGAAAAAACAATACCTTAACGTTGGTTCTGAGCAAACTTCCAGCGGGAAAGTTGTTCCTTATAGTCTAAAGAACAATCGTGCGAAGGCATGAGATATTTTGACGAAAAATAAACAAATTAGAGCAGGTTTAATCCAGCGTTGCGCGCCGCGCGTACATTTCGATGCGTGCGTAGTAGTAGTTTGAACATTACAGAAGATAATTTGACGTTTAAAAGATGACACAATAATTGTAAAAAAGTGTTACAAGAATAAAAATTGTTTTATTAAAATTATATTATCGAATAGAAATTTTTGTTAACACAATAAAGCATTTTAATATAAAGGATTTTTTAATATGAAACATTATAGCATTCATTTTTAAAACGCAGGAAATTCATGCATCATAATCATTTCACTTTTTTGGGCTTACTGCCTGTAACAGCTGTGTTTTGAAAAAGGTTTTCATAAAATCTGCAACCTTCAGGACTAAGATATTTAACCAAAGTTTTCAAATCATTCAGTTGTTCGCGAGAAATTCCGACATCTTTAGCAAGCGCCGATTTTTCTACATTTTCAAAAGTGATTACTTTCTCGAGAATAATAGTTGCGTGATTTCATTATAACTGGAAAAGACGTCAATGTGGCCATGTGCAAAATAATTAATTTTCACCACTTTTTACAATTTAGAAAAATCGTCGCTTGCTAAAGATGTCGGAATTTCTCGTGAAAAACTGAATGATTTGAAAACTTGGTTAAATATCTTAGTACTGAAGGTTGCAAATTTTAGGAAAACCTTTTTCAAAACACAGCTGCTAAAGGCAGTAAGCCCAAAAAAGTGAAATGATTATGATGCATGCTTTTCCTACGCTTTAAAAATTAATGCTATAATGTTTCATATTAAAAAAATTCTCTGTATTAAAATGCTTTGTGTTAACAAAAATTTATATTTGATAATATACTTTTAATAAAACAATTTTTATTCTTGTAACACTTTTTTACAAGCATTGTGTATATTTTAAACGTCAAATTATCTTCTGTAATGTTCAAACATTACTACGTACGCATCGAAATGTATATACACGCGGCGCGCAACGCTGGATTCAACCTGCTCTAATTTGTTTATTTTTTGTCAAAATATCTCGTGCCTTCGCACGATTGTTCTTTAGACTATAAGGAACAACTTTCCCGCTGGAAGTTTGCTGAGAATCAACGTTAAGGTATTGTTTTTTAATTGTTTCTAAAATGCGACGCATAAAGGTTGGATTGCATATATATTCAGGGTTGGGTTGGGTCCGCCGGGCCGGGCCGAGCGCATGTCCCCTTATTGAATGGGGCTCCTCAATTTAGAAAAATGTAAATATAAACGTGGCGAAATTGAAAACTACGGTTCTGAAGCTTTAAAATAAAGGCACCAGTAAATGTCAATAACGGACACTGGAGATGTTTATGACATTGCATTAAAACTATTTTCAGGTAAAATAGATAAAAGCTTTTAAAAGGTTTATAGTTATTAATTTAACTATTATTTTCTAGAAAATATGCTTCCTAAAAATATTTTCCTAATTAATATATACTATTATATTAGTATCATATTATATTAATATATAATATGATACTAATACACACGATACAGGTTGTTGATTTAGTGAATATACATATCTTAAAATTCACAGCTGTTTTTCAAAACAATTAGTCCGTAAGTGCCCAAAGTTTTATGGGTTCAAATAAATTTGGTTTTCTTTGAAAGTAATGCCTATCTGACAGATCCCGGACAATAAATAGTTTGAATTATTACCTATTGCCGGAACCACTGTGCACCGGAAAGGCATGGGTCTTTTTATGGCAAATAACTGAGGAACAACAATATTAGGAAAACTAAAACAAAGGGAACTCCTTTTAAAGAGAACTGTTGTCAACTTCCAAAATGTATTACCTACACTGTATCTTCTATTTTTAGGGTAAGCCCAGAAATGTTATTCATGGTCAAGTTTCACAAGAACCTATCCACGACACCTTAAGCAACACGCAAGAATGGTTAAGTTTATCTGCAAGGGAAATAAAAAATGAGGTACAAAAACTGGAAACGCATATTTCTGGAATAGTTGAAACTAAGAAGAAGGTATGGACCAACACAATTAAAAAGTTGAACCAGGATGTTGATCAACTACTTCGTGTGATTAAACTTGTTATGGAGGAAGCTGCAAACGAAGGTAATCAATCATCTGTTATTTTAATATTTTTTGAACTGGTTTCCAAATGATGTTCAGGTTGCAACTTGTAAAAACACAAAAAAACATGTGGTTCATTAAAAAGAGCAAAATTTGATTTTGTACAATTACAACTAATAATCTCTTCACAAACCAAAGCAATCCATCTTTTTTACAATTAGTAATTGTTATTTTCAGATGTTGATATATCACACTGCGTTGGTAAGAGCATGACTACTATACAAACAGCTGCAATAACCCTAGAAAAAAATATGGCATACTATACGAAACACAGGCTCGAAAAAGCAGTGCAACAGATGAATAATAATATTATCTATTTTCATAGCAAACTTACTAAAGTAGAAAGCTATTTAGCAGAAGCGGAGAAATGCAAATTAAATCATATGGAGCAAGCCGCCTGCTCTGTTGGACTTTCAAGACAGTTATCAAAATTGGAGTCGGAAATTCCAAAGAAAATTAATGATATAACTGCAGCTGGTCTATACCATGAAAATACAGTAAGTGACTTAAGGAAGTATACTGAAGCACATTTAATGGAGTTTTATAAGGACAACTTAAAAAGAGTATATAAACTAATTGCTTGTTCAAACACTAAACTGCCAACGCCGTTTCCTATACCTTCTGCGTCTCTCAGGACAGGAACGACTTCTTCAGGTACGCCCACTGAGACGACTCCTTCAGGCACGCCCACAGGAAAGACTTCATCAGACCTAACGACAGGAACGACTTCTTCAGGCACGCCCACTGGAACGACTTCCTCAGGTACGCCCACGGGGACTACTTCCTCAGGTACGCCCACGGGGACGACTTCTTCAGGTACGCCCACGGGGACTCCTTCAGGCACGCCCACTGGAACGACTTCGTCAGACCTAACAACAGGAACGACTTCTTCAGGTACGCCCACGGGGACGACTTCTTCAGGTACGCCCACGGGGACGACTTCTTCAAGCACGCCCACTGGAACGACTTCTTCAGGCACGCCCACTGGGACGACTTCTTCAGGTACGCCCACTGGGACCACTTCTTCAGGCACGCCCACGGGGACGACTTTTTCAGGTACGCCCACGGGGACAACTTCTTCAGGTACGCCCACGGGGACAACTTCTTCAGGTACGCCCACGGGGACGACTTCTTCCGGCACGCCCACAGGAACGAGTCCTTCAGGCACGCCCACTGGGACCACTTCTTCAGGCACGCCCACGGGGACGACTTCTTCAGGTACGCCCACGGGGACGACTTCTTCAGGTACGCCCACGGGGACTTCTTCAGGTACGCCCACGGGGACGACTTCTTCAGGTACGCCCACTGGGACCACTTCTTCAGGCACGCCCACTGGGACCACTTCCTCAGGCACGCCCACGGGGACGACTTCTTCAGGTACGCCCACGGGGACGACTTCTTCAGGCACGCCCACTGGGACCACTTCTTCAGGCACGCCCACTGGGACCACTTCTTCAGGCACGCCCACTGGGACCACTTCCTCAGGCACGCCCACGGGGACGACTTCTTCAGGTACGCCCACGGGGACGACTTCTTCAGGCACGCCCACTGGGACCACTTCTTCAGGCACGCCCACTAGGACCACTTCCTCAGGCACGCCCACGGGGACGACTTCTTCAGGTACGCCCACGGGGACGACTTCTTCAGGTACGACCACGGGGACAACTTCCTCAGGTACGCCCACGGGGACGACTTCTTCAGGCACGCCCACTGGAACGACTCCTTCAGGCACACCCACTGGAACGACTTCTTCAGGCACGCCCACAGGAACGATTCCTTCAGGCACGCCCACTGGGACCACTTCTTCAGGCACGCCCACTGGGACCACTTCTTCAGGCACGCCTACTGGAACGACTTCATCAGATCTAACAACAGGCACGAGCCGTCGGCGACGCCTGCCAGGCGTCTCTAATATTTTGTTTTAAGCAGATTATTTTTGACAAAAATTAAATTACTTAGTAATCTAAAACATTGATACTTATCATTTTATTATATTTATTACTTTTATGTATTTGTACGGTATGTAATTAGAAGTTGAAAAAGGAATTAAATAATATATCTTATCGGTAGCTTATTCTCCAGCAGACCAAGAACCACCTAAATAAAAAACTATTTAAAAATGTAAACTTCTGGTTTTATTATAACTGCGAATTAAGAAACTGTCACTTTACCAAAAGTTGGGTTATGAAAGGAAAATTACCTAATATATTTTTGGCGGTTTTCTTTACAGTGGTTTATTTTAACAACATGAAACATGTGAACGTTTTAGCTACCATTTAAAGTATGTCTTCGTAATAGCATCCTATACAGTGAATTGCCACTTGAAGAACGTCGACGTATTATATGGCAACGGGACGGAGGGCCTCCCCATAATATAATTGGGGTTCGCAATTTTTTTAACCATCAGTATAACGAATGGATCGGTAGATATGGAACGTTAGATTGGCTTGCAAATAGCCAAGACCTCACACCTTTAGAGACATTTCTTTGGGGTCATTTGAAAAATGTCGTAAACAGCAATCATAATGAAAATATTGAAGAAATTCAGAGGAAGGTAAGAAATGAATTAAGAAATCTGAACGAAAATGATGCTGAAAGTATTATAAACACATTTCAGAGGCATGAATGAAAAGTGCGAAGAATTAAATGGCGGACATGTTGAGAATTTCTTTTCATATTTATTCACCAATGTTAACATGAATCTGTTTATGTTATTTGTTATTGCAACTGGTTATTGCTTTTAAATATTAATAACTAATAAAAATCAACATTTATTGTTTAATAGAATAACTCATTTTGCATAAAAATTTAATTATAAATTAACGGTGGCTAAAGTATTATTGTCAACGTTGACATTAACTTGGACTTACCTACGAAGAAAATTTAACAAGGCAGCAGGTATTTCGTCGGCAACCTGGATAGTTACGTTTAAAGTATATTTATGCGAAATAATTTTTAATTTGAAATGTTTCAAAAATGATTGAAAACCCGCATAGGGTATGTTATATAAAATATGTCTAGAACTTCTCCTAGAATTCAAAAATAAGATAAAAATCAAACCCTCCAAATTAAAATAAGCGAGAAAATCGACGTTTTATACTATATTTTTTTGTATGCGATGCTCAATCGTTTTGCCGATAAGATATGAATGATCCATAAAAATCCGCAAAACTTTCATATTTAACATTTTTTCCCATCTTTAAAAATAAGTTAAAAGGTGTGTTCACTTTTATTTGGATATCCCTGTACAGTCGGTAACAAAAGTGCATGTTTTTTTTTAACTGTCGTGACGTGCATTTTAGTATGGAGTTCGTGTCTAAAGTAAAAGGTAGTGTTATCTGGTGAAAGTCGTGAAATTTTGACAAATATTATTAATTTTATGCGCTAAGAAGCTGAAGCGAATAAACCCATCAAGAATTTAAAAAATGTTCAAGAGCGTGTTTCAACTGCTACCGGCGTGTGTTTTCGCAGAGTTCGAACTATATTGAGTGAGATGAGAAAAGCGGAAAATGGCGAGTGCTCTTCATTTTTAACTTCTAATAAAAAAAGTAGAAAATCATTGAGTCATTGCCAGGCTTCAATAATAAGAGCGGTAGCAATTTATTATATGCATCACGTAACTTACCGAATTAAGAGTTGTAATTAGTACCTACCATAAATAGAATTACCAAAATTTCCAGAAACTATTTATGATACCACTCATAATCACATTTCAACCCCTTTAACACAAAATAATTTGTCTCTATTCTTTATCAGAATTAAGCAAGCAGAATCCAGGAACAAAATTGCTGTTGACTGTTACCTGTCTTAAACTAATTTATGCTAAATTAATGATTAGGAAGGATAATCTTATTTAAACGATACCGAATATTGCAAAGAAATTATGTCATTTTAATTTTGTCGCTGAAAGTACTTTAAACCAAAGCTGAAGGCGCTTAATATTGCCATTTCTGTTATCAGAATGCCAATCTCACTTCCTTATCCGCGCAAGTATGAACTTTTTTAGGGGCAAAACTGTGTGGTCTGTAGGAGCTAGGGCTTGCAATCCCGGACGTATATTTGGATCTCAGGATTTTCGGGATCGAAGAAATAAAATTCCAGGATCCCGGGATTGATCCCGAAAAATTGTAACAATAATAAAGGTAAATTTAGTTTCATTTATAATATTGTAATTTTAAAATAACAACAAAACAAAGTTTATGCAGAGGACACATAAAAGTATAAGGAAAACTAATTTAAATTCTTATACATACATAAGTACTTAAATAAATCTCCAGGGTTGCCATGTCACGCGTTAAACATGGTTTTTCATAAAAATACTGCGTTAATTTACTTAGGTTTTTTTTTAAACAAATTTTATAATTTATTTATTCCGGGATTTAAGTGTCCATTCTCGGGATTTTTCGAGACTAAATTTTTCACGGGATCCCGGGAGTCGTTGCAAGCCCTAGTAGGAGCGTAGGTTAAGCCACTGGCAAGAACCTTATTACCTGCATGCATAAGGACTCCTATAAGTACAATGAGGACATTCATAACCATCTTTCATTTGATGACGCTTCATATGTTTCTTTAAGGTGTTCGGCTCCAACGCTTTGAATGGGCATTCTTCACAATAGCTCCATTTTATCTGTTCTTCGGGTGTGTGGTGCCTTATCTTATGTTTAAAGAGAGAACCATCGTGCTTTGTAGCGTAGGAACATTGTTTGCAGCTGCAAAAAAATCAACTTTAAATTTTTACATTTTCTGTAATACCCATCCAGAAGCTAGGTTATTAATAAAAAACTCTTTTTCACTAAATTCGAATTTTGATAGCATCGCTTTTTAATATTTTAAATCTTTTTTGGAGGAGATAACAAAAATAAACCTTCTTAAGAATTATCGCAAAAGTTGTACTTATGTCACAACATCTACATGCAGACAATGTTGACATGTCTTTTAAAGGAAGATAGATTAATAGTTAAATACGATATATCGGCAAAGATGCAAGTGACAATACTGTTTATTTGTTGAAATGCATTTCAAAAAACGAAAACTGTGAATGGTCTTAGCTGATATCGAATGCAGGCGCGGCCCGTCCATAAGGTCATTTAGTCAATGACCCACCTAAAATTTTCAGTGATCTACCTAATAATTTATTTTTTATTTTTTTAAAACCAAAAAAGAATCTTTTGTTTCAAAGTTATATGCGAAAATACCCCAAGAAAGAATCAAGCCAAGCCATCGTCAAAGGATATCCAAGCTTGCTTCGGACTGGGTCATATTTTAAATTGATCTTATAGGTTTATATGGACGATATAAATTCATTAAAAGTAAGAGAGAAACAGACATACGCGCTTTAGGAAGTTAAAAAGAGACACAATTGGTCGACGGCCCACCAATAGTATCTGGCCACTCCCACTATCGAAATTCTCTCAAACCGCCCCCTAAAATATACTATTTCAAAACATTTGGTTCGGAAAAAGAAAAACTAATTAGGTACCTAATATGCGCATTGTATTTGCATTGTATTAATAATATTAATTAGTGATTAAACATAAAAAATTATAAATACGATTTCTGTCAGGCCAGCGCTAGGCATCAAATTTAACGGTATCGGACCGATTTTCTTACATAACCAGCGTAGTCAAAGAGGTACAATCTCAGCGAGTTGATCAGACGATCGCGGGTTCGAAACTGTGTTGGGGCAAGAACTTCTTTTTAAATTTTTTGTTATTTAAAAAATTAGATCGGCTCTAAAAGGTGTATTGGCAACAAATTGTTCCTCGATGAAATATTTTTAAAATTGTTGGCAATCTCATATTTACTACAGCTTACAGCCTGGACGTGCGTAGACAAATGTCGTATTACTATGTCTAGTCGGCAGCATTGTATTTATTAAAGAAAACGAAGTTTCGACAGCGTTCCTAATTTTATTTTACGAATAATCATACTTTTAGCTCCGAATTTTGTTGTTTATATTCTGGACGTTTAGTACAAGGCGCGACATCTATTGAGGAGATTCTAAACTTATCACAACGGAAGCCGCTAAAATCTACTAATTTAGAGTATTAAAACACAGAAAAAAAAGCCATAAACAAAAAAGTGATACTAAAAGTTATAAACATGAAAAGTAGTAATGTTCAATATTCTGCAGTACCTATTTTATGATTTTTGCAGTGTTTATTTGTAGGTAACTAATTTCTTGGCACATTATTAAAAAACCTTTCTTAATTAAAAAAGTGTATTTTGCTTGTTTCACTAGTTGACCACAAAATTTTGACCCACCTGTAAAAAAACTCACGGGCCGCGCCTGATCGAATGTCGAAGCGCATGCGGACACATCTTTTTTGCATTTTTATAATGGTTCAGTTTTTGTTTTACATTGGCACCGGATCAGTTGTATTAATTACAATAGTAACATCACGTGTCAAAAATTCTGAGCAAAAATATTAAAAATATTGAATTTACGAACTTAGCCAACGAGCGACTGTTTTCGACCATTACTGCAATGTCGCCACATCAAAATTCCCTAAAAATACAGCAAATTATTCAACCTTGAGGCTGTACCTACCTGTAAATACCTGTCAGAAACTTGTTGTGAAGTCGTAAATGACGCGTAAGATTCTTTTTGTGATCGTGCGAAAAAGAACAGTACTCGCACTGAAAAGTTCCCTTATTCTTATGGTGAGCCATGTGCTTTTTCATAAGATTGTTAGTTGCCGTTTTAAAGGCACACTCTGGACATTTTTTCCATTTAAAAACCCCTTCCTAAAATAATAGTAAAGTTGTACATATAATTCCAGACGACCGGAAAAATTGCTGAACAACCAAGTAACAAAAGCAAAGTTTAATAAATCAGTTAAAATATAAATGGGCTTATCCACCTTTTTTTTTATTTCATAATACAAAAGTAAAGTAAAGATATTTGAATAAGACAAAACCTAACTAACCCTAATCTATGGACAAAACTGCACGGATAAATAATCGCCAAGACAATCAATTATCATATTTTGAAAGTATTTCCAATGTTTTAATTTCCGGTATTCTTGTTTAAGTGTAAAATTTTTCAATTCTTGATTCAAGCTCTGTATTTATAAACAAATTCTAAAAAATTAAAAAGTAAGTATTGTAATCTCTTCCTGAGACCACTATCTACGAATTCTGTGAGGGGTGTATTCATAGGCTTCTTATTTTTTTTGTTAAGGCAAATTTTCAGTTGTCTGTTTTACCTGGGTTTGCTTGGGAATAGGAAAATCAATCATAATTTTTTATAATTTTTCAATTTTAAAAATAATACAGTATAGTTATCACTGATTGGTTTTACAAAAACTTTAATTTTTTAGTGAGTTTTATTGGCATAAATTTGAAGTATATTCGGTTGCTCAACTGCTGAAAGTGTATGAAAAGACGGAAAATTTTACTGCTCGGCCAATGACCATTGCCGAGTACTCGGTACTTATTTATTAAAAATGCGAACTAACTGAATATTGTAACTTACGGTATTAGAATGGTATCGTTGATAATGCACTCTAAATTGACTGGAATGACTGGTATCGAAGGTACACCCAGGGCATCGGTAAACACACTTATATGAAAGATATCTTAAATTGTGCGATTTTCTGTGGGATTCTTTCTCATCCCTAGTTTTGACGCCCCTTGCGCATACGGTGCATGTAAAATAGGCTGCATCTCTCATCAGCTTTTTTCTGCTTTTTCTAAAAATAACCCTCAAGTTAAAATAGTAGTAATATACCAATAAAATTACATTTATACAATGAAACCCACATAAAAATATTTTTGAAATAATTGGTAAATATTTGTTGGGCGGTAAATAATAACTTACTCATTGGGATCACAATCCTCCCCATTTTCTTTCCTTCTTTTTTTATTTGGACGCATTTGTTTTTCTGTTTCCCAGTCTGAATCTTCATCAACGGAACTCCCAAACTCGTTCGGAGCATATTCACTGCCACTATCACTATCATCTGCTTCCTTTATTTTCATATCTATTTTTTTTCTCTCTCTATGTGATACAGGATTATTTTGACTACCTCCTAAAAAGTTTTTAAATATAAAGAGGTAACCTACATACCATCAATGATTTCTTATATTTTAAGGATGTACCTACACTTGATATAAATAGGATATTTTATTTCTATAATGCCGCATGTATATCAACTGTATATCAATAGAATATAATATCCATAGCTTGTTATGTGGGATGGATATGAGCAAGGATTAAAAGGAAATCAAATTAATTGTATTTCCTTCCAGAATTGAATTTTAATCAACAAAATTGTTATTACAAGGACACTCAAGCAGTATATGAACTTTTTTTTATCAAAAATCATCCCCGATAAACCATAGCCGTTTGAAAGTATTCCATACAGTGTGGTCCAAAACGCTTGCCACAAATGGAAAAAGGTGTTTCTTAATGATTTAATGCAATTATTACGAAAAGTTAGTGCATACCTAAATATAAAATTAACCATCATCTGAATAGTAAAAAACAAATAGCATAGTACAGGAAAGAAACAACAAGTGCAAGCTACACTTGCACAATTAGTGCTCCGTGCCCTCAGTCCCCCACTTAACCTAAGCAAACCTGGGCCGCCCGACCTCCGCCCATCTGCCGCGCTACCCGCCGCAGACGGCACCAACGCCGTATCACATAGCGTATGCGCGGAGCATTGAAAAACGTGTAAGAACAAATTGTTCCTTACATCGCGAGAAATATTTTTAGTCTACAAACTTTTTCTCTAAAACCAGTGGTTCAACAGTTATAAGGAAATAAACAATTAACTTGTTAATAACAATTCGTGCTACGTGCAATCGTGCTACAATTTTTAAATGCTGATAATTTTAGCTCAATCTACACCTCATTCTCAATGTTCATGATTTTTTTCAGATTTTTCTGAGCGATTCTTTTGGTGATAACGGTGGGGGACAGCAATTTTAAGCATTTTCCCCCGAAAAATGATTTAAAAAAGGCATACAAATGCATAAAAAAAATAAAAATTAAAAACTAATAATATGAGTTTTATAAGCCACATTCCTTTTTGAGAACAAAAATTACCTGCGGTCCATTTGAAGCTTTTCTTGTTTTTCTCTGGACCTCGATAAAATTTTTAAAAAGTATCCGGACCCCACAAGAAATTACTTGCCGACCCCTGCGCCAACACGATACCTGAATTGTTTTTTCCATTTCCCAATTTACGCCCTGAAATTAACCCCCAGAATCAAAATTCAACTTTTTATACTTCACGTCTATAATTGGGCCACCACACAATATCTCTGTGCTAAATTTAAAATGTTTACGTCGAACAGTTTCAGATAAAATCGCCTGTGGCAGACGGACGGGCGGACGGACACCGAAGTGATTCTATAAGTGTTCCGTTTTTACGGAACACTAAAAATCCAATAAAATACCTTATTTTTAAAAAATACGCCAAATACTATTAAGAAAAGCTGTTTAAAATCAAGAGTTATGGTCAAATTATCCTCCTATTTCCAAACGAATGTTTTCATATTTTTTTGAGTCACCCCCATTTTACTGATTGTTCTAAAACCCATCTAAGGTTTTCTTAAGGCGGCATTCTCAAAGTGGCGTCCACGTTGGTTAACTTAAATTAATTTTATTACAATTTTTTGCTTTATTTTTCTATTGTATGAATATATATAAACAAGGGCACATAATTATTGAGCGATTTTTACATTTCTGTTACTCCCCTGTATGCTAGATTTTCGCAATACCTACATTTCGAAACTCATTAATAATAAAAATCACATTTGTAGCAAACTTCTTAGACCACACTCTAGTTTTCAAATACTAAATTGGTATAAACTTACTTGTATCTTCCTCACTAACTGACAATTTAAAATTATCATTCTGAGAATTACTATCAAAAGGATCTTCATCAAAGTCACTGCTGTTTTCTTCTTTAATTTTATCATTGTTAACGGTTTTGGTGGTTTTCTTTCTACTCTGATCATTATTTGTTTGTTTCTGTCTATTTATAGTTGTTGCATCACTTATTTGTTCTGAAATAAAACTCCAATTCTAATTTTCAGAAAAACTGGTGGTTAGTAACAGAAGTGTGACCAGTAAATATCTTATATCATTGCGTGGCTAATAGAAAAATGTTGTTTTAGATAGTCATGCGTCTTTTCTTGCTAAATAATGAAAATGTTGCTTTCAATTTGATTTTACCAACATGGTCGCCACTTTTAAAAAGGGCACAGTCAATTTCTTGAAACTTCGGAAATGAATAGAAAATTAAAATGTCTTTAAAATAAGGTGTCACTTGCTCCTTTTCTGATGCAAAAAATCCAATATGGTGTCCACCTCACTTCCGGTTGACGGATTTTAATCAATTTTTGGCTGGTTTATCTTGGGGTCGCTAGAAACCCTTGTGCCAAAATTCATGACAATCGGTTTAGTCGTTACAGCCTCAAGGGTGGCGCGCCGCAAAAGGCTAGTCTGATACTAGCAATCCTTTTATTTTTCTGTGTCTGATACTAGACGCTTGCTGCTAGACGCTTTTAAAGTTCGTGCATCTCTTTTTGATCACTTAGTGAAAAAAAAAATAGTTTCCAGTCCTTTTATAGTGTTACTATTAACAAAATATTGATACCAGATTATAATATTGCGCAATTTCAGTTGGTAAAACCATTAAATTTGGATATAAATTCAATGGTAAAACCAAATATTCCTTACTATTTATGTGAGTATACAGTATGCCAGCGGATGGGGTTTAGAAAAGAGCTATTCTAAGCTTACTATTGCGACAGGTATTTATGAGTATTTTTTTCATGCAATAATTTACCAGTTTCAATGTATTAAATGAATTTCATAACACCCTGTATATTGCTTCAAATACTTACTTTTCTTTTTAGCTTTATCCATAACTTTAAAATTTAAGTCATCTTCAAATGGCTCTATCTCAGAATCACTTTTCTCTTTTTTTATTTTCTCAACGGCAGTCTGATCTCTTGTCGAATTTAGTTTTTCATGCTTTTGTTGGGAAATAGTAGTATGATTAAATTCTGCAATAAAAATATATTCTAATGAGAAATGGATAAATATTACTAACAGATTATTTATAGCAAAAGTGACCCAATCAAAACCCAAAATTTCAGCGACGACGTCCAACCTATTCACGTATTTTCACTCGCGGTAGAGTGGGCGCATAAGATAGGAATTGACAATTAAAAGTAGATTTAACATTTAACATACAATAATTACAATGATTGGTTTCTGAATTTTGCATTTCATTTGCTTTCTACTTTCATTTTTATCTCTCAGTTAATGTCTAATCCATCCTTTTCCAGGACACCTTTCAAAAAACCGTACTTTTACTGGGTTTTCTATTATAGCGATTTACTCAGAACAGTGATGCTAAAAAAGAGTACAGTCCTGGATAAAACAGTATGGTTTGTCACCTTAATATAAGCAAACACTATAAAGTGATTGCCCTTCTTATGGAAATCACTGTTCTTCTACCATTAATATTGTTACTAACCAATGAAAATAAGACAAGTTTGAATTAGTTTTATTTATTTATTCATTCACAAATTAATAATAAAAATGGCATAAGTATGGTTCGTCAGTTATAAAATTCCTAAATTCTAAACAAACTTATTCACACTTACATTTAAGCTATTATTATTTTGAATTGCATTTTCACTTTGACGTTCATACTAAAATAAAATATTTAAAAAAATACTAAAACTTGATAATTTTCGTCACGCTTGTAGAAAAAAACATTGTACCCAACATGTCCGGAAAGTGTCTTTTCCGCACTCGACTGCTGACCGAATTTCGCTTCGCGTCGTTCAGTTAACTGCAGTCGCGTGAGGAAAAGTATCACTTTCCGCACGTGTTAGGTCAATAGCTATTTTAATTATTGGATTGGACAAACGATATTTGTAAGTATAAACTTTTTTATTTTGGTAATAGGATTAAACAACACAACTTAAAATTTAATTTTAACTTTGGTTCAAATTTCATTCTTTGCATACTTAAATATGATTTTGATAACGTGTTAAATATTAATGCTATTTATTATATACCCAACATTTTTTAAGTTGTATAACATTAAAAATTATTAACAAAATTCTTATATTTGGGCGGTATTTTAGTTATACTATTAGATACAAAATATTTTAAATCAGAAATAATGTAAAATGATTGGTTAATAAGTTTTTAAGATTACATACCTGCCGAAGAGCCCTGACTGGAAACCATAACAGCAACATTGTCATCTTCACTGTCAGACCCAATATCTATATCTCCAGGAAAAATGTCGACCCTATCACTGTTATTATTAAGGCCTGTATTTTTTTTTAGTAATGGTTTGGATTCAGTTGTGGGGCTGTTTCTTAAGATACGAGGTAAAATAATATTCTCTGAACTGCAAGCTCTTGGACGGCTTCCCAATGTATTTTTAAAATCTGTTTCCAATAAGACTATTATTTGAGCCATTTCTGGATGTCCATATGTTCATGAACAAATCTTGTTTTAAATTTTAAGTAGTAGTTTAGTTTCCATAAAAATATGTGCCTAATAATTCATACATAATATATACAATAAATTCAGGAAACACTAAAAACAATACTTTAAGAAATAATGAAGCAATAAATAAATTGCTGTTTAGATAAAAAATTTAGTTTGGTTAGAGTGTTAATGACACCGTTTCTTCTTTTAGATTTTTCTGTCTTTCTTTCTTCCCTGTTGATGGCCCTCGTCCATGGGACAAGTTGGCCATCTCTCCACCCGGTCTGGCACTGAACCAGAGCCCTAGCTATCCTTAGAAATGGCTTACACGTTACCCAGTTTAGGTGGTATTTCCCTTAGAATCTCCGAATTAACGGGTATGTACCGGCGGAGATTCCGAATACAAACAATAACAATAATAAAAAATGACAATACGTCAATCTTAGACAAGGTTTCCTTGTCTAAGACGTCAATGCTTTCGGTTTGGCACAGTTGAGGTTATGGAGTTTTCCGCCTCGGTTACTTGAAATACGTCAACAACAAACAAATGATGACCGAGTTGATTATCTTGTGAGTTGTGAGTGCGTTCGGATTTGTACACTGCTTCTTACCCAACATTTTTGTTCGATTTATATTAAGTAAGTAACTGGATTGCAAAATAGCTCTAAAATAGTCTGAAGTAGCCAAACTTTTGGAGTTATTTTACGTTATAAAATATTAACATTCATATTATATCCTTTTGTTTTTAAAATTATCTCCCATCAACTTCCACGAAGTTAGCGGCTGCTACCAAAACAAATTCTAGTACCAAACTCAATAAAAATTAAATATTTCATATGACCGTCCACGCATGCATGTGCCATTTTTGAACCAGTCGGTATTGTACTTCTTTTTAGAGCCGTGTGGGCTTTACTGACGAGTTCTTAAATTGATTTTAGTCGTTAAGTACACACAGTTCTCTAAAAAGAAATAGATTACCCATTGACCCAGTAAACACAGGGTGGCTGCTAAAGAAGCGGACAGAAACCGCATTGCCGAAAGTCGCTTCCGGCCAGAAACACGGCAAACCCAGCGGGTTGTAGGCCTCTTTGCCGGGGCGGCTCCTGGAATGTACAGTTGCTCATGGCCCATGAGCGCCATTCCATTACCGTACAGGGCGCAATACCGTTAGAGATCCGCTGTCCATTCCCTGTGGATGGCCCGCCCACGACTTGGTGCAGTAATGCGTTGTTTTAATACAAATTTGAGATGGTCCGCATTGGGCATTTTAGAAAAATTTGCTGTAAAAGCAAAATAGTCACTGGAAATTAACAAAAATAATTTGCACTTGCTGTTATATCAATAAATTCTAGACAAGACATAGTCGTCCAGATTCACTAAGAAGGTTTAAGATTTAGTACTGGTTTAAATGAAGATCTCCTAGTTGACCAGTTATGTTTTGACAAGATTTTGGCTTGTCGTTGTTAATAAGGCGTCATTAAAAACTTATGAATTATTCGATTATTTCAGCGATTTGCTTGGTTTCCAAATGATTTTCATCTTGGAACGGCTTCCTAGAATGAATTTAATTCTATTATTGTCGAAAAATTGCCAGTTTCTTTATAAATTTGCGAAGAAGCTCAGAAATAAATTCATAGTATAAAATTTAGTTGTCTTATTCTTACACTTGTCAGTTTAAAACTTTTGGTTGTCAAATTAGACCGGTCTAGCGTTGGAGAATCTGGCTGTTTAAATTTAAATATATATTCAAAATGGTTGTCCCTAAACTTGTGATACCTAGGCCGGGCTAAAATGCAGTTATTTTTGGAAATCTTAACTTAATTTTTTCTGTAAAAATGTTTCTAGAATAACCAATGTTAACCCTCTTAGATTATATAATTTAAATATACAGTTCATATTATTTTATTTATAAAAACAAAAACGTGCTGACACACTCCCAGTATTTATTTGCAGATTAACAAACTTGCCCATTTTTGTTGGAAAGGTATAAATAGGAAATTTATCTCATCACTTTAAACTAGTTCATAACTTGTCTAGTTAGTAAACTAGTAAAAATGGCAGAAGATAAGGAAAGAAAATTAAACCATAATAATTATTTTATTATAAAATAGTGGATAAATTTATTTAAAAACATATTTACATACAAACTAAGGAACAATACACATTATAAAAACAATATAGGCGAACAACTGAACAGCAAAGAAAATAAAAGGGTATGACAGTACAAAAAAAAACACCTAACAAAAAATCGCGATTCCTTGTTATTTTGTTATAGAGTCTTGTAAACCACAGAAGAAGGGTCAGCCCAGGCAACAACCTGTGGAATACAATTGGCTGAATTGGCCCAGGTGAAACTGTAAATACGGATTATGGTAACTGCCACTTGTCACATTTATTTAACGAACTTGCCATAGAGGCGCTGTTTCCATTCTACAGGCAACACTGATTGATCTAATTTTGATGCGAGATCAATGATCATATATGGCATCCCACCGCGTCCCGCTTCCTCCATCAGTATTTTCGGACTTACCACGGAGGGCGCCACCGTTGCAATCAACGTCATGGCTACTGCGACTAATTAGCATGCGCTTAACGTTTCTAACCGATTGTTCTGTGGGTCAGCCGCTTAAGCCGACGTCCCATGTGCGGAATTAAAGACGGAGGCGGAACGGAAAAGGCGATTCTATTGGTCGCTGGGCGGCCATCTTACAATTTTTGACGTCAAAAATTCCAATCAAACCAATAGAATCGCCTTTTCCGTTCCACCTCCGCCTTTAATTCCGCACATGGGACGTCGGCTTTACGGTAAGTGGTGAAATGAGCGGAACAGTAGAAAGGCGCTTCGTTATGATTGGTTCAATGCCGAAACCGTAACCGAAGTTGACAACGGTACACGCCCATATCACAGAGTTGATTATCTCGTGGGTGCGTTCGGATTTGTGAACTGCTTTTCACCCAACATTTTTTTCGGTTTATATTAAATAATTGGATTGCAAAAAAGCTTTAAAACAATAACCTTAAGTAGGCAAACATTTAGAGTTACTTTACATAATAAAATATTAACATTCATATTGTATCCTTTTGTTTTTAAAATTACCGCCAATCAACCTCCAAGAAGTTATATAGCTGTCAATACAAATTCTAGCACCAAACAATAAAAATTAAATACTCCATATGGCCGTCCATGCGTGCGTGTGCAATTTTCGAAACCTACTCGGTATTCTACTTCTTTTTAGAAAGGTGTGTTAGTACATCGATATTCAGCTAGCAACGGATTAACCTTGGTTTAAATGTTTATATAGAGTAAATGAACGCAAAACTTTATAGTTGCCAAACTTCTGAAATCCAGACGCAGTAAATGGGCAGGCCAATGCATATTTGCGAAAACAATTCAAGAAAATAGATTTTACTCGTCAACGACTTGATGGTCTATGTGTGAGGTGGTTTGGTCTTGTTTCATATAAACGCAAATTTTGTCCTTATTGGTCACTTTAACATTAAGATTTGACTGAGCAATTAGAACAATATTCGCAATTCGCGTTTATATGAAATAAGACTTACGTTTCATACCAGGGATCCCCAGTCCATCCACATACTTATTTTTGCCATTTTAATTCCTTAAATTAAGATACTAAAATAAAAAGGTGAATTCACGCTGGCTTGCGCCGGTCTGTTGAGGTATATTTTATTTGTTAATCTTATATTGCTCAAAATCTGAGGTGTAGTCACTAATGTGGTCGAATGCCACAGTCTGAAGGATGGATGGATGTTGCGACAATACGAAGAAAGTATTGAAGAGGGACAAATAACTCCATCATTAAACACCATAATAAAAACAAATAGAAGACTTATTGAAGAAAGAGGAATTCTGGGAAATGAAAAAGGAAATAAAGAAAGGGATCTAGCGATTTTATTATATTTTCAAGAGAATCCAAAAAAATAGATTCCCGAGTGTGTGTAGTATCTCAGATATGGAAGAAGAGATAAAATGTTGACTTAAGGAACAGTTCGTATTTTAAGTAAAGACAATATAAAATTATGCCAGTTCAAAAGCTTAGTGAAGATCAAAAAGAAAGTAGATATACTTTTGTCACAAATATTAACGGAATAATACGGCAAGATCCAAATTTATTTCATACTATCGTTTGGACAGACGAAGCAACTTTCTCAACTGCGGGAACGTTTAATAGACGAAATGTTCATGTTTGGTCGGATGAAAATCCCTTCACCTTCGACGATATTGCTTTTCAGGGGCGTAACTCAATCAACGTTTGGTGTGTGATATTACAAAATAAAATTCTAGGACTATTGGTTTTTCGGAGAGCTTAACTGGCCAGCTTTCTTAATTTTTTAGAAAATGAAATCGAAGATATTCTCGACGAATTGCCACTTATAGAACGTCGACGTATTATATGGCAAAAGGACGGAGCGCCTCTCCATAAAATAATTGAGGTTCGCAATTTTTTAAACCATCAGTATAACGAATGGATAGCTAGATATGGAACGTTACGTTGGCCTGCAAATAGCCCAGACCTCACACATTTGGATACATTTCTCTGGGGTCATTTGAAAAATGTCGTATACAGCAAGCATAATGAAACTATTGAAGAAATTCAAAGGAAGGTGAGAAATGAAGTAAGATCTCTGAGCGAAAATGATGCTGAAAGTATTATAATACACTTCAGAGCCAGAGAAGAATGTATGAAAAGTGCGAAGAATTAAATGGCGGACATGTTGAAAATTCCTCTTGATATTTATTCGCCGTGTTAACATTTATCTGTTTATGTTATAATTCATTTGTTATTGTTTATAATCACTGGTTATTGCTTTCAAATGTAAATATCTAATAAAAATCAATATTTATTGTTTAATAGAATATCTCATATTGCATAAAAATAAAATTATAAATTCCCGGTGACTAAAGTATTATTGGCAACCTTGACTTACCTACGAAGAAAATTTAAAAAGGTAGCAGGTATTTCGTTCGCAACCTAGATAGTTACGCTTAAAGTATATTTATGCGAAATAATTTTTAATTTGAAATATTTCAAAAACGATTGAAAAACCGCATTATGTTATTCAAAATATGTTTAGAACTTCTCCTAGAATCCAAAAATATGATAAAAATCATGCCATCCAATTTAAAATAAGCGAGAAAAACGATGTTTTATACTATTTTTTTTTATTCGACGCTCAATTATTGTTTTGCTGATAAGATATATGAATGATCCATAAAAATTCCCAAAACTTTCATATTTAACATTTTTCCCATCTTTAAAATAAAAATGTTATACGGCCTGTTCACTTTTATTTGGATATCCCTGAACCCGAGGCATTTGTTTAGCAATGTGGACCTACCACAGTGTACCATCACCAACCCTATACCTAATTCCGTTCTCGATCGTAGGGATGGGTTTTTTCCTATACTGTCCGAAGAAAATTTAATAGCGACGAAAAAACCTGTCATCTTTACATAAACTTTGTTAAATGTTTTTAAGAGTCACCCCTGCCACGCAGCATGCCGTGTTTACCATCTTGGTAACCTTGGATTTTAATGTCTTTAAGAAATGCCACTCTTCAATAATCTTTTTGGTTAAATAATTGCTAACCCCTGTTCCTCACTACAGCGTATCAATGAATTCTGTAGGCCTAGGTCTAGAAACTAAATCTAAAATTTAGGAGCAGTGTCATGACCTTAATGAATTTATTAACGAATTGAAAGCACCACTTCTGAATTTTATTTTAAACGATTTGTGGATTTCATATTTCCTCTTGATTGTCTCCAGGTTTGAGTCTACAAGTAACTCGGACTTTAGGAGAACCACATTAAGCTGATATCCCTAGGCTACCCCTTCCGGATCAAAAAGAATTTTCCGTTGTAGAAAAATGCACAACGACCAATATTTCACTCAGTCCCTATGATTGAGCCTCCATTTGTTTTCAAACTTCTGGGGTTTTAATACGCCTAATTCTCAAGAAAAAATAAAGCTACTACCCGTTCTGAAAAGGATCAAAAAGTGACAAATTACCATTTCCTGAAGTCCAGATTTGAGATTTATCAACCGTTAGTACCAAGGAATATCTATAGCGAATTTTTAGTTTTTAGGTGATCAATGCGAGTAATCAACAGACCGAATTTCACGCCAATTATTTTATAAAATGAGACAGAATGTAATAAAAAGTCCCAAAATAATACAACTTATATATTGTAAAATTCCCTACAAGGTAACCCAAAATAATATAAAAATTATAATTACCAACATAAACAGAAAAAAAATTAACTAGAGCAAACACTAATTAGGCTAAAAGTATTAACATTACTCACTAATATAACCCTAAAATACAGGCGAAAATAATACTTTATTGATAGAAAATTGGCGGTTTTCAAATTTCACTTTTGCTTTTGATATGTTATAATGCTCTATAAGGTATTGAAATTAAAAACTCAAATATGATTTTGTACAAGGAACAATACTTAAGATCAGATCAAGAATACATTATAGTAAAAACGTTATAACCAAAATTACAAATATTTTATTTATAATCATTAGTTTAACATCTCAAATAAAATTTCCTAAATACCACAATAAGTTCTAGAGGGGTTTTCAAAGTCGTTACTTTCTTAATACAAAAATATATAGTAAACCTTTACATAATCTGCCCATAACAATAAATCACTCAAGATCACAGAGTCCGAGATATCATAATATATATTATTAAGAGACCATTATTGCTATAGCAATTTTAAAATCAGTCTAGACAATTTTTTGTCACGAATACAAAGAGAGAGCGGGAGAGAGAGAGAGAGTCTCCGACATTTGCTACTAATTTTAATTTATGTCACTACCAACCACTACAAATTAAATTAACAAAACATTTTTCAGATATTACTTACACGAAAATGGCAAAAAGAGCAAACCAACTTTAGCCCTGAAGAGAACATAAGGTTTGCTGTTGTCCTGTGATTTAATCACATGAAATAAAACTTCTATTAATGCTATCCGGGTAGCCCTAAGAACATCTTTCATATATAGTACAATAATTCAGAAATATCATATCAATTGTTATTTACAGATCTTTGGTAAACATAAAACCCTATAATAGGTCCTCTTCATACGAAAGCGCTTGATATAGTGCAAGATTTATTTAAAAATCCTTAACCGGTATGTACGTTGTTGGTTGATGAATTGTTAAACTTGATTAACTCGTCAGGTGATACGGGTTCAACTCCTAATCACAATTAAACGCTCACAAGCATACCAGAGAAAACCTAGTGAGAAGTAGGTGTTTCAATGTTTCTTTTCAAGGTGAACTTTGAGTTTCAAACGTAAATTGGTGGAAAAAGAACATTTCGTGCAGCTAAACGTGGTTTTTAGTGGCTTTTCCATCTCCAGGGAGCTGTTGACCTCAGTATTTTCGCACCCTTCACTTGACGCAGTCAGAACTGATTGTTTGCTTTGGTTTCTTTTCTCCAATCCATCCTTACTCGAGTCTAACCTGTTCGCTTTGCCAGCCTCAGGAGATCCTGTGGCCCCACTCCTAATCCTATTTCCACTTATTTTAATTGTATTATAATCACTTTTACGACTCTTGGCGACGTTGTTCTTCAAAAGCTTCACCTTTTTACTTGAAGGACTATTCGTCGATACATTCGACAACAGATTTGACTTCTTATTGCAAATGTTTATATGAGCTGATAAAGCAGCGGGAGTAGAACGAAACTCGCACCTACTACACTGCTGAATGGGCAATTTCAGCAAGGTATGAGAATTCATATGCCGTTCAATCAGATATCCCCAAAAACTCGTAAAAGAGCAGTACTCGCACTTGAAGCTTTTAGGTCCTGCTCCTTTATGGCATTGTTTGACAGGCAAATTTTTGGCATGAGCTTCCCTATGTTCGTGAAGTTCAGTTCTTGAAGCAGAGGTATAAGAACAGATGGAACATCCATATACTCCAGGAGAAGTCATAAACACCTCTTGTTTATCACTGTCTAGTACTTTCAACTTACTTTTCTCGGTATCGACTGCCTTGGACGAATTTTTCTGATTTATTTTCGAAATAATTTCAGATCGATCGGTTCGATCTTTTTTGCAAGGCGATTTGTCCGTACTGACGATCACTGGCTGACTTGAGCTAGACTCTACTTCACTTGCAACATGTAACCGCTTATGACGTGTCAAATTCATTTTATATGGGGAAGAAAAGGCACAGGAAGTACATTTATATACCTTATTACATTTTTTATTTGTCGTACGACTTTTCCAATCTTCCTTTATTGCGTCCTTTTGAGAATCTTTGTTTTTGCTAGAGCGATCTTTTAAACGAGAATCA
This sequence comes from Philopedon plagiatum, assembly GCA_963971165.1. Lineage (NCBI taxonomy): Eukaryota > Metazoa > Arthropoda > Insecta > Coleoptera > Curculionidae > Philopedon > Philopedon plagiatum. The sequence goes on from OZ020193.1 coordinate 98,417,205, forward strand.
ACAGAATTTTTATTGTAATCAAAGTGACCGTTTAGGTCTGTTTCTAAAATGTAGGAAGAGTAATGTTTTTCGTTTTCTTTATGTTCCGAAAGTTTTCCTTCATACAATGTGATAAAATTGCAAACATTGCACCTGTAAACATTTTTAAACATCTTTTGAGTGGACAACTGGTTAAGATGAGCGGTTTGCATGTGCTTCTTGAAGTTGTGTTTATAAAGTGAAGTATAAGGACAAAAACTACAACTGATTATTTTTTGAGATGTGCTATTGGAGTTGCGAACCTTTTGAAATGAATGATCTCTATTTGCCGATGATTTATTTTGAAGTAGATCTTGTAAACTTTCAGTTGTAGAATCATTTCGCTCATCACTGACTTTGCTAGAGTTATTGTTAAATACTGAATATTTTTCAGATGCACTTTCGTGATATTTCAAGCATATTCTGTTTTCTTCAGTTTGGTTTCCTTTACATTTCTGAGAATGCAGCTTTAGTTCAAAATACGTTGATTTAATGTCGCGTTTCTTACATTTATTATCAGTCACCTTTTTTGGATGTAAATGTGTCAACTCGTGTCGTTCACAATTATGTTTGTAAACGGTCGCATAACTACAAAAGCTGCATTTATAACAATTGTCTGATTTAGTAGTTACTTTTTGATGACACTTTTTGATATGGCACTTTAATTTTATCCTCAAAGAAGTAAAAAACCAGCATTCTGAACACCGAAAGAGTGACTTTTTTATATTAAAATTTGGGGTACTTTTCGACTCGTTCGTTTTTTTATCCTCAACCTCATCAGCCGCATTAGACTCCTCTTCATCACACTTGTGGCGTTTTAAGGCACAAGAAGTTGACCTAAAATCACAATTAGGACATTTTATTATTGGTTTATTAGAATTATGAGATCTCATATGCAAGGTTAATTGTCTATAAGTAGCACAGGTCACAGAGCATAATTTGCACTTGGAGTCTTGAAAATGTTTTTCGCTAAGCATATGTCTTTTCAAAGATTTAGGTGTCGACTTAAAGTTGCAACCAGGACATTTTGTAATTGGTCGTTTGTGCGTATGAGAGGTCATGTGATTACATAAAGATAAAGCTTTGCAAGTAACAAAAGAGCATAATCTGCATTTGTACACTTTGGTTAATGTATTCTGAGAGTAACTCGTTGTGCCAGTTTTGTTTGATTTATTCCGCGCTTCAATAGTCTTATCAATTTTGACTTGTTTATTCTGTTCAATTGTCTCGTCAATTTTGTCTAGTTTATTCTGTTCTTCAGCTACCTCTTCAACATCAGTATCACACTTCATGTGACTACAATAATCTTGACTTTTATTGGCGACCAAAGAACAGCGTTTACATTTATAAATTTTCGTAGATTGCTCTAAAGTTACTACAGAATTGTCCACAGAACTGTCTTGATCCTTATTACATTTTTCTATATGCCTTCTTAAAACGCTAAGAGTTGACTTAAAACTACAATAAGGACACTTTTTAATTGGCAAGTTCCGGTCGTGACCCTTCAAGTGTTGTTCATAATACATAGTTTTTGCAGTGGAAAATGAACAGCAGTTGCAGCTAAACATCATGTTTGAAACCGAGTGGTGCTTCTTCGTGTGAAATTTCAATTTTATCCGTAAGGACGTGGAAAATGAACACTGGGGACAAGAAAATTGAGATTTTGATTCGTTTACCGCTTTGAAACTTTTCCTGCATCTTACAAAATGATATTTCATTACTCTGGACGTTGATTTAAAGTTGCAGAAAGTACACCTTATAATGGGCAAGTTACCTTCATGGGATTTAGAGTGACAAATTACCTTTGCACGGTTGTTATTACCATATGAACACATCCAACATTTGTAAATCTTTTTACCAGACGAATCATATAAAACGCTAGGGTCCTTTTCTGTTTTTGAGAATGATCTATTAGGTTTAACCACAATTGCGCAAGATTTATATGCATTTTGGTCTACCTCACTTTCACTGAAGACATCTTTGGTATGTACCGATTTCGCACTTACTTTGCAATTCCTCATATGATGCTTTACCGCACGGGACGTTGATTTAAAGCTACAATAGGAACACTTTATAATGGGAAGATTGTTTTTATGGGAATTAATATGAGCTAATGTTACAACCAACTTGGTACAACCATATGAGCACATTTTACAATGATACATGGTACGACCAGATGCACTGAGACGTTTTACGGGTTCAAACAGAGAGTCTTTCATCTTTAATTTCAATTTTATGGGTGGTTTCAACATTACCTCCTTATAATTCTGATCAGTGATTTCTTTAGGGGTACATTTAGCTTTTGTAGATCTTGATTTCTTTCTACACCTCTTCATATGACAGGATAGCACTTTTGGTGTTGACTTAAAGTCACAGTTAACACACTTTGTAATGGGGCGATTCTTTTTATGGCAATGAATGTGATTATTCAAAAACCACATACTTTTGTTGCTGTATGAACACATTCTACATTCAAAAATTTGTTGGCCAGTTGCACTGGTACGGGTAATAGGTTCTATATTGGTCTGCATGTGAAGTTCCTGCATAGTTTGCTCGGGTGCATCTCTACTCTCCGCGATTTCTTTACTTGACTCCAGATCTGATTCTCCGTGTAGCTTCTGCATACCTTGTTGAGATGCATCTTTGGAAATACTTGAAGGGTTTTCTTCACTAGCAAATTTTGATTTTCTTCTGCACTTCTTCATATGGAAGAATAGGGCTTTTGGTGTTGACTTAAAGTTACATTTAAAACATTTTTGAATTGCCTTATTGTTTTTGTGCGACTTAATGTGATCATACATAGTAGAGATGTTTGGGCTAATATACGAGCACAGTCTACATTCCAAAACTTTTTGGTCAGTTGCAGGTCTATGTTTAATCGATTCCAGATGAATTTTCATGTGTAGCATTAACATAGATTTTTCATTTGCTGAAAAGGAGCAATAAGAGCATTGTAACGCTGTTTGAGAGGCAGAATATTCTTTAACACAATTAATCTCTTCAGCTGGTTCAAGTTCTAAACTGGATTCATCGCGACCAGAATTTTTAGCCGTGCCTTCGCCTGCTACTTCTGGAAGATGCTCTTTCATGTGTAAACTAAATTCATTTTGTTTATTCGTTGAAAATGAACAGGTAGAACATTTATAAAACATTCCAGATTGTGACTTCTTTGGCTTTTCGTCGCGAATCTGAAATTTCTGCCCAGGGTGGACACTTTGAACATGCAAATATAGCATATATCTGGTATATTTTTGGCTGCAGTAAATACACTGAAAAATAGGTAAATTTGTTTTTCGATGGTGCCGTTCGTGGTCGCTTAAACGACTCTTTTTATCGGTGGTGAAAGAACATATAGAACAAGCGAATGTATTGTCTTCTAGCAATATAGAATCACTTAAAGGGTCGTCTGAATCATGGAATATTGAAGAACTTCTTTCCAGACTAGTAGCATCTAAGTCAACATTAAGTGGCTGAATGGCAGTAGGTGTAATATTAACATTAAGCTTGGGTTTGCGCGTTTCATTTCTATCGCTACCTATGTTCTGACAACTTTTTAAACTATCTATACTTAAAAACGTCACCCCCGACTCATACTCTGAACTATTTTCTGGTTTAACTAAGGTGTCATGATTAACTGGATGAGAGCTTTCATTACTTGCTTCTACTTCTGATTCATTATTATAAGGCTCTACAATATTTTCAGGATTAGAACCAGCAGATTCTCCACTAGAATCATTGTCTGAAAAAAACAAAAGAAAATTATTATTACTAAATTAATATAAACTAGAACTTACCAGTTAAGTCTAAGGATTCCATTTTAATGTCCATGTTTGACAAGCTTTGTTCCATTTTCATATGTGGCAAATCGCCTAGGCATACAGGTATTGTAGACGAATTTTGGAGATTCATTTTATAAAATTAAATTTGGCTGGATATATTACGTGCTGAAAAAGAGTACAGTCATGATCTAAAACAAAGAAAGCAAACTTCACCTTGCCAATTTTTATGAGCGTAAATCAAATTGAAAGAAAATGTTTTCTTTAAGAGGGGAACCTGAATTACCAGATTCAAAAATAGTTTTTTTCGAAATGACCATCGATAGTAGCACTACACAAGTTACTTATTATAAGGATTAATCAAATTTTTTCTCATAGGTTTGCTCGGTGCAATACAGACGGCCCCGGAAACCATTACGGTGGCGCGCGGAGACGGAGTTATAGCTGCCGTTCTTTGCCCTACACATGCACAACGTATAAAATAAACAGTTAGTTATGAATGAACGGCTGCGTGTCCTCTTGCTGAAGGCCAATGGTTACAGCCTTTAAGTCACGCGTCGCATCTTCGCCTTTCTCGAAAGGGATTTTCACCTCGGCAGCTGCGTCGTCTTAAAAAGAGTCTGTGTGAATCTATGAGTTTGAATGCACGTTTTAACATTCGAGGCAAATGTTTCAAACTACAAGATTTTCGGTCCAACGCACAGTGGATCCGTCTTATGTGGGGAGCGGCCATGGAATTTTGGCGCTAAACGAGCATTTAAAATGTGGGTTTATTCGTACGCAAGTCAACTTTCTCAAGGACAAAATACATTTTGGCAACAAATCCACTGTTTACAAACACAAATACGGAGAAAAAATTGAAAAATCAAAAAACAATGCTTATGCCATTGTTTCAAAAATTTGTATAGTTTCTGATGATGACCATAAAAAAGGTAACTCTTATTAACCCATATTTTTAGGTTGTTCAAAATCTAAGTTATCAGAACCAATAATTTACAAAAGGAATTAAAGTCTGGAAATAAAATAAGCTTTCTAGGAAATATATAAAGGATTTATTATATATCTTTAAATTAAACATTCCATTCTAATAAGTTATCGGACTTCTAATTCTAACAGTTCAGAAAGGTTCAAGAGGTTGTTTATTTAAGCGGAAGTTAATAAATTTCTTCGGCATTCAGCTATTCCTGGTGCTTGGCCACTAGTTTGGTTATAGAGCTGGAAGCTTGCTTCGGTACTCGCCAAACTTTTTACAAAGATAAGAGACACGATCTTCAAACTTATTGATACCGCTTTCAGTATGGGGTAAAGTAGTGGTCAACTCAGCCAATTCAGCATGACCTTTTAAAAAAATAAACATTTAAAGTCACCGAAGGGGGTACGCCAATGACCTTTTTATGCATATCCGGCGACATTCTTTCTTACCGAATTATAAACTATATAACATTCTGTGAAGGTATATAACTTGCGGGGAAACACTAGTAAAAGTTTATATTAATCTAATCTAGTTTTAAAAAAAAATTGTGTGGATTCAGGGGTGACTACCCAAACACAATTCTATAAAACAAATATTTTTCATCCGATATAATTAAGAATATGAAATATACGTACCTTTGACTTCTATATCCATTATAACACCACTTTCTTTTACCAATTTTATCTGGTTACTAAGTAAATCGAGGTAGAGATAAACACAAAAAAGCTCAGGTTAAAACAGACGCAATAGAATTCGAATAAGTTCTCACTTTAACGAACGAAAACTAAATGAGGGACTGAAAAAGCCGGAATTGTTTATATATCAGTAAAATTCAGACATTTCAGAGTAATTTGGTAGACTTTGGCGCCAAGAAAAATTATGAACTTTTGGGATTCATGACCGCTGGCGGAACCACAGTGCAACGTTCCAAAAAATCTAACAGCGTTTTTCTGAAAACCGCATTTTGCAAAATTGTGCCTTTACGATGGAGTAAGATCCAATGAACCTATAATTGATTCATTGGATCACTCCAATTATTGGAGTCTATCTGGGCTTATTTTGTAGATAATTAATACCTCTTCCATTTGAACTGAAATGATTTTGGAAAAAGTTAAATTAAACTGATAACTACCGACAGGGGCGGCTGATACATAAGGGGTGCAGAGCTGCAGAACCACCAAAATTTTCCAGTCACTCGACTGATGTTTTCATACTTTGCAGTAAATAATAATTAAAGATTCCTTAAAATTAAAACACCGAATTTTCGGTCGAGAATGCCAGTACAGGCCAGCGCTAGTCAACACCAAGGAAGTTGGAAGGGTAAGGGGAATAGTTATAAAGCCGGCTAAACGACGGAAAAATAACCCAGTTAACCTAAGCTAAGAGAGAAAAAATTTGTAACTGTGAAATCACTCCGTTTTGTCACCAGCCTTAGTTCTAACCAATATTTGACTAACATAATTTAAATATCAATAAGTAAAACTAATAAATAAGCTTCAAAAAATGATACTTATCTAGTAGAGAATAGGTATGTTGAAAATGTTTTCCATTATTGGGGATATAGAGAAATTAGTGAACTTACTAAGTGTGTTGTTCACAACATTAAATCCCTTCTAGGTCTGGACCTTTTTAAAACATCTGGGAATTATCTGTATGGTGACGCATCTTGTATTTTGTATTTCATCATATTATTATGTGTGCTATGCAGTAACACTCTTTGTAATCTTCATATTTGTATCGTAAGACATTACATTTATGTAAGACTATGACCATGTAATTACAGTAAATACACAAATTTCTGTAGTCCGCACCTGACCTGCATTCTACTTTTCAAGGTAAACTTGTACCCAAAATGATACTTCCCTACCACCCATAGGGAGTCAAATTCATTTTTAGGCTCCTTCCAATTTCCTCGGTCAACACACGTCTCACTGCCAGGCACCGACGCACAGTGTGGCTTTGTTAAAATCTAACAATAAGTCAAAGATATTTGGTTTTTAAATCCCTTAAATTAGCATTAAATACTGTTACAGGATAATAAACAAACCATTTTAGCCCAAAATAGAATAAAAAATGATCACCAGTCTGGTTTGATGCAGACGGGAACCAATGAAATTTGAATATAAGATTGAATTTAAAGTATTTTTGTTAATCCTATTATTGTGTCTTTCAAGGTAAGTGTATTTATAATTTTAAGAAAAATTTATATCTGCTAAGTAGTTCCACTTTTAAAAACACCTTTTGATTTTGGGTCAAGATTAGTATGCTTTTCATATGTATATTAAGCTAGCTCACCATGGTCACGTCGCGCATTTCTAACCTAATGGATATTTAGTCGCTAATTAGTTGCTAATTAGTTACGCTAATCCCGATTTAGTTGCTATTCATCCCTCCAAGATACACGCGGTGAGCTAACTTAAATATTAATCTAGCAGACCAATTACTATAACTCGGGTTCTGATCAACTTATCGACTTTGTTCAGCCGCCATATTTAGTTGCTAGAAGATAGCATAGTTTATTTTACCCCCCCGTCAACCCTTAACTCCAGGATCGGCACCCCTAAAGGCATGCATTTCAATATGGCTCTGTAGGTAATTATAAATGGTTCTATATTTAGTTGCTGACGTTTTATGCTTTTTATTTTTTTTCCCTCCCCATTATACCCGATAACTACGGCTAGAATAATTGTTTGTCTATTCAACCCTTCCGCGCAACTTTTGATCAATGAGAGATATCGACTTCGTTCAACCGCCATATTTAGTTGCTAATTAGTTGCTGGAAGATAGCGTAGTTTATTTTACCCCCCGTCAACCCCTAACTCCAGGATCGGCACCCCTGAAGGGAGGAATTTCAATATGGCTCTGTAGGTAATTATAAATGGTTCTATATTTAGTTGCTAATTATTTGCTGAAGTTTTATGATTTTTATTTTTTTTCCCTCCCCATTATAACCGAAAACTACGATGGTGCTAAAATAACTGTTTGTCTATTCAACCCTTCCGCGCAACTTTTGATCTATGAGAGATATCGACTTCGTTCAACCGCCATATTTAGTTGCTAATTAGTTGCTGGAAGATAGCGTAGTTTATTTTACCCCCGGTCAACCCTTAACTCCAGGATCGGCACCCCTAAAGGGATGAATTTCAAAATGGCTCTGTAGGTAATTATAAATGGTTCTATATTTAGTTGCTAATTAGTTGCTGACGTTTTATGATTTTTATTTTTTTTCCCTCCCCATTATAACCGAAAACTACGATGGTGCTAAAATAACTGTTTGTCTATTCAACCCTTCCGCGCAACTTTTGATCAATGAGAGATATCGACTTCGTTCAACCGCCATATTTAGTTGCTAATTAGTTGCTGGAAGATAGCGTAGTTTATTTTACCCCCCGTCAACCCCTAACTCTAGGATCGGCACCCCTAAAGGCATGAATTTCAATATGGCTCTGTAGGTAATTATAAATGGTTCTATATTTAGTTGCTAATTAGTTGCTGACGTTTTATGACTTTTATTTTTTTTTCCCTCCCCATTATACCCGAAAACTGCGGTGATGCTAGAATAATTGTTTGTCTATTCAACCCTTCCGCGCAACTTTTGATCAATGAGAGATATCGACTTCGTTCAACCGCCATATTTAGTTGATAATTAGTTGCTGGAAGATAGCGTAGTTTATTTTACCCCCCGTCAACCCCTAACTCCAGGATCGGCACCCCTAAAGGGATGAATTTCAAAATGGCTCTGTAGGTAATTATAAATGGTTCTATATTTAGTTGCTAATTAGTTGCTGACGTTTTATGATTTTTATTTTTTTTCCCTCCCCATTATAACCGAAAACTACGATGGTGCTAAAATAACTGTTTGTCTATTCAACCCTTCCGCGCAACTTTTGATCAATGAGAGATATCGACTTCGTTCAACCGCCATATTTAGTTGCTGGAAGATAGCGTAGTTTATTTTACCCCCGGTCAACCCTTAACTCCAGGATCGGCACCCATAAAGGCATCAATTTAAATATGGCTCTGTAGGTAATTATAAATGGTTCTATATTTAGTTGCCCGCGAGCGCGACTCTTCCCGTTCCCAGAATTCCCGGGACAGGTCGGCTCGTGCAGACAAGAGAGGCGCGGGCTTCTTACAAGCCATACCCGAGCTCGGGCCATACGCCGTTCTCATTGTTTACGGGGCGCGGGGATTTACCGTGTACACATACAGGCCTGCGACTATCACGTCGCACGTTCTCAACTGTGTATAGTTAAGACTGCGTAGCGCGCGCTCAGATGTTTTCACGCCACAAGTGTGGTCCAACCTCCCCGCGGCGCCGGTGTTAGCAGCTAACAGGGCTCGTCAAGTAAACTGTGATTTCGCTTTTTTTTTTCAATGCAGCTCCTTACACATTTTGTTGTCTCTAGTCATTAGACTACCAACATCGCTGACACACGTGTGCTTTTCGCTTACTTGTTTCGTGAAGTTTTGTCGAATATTATTTGTTATTTGATCTGAATAAGATCTGTACCTACAGTAATTACGTCAAATAAAGTCCGTATAACGCGATTTCATCCCTTATTTTGACGAAAAGGGTGAGTTCCTCTACTCCGATTTCGCCCAAATTTCATCGGGGAATTCATCTTAGTACTATTCATGAGATCCCGCAATAAAATTTTGGTTATATTCATAAAACAAATTTTTATGCCCGAGAAACGAAATTACATCTCCTCTTCTTTGAGGAAAAGGGTGAGTTCCTCTACTCGGATTTCGCTAAAAATGCATGGAGGAGTGTACCTTGGTGTTCTTTACAAGATCCCGTAATAAAATTTTGGTTATATTCATAAAGCAAATTATGGCCGAATAACGCAATTTCATCCCTTATTTAGATGAAAAGGGTGAGTTCCTCTACTCCGATTTTGACCAAATTTCATCGGGAGTGTAAGATGTATAGAACTCGGTATAAGTGGGGTAAGAGGGTTTAAGTATTTTTGTTTTACGTTTTAGTCTTTCCCCTTGAGCCTTCCTCCGATGTTGCGTACGTAGATCTCGGAGAGAATGGGGCAGGGGGGTTTAAGCATTTTTGTTTTACGTTTTTATAATTACCTACAGAGCCATATTGAAATTCATGCCTTTAGGGGTGCCGATCCTGGAGTTAGGGGTTGACGGGGGGTAAAATAAACTACGCTATCTTCCAGCAACTAATTAGCAACTACATATGGCGGTTGAACGAAGTCGATATCTCTCATAGATCAAAAGTTGCGCGGAAGGGTTGAATAGACAAACAGTTATTTTAGCACCATCGTAGTTTTCGGTTATAATGGGGAGGGAAAAAAATAAAAATTATAAAACGTCAGCAACTAATTAGCAACTAAATATAGAACCATTTATAATTACCTACAGAGCCATATTGAAATTCATGCCTTTAGGGGTGCCGATCCTGGAGTTAGGGGTTGACGGGGGGTAAAATAAACTACGCTATCTTCCAGCAACTAATTAGCAACTAAATATGGCGGTTGAATGAAGTCGATATCTCTCCTTGATCAAAAGTTGCGCGGAAGGGTTGAATAGACAAACAATTATTCTAGCACCACCGTAGTTATCGGGTATAATGGGGAGGAAAAAAAATAAAAATCATAAAACGTCAGCAACTAATTAGCAACTAAATACAGAACCATTTATAATTACCTACAGAGCCATATTGAAATTCATGCCTTTAGGGGTGCCGATCCTGGAGTTAGGGGTTGACGGGGGGTAAAATAAACTACGCTATCTTCCAGCAACTAATTAGCAACTAAATATGGCGGTTGAATGAAGTCGATAACTCTCATTGATCAAAAGTTGCGCGGAAGGGTTGAATAGACAAACAATTATTCTAGCACCACCGTAGTTATCGGGTATAATGGGGAGAAAAAAAAAAATAAAAAGCATAAAACGTCAGCAACTAATTAGCAACTAAATATAGAACCATTTATAATTACCTACAGAGCCATATTGAAATTCATGCCTTTAGGGGTGCCGATCCTGGAGTTAGGGGTTGACGGGGGGTAAAATAAACTATGCTATCTTCCAGCAACTAAATATGGCGGTTGAACGAAGTCGATATCTCTCATTGATCAAAAGTTGCGCGGAAGGGTTGAATAGACAAACAATTATTCTAGCACCACCGTAGTTATCGGGTATAATGGGGAGGGAAAAAAAAATAAAAAGCATAAAACGTCAGCAACTAATTAGCAAATAAATATAGAACCATTTATAATTACCTACAGAGCCATATTGAAATTCATGCCTTTAGGGGTGCCGATCCTGGAGTTAAGGGTTGACGGGGGGTGGGGGGGGGGGGGGGGGGTAAAATAAACTATGCTATCTTCCAGCAACTAAATATGGCGGCTGAACAAAGTCGATAAGTTGATCAGAACCCGAGTTATAGTAATTGGTCTGCTAGATTAATATTTAAGTTAGCTCACCGCGTGTATCTTGGAGGGATGAATAGCAACTAAATCGGGATTAGCGTAACTAATTAGCAACTAAATATCCATTAGGTTAGAAATGCGCGACGTGACCATGGTGAGCTAGCTTAATATACATGCTTTTCATTACATTATTCAAAAATAAAGATCCTGCCAATTGCAGATTCGTCTAGATTCAGCTGGAATTAGGTATCATTTTGGTAAGCAGTCCTTTTAGATTACCTTAAATTTAAATGCGGAAGCGTGCGGTAAAGCTATTTTTCATTATTCCGATTTGTCACACAGAACCTATTATACATGCTCTTATTTTATTTTGTGAGCTGTTATCAGTTATCATGGCTGTTATAATGAATGGCTAACTAAGTTTTCTAAATGAATTAAGTTTTTACTTCTTTTTTAAATATATCAACCTACTACTACAGCAATTTATGCACACATAAAATATATAGGTACCAAAATAAATATTAAAACAGTCTTTATTGTGTTTAATGGAAACATGATAAGTAATGAATAAAAATATACAACATAATACATTATAGCAGGTACAACTGGAATTTGTTATTTAATATTACAGAAAATCTTGTAAAAAAACTATTTACAAACATGCTGTTAAGACAATAAATATTACATAATTTATATCTGTTTCAGTGATATCTTTGATACTATTTTTATTAGGATCCACCCACGCGAACTACGTGCAATCATAAATAGCATTTGGCATTGCCACAATTAAAAAACTATACTTATTTTTTTCGTTTCAGTACATCTAAATAAGAAAAGCTTCGTTTAACGGAGTTACTAATGCTTTCCATTGAAAGAGAATTCATATCAAAAATTATACTTTAATGAAAGAGTTATTGACAAATCTGCTGCAAAGAAGGATCGGAGAATCGACCTGATATTTAAAAAATAAGGTAATTTCAATAATAATTTTATAGACACATAATCTCATCAGTATTTTTTAAAAATTAAGTAGGGCTCATTATTGATGAAATGTGTCCAAAAAATTACATGCTACTTATTTCAGTAATTTCTTTTATTGCAGAATACCTATAATATTTTTCCATGAGCCGCCACTGGCCACTGACCAATGGCTGCAATAAAACATCCTCTTAAAAAAGATTGGTTTTATTTTCACTGAAAAAAAAAAACTGTTTCATCATACATTTTTGGGCTTCTAAATCAGGTTCCCCTCTGATGCTTAGAAAAATTGTTACCACAGTGTGGATTTAAGAGTATAAAAAGGTGAGAATGTGTGAATGTAGACCATATACTCATCCAAAGTGAAAGGTCTTATCTCAAATAAAATATACCTAAATTACTAACTGCAGAACGGGATATGCCCAATTTTTTTAATAAAATGGTACTTTTGCCTAGGATTTCTAAAAGCACCATTTCCCTTTTTGCACTAAACAAGTCAAGATTTCGGTAAGTTCATTTTAAAGTAAAAAATATGGTCAGGCAATTATTCAGGTTTCTAATAAAAATACACAATGAAAATGCGTTATAATGGGTATGTTTTTACTTTCCTTTTTCGATTTTAGCAAATACCTAGATTATTACTTTACTTTAAAAATTAATTTTGTCTAAACTAAGTAAATTTTTTGAGAATGTTTTTGACGTCTCTTCATCATGTCAGCAATGAATTTTCTTAATTAAAGTACAACTTTTTGGCCACAACTGAACATAGTAGGTACCCGAAGCAATATTGTGAAAAGCAAGAATTAGGAATGAAATTTCATTTGATATTTTACAAACACTTGAAGAATAAATAGCTGCTTGTATAAGAAATTTTGAGAACATTATACATACTGCACCTGACCACTGGCACCAACATTTAAGAAAAGCTTAAGATATACTCAAGTAGATTTAATGGCATACTCTAATGCTGCACAAGCAATTGAAGATGAAGGCATTGTTACACCATTGCCCAAGGCTTTAGTTTTCCTTTAATTATTGATATAAGTAGTATTTGAAACTAACATTATTACAGTTGTGATATATTACTGAATAATAACTAAAGCAATAGTTCAAATTCATACATGGAATTAATAAAAAGGTGGATTTATAAACTCAGTTGAGGTTCAGTTGAGGTTGAGGTTCGCAGTTCGTGCAGTTGAAGTTCGCAGTTGAGCTTTTTGGGCCATTTATAAACTCAGTTCGCCGCTTTCATTTCATTGGTCCGGGGTAAAGTGACATTAATGACAACTGACATCATAAACAGATTTAATAAAAATAAAAAGCACACAATCCACAATCGCGATATTTGGAAAAAAATATGGAAACACACAGACAATCCAAACGGCCAAACAATTGTTTTGCAAAGAAAATAAAAGGGTATGTTGTTTTGTTTACAAAATGATCGGCAGAAGTCGGGTGGCTTCGCCATTACGAATATTAATTCTGCGTTTTGATTGGTGGGAGCCCAACTGCACCAACTGCGAACATAAAATTTGGTTATCTCGAACTTTACGCCAGCGTAATGGAAACTTCTGAACTGAACTGAACTTTGTTTATAAACGCCAGTACGCGTTTGCGTTTATTTATCTTGAACCTCAACTTCAACTGAACCTCAACTGAGTTTATAAATCCACAGTATAAAGGTGGATTTATAAACTCAGTTGAGGTTCAGTTGAGGTTGAGGTTCGCAGTTCGTGCAGTTGAAGTTCGCAGTTGAGCTTTTTGGGCCATTTATAAACTCAGTTCGCCGCTTTCATTTCATTGGTCCGGGGTAAAGTGACATTAATGACAACTGACATCATAAACAGATTTAATAAAAATAAAAAGCACACAATCCACAATCGTGATATTTGGAAAAAAATATGGAAACACACAGACAATCCAAACGGCCAAACAATTGTTTTGCAAAGAAAATAAAAGGGTATGTTGTTTTGTTTACAAAATGATCGGCAGAAGTCGGGTGGCTTCGCCATTACGAATATTAATTCTGCGTTTTGATTGGTGGGAGCCCAACTGCACCAACTGCGAACATAAAATTTGGTTATCTCGAACTTTACGCCAGCGTAACTGTGGATTTATAAACTCAGTTGAGGTTCAGTTGAAGTTGAGGTTCAAGATAAATAAACGCAAACGCGTACTGGCGTTTATAAATAAAGTTCAGTTCAGTTCAGAAGTTTCCATTACGCTGGCGTAAAGTTCGAGATAACCAAATTATCTCGAACTTTACGCCAGCGTAATGGAAACTTCTGAACTGAGCTGAACTTAGTTTATAAACGCAAGTACGCGTTTGCGTTTATTTATCTTGAACCTCAACTTCAACTGAACCTCAACTGAGTTTATAAATCCACAGTAAATCTTCTCCACTTCAAATCTATATACATGTCAAGTAAGTAAAGTCAATCTTGCATTCTTGCATAAAAACGGTCTACTTATTAAATTTATCATGTTTTTAAATACCTAATAAAATACTGACATAAAAATTTAAAATATTTACCTTTTTAGTGGAGTGATATAAATAAAACAAAAAAAAATCCAATAAATCAAGATGGAGGCAGTCATGACCGATTTGGAAGACAACTGGAGTAATAATGGGGCCCTTAAATGCTGTTTTAACTTTTTTATTTGGGTGAAATATATGTATAGGTATTATGTATGAAAAATAAACTATATTACCAGAGTAACTTTTGGAAAAAACTTACGTTTCAACCCCTGCCTATCCTTTTTACAAAAGAAATCCCAAATCCAGATAAAATCCTCATTTTACCGCTGATTTGGGTCAAAGAAAATAAAATAAAAGGGTATTTGGGTTAACACCACAGAGCAACAGGTTTTCTTTATTTTGTTGGCCCGCGTCCATGGGATGTGTTGGCCAGCTCACCACCCACTCCGGCGCTTAACCCATTAGCGCCCACGGATACCGTATGGTATCAAGGACACGGACGTTGCGGTCCACGTGATATTTTGTTTGTTTTAGGCGGGGGATCGAAGATGTCATGGATTTCAGGTTAGGTATGCATGAAAGGTCTCGCCGGATTAGTCAGTTGAATTCTTTCTGTTTTGTAAGTGATACTTCATACGCTTTATTTTATCTGGTGATTTACGTGAGAGAAAAATATGGACGTTACCTTCAAGTAAGTAAATTTATGAAATATATTGCAATTATTTTTACAATGTTATTGGTCACATGTTGTTGCTAAAGGTCATACTATTGTGTGACGAAATTTATTTTTTTGAAACTTATTCTAGCTACGGCTCGCTACGGCCCAAAATCAAATGATACCATATGGTATCCGTGGGCGTTACCGATAGCTAAAATTATGGTTTCCGCATTTTGTATTTTTGTTTTTATTTTACAGACGTGGTTTTACTTTGTCGGAGGCATTGGACATTGCATATGGGGACGACGGCGTGGAGAATCAAATTGATGAGATATTTATAGAACCACCTGATATAAATATCGAAACCGACGAAGATTCTGCAGATGAGGATAGTGGGGGGATGGTTCACAATCTAACCGGTCGTCAACTGCGGGCAGCTGCAGAAGTCAAGTTTTTTAACAATAAACGAATAGGTGTCGATTATGATGATCAGCAAGGGCCGTCAACATCTGTAGAAGAAATCACTGACAAAGAACCATCTTCAACAACTTCAGCACAGCAAGCAGAGCCATTTTTACAAGGAGAAATTTGGACTCAAAAGCGTTTGAAGGGCAAGTCAAAGCCTGAATGGATACATGGTGATTTAGAACAAGTCGAACATTTATTTCCTCCTGCTGACTTTAGGCGATTTGAAAATTTATCATGTGTGGAATTATTTGAGTTATTCATCGATAATGAAACCGTACAGTATATCGGTGAAGAAACTCAAAGATATGCTCAATTTATAAATGAAGCGGATCCAAAAGTTACCATAGATGATGTTAAGTGTTTTATTGGTATTTTGATTTTGAGTGGATACAATCCATTACCTTCGAAAAGAATGTATTGGGATACGAAAGATGATGTAAAAAACATTCTTGTGAGTAACGCCATGCGGCGAAACAGATTTTTACAAATACAGAGATTTCTTCACTTTCAAGATAACACAAAAACTGATGCATCTGATAAAGCCTGGAAGATAAGGCCTCTCATGGACAGAATAAAGGATAAATGTTTACAAAATTTTGTACCGGTGAAAGAACTGGCTTACGACGAATCGATGATCAAATATTACGGTCGCCACGGATGCAAGCAATTCATCCGTGGTAAACCAATTCGATTTGGTTACAAAATGTGGTCCCTAAATACTAAAGAGGGATATTTAGTCAATTTTGACTTATATCAAGGTACCAATCCACGTGGAAATAAAACTTACGACACCTTATTTGGCAAAGCTGCTGCTCCTTTGGTGCTAATGTTTGACGAATTACATGAAAAAAATTTGCGTTATAATGTACATGTTGACAACTTGTTTACGGGATGCAATTTATTTGCCTACTTACGACATTTAGGCTATGAGGCTGTTGGTACGATGAGGGATAATCGTATCCCAAAGCCTTGTCCACTGGAGGAAAAGAAAAACTTTGCTAAAAGAAAAAGGGGTGAAAGCCAGCATATTTTAGAAAAAAGTGATGGGATACTATTTGTAAGGTGGATGGACAATTCAGTTGTAACCATGGCTTCGACTGGCCCTGGAGCGTCGCCTTTTGCAACTGTAAAAAGGTACTCTCAGAAAGAGAAGCGAAATATTTTAGTCAATCGACCCAATTGTATCGCTCAGTATAATAACAACATGGGTGGAACAGACCTCATGGACGAATGTGTGGCAAATTACAGAATACATATTCGCAGCAAAAAATGGTATTGGCCTATTGTAACCTGGCTCTTGGATATAGCAATAAACAATGCATGGCTTTTATATAGACACAATCATAAAGGAGTTTCAAATGTGGCATTTCGTAGAGAGATATCGCAAGTCTATTTGTCGCGTTATGGTATAGCTCCAAAACAACCTGGCAGGATATCGTTAACTCGCAACATACTTCCAGACATACGATTTGATCGTATGGACCATTTCGTTGCTCCCTGCCAAAGAAGACGGTGTGCTGGACAAGGATGCAAATCGTTTGGGCGAACTATGTGCCAAAAATGTAACGTTGGGCTTTGCGTGGCATGTTTTGCAACTTACCATACCAAATAGTAATTAGTTTTTAAAATTATACTTAGCATTGTTTCAGAATAAATATGTTTCAAGTGCTTGGTGTTGTTCTTTACCTACTAAATAAAAGTATACATAAGCGCCCAAGGATACCATATGGTATCAGCCTGTATTTTTTAACAGTTATAAAAAATAAAAACAAAAACATTTTTTTCTGTTTAACTGTGATGAGTTTATCCCAAATATATAAAAATTTAAGAAAATTTTCAAAAAAAAATTATTCGGGCGTTAATGGGTTAACTCGGGCTTAACTAGAGCCCTAGCTTCCCTTAGGTATGGCTTACACGTTATCCAGTTTGGGTGCATTATTCAAATAAAAGAAGGTACGATACCAAACCGTGTCAAATTCGTCTGGGTTCGCGCATGACGTCACGCCGTGACTTATTTAATTTAATTAAAAAATAGTTGAAAACACAACGCAACCTTAAAAAAGACGTGTCCCGTTTACAAAATATCGCGGAATTGGCCACGCCTACCTGCGCGGTATCATATCTTCTTTTATTTGTATCATGGTTTAGGTGGTATTTCCTTAGAATCTCCGAATTGTCGAGTATGTATCCTCGGAGATTCCGAATAAAAACAATATCAATAATAAAAAATCGGTCAAGGGCAAGCCATACTTGCACAGTTAGTGTTCCGTGCCATCAGTTAACCTTAACCTGAGCAAACCTCGGACGCCCGATCTCCGCCAATCTGCCGCGCTACCCGTCGCCGACGCGACGGCACCAACGCCGTATCACATCGCGTATGCGCGGAACTGAGTGAGGAGCGTTTCGACTGCGCCAGATTAAAAATTTTTGAAAAACGTGTAAGAACAACAGTTGTTTCTTACATCGTGAGAAATATTTGTTGTCAAAAAACTTTTTCTCTAAAACCAATGGTTGAGCAGTTATAATGAAATAAACAATTAAATTGTTTATAACAATTGATCGCGCTAGAATTTTTTAATGCTGATAATTTTCGTTCAATCTAAACCTAATTCTTAATGTTCATTATTTTTTTCAGCTTTTTCTGAGCGATCCTTCTTGTGATAAGGGTGGGGACGGCATTTTTTATGCCTTTTCCCAAAAAATGTTTTACCCCACTGAAATTAACCCCCAGAATCAAAATTATACTGTTTATATTTCACGTCTATCCTTAGGGCGTGTACCGTTGTCAGCTTCGGTTACGGTTTTGTGTCCCGTAAGTATTGGTAATCTGAAAAGTTGGTAAGATTGGAAGCGCAGTCCCTGTAAAGTATCTGTCATTAATGTCACCGAAGAAACCGATGCGGTTGACCAGGTTTGACAACGGTACACAGCCTTAATTGGTCACGGAACACTACAAATGATAAAACGTCAATAATATCCGTATGGCACAGTTGAGGTTATGGAGTTTTCCGCCTCTGGAGAAGTCTATTGCGCATGACTTTTTATTTCAGCAACAAATTCGCCACAGCTTACACTTTTGCGCTACTCTTGTCCCACAACAAGACATGGCCGTCACATGTCTACCTTGTGCGGATGAAAAAACCTATCACGAACAGGAATTCTAGGCCTCATCGTTTACCATGATACAAATAAAAGATGATACCGCGCAGGTAGGCGTGGCCATGTACGTCACGCCGTTACAAATTCCGCGATATTTTGTAATCGAAACACGTCTTTTTAAGATCGCGTTGTGTTTTCAACTATTTTTTGGTGTTTTTATATTACTCTTAGGAGTAAAAATGAGATGTGCTGTGTATGGTTGTGACACAGTTGTGATGTGGACAATCAATCAATGTAATCAATGTATGTATTTATCCCTTAATTTATATGATTATTTTAAATCATATACTATACAATTTGTATTATAAGCAGGAGGCAAAGTATATTGCCAATAGAATTTATATAAAATCGCCTATAATAACCTCTATATTGCGCGTTATAAATTTCAAAAATAGGACACGTCGTGACGTCATGCGCGAACCCGGACGAAATTGACACGGTTTGGTGTACCTTCTTTTAAATCATGATCGTTTACTATCCTTGGATTTGGAAAAGACTCCACTCAACAGGCTGGGGAGCTTCCCTTTGTATTCCGTTACAAAGACTCTACTCACCGCCACTAGGTGATTTAACACGAAATCAAACTTTGGGCGTGTACCGTTGTCAACTTCGGTTACGGTTTTGTGTCCCGTAAGTATCGGTAATCTGAAAAGTTGACAGATTGGAAACGCAATATCTGTCATTAATGTCACCGAAGAAACCGAGCGGTTAACCAGGTTTGACAACGGTACACAGCCTTAGTAAGTCGACCGAGAGATGTTAACGCAACGGAAGCCTAAGGCAAACTCCGTTCATTGCCTTTGAAATTTCCCGCAGTTATTCTCTGTGTTCAAGATACACAAATAAGGGAGAAATGAACAAGTGATGAGTACACCCAGAGTAAATTACCCGGATACCCGGGCAAAATTTGCATTGAAATATCAATACATTTTTTACATAAGTTTTTGGCGATTTGACAATAATCTGTTCGTTGGCGGTGTACCACTGTTCGAGAACTAAGCACTAGGAGTTTGAATTGGAATGTGCCTTTAGTTTGACTTTTCACATTTGGCATATTTGTCAATTTTGTCATTAGTTAAACGAGTGTAATGGCTGCTGTTGCAGATTTTTTTTCTTTAGGCAGTATTGTTTGGTGCAGAACATGTTACAATACGGAAATTGAGGGAGAAGTACTGGCGTTTGAACCACAGAATAAAATTTTGATTTTAAGTATCCTTTAATATTATTGCAACTATACACATACAGGTATACATTGGAGTTTTTGCGTTTGTTGTGTTGTTTGCAATATTTAAATATTGGTGTTTTCACAAATTACATTTTAATTTAAATTAATTTTTGGTGCAATCGAAAAGAGCATGAAATCTCTATTGTAAACTCTATTAAAATTCCAAAATGATAAGTGAAACGAAAACCTGATAGGTCCAGATCAAAGGGTCATTTTGTATGAGCAGAGCACTGGAAACGTGTGTCCATGGGTGCCAGCAGAATTCCTTTCAGGGGGGGTACATTTCAATGATTACAGGACCTAAGTAGCGAAAATTGGTGCTGGGTGGGGTAGAACAGGCTAAAGAAGTAACAGACTTCAGACTGTAGATAAAGAAGTCTGTACAAGAACTCTTTTGCTCTTGAAATTTTTAATTTTTATGGAACTGTTAATAAGTAAAATGCAAAAACAAAAATTTGATTCCGTGACCGCAAAACATCAGAAAACCAAAGTGCAATGTTTGTTGACATGTAACAAATCTTTGAACAAGTTAGCAACATAAGTAAAACTGACAACAGTAGAATACCCTAGTGGTCGAAGTTAATACTACCCAGTATTCCCATTATACCACAGTAGGCAAATTCTTGAGTTATACCTATATGATAAATACATAAGTAGTTGTTGGCCATTAACCTGAAATATACTTATTAAATGACTAAAAAGGCACCCAGACTAATCTGAGCAAACTTTCTTAGAATATAAAATATCACCATTATTTGCAGATTTCTTCAATTGTTATCTTTGAGGTGGTTGTTTGGATAACATAAAAACTTCTTTATTATTTTGAAAATATTAAAACTTTAGTTTTTGTACCTCTGAATCCTTAGTCTCAAGTCCCTGAGGATTAAATGGACATAATTAATCTTTGAAAATTTAAAATACACTGCTCCAATTATTGATTGACCCACCATAACGAATTTATTATAATTTTGGTAGTGATTTTCTTCTGACCCTTTAATCCAACTATAAAAAACTTTTTTTAGGTTGTAGGTTCATTCGTTAGGAATGTAAGTATACCAGTATTGTTTGGAAAAAATCAATTTTATATAGCATAGAGGGGTTTAACAATAATGTTATTTTTTTCCTAAAGTTTGTAGCACCCTGCAGATCAGACCAGCTATAACTGGAATTCACATTCACAACTAGACTGCAGCCTAATCTATTCTTAACATTGTGTTTGTTAATTCACTCTGATCTCTGAGTTATTAATGGATATACAGGGTTTCTTAAAGAGTGATGTATTTTGCTTAATGCCCTTAGAAAAATAACAAAAAATGAAAATTGCCTTTACAACATGAGTGTAAATGTTATGGTGTGTCTTGCAAGATGTCCAGACTTAAATCCCATTGAACACCTCTGGGACATCCTTGGTAGGTGGCTAGGAACGTCAATATTTCTAAGCAATTTGGAAAGGTAGGACCCAACCGGATCAAAATGAAATAAGATGAGGCTTGTGTCAGTGTCAAGCTGTTGTACAAAAAACAAAATGTAAAGAATAGATGATTCTACAGTCTACTTGTAAATGTGAATCACAGTTATGGCTGGTCTAATCTACAGGGTGCTACAAACTTTAGAAAAAAATTGTTAAAACTCTGTAGGTATACTGTACAAAATTGTTTTTTTTTTCTAGTAATACTGGTATACTTACTTTCCTAAAGAATGAACATACAACCTAAAGAAAGTTTTTTACAGTCTGATTAAGGGGTAAAAAAATCGCTACCAAAATTATGATTGCATTAATTGCATTAATTAATTGGAGTAGTGTATTTGGCCAAAAATATCATTTGATCTAGAATTAAATAAAGTGGTACCTACTACACAAGCTTTTTCTTTTTATGATTCTTAATAACATTTCCTGGAAGTTTTCTTTGTAAATTTTCCTTAGTAGTAAATAGAATGCAACTCCGCCAGTGGAGATCCGAAATTAAATGATGTACATTTTATGAATTTATCACTTGTTAGCGAATTACAAGTAAAGAAAGAAGCCGGTTGTTATGTTGAAATACCACAAAGTTTAAACCTTCAAAGGGTAAGTAAACGACAGTATATATCTATATTTTTGAAATTATTAGTTTGCTCGGTCTGCGCCTTATATTATGTAATGAAGAACATACATTTATTTATATCTGTTTTGCTACCAACAATACCTCACAGTCAAATCAAATAAGATATATTATTTACATAGCTGTCATACAACAAAAGAGGTTTTACTGTGTTTACAATAGCATACTCTTTCATGGCAATAACTTGTTTTATTTAGCTAAATACGAGGATAAGGAACCAGGTGGAAGAAAAAAGACGGATGTTGCAGGCCATATCCGCCAATGTTTCCTCAGAAGGCCAAAGTTTATTTATTGCTATATCAAAGATGATACAAGAAGTCAGATGGAGGAATTCTGATATTATTGTATGGAATCAAGAGGTAGGTCACACTATTACGCATTCTTTTGGATCCAGTAATAGGTAGCCTGGTGGTCTCTAAAAGTTTGGGACAACGTTTTTGAATTGCAGGCCATATGTTTGTTTGCCAAGGGTATTTAGAAAAATAGGCGATTAAGTAAAAAAACACTTTTATTTTGTCTTTTTCTTGTGGCTGAAGGGTATGCAGCTGCCTATTCAGAAATAAAGGGGCCTTTTCTATTAAAAATGTTTATAAAAGAAAATTGAAAATTAAAGAAAAGTAAATACTTGATCCTTAAGTGACTTTTTTTGTACAACAAAAGTTGTTTCTTACATCGTGAGAAATATTTTTTGTCAAAAAACGTTTTCTCCAAATCCAATGGTTCAGCAGTTATAAGGAAATAATCAATTAAATTGTTTATAACAATTGATCGCACTAGAATGTTTTAATGCTGATAATTTTCGTTCAGTCTACACCTAATTCTTAATGTTCATGATTTTTTTCAGATTTTTCTGGTGATAAGGGTGGGGAACAGCACTTTTTAAGCGTTTTTCCTAAAAAATCATTTAAAAAAATGCATAAAAAAATACACCTGTTAACTGTTTTCAGCCACTGTGCGATGTTGTCAGATTATCTACTTCATGGCTCTCTTGTTTAAAAAGGCTGTGCTTTAGTTTGACAATAAGCATCAACTTGTATCAAAAAAGATAAATTTTGAAATCAACAATAAACAAGTGTCCCATATTATGTTACATACTTTTCTGGACACACTGTTAATATATGATTTTTTTAGGTTGTTATAAGTCCCCCATATCAGTTGGAAAATGTACGGGGCAATGCGAATAGTAAAGGATATGAATATATTTTAAAAGTTGTAAGTAGTACATTATTTACCATTTTAGTGATTTATTATTCATGTTTCCTATTAAAAATGGCGAAGTTATAATATGGCAAATGAAGGGAACAACGAAAACTTCTCATGGTGCAATGTTGCCACATACAAAAAGTTCAGTTTGGAGTTAATTACATTTTTAACGCTAATCACAACTATGATTGGAATGGGAATACATCCTTACTGCGATCCAATTTTTAAAACTAGGAAGATAATTTTTAAGAACAATAATATTACGTCAAATTGACGTATACAGGTTGTGTCTAAAAGTTGCTCGGAATTTTTAGAGACAGTTTCTATCACTGACAGTATAAAGAAAAGTTTCCATTAACATATGTCTGAAAATGTGTAGTTTTAGAGATACAGGGAGTTAAAGTTCCTGGTTCATGTACCCTTTGATTCTGACCAACCTAAACTATTTTTTCGGCCGCCATTGACGACTAGTTAACTTGCATTGCCCTTCTAGATATGCTTACGCAAGAGTGTCACTTTATTTGACACTTGCATCACCACATCAGAGGGCCATGATAACTTAGTTATATTCTTTGCCTCATTTAAAAACTTTTTTGCCTGCTCAGCCAATTTGACATATTTACTGAATTAGTTATGACATTTGTGACGACGTTTAGAAATTAGAGATCACTTACCGAACACGGAGGCGGTAAGTTATCAAAATCGTCACTTTTTTGATTCATATCTTACAAAAAAGTTTAAATTAAACTAAAAATCTGTGAAAAACTTCTAGTGACAGCAGTTTTCATTCAACATAAACTGTGTGTCATAGCAATTTAACCCATCAACTATTTCTATGCTACATAAACAACTATGTAATTATATATCTTTTAAAAATATTTGTTATGTATGAAAAATGTATGAATTTATCTGACATGGACTGTACTTAATGACATCACGAATTTCAACACTATCCATTTCGTCAAAAACTCTGATACGCCCTTAATTAAATAGCTCTCAAAACGAAACAAATGCACGCAGCGATCTGAAATTTAACATCTGACGGTCTAAAGTAGTGACCGTGCCAGCGCCTCAGACAAAGTCTGAAACAGCGCCATCTGTATGTCATTCCACGAACTTTTCCACTATCCTCGTAGGTGAGCGTAGAGGAGTTGATAAATGAGTTAGTAAAATATTTTAAGAATAAAGATTCTATTTTTTAGGTGGAGAAACACTTACAGGACCTATCATTGAATTCAGGTAGTCAGAATAACCGTTCGCCGCAATAAAATGAGAATCCCCTATTATAGTTTAAAAAAAACGACGTTACGGTGTTACTTTCACTTGAATAGTGACGCTGATTCGATTCCGATCAACGTCACTATATCATAACGTTAAAATATCAATAGTATTTTCATAACGCTAAAGTATTCAGATTGTAAAAATTATCACGTCATCGGTGTGACATAATTCCACTAGTTTATTTTTTTAGCATAGGGAGTTAAAAGTGAAAGGGGTTAGTAAGTCAGATTTGAAGAGATGTTTACATTTTAAATAATCACAAAAAAGTTTGTTCAAATAAAATACATGACAAATAATCACAAGGCAAAAATAAAAATAGTGTAATACACTTACACCCTCGTGCTTTTAACTATGCCCTTTTTTATACCTGATTTAAATAATTGTTGTCACCTTTAATTTGATGAAACCTTAAATACATTTATTTTGTTTTTTTGTTATCCAGAATTTTCTATAGTATGTTGGGAATTCAGCAATGTCCTAAATTCCCACCTTTTCCATGGGAAGAACTAGTGCGCGGCTACTGTATCTGTATCTTTACCCCATATTTTTAATAAAGGATAGACATGCATTCAGTGCACACTAACTTGACCAATGGAAAAAGCTATTATTTTTGTGCTTACTGCAACCGCTAACATTTTTTTAATCATCGTTTGTTTCACGACTTGAGTTAGTGTTTATTTTCAACGTGATTGGGACTAAAATGAAACAAAATAAATGGATTAATATGTATATAAATTTTTGTTTACATATTCGATTATAATTAAAATTAATTTAATTAGATCTTTTCAAAATGTATTTATTTGATATGAATAAACTTAAATATTGATTTTTAATTGTGTTGCCCCCTTATCTTTTTCTAGAACATTATAAATTAGTATGGTGTATTCCTTAGATTGTCTACCAAAGAACAGATACATTTATTTTAATCTGTTTTGTCGCGAACCATTACCATAGACCATACCTCACAGTCAAAGAGAAACTCTTTTCAGATGTTCCGATCAAAAATTCGCCACATCGTGTAGCGGAAACATTTGCCACACCAACTCAAGGAAAATAAAAGGGTTTGTTTGGGTTTCACCAACTGTCGAACTGATTTAACTCGAACGTTCGGTTCGGTGCACAGTGAACGAAATCGAAAACTCGTGGACATTGGTACTTTACTTCGCTGTTTTGTTGTGGCATATAAAATTACATATATTGGAGTACGGTATTACTGTACTAAATTTAGACCCAACATAGTGTCTTACTAGGTACCGGTCGCTCAAAAAAAATATCATTATTTTTCCACAAAATAAATAAAAAATACTGTTTTCGGTTTAAAGCAACTAAGTTTAATAGACTTAAATACTAGTTATTAAGAAAACATACTTGAATTAACCTAATTTTTACAATCTGAGCTGAAGACTGATCTATCAGAATCGTCTTCCTCGACGTTAGTTTCTTTAAAGTTTTTTTTTTCGCAGTAAATTTCGGACTAATAAAGGAAATAAGGAGATTTGAAAAAATTACGTTTGAAAAAAACTGGTAAAACGACTAAACTCCAAACATTTTACGAATAATCTAGAGACAAAACAATTTATAATTCGATAGTCGCTGTTTTGCCCGATGTCCACAAAAAATCAAATCCGTTACACTGTGCGGCGTTCGACGCATCGTACAGCGCCGGCTTTAGAGAAATCTCGCACAACTTGATTCTTTTGGCAGTGCGATGGGCCAATTAAAAACGATTAGGCTATGGAACAGGATTCTGTCAAATTATTTGTGATTCCATAATTGGACGTATTGGTTTGGTTTTGGTCAAGGCCTTAATCTAGTTTAGTACCCTTGGGTTTTGGTCACAGTTAAACAATAATTATGCTTATGACATGATAAATAAAGTTTAGTTCATTGTTTAATTGTCCGAGCCAAGACCAAATATAAATACGTCTTACTTATATCTACCAAAAAATATAAATTGGAGTACCTATATTTACTGCGAGCGTTCAGGACATTTCCAGCTGGTCATGCAGATATCCACGAGATCCCGTGAACAGCATGTGCCTTGGGTCACAAATCAATTTCTGGGCTTATCCTAAAGAACAGCACATGGGCATGTCCGCTGAAAAGAATATAAAAAAAGGTAGTATGGTAACCCATCTGATATGTATTTCTGCTAATTGACTTCATCAGAGCTACATACATATGTAGTGCGTATCGTCATAAGTCGACATGCACCCAGGCGTAGTTAAGGGGATGCTTATCAAGCCCAAAACTCTAATTAGCACCCAAAAATTTACAACCCTCCCCTATGAACAAAATTTTTGGCCATCTGAATATAGGGTATGGGGCTTAAGCACCCCTGGCACTCTGTATGAAAAATAGCGATAGCGATCGGGCTGTCTTCGAAACATACCGAACTGTGATACAAAGTAAGAATTTGCAAAGAGAGCCCGATCGCTATCGCTATTTTTCATACAGAGTGCCACTGCAGGACTTGACCGCCTAACTACGCCTATGCACACGCACCCCTGCCCCTACATCGGCAGTTACGGGTGTAACCTTGAAAAAAGGAAAACCAAAGACCACAACCAGGAGCCATTTGTTGCCCGACCCGAATTCCGAAGCATCCATTCAGTCAAGGAATGTAAACATACATAGGTGAAGAATTATTGCGGAATATTACATAAAGGAGAAGAAAATTATCTTAGACATTTCCGAACAAAAGCAGAAAAAGGAAAACAATAATATAAAACAACCCATCCGACACATATTTGCCAATTCGCTTTATCCTTAAACAAGGAATTCCTTATCTAAGGCTTAATCATATTCCGCGATTATTCTTCACCTATGTTGGTTTATATTTCTTGGGTTCGTAGCCAGCCCAGTTGCGAAAATCAGATTTCGCACCGCATTCGGTTCTTAAGCGGCTGACCCTTCTTCTAGTTGGAGAATGCAATGAACATGCGTGATTCGTGGTAGTAAATTTCCGAGTTTACAGGACGGTGCGACTCGATAACAAATAATCGCCATTTTTTGTGGAAGCGTTAGACGTGTTTGGCTTTTATTGTATATTGCTCAGTTTTTCGCCTATATATATATATATATATATATATATATATATATATATATATATATATATATATATATATATATATATATATATATATATATATATATAACACAACACGTCTATACGCTTCCACAAAAATGGCGGTTCTTTGTTGTCGACTCGCAACGTACTGTAAAGTCGGAAATTTACCACGCATGTTCCTTTATCGGAGAGATGGCGGGAGAAGTCAAGCGGAATGATCGCGGTTAGCCACTCCAACAAGTATAAAAAGAAGAAGGGTTAGCCGCTTATGAACCGAATGCGGTGCGGAAGCTGATTTTTGCAACTGGGCTGTCAGAATCATAGCCGCGTTCGATTCGAAACTTTCTGGTGTGCCGAGTCCTTGACGATTTAAATTGAAGACTGGCAATTCATCGCATGGAAATAACACGCGCGTACCGTATGCACTCAGAAAATGGCAAAAGCCGCCGACTTCCCACCAGTGCCGACTGACTGCCGTTCGTTAGAAGAGTAGAAGAGCTTAGAAATAGCGCAGATACAATTTAGATGCGGTATTGCCATTTTCCCGGTGTAAGCGTTTTGGCTTTTCGCCCGGGCACACGCTTTATTTCTTGATGACTGTTGATTGTTTGCGAAAAACGGTACCGAGCACGATACAGAAGCGTCCATATATTTAGAAAGTTCCACAATCGTTCTCAAACCCTCAAAAATATAAGTATGATACACTGGCAACATGTTTACCGTTTTTCCAGCATCGATAACATGGTCCAGAAGTAAAGTCTATGGAGGTGGTGGGTTCGTGCCCTTGCTCGGGTGGGCTTTTTTTTAAAAATTTTCTCATTTAAGAAATTATAAAACATTAGGAGATCGACTCTAAAAAGTGTATTGGAAAGGGGTTAGCACTTTATTCTCATCGATTTTTAAAATTTTTTTTTAACTCATGAATTATTGATGTGCGCGCCATCGGGGCGATTGTGGAACTTTCTGTATAGTAAAACCTGTAGTAATTAAGACTTTGACAATAACTTGGCAACACAGCACTCGACGCATTAGTATGTTAGAATTGTATCCGTGCCCCCGCTCCCACCAAGCTCTTGTCCGTTGGTTTACTGGAGAACTTTATCCATAAAGTTTGAGAAATAGTGCGTCAGTGCCAAGTGTGGAAAAATGAATTATTTTCGTCCTGAACTGTCTTTTCACAGGGTTTCTAGGTAGAATACAGACGGCCCGGAAAGCCGGCCGCCGCGCGGAGGCAGAGTTATGTTATAGCTGTCGTTCTTTGTTTTGTCTTTGTGAATGAGCGACTGTGCCTCCCTCTCTTTCCTTGTCTAAGGTGCCTCCTCTTGCTGAAGGTCGATGGTAAAAAACACTTATTCGATGATCGAATCAAGTCTCGTACTCCGGAGCAGGTTGTCTAGACCTGCCGGAGTAAACTGAGAAATACGGTCTGGCGACGACCGCCAAATAAATAGGCTGTCACTGTCAAAAAGCTCATATTTTAGGAGCGGCTAGAACTGCAAACAATCCGACGTTGCCACATGTGCGATAGCTCGAAGATTTTAAAATAACGGTATTTTTTCTTCTGTCATTCATACAGTGAGTGACAAGACTAGAGCTCTATTTGTATTTTTTGGACTAGAGTCTAGGGCCTAGGGGATGGGCAGAGGAAGGAACAATAGTGGATTTTTTCGCACCGATCCCTCTTCGCTTGCGAGGAAAGAGACTGGTCAGGGCCCCTAACCAGGTGCTAACCCTGTTCCGACCTTAGGGTGCCCTCCGATCCACCGTTCGCTAGATTTTCTGGACAACAAACAAAACATAATTTTTAGGTTAAGGTACCTAGACACGATTAATTTTTTGCTCGGGACCTTTAAAAAAAGACAAAACAAAATTTTTATCGAGGAAGGAGTGCTAACCCGTTTCCAATACACCCTTTAGAGCCGATTTCTAAATTTTTTATAATATTTTAAGTGACAAAAATTAAAAAAAAGAAGCGGCCGAGCACGGACCCGAACCAAAGACGTCTGGGTCAATAAAATAAGCGGACTCTATACCACTGCCCTACGTGGCTGATCTACCAGCAAAGGAAATAAAAGTTTACCGGTGCAAGACAAGGAAAACCGAAAATGGCAACGTCGGATTATTTGCAGTTCTAGCCGCTCCTCATATTTTTCTGTGCTGTCAAATAAATGAAAAGAAAAGAGTTTTATGCTGTGGTTTTATGGGAAATGTGATTGTTGAAACTATTTACTTCTGTTTGTATAGTGTTTAAAGATTCTTTTTTTATAATTTTAAGTTGAATATAAAATGCTTTAAAATTCTCTATCACTAAATTTAATATGGTAAGTTTGGTTTACAATTAATCGAAGAAGCCCGACCATCACAAAATTCTTAGTATTCCTTTTATTTTTTCTTGCATTTTTTGCTATAGTTCACTTAAATAATTTAAAACATTATTCGTGTCTGCTGGAAATAACAAACAAAACATTTTTAAATAGTTTATAAAAATAATTTTAGGTGAGGTACTAAAGATTGTTTACCGCCTAATTCACAAATCTTAGAGCAACTTTTATTGCTCCAGCACCTAACCAGTCTAGTTTCCCAATTACGATTTCATATAAAATTATGTATGTGTAAAAACTACTTTTAATTTTATCATTTTCTTGAGGTCTGTTCGTTTGTGTTGCACACAAATGCACTAACCTAAGTACACTATTTTTTTTGTAGAAGATCCTCATTAAAAAAATCACTACAGGTTAGTGTAGTTTCTTACAACACAAATGCCCAATCTGTTGGTTTTTCCAATGGCTATCTGTATTGAGATAATGTTGCGAAATATAGGTTTATCAAAACAGTTCATGTCATCAGCACGTTCTAAACATTTTCTTTGTAAATTTAGGGGAAAACCCAGGGACTTATTTACAGTAGATACAAATCTTGGTATTCATGCAAATGCAAGGAAATCCAGTGGGGTTACTTTTTTTTAAACAATAGGTTCTTATATTTTGAAATAATTTCCTTAAATATTTTTCTTACATGCTAAATCCTCTAAACTAGTGTGCACTCGCTCAGTGTGGTCTTAATCTATAAACATGTTAATTAATAAACAATTCAGTTCTGGTGTAACAAAAAAATACAAATAAAATAAATAAATAGAACAAAAGGTACTTAAATGTAGGATTTAAGCCCCCCACCCCACCTCCCCCCGCATGAGTCCGCCCTTGGTTAAAATCATCCATTCCCTTATATAATGATAACATAGATTAGATACATTAATAAATTGTGATAGTAAAACAAAGTCAATGCTAAGTAACAGGAAGTAATTTTTTAAGTTAGATGCAGCAATATTTAATTACAAATTAAAAATAGGCAATAAAGAGATTTAATAGGCCAGTGAAATGAAATATCTTGGTTTTGTGATAGATAATACATTATCATTAAAAAATCATTGTAAATAGCACGTTTCATACAGTTTTCTACTTTAACGAGAGAAATTCATTCATATTTTACATGGAGTATGAGTGATTTTCTTGTCAGAAGAACTTCGCCATTTAAGTACTGTTGTTAAGAAAATATTCGGTAATAAAGATATTATGATTGAGTTTCATGTATTATAGTCTTGTCCTCCTTCTAAAACTATGACACCTCAGGCTCCCCAGTACAAAAAAGCTGGCGCTGAAGGTGACAGATTTGTTTGTTGAAGATTCTTAAAAAAAATTTTAACGAATATTCGCGATCTTTCGTCTTACTATTTTAAATTCTAGAGAATTTAACATCTTTATATACCCCATCTAACCTCCACAGCACTATTTTTCTCTTGGGCCCCTGATATGTAGTAATTATTAGGTTTAACAATAAGTACCTAAGTATAAACATATTTTCTATGAAAAATTAACCACTAGATTAAACAAAAATCCATTTTATGTGTAGCGATAAAAGGTTGTTAAACTTATAATAAAAATAATCGATTCTACTAATTTTGCAGAACATTACTGGGAAAATTGGGGCATACATTAAATTTTTTCTTCTCTAAATAAATAATTGAATATATTTAATGTATATGATGTATTTTTATGCAATTAAAAAAAAATCGGGAAAAACTCTTAAAAATTGCTGTCCTCCACCCTCAGAGGATCAGTCTACTCTCAAAAATCTGAAAAAATCATAAACATTGAGAATTAGGTGTAGATTGAGCCAAAATGATCAGGATTGAAAAATTCCAGCGCGATCAGTTGTTATAAACAATTTAATTGTTTATTTGCTTATAACCGCTGAACCATTGGTTCTAGAGAAAAACATTTTCAACATTTTTGATTTGGCTCAGTCGAAACGCTCCCTATTCAGTTCCGCGCATAAGTGATGTGATACGGCGTTGGTGTCGTCGGCGGATGGTTGCGCGGCAAATAGGCGGAGATCGGGCGGCCGAGGTTTGCTCAGGTTAAGTGAGGAGCTGATGGCACAGAACACTAATTGTGCAAGTATAGCTTGCTCTTGACCGTGCAGTTAAATACTGCTCGTATTTAAAGATATAAAATAAATTTTACATTTGTGTTGCCACATTTTGTCTTTTTTAAGCTGGTGTTCTCAAATCTGTTGACGTTTCGTCTTCGGGCCATTATCATCAGCATTAAGTAGGTTTTATGGACTCGCAACCGGCGCTTTCGCATTTTAAACAGGATTTTATTGTGAAATTAAATTGGGGTTTCTTATACCCCGGGTGGAGAGGGGAAGATCACCAAGGTATTGGTGTACCCCTCTGGGGTAAGTTTTATCTTCCTGCAAAAGTTTAGCTTTATAGGTTTTACGGTTTTTGAGATATTTTTGATTGGAAATCGAATCCTACTGAAAATTATATAAGATAAGATTTGCACAAAAAATATAAACATAAATTATATTAATAGCCTTACAAAAAGAGTGTGGTTGCAATTTTTTAACCCATTTTTGACGTCTTTTAATTTCTCTATACTATTTAAATAAGAAGCTATCCATAAATCAATTTTTACATAAATAGGTAGATAATTCCATAAGTTTGTACTTATAAAATCACATTTAGAAGGAAAATTCCAGACTGTCATAGTGGGCATCAGGGAATCAGCAGAACGTGCAATATCTATAGGAGGCTCTCAATCTCGATATAGTCGTTCCTCAGACCTTGAGGTTTTTCCAAGTATGGGGGACGCCGTGCTTAAATTCCACCTCAAGGCCTACGGAATACTCAAGGAACGACAATACATCTGACCATAAGAAATCCTCACGTTACCAGCGCTATATGTTCTGGAGTGTCATTTTTATGTAAAAAAAAACTTGTTGAACAATATAAAACACATAAAACTTATTATCACAATACCAGAAAGAGAGTAGTAAGTAGTAGTAATTAGTTAGTAGTAGTAAGTTCTTGCTTACTGGAGGCTGAAAAGGTGTCATGATGGCCCTTGATATTCGGAAATATTCTCAACTTGCATCGCAACTGATTCTTAATGATAAAAATCCCATACCTTAAGATAATTTGCAATTTTGAGTTATTATTTAAAAAATGCATTTTTTTTTAAAACTGTTTCCAATTAAATCTAGAAAAATTAGAACAAATGTATACTTACACCTTATTTTAGGAATTGCAAGAAGATTGTTATAGGATTCATCAAGTTTTGGAAAAAGTAGAGCCTAAAGATATAATAAAGTTTCTTAGGACAAAGGTTGCCTTACTAGATACTGAACGACGTTGTCAACTGGCCTTACAGCATTTTCTAAACTTGGAAGAAGAATTGTCTAAACAGAAGGAAAACTATGGAGACGATTTACAAGCTGATTTTTTATGCATACGACATTTACTGAATACTGTATCAGATGGAGAAATCCAGGAAATATTAAATATTTTAGGTATGAACATAATAATAACCGAAACAGAGACAACAACTCTAAAATATCTAGGAAAATACACTGATCCACGACAGATAGCGCAGATTTCGTCATCAAAGATCCATAGCTAATCTCTTTACCTTTGTCACAGATAACTGGAACAAGTCTCTCGAATTTCAGAGTATTTAAAAAAAAAAAAGATAAAAATGGCGTATTTCGAGATACCGCACGTTTAGTGCTTTTTTGAGGTTAAGGAGGCAAAATTTTGAAAAATAAATTACACCATCAGAAAGCTGAGGAAAAAATACATCGAAAACTATGTTTCAATTATTGTTTTAATGGCCCTTTTAATTGCGAGATCATGAGTTAAAAATGGCATGTTTTCAGGCTCACGCACCGACCTGGGACATTTGGGGCCACTCGCCCCATATGTGTATTTCTTTATACTTTTAGTAATGGGATTAAAAGGTCTTTTCATCCGTGAAAACATTTTCCCAATAACCCAATCCTTCCAGTAAATATTGCAAAGCAAATTCCACCTTCTGCTCTTTGTTGTCAGTAGTTAGAAATGGTTACGCGGCGTCTTGATCCCCTAACGGTGCCAGGAAAGTTCATTTGTCTCTGCGCCTCCACGGCTGTTTGCATTGGATGGTTCTCCAGAAAAGTTACCAGCTCTTGTTTATTTGACATCCTCTTCCTTACACTTCCAGTCATTCTATGTAGAGAGCCGGTATTTTACCATTTCTGCGTCAATTCTTGAACGGCACATTTTGGAAAACCGATTTCTTCAGATATTCTCCTTACTGCGCGACCATCTTAAAATAAGATTATCAACCTTGGTCTTTGTTGTTGGTTTAATCTGTTCATTTTATCAAAAATTAAAGCGACCAATGTTTTTAAAATCTACTGAAATTTATTGTCACCCCTTCATAACTTTTATGTAAAATTCAGGTGATGGCTAAGGTATGAAAAATTGAATTACATTAGAAAAAATAATGTGACCGGGACTTACCAGTCTACATCTACCAGTCCTATCCAATCTTGTCCAGTTCAACGCCTCCAAAACTGTCTTACTCCCTGTCACGCAAAATATCTAGCAACACATATCCACAAGAATAACCAAGCCCTATAGAACAAAGAAGCGTTCGAACATGATCTCAGCTGGCACAAACACATTACTTCAATAGCCACATCAGCAGCTAAAAACCTTGGTTTTCTCTTTTCTAGGTATTTCCGTCGCCGTAATCATATTGCTATTCTTATTATTTGTCTGCCTGTTGCGTTTTCGTGTCGCGTGCATCTTTCCTAATTTCGCCCTAATGAAAGAAAACTTGTAGCCACAGGCTAGTTCCATCGATGCCATTCTTTTGTGATTGTTATTAGTGCAGTCACTAAATGAGTACGTGGTGTTCCGGTTGGGAAATATCTGAGAGTGCAATAAAAAAAATTTAAGCCCGTTTCCCTCTGCAGTTATCGTGGTGTTCCGGTTGGGAAATATCTGAGAGTGCAATAAAAAAAATTTAAGCCCGTTTCCCTCTGCAGTTATGTTGCTACTTACTTGTGTGAAAGTAAGGACGTTTTGAGATCAAAAGTCCAATTTACTTGGGTGGAAATACGTCTATTTTTACAGAATCAATAAATTGTATTTTTCAGGACCAATACCCAATAGAAAATACGTTGCCGTTAAACTACTGCTTCGACAAAGTGCTCCGCCATTGTCCAGGAACAAAAGAAAAAGTGATGATGAACCAAGCGATATAAGTAAAGTCGGCAGTAAGAAATTGATTAAATTCATCGACTTAGATGACAGCTTTCAGGCACAAAGCAATGGAATTGATGTGGTATGTAAAACTTACTATATTCTATCCAATTGTGGTGATAGAAACCCATTTTACAACGAAGAGATCAATTATGTCTCTCTCTCATTTTTTTCTCTCTCGTTTTCTTTCTCTCATATTCGTAAAATTTTCAAGCCTGTCCCATAAGTTATTTTTACAGTGTAAAAATATCCCTAAAAAGTTTATATAAAGTATTAGCAGCTTAAATTCCCGTGTTCTATAAATCTGAGACTGACTAACAACTACTGAAATATTACGCAAGGTAGGTACATATTTGTCCTTCTTTACATTACTTGGACGGGGCGTTATGAAAATGATTAACAGGGACGCCGACCCGATATAAAGTTGACCACAGAGGGCATTACAGAAGATTTCTGTAGTTATTGTGAAAGGAGTAACAATTGCACCCTAGAAACGTTTGGTTTCAGTTTAAAGCTGAAGTAATAGTGTCAGTACAAAGTGTATCTATCGTTCTGGAACTAAGACTCGACATTGTATACTTAAAAATTGTAAACTACTTGGTATATTCGATTAAACAATTTTTATCGCGTCTTTAACTCTCACAAACGTCACTGTTCGCAGGTAGGCTGTATTATAGGTCAATTTTCATTATATAATATATCGGAGAATAGGGAATATTTTTTTAACATTATGAGTTGTTTAGCTACATAAAAATATTTGCTAATTTTTGCTATTTTTTCTTTATTTAATTTAAAATAATAATAAATAAATATAATAAAATAATAATTTATTTAAAAACTTTTTCTCCAATCTTTTTATTGCGAATTATTAGTTAGAGGGGGTATTGTTTCTTAGAGGGGTAGGAAACGATTGTATTTTAAATAGTATAAAATAAGAAGGTTAATGTGGCTATACTGACCCTATTTTTGCTAAATAAAAACGAGATTTCTGCAAATTTATTGCTGTTTGTGTTTACTAAAAACATTATGTCTTTTGCTATAAAATCATAAAACTTGCATAAGTATTTTGCCAGATTAGGAATTTATTTTTTATAACAATTCCGATAATACTTTCAAAGTAGACAACCAGAAATACTTGCACAAACAAAGGTGGCTAAGATAAAATGTTTGATTATTCTTTTTTATTGGCAACAACATCGTTTTTATTTGTCTTTTATTAATGCCCCTTTTGCTAACAAGGATAGAAAGAAATCGAATTCCGTTGGGAATTTTGTCAGTTAAGAAAATAATTTTGCGATGACTAATATTTCAGAGTAGATAACCAGCAATACTTTCATGATGGAAGAAGAACTTTGAACATATTATTTTTTATTTGTCTTTTTCTAATGCACTTTCGCCAACACGGATAGAAAGAAATATGATTCCTCCGTTATTATCAGGAAAGAAAAGATGAATATTGTGATTCCTAAAATATGTTCTAGTGTAAACTATCCATGGAACTGACCAATAGGATGAATTATGTTCAGTTATTTTTTTCTGTCATCATTCTCAAATTTAATTGGATTGAATGGAAAATAGAAAATACTCACACATATATGTAAAAAAATTATAATGACGCTGCTTTGTGTAGGGGATACCGAGTGTGATTGAAAAAATGCGATTTTTATCAATAAGTGGTTTTGTCTTACCTTGCTGATAAGTTCATGAACGGACCTCAATGTCACCGGGATTCACTGAAAAAGTTTAAAACTGAGTACTGGCTTAAGTTAAGATCTAGTTGATCGGTTAGGTTTTATTTGACCACACACCAAGTCGTAAATAAAAACTTTCGAGTTATTCTAATATTTCAGCGATTTGCCTGGTTTCCAAATCGTTTTTATCTTGAAAGGAAAGTGGCTAAAATGAATTTAATCCTGTTAAAAGGTCCTTTTGTCAAGGACCTGTAAAAAGACACAAATAAATTCACAGTACAAAACTTAGTTTGTCATATTGTTATACTTGTCAGTTTAAAACTTCAGATTATCAAATTAGACTGGCCTAGCAATAGAGAATCTGGCCGTATATGCTTAAATAAATCGAATATCATTTACGTATAATTTTAGGAAGTTCCAGATGACGATGTACAAATAAAAGAGCCGCTGAAACTTACTATAAAAAGTGTGAAAGACAGAAACGGTAATGATAAATTTATGGTAACAACCCCTACCAAATCTAAACCTGAAACTAAAAGTGTTCAGTTCGAGGTAAGACTAATATTTTTACCTAAGTTTATCTAATAAAATATAATAATTTGCAGGATTGATAAAAATCATGATTTAAATCTTCTCAACCCTGATAATTTGTATGCAAGATAGAAATCAATCGGAGCGTTTAAAGCCAAAGGTACCTAAGTCACATTTAATGTTTTCGGAGAAAAACGAGTTACTGAAGATTTGCTAGAGTTTTTAGAACATTGCACCAATATATTTAATGGATTTAACTACTGCAGCTAGAGAGATAATATTTTTAGGAAATTTAATTTTTTATACATAGTACCCAATAATTTAAAATATTTACTTACTATCAGCTGAAATTTCACACCATCCGTCAAAATCCCGGTTGACTGACTATTCTAAACAGACACAATGCTAATACTGAGCATTTAAATAATTGCATCAATGGACTTAGGTACTTTTTGCAGTGGGCAAATGGGTTCGTTAAAATTTATATGCACATGTCTTGACTTAGGCATTTCTTACCGATTTCAGGAGCTGTATCTTACATCTTGAGGGAACTTCCGAGATAACTTTGCTGACTTTTGTACTTTAACAACGTTTTCTCGGAGAATGATCTCTCAAGATGTATAATACGGCCCCAGTAGTGGACTTAGGCTTTAGGCACTTCTAACATTGAATTGGTCATTATTTCTGTTCTCCAGTTATTGCCGATTTCTTCAGTATATTGCTTTATTCATAAACTATTTTGGATGTTCGCATTTTGAATAAAAAACATTTGTAACTGTGTTATTATGAACTGTGTTAAACTATTTTAAGAAATAATTTGAATATCTGTTCGTTAGCCTCCGGAAACTAATGCTCCAGAAGTTATTGAACTGTCTGATCAAGAAGATAAAGCTGAAAATTCAGTTAAGTCAGAATTTCATAATATATAGTAAGTATATGGACGAGTGATTTTTCTAGTATTATAGAGTGATTATTAGTTGTGTCAACTTTGTATGTAATTTATTTTAGCTTCGAATATATAAGGCTTATTTTTATGAGTCCTTTAATTTGATATGCTATTTGCCTAGGTTTGCAAAATATTTATTTTAATGTTATTTTGCCCTCCATATTTACACCCCCTCGATTTTTTTTCATATTTTTTTTCCATACTCGCTTGGGGACCACCAAGGCACTGGTGCACCCTTTTGAGGTAAAGGCGACCTGCCTGCAAAATTTCAGCTTCCACTGTTTAATTATGATATTTTGTATCATAATTGAAATAAACGAAATATTGTCATAGTTTTCACGTTATTTAATATTTTTATGAATTTTTCTTCAAATATAATCTAAAATTTGTCTAATTTTATATTTATTAAAAATAAGTATAATTATTAATAATATTTAAAATAATAATATATTTCCAACTTACCCTTTTAAACGCTATCAAATGACGTTATTACCAGATTAAATGCTCATTTGCATTGGCTTACTGCCAAGAAGTAAATGGACAACATTTTAAACATTTGATTTCGATTTCTTCATCAACTTTTAAATTATTTCCTCCTGTATTGTTTATTCTTGTACTAAATATTCAAATAGTATAGCTTTTTTTATGTTTCCAGTTTGACGCAATTTTTTAAAAACTTTACTTACAGTATATTTAGTTAATGGATTTCTGTAAGGATATTTGTCATTAAAAATATTACAAACCTATTGTTGCATTCGCATTCTGTCCCCATAATCCAGTATTGTTAAAGTTTTAATTCTTTGGGTTTCTGTTAAATGATCCATTTTTTGTAAACGAAACTGACAATGTCAGACGTTTCAGGTAAACTTTCGTGTGCAGGTATTTTAAGGTAAAATATAATAAAATAACGATTTTTGACCACTATTTTCTCAAAAACTGTTAACTTTAAGATATAATGTTCCCAATAAGAAGTATTCAGAGTTTTAAGCTGAATTCTAATAAAATATAGAGCGTTCCATTTAAAAAAAATTTGCTGTCGAATTTCAGAAAAACGGTAAACTTGACAATAATGAGGAACTCACCATTGGATCGGGCGTAATTTCATAAAAATCGGATGAACGGTTTGCAAGATATTTCGGTTTCCATATTTCTGTTGCACATTGTACGTAGCGTAATAGCATGTAGTTTGTCACACGATAATTTTTTTTATTGTCTTTTAATTCTAGTTTGATTATTCGCTATCACGCTCATTCTTGAAATGATGTAACGATCGTCGACAGTTCATATCCTGATCAATGATTAAACTTTATTATGTTTTAGTATTTCTGTAAACGACTTGAGACTTAAAAGACTTGAATCGAATGGCTTATCCGGTGAGCGTCCCTCGACTAGTAGCACTGGTCAAAATTTTCAAAACAAAGCGGGCCCATCTTTTATTCCACCGAAGGGTTGCCTTATTATCCGTGAAGGTAAGTTGTTAGAATCTTAGATTATGTAGTGGGCAACAGATGTATTTATTCACATGTGCCTCAGTCTCTGCAAGCAGTGGTGTGTATTAAATGGAGACTTAATAGCAACATTGCCAAAATGGAAATATCACTGTGTACTGAACATATAACGTAAGATAAAAAAACGTCCTCAAAGTAAGCCTTGGAAGCCCAACCCAATCACGCATGTCTTGAATTATTACTCTTGAAAGGTAACATAGGTAAAAGGTGTAGGTGAACGAAAAATAAAACTGTCAAGGTCTGAAGTTTTTATTTTTAAGAAAATTCAATATGGATTTAGTCATGGATTTCGACCCTTTCGCCAAGTTTTGACCAGATCTGTGGCTTTGTTTAGAGAAACAGGAAGTGTGAATAGAAAGGATAGCAGTGGGAGACCCAATGTTTGCACTGCACAAAAAGTAGAAGAATTGAGGCAAATTGTTAATGAACACCCACAAACCCCTATTTGGCGTTTAAGCCAGCAAGTCAATGTATCCTACGGAACCTGCAATACGATCCTGAAATAATATGACCTGCATATGCACTCTTATTGACTTAGCTCAGTCCAAGAATTGTTACCAAACGACAAGCCGCAGCGATTGCAATTTTCAGAGTGGTTGATGGGTAATTTGCATAATAATGAAAACGTATTTGAAAAAACCTTTTTTACTGACGAGGCATGGTTTTACCTCTCTGGTTTTGTAAATTCTCAACAAATGAGGATGTGGAGTTATGAAAATTCGCATTTCTTTATAGAGAAGCCTCTGCATTCACAGAAAGTTGGCGCGTGGGCGGCCATATCAAAAAGAAGGTTAATGCACCGATTTTTTTTATGAGACTCTCAATTCGGCGCGATACAGTCATTAAATTTTAGAAAACTTTATAAACGCATTAGACGATGAAGAGATGCGGCAATACTACTTCCAGCAGGACGGCACACCAATTCACGTAACTCTCGATAATTAAATTTTTGGAAGAATTTTTCGAAGACCCAATCATTAATCGTAAAATGCCAGTTAGGTGGTCACCTCGGTCCTGCTATCTCACGCCGTGCGACTTTTTTATAGCCACACATTAAAAACTCGGTTTTGAAAACGGCTTATTAAAATTTCGAAGCCCTACAGGCTGGAATTACAAATAAATTTCAGGAGATTAACAAGTGCTCACCAATGTTTTTGATGCCATAAAAGAAGAATGAGAACATGTTTGGAAGTAGAAGGTGGACACGTCTCTTTTTTTATCTAAGACATCCCACGTAGACTTCAAGCCTGAGTAGGTACTAGCGTACCGTGGGCATCTGAAGAGAAGGAAAATGTAGTCTATTGACACGGGATTTAAAGGATTGTAGGTTGGGATGGGAAGGGAAAACATCTGCAGGCAATTTGTTCCATAATTTGGAGACCCTAGGTGTGAATGAG
The DNA here is from genome assembly GCA_963971165.1 of Philopedon plagiatum. Lineage (NCBI taxonomy): Eukaryota > Metazoa > Arthropoda > Insecta > Coleoptera > Curculionidae > Philopedon > Philopedon plagiatum. The sequence goes on from OZ020193.1 coordinate 98,458,657, forward strand.
CGAGAGAAGTGGTCTGTTCTAGGCTTTTGTAGCTGGACAGTAAAGGGATGCATACGTAACGCGCCTAGAGTTATTTTGATTATTATTATTATGATTATTATCAAAAAAAGTCATTAGGGTAATTATTTTCGTTTAAAACTTTTCTAATAAAACGCTTTTCATTTTCTAAACTATCTCTATCAGAACAAATCAATTTAGCTATGTCATATAAACTTTTTACTACACCTGTTTTTACTGAAAAAAAATGTTATTTATAAAAAAAACATGTCAATGTGCTAAATTTTATATAGTTGAAACATCTAGGCCAGTTAGTGTTAGGTATAAAGAACATCAGAATTTAATAAGGCGTTGCGAATTTTTTAAAAGTAAATTAGGTGAACACGTTTGGGAAACAGGTCATAGGATAGAGTGGAATAATTCTAAAATTTTATCTAGAGAAACTTTCTCTAATTAGGCGTAGATTAATTGAAAGCGCTACTATTATTCTTAATGACGATAAATGTTTTTCTAATTTTTCTGTAGATATGAACAGAATTTGGCTACCAATACGTAGACAGGAAGTTAATAAAAATAATTTTATTATTGAATAAATAGGTTTATATATTTTTTGTCCTATGGTATATAGTCATGTTCCTGCATTACCTGAAGACTTGTCATTTTGACCCAATCAAACCTCATGCTGACAGAAAAGCAAGAAATTATTATCCAGAGACATATTTTCGAAAAATCCGAAAAATTCAATCAGAAATTCTAATAACCTTTTTTAATTCTTTTTTATAATTACTTGGCTCATTTTTAATTTAGATAGTATGAATTTATTAGATTCTTCGATAACGAGACTAGATATTAGGTCTCGAAACGTCAGAAAAATTATTTTGTTCAGATTAGGTTTTAGACAATATATACTACACTAGAGATAGATTAGGGTCAGGCATACTTTTTATAATTAAAAGTCACTGACAGTGTATAGAACATTTTTTCTTTTTTTCAGGATTTGTTTTTAGTATTGTAGTAGTTTAAAGTAACGCAGTGACTTTTATTATTTTTTTAAAATATTAATTTTCCTTAACAGTAGAGTGGCGTAACACTCAAATAGTAAATCTTTTAAATATAAATCCCCCACAATCACACAGACATAATATTTTTGGGTTTGTAATGATTGCCTTAAACGATTTATGCAATAATAAAAAAATACAGGCATAGTCCTTATTATTACTGTATAGATCCTAAAATGGCATTGACTAAAAATTAATATTATAATTTAGGATCATACCACAACAGAGCATTTTTTTTACTTGAAAATGTACTTTATTCACCATATAAAACAGTCAACATACATTGAACTTACAGTAATACATATTACAATCTTTGTACAGTTTTTAAGTGCACGATGAATTCTTTTATGAATTTGTGTGTGCACTAGGTCAATCCTAGTTAAATTAATAAAAAATCATAACAAATTTTACAATACTACATGTGCATACGTTTACAAAAATAAAATATAGAAATTATTCGGGCTAATAAGTTACACATGCTGCAAGACACAGACACAATGGATCACAAATCACATTATCCGAAACCATGGTACAATATTTGTTATTATGTCAAAGTTATTTAGTATCCATTTGTTAAGAGCTTTTTTCTTCCTTTTACAATTTGCGGAGTTTATACAAAATGGCAGTTTATTTGCTATCTTAGGTATTATATAAGAAAAATGTCTTTGTACAGATGAAAATAAAGTATTTGGTTGTATTAAATTATTGTTTGCTTTAGATCTAGTATTTATACTATGAGCTATGTATTCTCTGCACACTGAGCCGCCATAGTATAATCTGAAAGTATTTTTTATATAAAGCTGTCTTATATTCGTAATTTTTGATTCTTTAAATAATTTGTATGTGGAGTATAATTTGTTTTTATTCATGATGATTTTTAAAAAATATTTTTGTAGAATAATTAATGGTCTCAAGACATTGTTACAGGCGACTCCCCATGCAGAAATCCCATAGCTCAAAACTGACTCAATAAGTGCACTGTAAACCATCTTTAGCACATGCAGTGCCAGTAACTTTTTCAAGAAATAAAATTTATAAAGTGATTTTCTTAATTTTGACACAACATAGCTTATATGTCTTGCCACTTCATGCATCGATCAAAGTGCACACCAAGATATTTAATTTTATTAGTTTGTGAGATCCTACTCTCACAATTACAATTTTCATCCATTTTACAATTCCAGTCATGCATTTTCAAATCACTATTCTCAGGTAGACCTTTTACTGACATTCCAAAAGTCACGAAATATGTTTTTTCTATATTTAAGGTGAGCAAATTCTTATCAAGCCAGCCCTTTACTTTTTGTACCACACATTCAGCTTTATTAAATGACTCATTCCAGGTCAAACCACTCTCCAAAATAACCGTATCATCAGCATAGCACACAATCCTTTTATTACTTATTCCTGCAAGATGATTTACATATATTAAAAACAACACCGGTCCAAGCACAGTGCCCTGCGGGACACCGTACTCTACCAGAATTGAGTCACTAAGGGTATCATCGATTTTAACTCTTTGAGTTCTTTGATGTAAATATGATGTAAAGAGATTGTGAGCAACACCTCGAATGCCAAAAGACTCGATTTTTTCTAGCAGAATACGATGCTCCACCGTGTCAAATGCCTTGGACAAATCTAAAAATACCGCCAGCGGCTTTCTTCCCTCATTTAGGTTTTTTATGATGAAATTGGTCACATGGGCAACAGCATCCTCAGTACTATGGCCTGTCTTAAAACCTAACTGATAATCAGATATCAGTTTGTTTGTTGTTAAATAGCTCCATAGTCTTTCCTTAATACATTTTTCGGCAATTTTGCTCAGTGTGCTTGTTAATGCTATGGGTCTATAATTATTTATAAGTGTTTTATCACCAGATTTAAAAACTGGAGTTACTATTGAGCTTTTAAAATTTTTTGGGAAAATACCCGTACTAAAGATGCTGTTTACCATATGCACAAGCGGACCAACAATATACTGCGCGTTTGCCTTAATTATTTCAGTGGATATACCATCCTCCCCACAAGCTACTTTATTTTTTAGGTTATTTATTACCGTAATCATTTCATGATCTTTTATTGGTACAAGGAACATAGATGATCTACAATTAGTACCTTTTTCAGGGTTGTCAGGCTTCTGTATTTTCTCTGCGAGTTTTTTACCTACATTACAGAAATATTCATTACATGTATTAGCAATGTCCTTGTTATTATATAAATCAATATTTTGAGCATTTTTTATACACTTAATTGGCTTTCTTTCACATGGTTCACCCGTGGCACTTTTTATGTGATTCCACATTTTCTGTGGATTTTGTAAATTATTGCAAAGGAGATCCGTATAGTACGCTTGTTTTGTTTTTTCTATCAATTTAGTCAATTTGTTTCTGTAAATTTTAAAATTATTTAATAAAGTCTCATTTCTTGGATTTTTTGCTGACAATTTTTTTAGATAGTCCGTACGTCTTTATAGAACCTTCAACCTCCACATCAAATCCAGTGATTGCAGTGCCGTCTACTTCTACATCTATAGAAGCAGATAAAGAAACAAAGTCAGTTGCTTTTGACTTAGACTATTTTCTAAATGGACATATTGATCCGGGCCAAAATGAAGATATTGATCCGGGCCAAAATGAAGATAATGATCCGGGCCAAAATGAAGATAATGATCCGGGCCAAAATGAAGATATTGATCCGGACCAAAATGAAGATATTGATCCGGACCAAAATGAAGAACAAGGGCTGGATCTGTCTCAAGCGCCAAGAATTGTCGATGAGAAACTAGTTTTCAAGCTAATAGAACTGTTTGAAGATGCGTCTCCGGACTATATTCGAAAAGTTTGCGATGGGAGGGAATGGAGTGAACAGAATTTTGACGAAATTGTTACAGTCATATTATCAAGTAAGTACGGAACTTCCCTACAAGAATTACAAACGAGTTTGTCGTTTACGTACATACATACTGTATTTTCTAAACGAACATTGATAATTGGAACTCTTCATCTTAAAATAACATCAGCAAGCACACCCCAAAGTTTGTCAAAGTATTTTTGAATCACCCTGTATTTAATATAGTTAACATGTTAGAATTACTTAAGATTTCTCGTGCTTCCCTGCTGAACCGCTTATTTAAACAAACTCATTATTTTTCTCAATGTAGCGAAAGAAAAATACCCAAAAAGACCGGTACGACCACCATCAACACCAAAGGAAGTGGACCCTGAAGAACAATTTATTGCGCTTAAAGAAATTCTTAACGATGCAGATCCATCCTATTTGCATGAAAAAATAGATGAGTTTGCTGGTGATCACGATGCTCTAATGCGTTTTATAGAAGATGCTATGGAGAATCAGAACTATCCCACATTAAAGGAATACTTAAGGTATAAACGTAGTGAGTATTTTAGTAAAGTATTTTCACGTGGCATTTAGTCAATTTGTATATTTCTGTTTAAAAACCTAAAATTGAAAATGAAAATTTAAAGAAATCTTACAAATTTGGCTTGGTGAACAAGAATAGTGTTGAAAAACTTAATACTGGAATTCACTAAAGGTTTAAGATTTAGTACTGGTTTAATTTAAGATCTTTTAGGTAAGTTTTGACAGGTTTTTATCCTGTCACTGGTAATAAGTTGTCATTAAAAACTTATGAGTTATTCTAATATTTAAGCGATTTGCTTGGTTTCCAAGTGATTTTTATCTTGGAACTTGTTTCTAATGTGAATTTACTCATATTATTGCGGGAAGAACATTTTTAAATTGTCATTTTCTCTATTTAAATTTGAATTTGCCCAACCTGGCCATGTTCTGTTAGGAAAGAGTTGTAGACATGGGTGCCTCTACACCAGGGGTTGCCAACTTGGTTAGACGCAAGATCTACTGTTCACTGACGACACCCTGTGCGATCTACCAATTACATACTTCTTGAAATCTTAAATGAAACAGCATAGTTCAGTACACAACCGTCTGTTCTACGTATTTATATTTTTTGCCTTGCCACGATCGACTGGACTAATAGCCGCAATCGACCAGTCGATCGCGATCGACCGGTTGGCCACCCCTGCTCTACACTATTTGGAAATAAAATTAGGATCCGATTGGGTAATAAAATACAAATATTTATTTACCTACATTGTGTAATTTGAAAATGCGAAATACAAAAAGCCTTCGGTTAAAGTAACAGAAAAATATTTTACTCACCCAGTGTATGGATACCCCAATATAAATATACCCTGAGGCCAAGCGCGTGTAATCAAAAACCTTGGCCAAAACGAGCAGCAAGCTTATCTCTGTACTGCTAATAGAACAGGGTCTAAAATGGGATTAAAACTTTATGGCCTGCTTTAAAAAAAAATTGTACTGTCATATATATACTACATCATATACTTTGACAAACTTCAGGAGGTGATTGCTGGCATTATTTTAAGGCGAAAAGTTCATATAAACAATGGTCCTTGGCGGCTTCGTTACGGAGATACAGGGTGTTGAAAATTAAAAAAAAGATAAGAATTTTTAAGTAGCTTGTAAACGTTTTGAGCTTGTGTTATGAAATTTGGTGGATGAGATAAGCACCTAAGGACACTCATTTTAAAAGTATATCGCGTTCTTAAATTTAACCAGTGGCATCGGTACGAAACTTTCGTATAATATTTTTTGTGAAAACTATGCTATGCCACTGACTTATTTTGTTTTAACTACCATTTTGTGAGTCCCTGCTTTATTTGCAACAAAAAAAGTCTCTTGCGTTTTTTTCATACGGGGAACGGTTTAAAGGTAAATCATTATTTTATTTGGCTATACAAATGTATTAAAAAATTTATTTTAAATTGATCAAACATTCAGACATTATTAAAACAGCTAATTTATTTAAATAAATAAGTAACAGTTATAAAATAGCCTTAGATAAATTGTTGGAAATGTCCACCCTCAGCCAAGATGCAGGCATCTAATCTCCTTCGCATGGAATTCCGTACGCGTGATAAGATAACTAATAATAATAATAATAATAATTTTTTAACACCCTCTATCTCCGTAACGAAGCCGCCAAGGACCATTGTTTATATGAACTTTTCGCCTTAAAATAATGCCAGCAATCACCTCCTGAAGTTTGTCAAAGTACTTTTGAATCACCCTGTATATATATATATATATATATATATATATATATATATATATATATATATATATATATATATATATATATATATATATATATATATATATGTATTGTCAGAAATCAGAAACAATTTAATAATAGTTAATTTTCCATTTTTTGGGTGTGAAAAATATGTTTTCTTTTAGAAAACAACAGTTATCAGCTCAGCAGAGACAGTACACGACAGAGTTTAACGTTGAGAGATTTGTCGAACTTTTTCCCGATCCTGTACCTACTTTTGAGGATCCTAATAGAAAGACAACAATCCTCGACCAATCGGACAGATGTTATGTAAAATGGTTTATGAGAAACAAGTACAGGCAGTTGTATGCCAAAGATGTTATTAGTGTCGTTGACACTGAAGGAAATAAAAACATTGTTTCTATTGTTAAGGTAACTACGCTAGCGGACTAGTTTACAGTACATAGTTTATTTAGATTTTTTAAAAACCCCATTTAAATATTATTTTTGTGCTATGCAGCCCGTCAATATTTAACATAAAGAATTACAAAATTATAGTATTTTTTTTACGTTTACATTTTATTTTTTGCGGATAGTCTTTGATTGTTTGGCTTTTACGCAGAAAGTTACTGACTATAAATATTACAAAAGATTATGAATAAAGTATATGTATGATGGAAATGTGATTAATGGGCTTATGTTTGCTTATTTTTTGTTTTACAGATTTATTTTGTTATTTTAGGCACTTAACGCTCGTCTTGCTAAGGGTAGTCTTAAAAAAGCTAGATGTGCGATTCAGTGTAGACCCGATACGCAAAACATACCTTTATTACAAGAACTGGCTTATTTTGATCACATAGAAGAAATATATAGTCATATCGAAAACAAAAAGGTAAAAATAACATTTTATGATTTAATAATTGCGTTCATTTTTACGTGAAAACTAGAATTTTTACTTTGTATTTAAATTTAAGTTTTAATATGTCGCTTAATAAGAAATTGAGTATTATTGATATGATCAGTAGTATTGATTAGTATTTGAGTTAACATTAAAAGCACCCGGCTTTTATGTCATTCCAAATATAGGTTTAGGGTTTTACAGTGTACTGAAATAAAATAAAAGAACTTACAGAGAAATCGTTACTATAGGATAAATTAGAGATGACGCATATTTTTTTAAAAATCAATATTAATATTGTGGTATTAGTAAAAAAACGAAACATCCAGACCATTCAAAGTTATCGAAATAAGATATCAGAGTCTATATTTTAGTGAAAACTTATTTTGTTTTTTTTTTTGCTCATTGCTGCATCATCTCACCTTGTGTATATACAGTTTTTTTAGAGTGCTACATGGCGATATTTCGAAAATGGTTTAAAATATTTCCATGAAATTTTGGTGAGTTAATAGGGAGATAGATGGTGGGACATATTTAAACATATTTTTGACCCCTCTCCATTTTGAGGGGTGGGGGTAACTTTTTAATTTTAAACGAGATAGTGTACTGTTGTTTATAAAATTCGAATTTACATAAAAAAAAAACTACGTATATGTACAATTTTTTTATTTACCAATTAATTTCAACTTATTTATCGTCTGTCATGCTAGACAAGTTGTTCGAAATGTCCCCCTTCAACTTCCAAACCTTTCTCTTTAACTCTTTAAAAACTCACCCAGTATAGGAGAGATGACGCAGTGTATTGTACCATATATTCACATGAGAGACTCCATTAACTTCGTTTAACTGTATTAATATTAACAAGCACAAAGATAAGGATCTTTTTTTCTATTTTGTCGGAACCCTTGTAAAAATATACGTTGAGTAAAAAATTGATTAAAGAAAATAGAGCATCACTCACCTTACTTGATAAGGAGATGGTGCCATAAATTTTAGCCATTCTGTTTACAGAAAGGTGGTAAGTTGTGATTAGAGATACTTGACTAATTTTAACTATAACAAACAACATTAAAACAAGATATTTGTTAATTTTTAGAGACAAGCAGCCCAAGAACGTGAAAACGCAAAAGAATTAGGTTTGCTGCAAACTTGTTCCTGCTGTTACGATGACGAAATAATGCCGACTGACATACTTACTTGTACCGGGGGTTGTCGTTTTTGCCGAGACTGTATTAAAAGAGGAACCGAAGTGGCATTTGGCGAGGGAAAGGTTACTTTCCCTTGTTTAATGGACTGCGGTGCTGAGTTTAGTTTGCAAGTGTTACAAAGTGTGCTGCCACCGAAGGTATATCTTTTTACCAATGAAGCAGCAAAATTTTCATTTTTTTTTAATTTTTTTTATAAAAATCATTATTAGTTATGATTTATGATTTATCCCTCATTTGTCGGATTCGTACACGTGCTCATTTGACTACTAAATTTTAGGTGTTTTCAAAATTAGCCCAGAAGAAAGCGGTAGCCGAAGTAAAGGCAGCTGGAATAGAAGATTTGGAAACTTGCCCCTTTTGTGATTTTGCCACCATTCCAGCCCCCGAGGATCGACTGTTTCGTTGTTTTAATCCTGATTGTATGAAAGAGTCGTGTCGGCTGTGCAAGGAGCCTTCCCATGTGCCGTTACGGTGTGATGAAGTTGAAAAAGATGAAGCTGTGAAAGCCAGAACTTATATTGAAGACAAAATGACTGAAGCATTAATTAGGTAATAATAATAATAATAATAAAATAATATAATATAATATAATATAATAATAATAATAATAAAGTTTATTTAATTCATTCATAACTGCCCTTTTGTTTTGTGTCATACATTGTGCGTGTATTAGGACAGCAAGAGGAAGAGAGCGCCAAATATCCGACTGTGCGCTTCGTCGCTATGGTTTTCCGGTCTCTGATTGTTGTAAAATGTAAATAATATCTTAATTTCCAACTCTATGTCCCCATTATATTACCATCTTTCTTTCTTTCTTCCATTCCCGTAATTTTCTTAGATGTCCACACGTGGCGGTAGAATAATTTATGACTGAATAGTTTTATCTGTTCTTCACTATATAATCTAAGGTTAATACGATTTTTAACAGACTGGTTAATAAATGAATATAATTTATTACAGGCAGTGCTGGAAATGCAACGCCAAGTTTATCAAAGAAGAAGGATGTAATAAAATGACTTGCTCTTGTGGCGCACTAATGTGTTACGTGTGTCGGAAACCTGTGAAGGACTACAAACATTTCAATGGGCAAGGTGGAAGCAGACATGACTTGTAAGTATGGATAAAAGGTACAAATTATGACATAAGGCTTATTTTAATTTTTTACATAACTGTTTGGTCCTCGTCCAAATGTTATCGGTACTAATGTTGTTTAGCTTAAAGTTATAACATTTAAACTAACATAATCCTGTGGCTTGACAAATGTATTTAAAAATTTTCACATGATCCCACTGGCTGTGACATCAAAAGTGTTAAAATAAGTGCATGGCGAATTTCAGTATTGTATGATCATCGAAAAATCAAAAATGGCATTTAATGCGTAACTCATCCAATGAAATATCCATGTACTTAAAGTAGATAATTCCTAAAATTTTATTCGTGTGTTTTTCAAGCCGAAATCGATCCAGGAACCTTCCAGTCTTGCAACAAAACTCATGTTTGCGAAATTTTGACATATTTTAATAATTTCGACATAAATAAGCTGCAATTCTTCGGAACACAAAAAAAAGACAATTTTTACGTTGCATACGCAAATTTAGTCGGAAATATTGTACATACTTGGTTTGAAATACCTGTTGATGTCTTTCCCTCTGTCTTTCGTTGTCTGTTTTAGATCTAGAAGAGGTTTGGGGCGCCCTTATGCTTTAATTTCTAAACGTTTTACAAATGTTAATGCACTGCTTATTTTACACTGCTGTATTTCTTGCACTGTTAAAGCCATTGTTAACATAAGTACTCAAGTATTAGTACTGCACTACTACACAAAGCACACAACACAAATATCAAATAATATCCAAACAAAACAAAATTACAGCCGAAACATTTCTTCAACTTAACAAACGCCGGTGAGTCCGGCGACTAATAATGATGAAGGATGAACAAGAGCTTGGCGGCAGCACGGATACAATTCTGAAATATTAATGCGTCGAGTGCTGCGTTGCGAAGTTATTGTCAAAGTCGTAATTACTGTAGGTTTTAAGTTGTAGGCACAGTTACAATTATTATTATTATTAGTAATTACCTAAATATCTTAAAATAAGCTCCTAATTAATGTATCGCGAATATTGTTCTAATAATAAATTGGTCAGTTTTACATAAACTGCTAATATTTCATTTAGGTTCCTTTCAGCATTGATAGATCGAGTTTCAATTAATTCCGTGTAATTTTTTTTAAGGTGCCCACTGTACACCGACAATTTCTCGGTAAATGAAAAAAATGTACTCAAAGCAGCAGAAGAGGCTAAGAAACAAGTGGATCCGACGCAGTTGAAGAACGATCCTACAGCTGACCTTCAAAAACATTTCGGAGACCAAATTAAAGCTGCTGAGAGGGTGAAGCAGCAACGGGCTCAAGCTCAACGGCACAGACACGACCACCATAGGATGCAGCAAGTGATAAGAGTAAGATGTAACATGAAAATTTAAAATCTGGAGCGTTTGGTCACAATTTAAGATTTTAAGAATCAGTAGGGAATATAACCCAAATAAATCTGAAATATTTTTTTATATTCTCTACATAAATTAAATGTTTGTGGCGGTTGCTATTATCCATTATCCATTTATTTTGGTTTATTAAAAAAAAAAAGATTTTCTACTGCAAATTTTCGCGCGAATTTCTTGTAAAACGTGATTCCATTGCTGTGTCGTCGGAAGTGTTTTTATGACTCATAACGGGTTTGTTTCTGCAACAGTTTCAAATCAGTCAGAGCCAATGAGATTGCCCGGTTTCGATCAGCAAACTGTTTTCCTTGAAGATGATTGGCTCTGACTAGTTTAAAACTGCTGCAGTTACAAACCTAATGAGTACATGGCGAATTCCAGTGTTGTAGGGTCATCGAAAAATTAATAAAAATGGCATTTAATGCGTAACTCATCCAATGAAATATCCCTGCACTTAAAGTAGAAGGTTCCTAAAATATTATTCATGTATATTTCAAGCCGAAATCGGTCCAGAAACTTTTCAATTTTGCAACAAAAACTGCCATTTTTGCTAAATTTTGACACATTATATCTTAATAATTTCGAGTAAATAAACTGCAATTCTTTGTTTTCATGGAAATGTTCGAAAAAAATTCAAAAATTTTCAAATTTTGCATGTCCCCGATGCAAATAAACCTATTTATTTATAACTTTAACGAAAAAATAAGCGATTTAAATTAGTGAGAGGATTCCTAGATAATTAACGTATAAAATAAACTCAAAAAGAATCACTAAATAAGGAAAATAGTGTGGAATAATGTCGGTTAAAAATAGGATGTGTCGGAAAAAAATCAAGAAAATTCAGTTTTTATTCCTTAAATACGCTCCTGGATGACCTATTTGGTATTCATTTAAAACTGTGATTATCCCTTTATAAGATAGTATTGTAAAATTGGGAAAAAATTAGATAGGAAAAAATACAGAGCGATTCAAATGTACGATGTCGAGGGCAAAAAAAGTAAAGAAAATCGAAATTTAATCGGCGATTGCTTCCTTCCTATAAAGAATAAAGAAACTAAAAAAATATAGATATCATGTATTTTGACAAGCTCCTTCCGATGACGTATATGGGATTTTAATTTGAACCATTTTGACCCCACAAAAAATTAAAAACCGTGAAATATTTAGTTCAAAAATCGAAACTTCCAGTTCTTCCCAAATATATCAATTTTCCAGTGATTTTAGGTTTAAGTAAATGTATTGCAGAAAGAAGGTATTTGAGATTTTAAAGTTTCACTTATGAATCCGTTTTTCGATCCGACGTTTTGTTTTCGAGTTATTAGGTACCAAAGAGGGGCCTGCAAATGGCATATTTCGGCCTAAAAAAATTCAAAAGAATTACGCCATTTTCCAATCCTCACCAGTTTCAATAGAGTTCTGAAGCTCCAGGTCCTCTACAATCTCCGAAAATTTACATCGATGTAATTCATTTTTGCGACCTGTACCGGATTTCAACGGAAATCGCGGAAATTTCGACTTTGACGTTTAATAGCTCCGAAACGAAACATCCTGTATAACTGAATTTTTTACCGAAGCTAGTTGCACTATTCCTCTATCAACCCAAAAAATTCGATTACTTGGGTTTGCTTGGTTGCACGCCAAATTTCTGTGAATGCAGAGGCTTCTGTATAAAGAAATGTGGATTTTCAGAACTCCACATTCTTATTTGTTGAGAATTTACATAACCAGAGAGGTAAATCCATGCCTCGTCAGTAAAAAAGGTTTTTTCAAATACGTTTTCATTATTATGCAAATTACCCATAGACCACTCTGAAAATTGCATTCGCTGCGACTTGTTTGGTAACAATTCTTGGAGTGAGCTTAGACGATAAGAGTGCATATGCAGGTCACATTTCAGGATTGTATTGCAGGTTCCGTAGGACACATTTACTTGCTGGCTTAAACGCCGAATAGGAGTTTGTGGATGTTCATTAACAATTTGCCTCAAGTCTTCTTACTTTTTGTGTGCAGTTCGAACTTTGGGCTGCCTTTTGAACTGCCTTTCTTTCTATTCCCACTTCCTTTCTCTAAACAAAGCCACAGATCTAGTCAAAACTTGACGAAACTGGTCGAAATTCATGACTATATGTGGAAATTCTGTTTGAAAATCCTGAATGGCGTCCCGTGTTGAATAAACCCACTGGCCATCAACCCTTCTACCATTTCTCAAGTGACGTTCGATCATAAAAGCTTTTTATTCTGCCGTGATTACCTTATTTAATTTTCTTAAAAATAAAAATTTCAAAACTTAACAGTTCTATTTTGCATTCACCTATACCTTTTTGCCTATGTTACATTTCAAGAGTAATAATTCAAGACATGCGTGATTGATCCCACGGCATACTTTGAGGACTTTTTTTATCTTATTTTATAAGTACCTACCCCTATCAGACTCAACAAAAAATCTTGCTGTGTAAAATGAAGGGAACACACTGTCGTCCATCGCTTATCTAGCATTTTATTTATTTCATTATAAAAAAGTACTTCATTTGAAAAGCTTATCCCCAAAAAATTAGAATTTTTTCTGATCAAATTCACCCTCAAAATAGCAAACATCGCTCATTATAAAACGGAGAGATGGCCTCTGGTGATGTAGTCTCGCGATGGGCAACCTAAATTTAGGAATTAAATTAAGGGTTGGCACTGCTGCAAAAAGTTTGCAGGTTGGTCATCGAGGTTATGTTATCAAAATAAATAATAAAAAAGGTAATATTCAAAATTTCAATCCGCACCTGTCGCTTATTTGACAGACCTGTTTAAAAGATTTAACGAAGCCAATTTACAATTGCAAGGTGATGACTTGAATTTACTTAAAACAAAAAACGTCGCAGCTGCTTGTGTGAGGAAATTCTGTATTGCCACATCCTTAATTTGATTCTCATTTCAGTTGTTTTTCGTAGGGATGACGTTAGACGGGAAACTGAATTTTTTGAGTGGTCGAATTTTAAACGTTAATATTTTTGTTAGTATCCGCCCAACCGACGTAATTTTGTGGTGTTTCGATTTGAACATACATATTTATTGAAAACGCGAAATGACTGAACTTAATTTTTTAATCTCGCTGTATAAATTTCTAATTTCATTAGGATCAACTAATAGCTTTCCAGCAACATCGGGTGAATGAAGCACAACAAATTTTCGTTGGTCATCATGAGCAACATAGACACAGACCACGCACACCTCCAGTTCCCCCGGCTCACCAACCACCACCTGAGCGAATACATATACGCAACGATATACGACTCAACCAGGGTTGGCTTGTATGTACCCTTCATTTTTAATTTTCGTTTCCAATTTTATAGTAAGCTGCACAGTAAGGTGCATATATATACATATATATATATATATATATATATATATATATATATATATATATATATATATATATATATATATATATATATATATATATATATATATATATATATATATATATATATATATATATATACAGTGTGGTCCATTAAGTGTGCAACAATCTAAATTTTTTTTATTAGTTTCACAACCGAAACATAAATGCCGCCAAAAATTGGTGCATGTCCGATAACTATATCAAGTGTACTTAGAGTGGCTTCAAGTCAAATATCATACAGGGAAGGCCAAAAAATAGAAAAATCGTTCAAGAGTAAAGTGTTGTTATTTCGAAAAATACAGACAAACGTTATTAAAAAAGTTGTTTAGGGGTAAAAGAGATGTCCAAATACAAAGTCATAGCCTTCTCTTAAAAAATATATGTATATTTTTTGAAAATTGTAAATTATAATGATTTTTTTATATTCAGCTATAATACATTTTCAAATTATCCACAATCAAATCACTTCTGCTTAACTTTTTGATCCAATTGAAGCAAATTTGTAAAATTTATTTAGATATTAATTTTTTTAAGTAACCAAAAACTTCATGTCTGTTGCAACGATATTACACACACGTTTCGAATTTTGTCAATCTTCTTACAAATATGGCAAATACTTTTCCAATAATAATGTGCATGTATTTGCCTTATTTTTAAGAATATTTGCGAAATTCGAAACTTGTGTGTAATATCGTTGCAACAGACATGAAGTTTTTGGTTACTTAAAAAAAATATAAATATAAGCAAATTTTACAAATTTGCATTTGTAATAATCGGCCTAACCTCACCAGAATTCCGTCCATTAACATTAAACAAAGTTAAAATAATTTTAAGAGACAATAACTTCCCAGGAACACTGGTTAATAAAATAATAAAACAAAGAATTTTTAGAATTTATAACAAAAATTCACCTAATAATAATAATAAAAATAATTTACCTAATACAGGAGATTTAGAAAGATGTCGCCATACCTTCACCCACGAACTATCAGAAAAATTAAACATATTCTAAAAAACACAACATAGTAGCTTGTCATAAAGCCAACAACCTCCTATCATCAATTTTTTCACCCCTAAAGAGTAAAGTTCCACCCAAAAAAAGTCAATCAAGAAATTTGGGTTAACTTTTTAATTCTAAGGAACTTCTCCTTATACAATTTTTTTAATATATTAAAAAGCAGGGGTAGATTACTCTAGAGCCATTTTCAATTTTTTTACCCAACCCGCTCTGTTAAGAATAAATCATGACTTGTAATTTATTTTTTGTAGGTTTTAGATCATGAACTAAGTTTTTTTAAGAATAAAGTTTTCTTAGAAATCAGTAATAAAAAGGTTTCGATTTGTTTGTATATAATTTCATTTATTTTCAGGACGGTATTCCAAATATAAATATTGAACACCCACGAGCTGCGGAAGCTTTAGTCCCACCAAACAATCCTGTTATTGGGCCGCGATATCATACGGCTGCGCCTCCTCAGCAGGCCTATCAGCAGTATCCTGCAGATATAAACAACGGATTACATTGTGAGTGTAACTATAAGCTACCGGTTTATGTGTTGTCCCATCAACAAGTCCCATTTAAATTCATTGCGTTAAAAATTTTGAATGTTAAGATATAAAAAAATTAGTTTAGGAGCGATTGCCAGGAAAGTCTCATTTTTACGCTGTTTTGCCCGGTATAAAAAATGTAAAAATAATATAAAATAATTCATTTATTGAACACTGCAAGTTACTGCCGCAATTGTCACGTAGTTGCGCGAAATCCGGATTTTTGTTTAACAAAGACTTAAACATGATCGCAGCTTTAACACCAGGACCATCTTCTAAAGTTTGTAGAGCTGTATTTACATTATCAACTATGTGCAACGAGTCAGGAAGTGACAGATAACTATGTTAAAGGCTGTCAATAGCATCTACTAATACACGATAATTTGCGTTTATTAAATTATTATTAAATTAAATTATTTTCGGTACATTATTGCGAATCTGGCCCCAAAATTTACCTAACACGTCAAGTTCTTGAAAAAAAAAAGAAGAAATGGGTTTTTAGCATGCATGGATTTATTAAGAATGGATACGGGATGATTTAACATTCTTTGAAGCCAAAACAAACCATTCTAAGCGACACTGTAAACACAATTTGTAAACATTGGCCACATCTTATTTTACCTTGTATTTTTGTACAAAAAATATGTTAGAAACATCACAAGATTTACTAAAAGTAATAAAAGGCCTAAAATATTTAATTTTTCTGCTAAATAATAATAAATTTAAGTTAAAAATGCTTTATTATTTATAGGCTATATTATTTCTAAAGGTGTTTTTTTTTAAAGTCGCTCCGAGTCATTTATAAATCTATAAATCGCACTTTTTCTTTTCTAGTTCATTAGACAAAGACGTACGTGTAACCGAGTGTTCAGACGTATTTCCTAAGCAACCAGCAGCGACAGGAACACTTCTGAGCTGCAACACTCCAATGCTATTTTATCTCTTTCTATTACCATTCTTGATTCAATTACGTATTTCCATAAAGTTCGTAAACTAGACCTCTAGGGAAATGTTTTCATAACAAACAGCAAATAAACAGGCTTCACTTTCGATACGCTCACAGTATACGTAACATCGAATCCTTTCTAGTTTTCTGGTCCATGGTTTTTAGTCTATTTTAACTCATTATTACTTCCGAATGACGTGCTAGAGAGGTCTATGATGGTTCAAATTGAAGAACAAGGCTCCTAGTTTCCTATACAAATGCAAATATTCTTGAGCAGAGTTACTAAATAATGTTGCTCGATGCGAGAACTTTTTTTTGTTTTTGGTATAATCAAGCCCAAAAATAGCCCTTTTGAGACTTTTAGGTTAGAATACTCTTATCTCAGAAATTATTATAGTTAAATTATGTGGCTAGATTTGGTTCCAGCGCAAGAAGTTGGGTCGATCGAAGACAAAAAAACATGTAGGTCTGTGTTTATTCACTCCCGATCAAAAAAAAACCGGACAAGAAAAATATGGGTTAAGTTTAATCATCCGTAACTTTTTAAGTCTTACAACGATTTTGATAAAATTTTCGATGGACCACCCTGTATAATCTTGTGCCACACATTTTGTTGAAAATTTCTGCTTAAGAATATTTGCTCAGGTTTGTGTCGGAAGTTAGGAGTCTTGCCCTTCAGTTTAAGTCAATATCGTGCCAATATCCACTATAGTAGTACCTATAGGTATGCTAAACCAAATTTTTTCTTTTGCAGGATTGTTCCATCGGCCAGTGATCTATTTAGATTTAGTATTATTCATGTATAGTTTTTTTTTATATATATATGTCACAAGAAAATGTTAATTGAAATAAAGATTATTTTATATTTTTATTGAATCTTTTACCAACCTTTGATGGACGCGATGTATGGTATAAGAAAACAAGGTATGATCTTCCGCGACCATATCTTGAGGCAGCGCACGGCTTCACGTTGGGAAACACGACTGCGACAACGTAGAATTTATTCACTATTTGACGGTATTGTCCCATATAAAAAATTAATAAAAATGATCAATAAATCACTTATTTTAATTACAGCTTACAGAAAATCCCAAAAAAGAATTTATCAGTTTTCCGATTATTTTTTCATCTTTAGCTAGAGGTATCTCAATCTCGGTGGGGAAAGAGTGGTAACACAGTCCCGTTATGGACTTACCTGAAACTAGACATAAAGGTGTTACGCGTGCCCTTTCTTGGGGACTATACTTTATTTCTAATTAAATTACTTAGTTTTATGGGTTTTAATCAAAATTAAACATTTGAAAAAACCATTGACGTTCAGCAATAGAAGACGCAGCTGTTGAAATATAACTAGCCTTTTGTTTGTTTCATACATTGTGCGTGGGTGGAACAAAACGACAGCTATAACACCGCCTCCGTCTGTATTCGACCGAGCAAAATAATGAATTTTTCCAGACACTTAGCACTGACGCACCATTTATCAAAGTTTATCGATAAAGTCCTTTTAAGAAAACCCAAAAATCACTTAAAATTTCACTACCCAACCCAATCAATTTTGCAAAAAATCAGTGGTGTGCCATTTTTTCGCTAAAAAAAAATAACAAGTTACCAGCACACACTCCACTCATGCAAGAGCATTAGAAAAAAAATTTTGCACGTAAATGTACCCTTTGATCACATGCTGGCGTGTACCAAAATTCATGTCAATATCTTAACGCATTTTCGAGAAAAAAAACTTTAAAAAAGAAAATATTAAACCCCTGTACTTCTAAAAAGAAGTGTTAGAGGATCTTTGTTTATATCAACTTATTTTGATATTTTTAAACTGCTGGACACTCGAAACGCACCGATCGATTTTTCTTGCATTTTTTTGGTAGAAGATTTCGCACAAACTACACAATATTTTGAAATGCGGTTTTCAGTACTTTGAAGTCTTATCCCTTTGTGATTCTGTCGAAGTCGCGGGAAATTTTAAGACTTCATAAACAACTTATACAGGGTGGATAATAACAGATTGAAAATTTTGCTAATTTTCATTCTTAGCGCGAATTTTATTCAGCTGATATTTTTTTCAAATTTACTGACCATACTAATCCTTATTTTAAACGTCAAAAACAACTTTGCCCGATTTTACTTTTCTTCTCTGTTTTTGAAGATACCGGGTGATTTCTAATTTGTCGTCAATATTTTGAATATGTGAGTGTCAATTAACATCTGATGATTAATTTACAAGTTTTTTGATACTAAACGACTTAGTTTAGATCAAAAAACATAGGACGTTACGCACTTGATATTTAAGATATACAGGGTGTCTTCAATCGGCCATTTAGATTTAAATTTCCAAAGGTAATGTTAAATTTTTATTTTCCGCTTTGGAACTGGCTGTATTGGATGATAAAGCGTCTATTCGTGATTTATGTATACTGGTACAATCATTAGGATTATATACTGAAAGGATTTTTTTTTAATTTTCTGATTCCTGAAAGTTTGTAGACGCTACAGGGTGATACATATTTTAGTATTGTTTATGAGTTTTAATGACCAATAATAAGTGATGTATTCTTTTACTTTTTGGACTTGTATAATTTATTTAGGAAAATTCAGGTATGTAGTACATTTTATACAGGGTAATTCAAATTTCAGCCTAATATCTAGTGGGACATCCCCGTGCGTTGATAACGGCCTGACATCGCCATGGCATACTTCTCACTAATCTCTGAATTAAATCCTGGGGGATATTATCCCTCTCATCCTGTATTACTACAGTGAGTTCCTCTTATGTCTCTTGAGCGTTTATTCTTGTGCACACTTGTAACTTTAATGCAGACCTCACATGCTCAATAATATTCAAGTCAGGGGATTTTGGAGGCAATTTTAACTGGTTAACATTGTTTGCCTCCAAAAAATCCAGGACAATACGGGCCCTGTGTGGTCTTGCATTATCGTCCACTAAAATGAAGTCAGGCCCAAAATTTTCTGCAAACGGCAAAACAATGTTATTTAAAATGTCGTCCCTATAAACCGTTGCGTTGACTGTTCGATTAGAAAAAACAGTTCAGATCTTCCATTAAGACTCACTCCCGCCCATGCTGTTATACCTCCACCCCAAAATGGTTCCTGCGGAGCCACATTCTCTTCAATAAATCGAATACTTGCCAAACGTTTTATTTCTTATGACAATATTGAAAACCTTTGTTGAATGGTCTTCTCGGGTTGAATTACCATAGTAACTGACACGTTTAGGTAAAACAATGTAATAATTAAGTTACGCGTGTAATGACTACTCACATTGTACAGGACTGTACAACCTATGATAAATTTGTTAAGAATTTATTTTATTAAACTTATTTTAACACAACCCTTCTTTTAGAGGAAGATGTAGAGCTAAATGCCCTCGCTTGTTACTTGAACATGTAAATAATTTAAATTTGTTGTTTTCCGAAAATTGTGGGCCTGACTTCATTTTAGTGAATGCAAGACCACCAAATTTGAATTACCCGGTATAAAATGTAGTACGAACCTGAATTTTACTAAATAAATTATACAAATCTAAAAAGTAAAAGAATACATCACTTATTATTGGTCATTAGAACTCATAAACAATACTAAAATATGTATCACCCTGTAGCGTCTACAAACTTTCAGGAATCAGAAAATTAAAAAACCCCTTTCAGTATATAATCCTTATGACTGTACCAGTATACATAAATCACGGATAGACGTTTTGTCATCCAATACAGCCAGTTCGAAAGCGGAAAATAAAAAATTAACATTACCTTTGGAAATTTAAATCTAAATGGTCGATTGAAGACACCCTGTATATCTTAAATATCAAGTGCGTAACGTCCTATGTTTTTTGATCTAAACTAAGTCGTTTAGTATCAAAAAACTGGTAAATTATTCATCAGATGTTAATTGACACTCACATATTCAAAATATTGACGACAAATTAGAAATCACCCTGTATCTTCAAAAACAGATAAGAAAAGTAAAATCGGGCAAAGTTATTTTTGACGTTTAAAATAAGGATTCGTATGGTCAGTAAATTTGAAAAAAATATCAACTGAATAAAATTCGCGCTAAGAATGAAAATTAGCAAAATTTTCAATCTGTTATTATCCACCCTGTATAAGTTGTTTATGAAGTCTTAAAATTTCCCGCGACTTCGACAGAATCACAAAGGGATAAGACTTCAAAGTACTTTAAAACCGCATTTCAAAATATTGTGTAGTTTGTGCGAAATCTTCTATCAAAAAATGCAAGAAAAATCGATCGGTGCGTTTCGAGTGTCCAGCAGTTTAGATGTAGAATCTGACCATAAAATTTCTTAACATCTTTCTATAACACCATGTATGCAGTGATTTGAAATAAGGAAGTACAAGGGTTTTATTTAAAATACACCATTCTCTTATCAGGAGGAAATAGTAATATAATCTGGACATGGTTTTTCCACGTTAAAAAAATATTTCTTGGAATTACCTATATCAGAGACCAGATTTACTTATTTTAAAATAATTTTTTTTCACTTAAAGAGCTTCTTTTTTGCGCCGAACGTACTGGTTCTCACAATATTTATTTAGGTTTACTTAATATTCATAATAACTAGATTCTTGTAAATCATTTTTATTGTAGCTAATGGCGACTCAAATTAAGAAACGTGGCGTCCTCTTCAGTTTGCTAACTACTATAACAGAGAATTTTTTCGCTTATAAAATCGGCAGCGGTTATATAATACTGAAATGTTATAACATTTTAATGGTTATAATAAGAAAATAATATAAAAACTAGAGTTTTAACATTCATTATGCTTGGACAGCTTAATGGCCATGAAGGGCCATTGTGATTTCGGCACGCGACTGTTAATGCTTTGTATAAATGGAGCCTGACCGCATCTTGTGTGTTATATATACATGCGGAGACTAATGGTCATCTTTGAGTGCAGAATCGTGTTGTCTACGAAGAATTGTGGCGCGTATATACGAAGCGGTTGTAAAAAACTGAAAAATAAGCATAGGGACTTTTATAGTCTCGCAAAAAAGGTAAAACTTTAATGAAAATGATAAATAAGCGTTACATTATTAATTTATTGTAGTAGCTACGCTGAGTTGAGAGATATTTTATGAAATATTTCAATAATTTATAAAATATTGAACAAAACTTATAAGAACATGTTTTAATGATCTCTCAATATGTAATATGTTCGTTAAATTGTCTTATTAATATGTACAATAAAAATTAAATTTGTTGTAAATTTATTTTTTCTTAATAAGTAATACATTTGTCTTATATTAAACCTCTTATAGTCAGATTCTCCAACGCTAGTCCGGTCTAATTTGACAACCAAAAGTTTTAAACTGACAAGTCTTTATTAAACCAAAAAACTTTAACGCCTAATAAAGGCTTGTGCCATACATCACCATATATACCAATTAATTTGTTATTTTACGTCTTGTAATCGTTCGTTAATGTCGGATAAAAAATAGCCATTTATCAAGATGATATATACCACATGTCCAGTTTTATGGAATCCATTGTTTCGAAGTTGAGCGTGTGAGAAATTATGAAATTTCGCCGAATTAGTGCTATATTAAATCTGAAAATCTAATTGTTTATCGCCATAAAATTGCTAAACAATGTCTAGGAAGTGTGGCCTATTTACCGGATGATTATTTCGGCGCTTAACTAAGAGTATACCTAACAAGAAAATCTAAATAGCTAAGTGATTTTTATTAAATGACTATTTGTCTATTGTTTTGTATGTTTGGTGCTTTGGTAACCTATATGTAAAAGTTTTAAACTATTTTGATATATATATATATATATATATATATATATATATATATATATATATATATATATATATATATATATATATATATTTAAAAACAATAAAGTACGTACACATTTTAAAATAACTTCAGTATGGTCTCGGCATATAGCAGTCGCGGCAGGCCCGTAACCAGGGAGGGGGGCGCCAGGGAGGGCTGAGCCCCCCCTAGAGCTGGTCTGAGCCCCCCCTAGAAAAGTTACCTATATTTCTAGACGAAAATGTTTATATCGACGTTGGAACGTGCAACACCGCTCTAAAATTTAAGTTAAAATTATTTGTTTTGCGGCCTATGTTAACCCGCAAAGCTCATCGATCGAGCGGTGTTATAAACGCGGCACACGGCCTTTGTGTCGTACTATAAAAGAGCGACAATCTGGCCGCCACGCGCGGCAAACACCTTGCCTATTTCTTATTTATTTATTTGTTGGTAGATTAAAGAGTAAATTTTAGTTTGTTCCAAATGTTTCTTACATTCTTAAATATTATAACCGTTTTCTGTTGTAGCTTTTTCGTTTGCTCTTCAAAAGCGCCTATTTTTAAAATAAAAGGCACGTTACCCTTTCTAAATACGGATTCCTAAGTAGAGATTTTTTATTTTATGATAAAGTACATTTTGAGTTCACTTAAAATGTTTTCTAAAATGTACAGCGTGTCTTCGGAAGTTCTTACCATATGGAAAAAATTTTTATTATTGGTTTTACGAAAAAAGTGCCTGTTTATAAAAAGTTCTGCATCGTGAGAAAATAGCATTTCCATTCAAAAATTTTATCTAGTACGTACAGGGTGGCTCAAAAATGTAAAAGTCCTAATACACGTGAAGCTAAAAAGACATAAAATCGTTATTTAAAGGTAAACTGCCACTGCAAATGTGCTAGAATTAACTTTTTTATGTTAGTAAATTAGGTTTGGAACATACAGGAGGTCCCAAAAATAAAATTAATTTTTTTATCGCCTTTACAAAAAAGTATATCTTCATAAAAAGTTCTACATTGTGAAAAAAGAGCATGGTTATTCAAAAATTTTATATAGGACATACAGGACAGGTGGCAAAATAATTTAAATTAAAATTGTGACTTTCAGCTGTTTAAGCCGCCCTGTATTGTCCTACATCAAGTTTATAAATAACCATGCTCTTTTCTTACAAGGTAGAACTGTTTATGAAGATATACTTCTTTTGTAAAGGTGATAATAATTTTATTTTTGGGACTCCTGTATGTTCCAAACCTAATTCACTAACATACAAAACGTTAACTCTAGTACATTTACAGTGGCAGTTTGTCTTTAAATAACGATTTTGTGTCTTTTAGCTTCACGTGGATTGGGACTTTTACATTTTTGAGCCACCCTGTATGTCCAAGATCAAATTTTGAAATGACGATGCTATTTTCTCATGATGCAGAACTTTTTATAAAGAGGCACTTTTTTCATAAAATCAATAATAAAAATGTTTACCATATGGTAAGAACTTCCGAAGACACGCTGTACATATATATATATATATATATATATATATATATATATATATATATATATATATATATATATATATATATATATATATATATATATATATATATATATATATATATATATATATATATAATATATATATATATATATATATATATATATATATATATATATATATATATATATATATATATATATATATATGTATATATATATATATATATATATATATATATATATATATATATATATATATATATATATATATATATATATATATATATATCCGTTTTGCAGAAATGTTTTTTTAAACGATAATTTCCGTGAAAACGAAAAGCAAAACTCTCTATGTATTTTTACCGTTTTTACACTATAATGTAGAAACAATATTAAGCCCCCCAAGATTTTGCTTAGCCCCCCTAAAAATTAGGGCTGGATACGGCCCTGAGTCGCGGTTCCTGGAATTCCAGATTGTCATATCTCATATCCTACGCATGGGACCCACACCACATTATAAGATGTTACTGTTGGGTAGTCTACAATCATTTTCGTGAAAAAATATTTAATTTTGAAATTTGCGAAAAGAAGTTAATTTTTTGGGCCGCTTCGCCTGCGATCTGAGAAAGTTTTGAAGAAAATTTTACTCACCATATTTTTTCATAAAGTGTATCAAATTTTATCGATAAATTCCAAATTTGGTGAAAATATTCTAATTTTCCTTAAAAAACTGACATTTTAAATTGTTTCTGAGACAAAATATTTTAGGAGAAAAATTTTAAAACTAATTACTTTCGCGATATTAGAGGTAATTCAATGAAATTTGAATGCTATCGATAAAATCTGATAAAATTTATGAAAAAATCTTGGAAGTTAATTTTCTTCAGAACTTTCTGAGATCTCAGGTGAAGCGGCCCAAAAAATTAACTTGTTTTCGCAAATTTTCAAATTAAATATTTTTACGAAAATGTTTCTAGAGTACCCAGTAGCGACTGCTTATAATTTGGCGTGGGTCCTATGCGTAGGAACTGAGATACGACACATCTAAAATTTCAGGAACCGCCACTGGCATAGAGGCGAATACTGACGATCTGATAAGCGGAATTGTTTTTATTAACATAAGCCATAAATGACAGGATAATTTCTTTCAAGGTAGGCCATATTGTTTTATAATTTGTACAACGAAATTTATCTGACAAGCTTTCCTCTTTCAGCAATGTAAAAATAAAAAAGAAATTCTAAAAACAAATTCTGAAGAAGGTCGAAAGACTAGACCGAAACGTAAATAAAGTATAGAAAAAACACGATTTTTGATTCACTAGGACTAATAAACCCAAGATTAAAAAAACCTTCTTAGTTTCTAATTAAGAAGAGAAAAAGTAAAAAAAATATACCAGATATAATATAAGAATATATCAAAATTTTTTGTTTTCACAAAATAAGCCTCTACCCAAGAAATCCTTCACAAAAAAAATTAACATGGCGCTTTTTTGTTTAATTTTCTGTTAATTAAGACCCTCTTGATATGGACAATTATTAACAAAAATAAAAGTGTTATTCTCACATAGAGTAGGTATGCCCTGAAGTAAAACAAAATTAATTTAATTCAAAGTATAAAGCAATGTGGCTAATTAACAAAAATAAATGTTTTAATCTGTAACCGTATTAGTCTTGTTTAATATAAACGCGAATCGCGAATTGCGAATATTATTCCAATTGGTCAGATTCAAATCTTCAGAGAATTTTTTACAGCCGCTCAAATTGGCCTATTTTTTGGAGGGTTGGTCCGACAACATGAGTCTGGAAAATCACATTCTCCGGAAGACTATACGCTTTCTCAGCTCTAACAGAATCGACTGCGACATAAAGTTTTCCATCAAAAACCTGAGTGACTAGCATTATTGCTCAAGTGGTTTTGAGTTAGTAGTAATATTGTCCAAAACTTCCTCATGCAATCATTTCTCTATCTCTTACTGTTTCCGAGATCCCAATACATCGATCACCAGTTTGGGACACACTGTTTATATAAACTAAAAAGTACAATTTTAGGAGTTGCAAGCTAAATGTATAAAGAGGAATCTGTGGTTGTGTAATATCTGAAGATGTATGCTGACATACCTATAACAAGTCTACAATAATAATAAAGCGGTAAAAGTGTTAATAAATGAAAGGCATGTTTCATATCTTATTAAAGTTAAGTTATGGACACCTTTTTTTATTACAATGTAAATGATGGCGCCATCACTCAATTGATACAAGAGTCTGGCAAAAAAGTATTGTTTCTTTCTATGTTTTCAATAAAGTTAAGTAAGATTTCTTATCTGTACAAAATTTGATACAGCAGATCAAGTTATATAAAAGTTAAAAGCCTTAGCTTTAGATACACAAAATTAAATTTCTGACAATCATTATGTTCTTGTTAAAACAATATTTCAGAGGTAAATGGTTTTTTTATAATATTATAATAAACGTCGAAAATTGTATTAATAAAATTAAAGATGAGAAAATAATCACCACAAGAAATTACCAAACTCCTTGGTTTATTAAGAATGTACTGGAAGCAAAAAAAGAAGAGATAATATATATCGAAAATATATAGTCACCAAAAATATTAATGACTGGAACGAATATAAAAAACATAGAAACCATTGTGTTAATATTTTAAGAAAAGCAAAAGAAACGTACTATAATAAACAAATTGATTAATATAAACATGACTCAAAGAATATGTAGAAAAGTTTAAAAAATTGTAAAACCAAAAACAGATAATGAAAATAAAGAAATACTCTTTGATGATCAAAAAGAAACAAATCAAAACCTAATTGCTAAATATGTGAATATTTATTATATCAATATATTGAAGAATTAGTTAGAGAAATAGATGTTGGAATTGAATTTACATGTCGAGAAATTAACGTACGTGTAATAATATAATTGAAATTCTTCATGAACTTTCCTTAAAAGAATTAAAAACAAAAATTATTAGCCTAAGATCAAACAATAATTATAGTGAAACTTTAAATTCATGCTAGAAACTTTTGAAAGCATTGGGAAAATATTATTAAAATTCATTAATTTTAATTAATTTGGAGAAATACCTCAAAATTTAAAATGTTCCTATATAACACCAGTGCCAAAAGTAAAAAATACAAAAAAAATGTAGTGAAATGAGGCCAATAAACATTCTCTGGGATATTGAAAAACTAATGGAAAGCACAGTTTATGAAAAAATTTTAGAGTTTATTGAAGAAAACAAAATGTTAGAAGGTTTTAGAAAAAAGTTTTCAACTGAAACAGCCGTCCAATGTGTAATTGAAAGTTGGAAAAGAAGTATTGACAAGAATGAAGTAGTACTGGCAGTATTTTTGGATTTCAAACGTGCATTTGAAACTATTGATCGGGATAAATCATTAAACAAATTATATTAGGGGTATCGCATATAAATGGTTCCAAAATTATTTCAGTAACAGACAGCAAATAACAAAAATTAAGAACATTTTTTCAGACAAGGAATATAATAATATAGGTAGTACAGGGAAGTATTTTAGGACCTTTATTATTTATTTAATCTTTATATGAATGATATGCCAAATGTTT
The DNA here is from genome assembly GCA_963971165.1 of Philopedon plagiatum. NCBI lineage: Eukaryota > Metazoa > Arthropoda > Insecta > Coleoptera > Curculionidae > Philopedon > Philopedon plagiatum. Next base: position 98,486,212 of record OZ020193.1, read on the forward strand.
TATCAAAATGCTGTATTCAAAACTTAAACAAGTTACACATATTTTAACTACCTAAGTACCTAATTTTGTTCTAGATCATATATTTCGTAAACTACATAGCGCGTGCCATTCTCATCTTATTTGCAACTACTAAGTATAGAAAAGTAGAGTAGGCAAACGATGAGTACTGTTCTTAAGGTAGGACCGTCGTAAGCTTTCCGCTCTCTGCTTAGAAGCAGATGCAATACAGCGGAAATTTAGGAACGGCTCAACTATACTTGAAAAATCGAAGGTTTTGGTTTGAAAGTATTTACCTTAAAGGTATGCCCACCCACTATTTTGTCGGTTTGACTATATAAACTCCCGTGCTTGTTTTTATTAATCAGATCATCTTCAACATCTTTGTTGAGTATCAGTTTTTTTTAGTTTTTTTAGTGCGATATGAAGGTAGGCAAAGCTTGCGAACTCGTGAGTTTTTCTGTTAATAATGTGATTAATGGACTAAAGACTTTCAAAAAAACTGGTAAAAGATTGCTTATTTGTTGAAAGTTTTGAATAATTTTACTGAATTTTTAATGAAATATTCTCTGTAAATGTACTCACATCTTAAAATGCTTCTTTCCAATGGGTGATAAAGTTCCAATTTTTTTATTTCCACTTCCCTCGCTACAGGCTGTAGGTAGTATTAAATTCATGAAAAAATTCACATTTCGAGATTTTTTCAGATCTTAATGGTTTGGGGTCCCTAGATTACGAAAATCATGGTTTCGAATTTCCGTCAGTCTGCTGGCGCGAAATCTTAAAAATTACTTTAAAAAATGAAATTTTGCCTATAGATAATGCTTCACTTTGGCCCGTTATACTTCCGGTGAAATATACAGTCGTCTGTCTGTCTGTCTGCTTAAGTTCGCAGCATATGGGAAACTTTATTATTAATTTTGGGAAAAAAAGTTATTCTTCATAAAAAGCTCTGCATAGTCCAAAACCTAAAATGTAATCATCAGATATCGAAATTTCCTAGCCATATACGAGGTCTGTTAGAAAATATGAATTTTACCCACAATAAAATACTTTTATTTTTGACAATATCGAAAATTTTTATGGAGAAAATTTATTTAGAATTGTAAACTAATTTGTAATAAACAGTTATCTTTTCATTCATTAAAAATTTAATAACCTTTACGTTTCTTAACCTCTGTGTTGCAGTATTTTGATGATGCATTAAAATAATTGATACATGACAAAATAATTGTTATTTTCCAATTATCAACTTGAATACAGTACTAATATTGTAATAATTACGTAATAACTTAATAATATTTGACGTTTAATGGCAGATATGTAAATATGATGGCAACCTAATTAGAAATGCATTCATATCAATGTGTTCACTGTTGTAGGGTAGAGAATGGGAAAATGTACAAAATCATAACAATTTTTCTTTTATCAAATTTTTAATAAATAAAGAGATAACTGTTTATTAGAAATTAGTTTACAATTATAAATAAATTTTCTTCATAGAAGTTTTCGATACTGTCAAAAATAAAAGTATTTTACTGTAGGGTAAAATTCATATTTTCTGACAGATCTCGTATATGACTGGGAAATTTAGATATCTGATGACTGCATTTTAGGTTTTGGACCATGCAGAACTTTTTATGAAGAATAACATTTTTTCGTAAAATTAATAATAAAAAAGTTTCCCATATGCTGCGAACTTAAGCAGACACACTGTATAAAGGGTAAGCAAATTAAAAAATTATTTTAATTTTTTTGTTGCTCTAGCTCAAAAACGATTCACTTTACCAAAAAATATAATGCTAAGGCTTTTACCACTGAAATGAAAGTACTGTTGATCCTCGAGATACAGGGTGGACAACTTAAAAGAAATTAAGTTTTGTGTCTTTTTGCTGAGATAAATATTTTAGTATATTCATCTGAGACAAATATCAGTCAGTAAATTGTTATTACTTTTTATGAAGTTTTGTAAGCTTCCGTACAGGATGTGCATGTGCAATTTTAAATATTATTTTTTTGCTTGTAACAAGCATTTGGATGAATCCTTTAGGTACACTTTAGATTTTTCATCAAATACAGGGGGAAAAAGTAAGAAGACCGGTCTAATTTGACAACCAAAAGTTTTAAGCTGGCAATTATTGTAAGAAGAAGACAACTAAGTTTTATACTATGAATTTGTTTGAAGTTTTTTCGCAAATTTATGAAGGAAAATTAGTATACACTAATAGAAGTAAATTTATTCTAGCAACGCGTTCCAAGATGAAAATCATTTGGAAACCAAACAAATCGCTGAAATTTTACATTAACTCACAAGTTTTTAATGACGACTTATTAACAATGACAGACCAAAACCTGTCCAGACCTAACTGATCTAGTAGAAGATTTTAATTTAAACCAGTACTAAATCTTAAACCTTTTTAGTGAATCTGAACGCTAAATTTTTATGTAAGGTGAAAAATTCAAAAAACCTTTGTGTTTGATCATATTGTTAGTGGATGCGTGGATGTAAAAAGAAATTTTTGTTTGCAAAACCAGATACACATTTTATTATACATATTATAAACAGAGTGAATAAATACTACTTTTTAGATACTAAAAAAAACCCTCTTGAATTTTTTTCAGAGTTTCGTGTTTTATTAACCTTGCATTTGTTGTTGTTGAACTGAAGATTTCGGAAACAAAAATTAATAAAAAGTTTTGTTTAACTATACAATATTATTTTAGAAAATGTTGCAGAGGCGTCCTTTGCGCGCCAATAGCTAAGCCTTTACTTATAGCGCAATATTGTTCCTGAAGGGATAATAGGTAAATTAAAAATAACTCTAGATTTAAAAAAATACGAATCAAAATATACTGTATATTGTAAGTATATGAATAAAATTTAAACTTATTTCCCCAGGCAAATCTATTATTGAGATGTACTTATATGGTCTTGAATCTGAAGTTTCTATATTATTACAGTACAGTACAGTACAGTTCAGTACAGTACAGTACAGTTCAATTTTTTCCATCGTTTTGCTCAGAATTTTTGACAGGCACGTGGTCAGTCGTACTGATTACAACAATGAGTCATGTGTCGGTCAAAAATGCGGATCAAAACGATGGAAAAAATTGAATTACCGAACGCCGCTATTAAGGGTAGAACTGGTAATTTTTTGACAGAAATCGATAATAACATATGTCAATGTCAATGATACTGTGAAAAATGAATAGCAAAGAATTAATGTATACACCTCATTTAGTCGGATTTTAATTTTTTGTTTTACGGTTGTTGTTTTTTAAGCTTAAAAATTCCGGGGCGGGTGGCAGAGGTAGGGGGTCTTGTTAGATTATGTTCACTGTCTTACCTGTCCAGTCCGGCCCTGTATAGCTGCTTCGCATTTAATTGGTCTCAATTAGGGGGTTAATAAATATCCATCCATTATGAGTATTTTTTTTCTTTTTCAGATCTCGGCCATAATTTTAACTACCTTCTCACTCGCACTAGCTGAACCACCAGTTCCATCCAACGAATATCTTCCCCCTAGCCAATACCTTCCTCCTCAAAACACATACTTACCCCCTCAAAACAAGTACCTTCCTCCTCTTACCTCTACTGTATCTAAATATCTTCCCCCATCCACTTCCTATGAGGCTCCTGCACAACCTAAAATTATACCTAACTCTCATTATAGTGCACCGAAGAGTAGCACTTATGGAAAACCAAGTCCCAATTATGGAGCACCAAGAAGCTCTCATGGGGCCCCAGCCAGCTCCCACGTAGCACCCAGTAAAGCTCCCGGGCCATTAAGCAACATTTATGGAACACCAAGTACATCTTATGGAACTCCAAGCAGTTCTTACCGAGCACCAAGCACGCCAAGTGCAACTTATGGAATACCTTATGAAAAAAGATATGGGGAAGAAGCGGTAAGAAGTTCATTGGTTCAGTATATTGGTGGTTTGCTCAGGTTTCTTTCTCTGTTTTCCTCGAACTGTTGTCACTGGAAAAAATACACTAGACAAAAATATCGTGGTCTGGCAGCCCGGACCTGCCGGACATAACAGCTTCGGAGCCTCAAAGGGCACCTTTGATACTGGCCACTAAAGAAAAACCAATAAACCAAATTTTTATTAAAAATGTCCCTTTAAATGATTTTTTTATGATTATTTTTAACACAGCATGCATTCAAATTTAATATTTTTTAAAACGATTGTTTCTGTATTAGGAACCGGCCAATTACGAATTTGACTACCACGTTCAAGATGCCCAATCTGGCAACGACTTTGGACACAAAGAACGAAGACAAGGATATGTCACACATGGTAAATACTTTGTTCTTCTTCCAGATGGTCGTCTTCAAACAGTAGAGTACACCGCTGACACTGAAGGTTACAAACCAAGAATCACTTACCAACAGGTTGGAGGTGGTTATTCAGGAGGAGGCTATCCAGATAGTACTGGAGGGTATCAATATTAGATATACTTGATATATAGTAGGTACGCCATTTGCCCTATGATATGATATATTTGAATAGCATGAATTGGTATGAGCAATGTCAAACTTTTATTTAAGGTTATTTATAGTATATTACATAACAAACATGGAAAGTGGCACCTTCCTGGTATCTTTCCGCACTCGGCTAGCGCCTCCAGCGTGCTAGTTTATTACATAACGACTTGTTGCACCTAACACGTAAGTGTGAATATTAACACAATCACACAAGCGTATTAAGTGACTTGCCAGCAAGTTTTGTACGATATTTTACTCACAACAGGGCCCAAAAAAAAAAAGAACAAAAACACTTTTAAATGATTTTGTTTTCAATAACATTTATCTTGTATAAGTATAAATAATAAGAAACAAAATTATTGGCGATTCAGATTAAGAAAGCCAGCTAAAATCAACTGATTTTTAACGGGGAAGAAGGGCTCACTAGACGACAAAATTGACAAAGATGCCAAATAACACGATAATGAAGACAAAGACGAAACGAAAACATTCCCCGTTATAGTAGCTTGCAAACCGGCTGGAGAGGACGCCAAGATCTTAATTTGAGTCGCCAATAGGCATCAGCCTATCAAACAATCACAAGCAATTTGTCAAAATCGTCTATTTCATAGGCTACCTATTTTCCATTTGCCCGTCGCACTTGCTACGCCAAAAGAATCAAGTGGTGTAAAATGTTTATAACACACACGTGTGTTAGGAAAATAACGCACTGTTGATGAAGGACAAATAAAACCAAACAGAAACCAAAGACTTGTGACGGGTCTAGTAATGGGTCACTGTACCTTCAGGAAGCATCTCCACACAATGGAGTTGTACCAAGATGAACTCTTGTGGAGATCATAAAATGATGAGGAGACATCCTCTCATATTACGTGCTGCATTAACTTGCTGGAGAATAACAAACAACCCAAGGGAACACGACATCCAGATTGAGACCTTTATGAGATAGCAGTAAAACGGATTACTCAACAGGGAGCACAATAAATTACTGGCTGTGGTGAAGTATTATGTATAAACCTCAATCTGGTGTACCTTCAAATTCAAATTTCAAGGCCAAATGTGGGCATCAGGCCATCAGTGTTCGCGCTTTTTTTCTGGGTATTTACCTAATGGGTTGTGGGTAAAATAATTACATTACGCATGCTACATATTGCTTTAAATATGGTATTAAATTAATTTTATTAATAATAATCACAATGTGCCTGAATAGTAATATTAGTATACAATTAATTATTTATAATTTTCTCAATATCGTTATTGAATTTGGTTGTATCTATGTATGTATTAAGACAAAACCTTTTTTGTGATATTTTTATGGAAATATGTTACAGCAAAAGCAAATACAACAAAATTGTGCAATGACCTTTACAGCAACACATAACAGGACTATTGAGTATCATATTATGTAGAAATATGTTTATTTCAAATACTGCTTAAAATACTGTCATAAAGATTTTTAAAAATTTGCCACACAACCGAATTTTAATCTTTTGAGCTTTTCGTTCTCATGGCCGTGGTAAAAATAGGGGCTTAGTGGGGCTCGGGCCCCAGGGAGCTTTTAAAATAGGGGCGCTCTACTATTTACAAAAAAAGTGTAGTTCGGGGAAAATTTGCAAAAAGGTCGACAAATAAGGTTTATCCATGTTCGAATTGAGTTGTTCCACTTACATAATTGCAATAAATATGTATCAAATTTTAAAAGAAAAATGGAGTCATTTATAAACAAGAGGATTAAGGATAGCAACTAGAATGTAGAATACTGTTATATTATTAAATTTATGTTACACTGTATAATACTACTACCAGTTGTAATCGAAAACAATTGTCATTGTCATAATAGAGAAATAGAATTGTTTGATATACGAATAGTTTGCTTACTACATATAACATAATAAAACATGGTGTCAGGCGAGAGGGACCACTAATTAAAGCAGTGTTAGAAGACAGAAGAACGCAGAAATAATGGAAGAAGAGTACAGAATAAAATTAAAAGAGATGGAGCAGATGATTATGACCTTAAAACTAGAACAAACAAAAAATGCCGTTGCTACCACAAATAATGTTCCACTGCCACGAGGAATCGATGTAAAAAACGGGGATTTAGTAAAAAATGTTGAACATTTTAAACAAATGTGGAACAACTACTTAATAGCAAGTGGATTACACAGACAGTGTGAAGAAGAAAAGATTGCTGTACTCCTAATAGCTATTGGAGAAGACTGTTTTAGATTATACCAAAATTTTCCGATTCAAAATGATGAAAAGAAAAACTGTGAGACATTATTAAAAACCATTGAAAGAAATTTAACACCTCAAGTAAATAAAAGATATGAAAGAGCTATTTTTAACACTGCAATACAAGAGGAAAATGAAAGTATCGATGAATATATCAACAGATTAAGAGGTTTGATTAAAAACTGTCAATATGGTGATATGCAAAATGAGTTATTATTAGACAGAATAATTGTTTCAATTAAAGATATAAAGTTAAGACATAGGCTATGGGAAGAAAAAGATGTTACTTTAGAAAAAGCAATCAACATATGCAGAGCTGCAGAATTAACTGAAAAGCAACTGAGAGACTTAAATAATCTAAATAAAGAAGAGGCTCAAGTTAAAAAAATAAGAGGTGAAAGTCAATCATATCTAAGAAACAACAAACCAAGTTATGAAAACAGAAAAGAAATAGGAAATAGATCAAGAACATATTATGAAAAAACGAAGTGCAATTTCTGTGGATACTCACATGAATTTAGCAAAGGGAAATGTCCAGCGTTAGGTCAGATGTGCAGAAAATGTAATAATAGAAACCATTTTGAAAGAATGTGCAGAATTAAAAAAACACGACATGAGTTAAAGGAAATATATGACACAAGCGACAGTGAAGTCGATGAAATTTTGAAAATTGGAGAAAATATTTTAAAATGTGATATATATTTTATAACAGATAAAGAAAATAATGATATTAAGTTAGTAGAATGTCAAATGGATACTGGTGCATCATGTAATGTAATTGGGATTCAAAATTACTGCGACATTTTAAACATGAACAGCCCGAAATTATTACAAACTAATACAAAACTTAAGTGTTTTGGTGGCTTTATAGTAAAACCAATAGGAAAAATCAACGTTCAATGTCTACATAATGGAAAAATAAAAACACTAGAGTTTCAAGTAGTATCAAATCCACACATTCCGCTTTTATCTGAAAAGACATGTCGTGAGCTAGGACTTATTCAGATTTGTCAAGAAATTAGCACAGATGTAACCAAATCTCAACAAGAAATAAGATTACAATAGAAAAGTAAAGATATTATAAAGAAATATGAAGATGTATTTTCTGGAATTGGAAAACTGGAAGGCGAAATTACATTAGAGATTGACAAAAAAGTTACACCAAAAATTCAGACACCAAGAAGAATTCCAATAAAATTAAGAGATGAACTGAAACAAAAACTAGATGAAATGGAAAATAATAAAATTATTTCGAAAGTAGAAGAACACACAGAATGGACAAGTAATATTGCATTAGTAAAAAGGAATGACAAACTAAGAGTATGCATAGATCCATTAGAATTGAATAAAGCTTTAAAAGATATTAAATACCAAATGCCAAAAATTGAAGAAATTTTACCAGAACTTCAAGACGCAAAAGTATTCTCTACATTTGACTGCAAAAATGGATTTTGGCAGTTAGTTTTAGACGAAAATAGCAGTAAAATGACAACTTTTTGGACCCCATTTGGTAGATACAGATGGCTTAGGTTACCATTTGGAATAAAACCAGCTATGGAAATATACCAGAAAAGACAACATGAAGTACTTCAAGGGCTCAAAGGAGTAGAAGTTATGGCCGACGATATTATACTATTTGGAAAAGGGAAAACAAAAGAAGAAGCATTAGCAGACCACAATAGAAATTTAGAAGAATTGCTAAAAAGACTTAGAAATGTAAACATGAAACTAAATAAAGACAAAACCAAACTATGCAAAAGTGAAGTTAAATATTTCGGACATTTACTAACAGAAAACGGGGTAAAACCAGATCCATCAAAAGTTGAAGCGATAAAGAAGTTAGCAGCACCAACTAATCTTGACGAATTAAAACGTTTGCTAGGAATGGTATCATATATAAGCAAATTTTTGCCAGAATTTTCGAAGAAAGTTCAAAGTTTAAGAATATTGTCAAATAGTGAAAAGTTCGAGTGGAACAAAATACACGAAGAAGAATTAAAAAAATTGAAGCAAGATATAAGCAAGGAAAATGTTCTCCAATATTTTGACTCATCAAAACAAGTCACTATACAAACAGATGCATCTTCTTTTGCCATAGGATGCACGTTAATGCAAGAAGGACTACCAGTATGTTATGGATCAAGAGTACTAACGAAAACAGAAATAAATTATGCTCAGATAGAAAAAGAAACACTAGCAATATTGTTCGCTTGTAATAAGTTCGATCAATACATAGTAGGAATGAATGAAGTAATCATAAAGACAGACCATCAGCCTTTGTTAACAATATTTAAAAAACCATTATGCAATGCCCCTAGAAGAATACAGAAAATGTTAATGACTCTACAAAGATATAATATTAAACTAAAATACAAAAAAGGAAAAGAAATGTATATTGCAGATACATTGTCAAGATTAACCAAAGAAGACACAACAGCCTATGAAATATACTCGTTTGAAAATATTAAAGAAATATCAGATATTAATCCGTTAGAATATTTAAAAATTTCTGATAAGACTATTATAGAATTACAAAATGAAACTAAAAGGGACTATGAGATGCAAGATCTCAAGGAAGTTATTATTAAAGGGTGGCCAGAAAATAAACAGACTATGAAACAAAACTTACATAGATACTGGAAGTATAGAGAAGAATTAACTATATTTGAAGGCATAATACTAAAACAAAATAGAATTTTGGTACCATTTGAACTAAGAAAAAATATTTTAAGAAAACTACATTCAAGTCATCAAGGTATAGAAGCCACAATTAAACTATCACGAGATTCAGTCTTTTGGCCGAATATTACAAATGATATTAAAGAAACAATATCAAACTGTCATACATGTATGAAATATTCAAATAATCAACAAAATCCTGAAATGATATCACATACTGTACCTAGACTCCCATTTGAAGTAATAAATATGGATGTCATGGAAATAGATAAAATAAATACGAGGGCAAAATATTTAATAACAGTTGATCAATATTCAGATTTTTTTGAAATAGACAGAATTAAAGACTTAACTGCAAAATCAATAATTGATATATGCAGAAAGAATTTTGCTAGACATGGTATACCAAAAATATGTGTGACTGACAATGGAACAAATTTTCAAAATAAAGAATTTACGAAATTCGCTAAAGAATGGAATTTCATACACAAAACTTCAAGTCCCCACCATCAACAAGGAAATGGTAAAGCCGAGGCTTCTGTAAAGATTGCAAAACAGTTAATAAAAAAATCTGAAGAAGACGGAACAGATTTTTATAGGAATCTTCTAATTTGGAGAAACACACCAAATAAAATAGAATCAAGCCCTACACAGAGACTATTTTCAAGAAGAACACGGAGTGATATACCTATGATACCCTATTTATATGAACCAAATGTAATAAAAAATGTCCATGAGAAAATATCAGAAAGAAGAAACATTTCAAAAGAATATTATGATAGAAAAAGCACACAAATTCAAGAATTAAAAGAAGGCGATTTTATTTATTTCAAGAAGAATGCAACATCTGATAAATGGATACCCGGAACTATAGTAAAAAAATATGATACTAGATCATATATCGTAAAAAATAAAAGTAACGACATGGAGTACAGAAGAAGTAGAGTACACATCAAACTGTATAACACTCAAATAAAAAATCCAGAAAAAGAAAATATTAAAGAACAAACCAATACATATGACTACAAATATATTGATAGTGACACAGATAGAGAAACAAACAAGTTTGAGAATGATAACGAACAAGACATACAGGAAGATCAAATGACTGAAAAGGTTAACAACAAATCAAAACATGAAGTAGAATCCGGCCGTGAAGTGGAAGAGCGAGAACAGGATCAATTTGCAAACAACACAAATGAACCACAACCATCCACAAGCAGGTGTCAAAGGAAAATAAGACTGCCAGACAAATTCAAAGACTTTGTTCTATAAAAAGGAAATGTTATATAATTAATTTTTTGTTATAATTAATTTTTGTTACGTTGTATACCTAATATTAGTCAAACACTTCATTTTGTAAAAAAAGAGAAGATGTTATATTATTAAATTTATGTTACACTGTATAATACTACTACCAGTTGTAATCGAAAACAATTGTCATTGTCATAATAGAGAAATAGAATTGTTTGATATACGAATAGTTTGCTTACTACAAATAACATAATAAAACAAATACATTATTGTTTTTATAAGGATGCCATATAAATGTATGTAGAAATGATTAAAGTATTTTTGTAATTATAAGTACTAATATAGATTAAAATATATAATTTTTTAATAAATGATTTTGCAAGTTACTTAAATTCGTTTTATTTTAATGGTTTGTATTCCTACTAAAACCTGTATTAATAATGCTCAGAGAATTAGAATTAAAAAAACGCCTTGTTCCTAAGATTTAGTTCGGTAGTAATAGTGTATTATGCAATGATCATTAAATGATAGCTATTCAGACATAAATATGAGAGCCATATGCGGGTGTAGTAATAGCCATTACGTGTGAGTTGCATTACACTATTTTTTCTACGACCAGTAACAAAATTGAAACACAAAAATTTCAATTTTGGTATTCTCTAAGATTTAAGTACTTACCTTGGCCAATAAATATTAAAGATCTGGAGCTTCTCCAATAAATTGATTTATTTCATTTATAGGTACTTTTAGATTTTTTGGTTTATGCCCCTCTGATATTCTTTTTAATAAGGCCTGCAATTTTGGGATATTTGGATATGTCTACTGTATGTTTAATACCTAACGTAGATTTTAAAATTGAATAATGTGTCCATAAACTTATGGCTGTTAACCTTATTTTTATCTCTCCAATCCGTAAACTGAGAATAGAATTTTTCGTACGTTTTTGCTGATTTTACGGGTTATACATTATTTGCGGCTCTTGTGACCTCTTCCACAATTTCTGATGGAATTAAATTCTCAATTTAACTCCCACTATCACACATTTTCACCGATTTTATTTGCAAAAAGCACAAATAATTACGAATTTACTAAGTAAACGGTAACTGTGAACCGTCAAAATTAATTAATTCTAAATCTGTCATGGTCATGGCAATCTTTGATATTCACCGAATATTGCTATGATGTTTCATATTATACAGGGTGTTATTTAAGTACATAGACAAACTTTAAGAGGTAATTCCTTGTATGATTTTAAGACAAAAAGTTCATATAAATATGTGGCCTAAATGTTTAGATCTTCGAGATACAGGGTGTTAATTTTTTTATTTTTTTTTTTTGATTTTTTAATTTTCCTTTCACAGTTTTAGGGATAATTAATGCAAATTTGGCACAAATAATACTTTTACCAGTATCTATGAAACAACGTTATTAACATTTAAAATAATCTACAGGGTCCTCGTTTTCTTATGGCCATGACCATTTTAAGCCCCCCATTTTTTTGCTACGACGTCACTGAACAGGTTTGAGAATAAAATCTAATTTATCATTTTATTCTTCAACTTTTCACTCTCTTGAAGTTTTTCATTATCTCTTACGGCCTAGAAATTATTTTGCAAAAAAATAAAAGAATGCAGTGTTGTAAGGTCCATGAGATAATGTTCTTTATTGCCTTTCGAAATCTACAAGGTGCTAATTAAAACTAAAATTAGGCTAATTTAAAAGAGAGCTTAACAGAGGAACACTTAACTTAAAGAAACGGCTGGAAATGCCCACACCCGACTTCAACGCATGCATTTGTGCGCCTCACCATCGACTGGCGGACCCGCTCAAAAATACTGCATTCTTTTATTTTTTGCAAAATAACTTCTAGGCCGTAAGGGATAATGAAAAACTTCAAGAGAGTGAAAAGTTGAAGAATAAAATGATAAATTAGATTTTATTCTCAAACCTGTTCAGTGACGTCGTAGCAAAAAAAATGGGGGGCCTAAAATGGTCATGGCCACAAAAAAACGAGGACCCTGTAGATTATTTTAAATGTTAATAACGTTGTTTCATAGATACTGGTAAGAGTATTATTTGTGCCAAATTTGCATTAATTATTCCTAAAACTGTGAAAGGAAAATTAAAAAAACGAAAAAAAAAAAAAAATTAACACCCTGTATCTCGAAAATCTAAACATTTAGGCCACATATTTATATGAACTTTTTGTCTTAAAATCATACAAGGAATTACCTCTTAAAGTTTGTCTATGTACTTAAATAACACCCTGTATGTAGGTATCTAAATTTAATTAAAATATGCACATAAATATGCACCCTTTTTACCGAAAATATGCAACAATTTACCCTAAATATGTAAAATTCATATAAATTAGGAAATTAAGAAAAAACACAATTGATTTTTAAAATCAAACCTTTATTTTTAACTAGAAAATATAATAGCAATAGATCTTTTATAACAAAAATATGTAGCAATTTTACCTAAACACTAAAAATATATGGGTTAGAAGTTAAAAAAAATACAATTATGACAATAAGCAGCATTTATTTGTAAATTAAAAGAATACAATAATAATAAGGCTAAAATTTAAATTTGATATAGGTATAAAAAGAGTTTATAATTAAATGCTTCTCAAAATTTTATACTAAAAACTTGTGCCTTCTGTCCGTAAAAATAAGTTTAGCCACAGAAAAACTTCTTTCAACATCTACTGATGCTGTAATTTTGGTATTAACTCTCATGGTCAACAACTTCTTCGGTTAATTTACCATCAAAAGTATTTACCACTGTACTTAAATAGTTAAATTCCTCATTTTTTCTAGAGTAACATGTAATTTTTGTCTTATTTTAACACATATATTACTGGGAACATTTTTACATTTATCAGAAAATTTTTAGAAATTTTCAGACGCTTCGGTGAGTGATTTTCAGAATTTTGAAAGATTTTGGTGAATTTTTACGGATCTTGGCGGATTTGACAAGTTTCTTAAAGGATATTAAAGAATTTCAGTCCATATTAGATTTTAAATAATTTAACAAATATTACCCCTACACCGCAAGCATTTACGCAGATTCTAGGAGTACACATAACGACGACAATAACCTATAATAACTATAATCAGAAACTTTTTTGCGTTGGATAAAACATTTAACAAATCTTACAAAGTAGAGCAATTTTTCATTTTAAATTTTGGTACGGTTTTTCTTTTTATTTCCAAAGCTGCTTAACCTTTGTTAGAACAATGAGGGAGCAGAATTACTGTCAACGGGAAAACGACTGAATATTTGAATAATAACAATCATCAATCTGGCTTGTAGTATTTCGTTTGTCCACCGTCTTCGTCCATCTTCCGTCTTTACGGGTTTGCTTAGTCAAAATAGATGCCATATATCATTTACATCAAATCTAATTTTACTTCACCCACTATTTTTAGTTTAAAAAATAATTTATCCTTTCGTGATCCATATCAAAAATTCTGTCATTTTTTAAGATTCGCTTTGAGTATTTCGACATCAGTCTGAGTGTCGAAATGAATTATCAATGAAAACTTTTTCACACTACTTTTTCGCAAGCATTCATCCTAGACAAAATTATAAAAAATACATTTTAATTCACATATGTATTTATTGGAAACCTTAATTACACAATTCTGAATTACAGAAATATTTAATATCAATGAACTTGATAGATTAGATTTTCAGATTAAATATTTATCTCTTCTCTTTTCTCCCCTATTATTTGTGTAGCCATTTCCTTTTTATTTTCTAAAGAATACTTTAGATACCCTCAGCCACAATACTGGTTTTCCATCCAATTGACATCGATGGATACCTTTGGGACACAGACAACAAATACTGCTATATAACAGAAGCCGGTTTGTTATTATTGAAAGAAGCGATTTTATGAAAAATATTGTAATGCAACAGTGTGAAAAGACTGTTTCTCGCCTTTGCCATGCTAACTCGGCTTCGCCTCGTTGGACAATTTTCAAATCGCGCGAAAAACCTTTTCGCACTAGTTTCATAAATAAAAATTTTATCAAAATTATTGTTATCAACGTCAAGATACTGCGAAACGTCGTTTTACTATATTCTTGTGGAAGCTTTGCGCAAAAACGCAGCACTCTAAAAGTTCTGTAACTTCCTACAAAGGAAAATATCGTTACTAAATATAATGTAGTGCCCTCAGGTGAAACCTGGTTGTTGTAATATAATACGGCATATTGCTTCCACTGAGGACGATCTGTCGTGTTAACGGGAATATATATCCCAAGTTTTAAGGTATTATATTTAATTCTCTAACGTTGCTTTATCCCTCACCAGATAGTAGTCAAGCATGATAACTTGCTTAAAACGTATTTTAGAAGTTTAGAAAATATGTATACTGTATATCTTATGATATGATAATAATTTTAAAAGTTCCCTACAATATTTTCAGTCGATACTTGCACAAACTGGACAACATTATGAAATTGTTTTTACTTCTCTTGCTAGAGGAAATATTGTATTCATGAAAAAATCACCTTGCGAAATTTTTCAGATATGTACGTTTGGGGGCCCTAAATCACAAAACACATGATTTTCCATTTCCGTCGGTCTTTTTGCCTGTCACAGTTAGCAGCATGGATTTAGAAACAAGGACGAAATCCCATTATTTACATTTTAGAACGATCAGAAACTCCCAAGTTACTTATAATCTGATCAACTTCTTAGAATGGCTGTTGCCAGTTATTTTTATCTGAGTCAGCCTACGTAGACTTCAAGCCTTCTACAGGATTTAAAGGACTGGAGGTTAGGAGGGGAAGGGAAAACATCTGCGGGGAATTTGTTCCATAATCTGGAGACCTCAGGTATGAATGACTTAGAGAAGTGAGATATTTTAGGCTTTTGTAGCTGGGCACTAAAGGGATGCATACGTAAGGCGCCTCTTGTTGTTCTGCTAAGAACAGTCACGGGGGGAAGGGGGATTATAGCAGCTAGTTTTTCAGAGCAAGATCCTTGGAAGTATCGGTAGAAAAGGGATATAAGGACTTGGCCGTTGATGAGTCAAATGTCTCTCTTTTAGATAGAATCAAGGATGTTAAGTGTCGAAGGTGATGCCGTTGCCCAGATGTGGGAAAAGTACTCTGGGTTAGGTCCAATTTGGGAAACATAGAGAGTGTGTAAGTTGGAGGGGGAGAAGTATTTTCGGGATCGAAAGAGAAAACCAAGCTTTTTAGCTGCTTATGTGACTACTGCAGTAATGTGTTTATGCCAGCTGTTACAAAAACGATGTCAACAAGATCGAACGCTTCATTTTTCTATAGGGCCTAGCCACTCATGTAGACGGAGTGTTAAACCTAAAATATAATTTTTAAAACATTCAAATGACTGTAACTTTCTACTAACACATTTTTTTCTCTGAAAATTTAAGAATTGTCGTCAAAATGATGTAAAATTTGTTTAGAAAAAATAATAAATAAAATACTTAAGCATCTTAATTTTTTCCCAGGTGGGTCAATTCAAAAATTCAGCTTTTTCTCGTAAATTATAAAATATTATTTTCTTTACCGAAACATTCCTATTAAAAACCTGAACTTGGCATGGGTTCCATAAGTAGCAACAGATATATATATATATATATATATATATATATATATATATATATATATATATATATATATATATATATATATATCAGTAGGATAACGACCGTTATAATAAAACTTGCAAAATAACGGGATATCGGTCAATAAAATATCCAAATGCATTACTTAATAAAATAATTTTTAACACTAGAAACCATACCAATCTAGAAACTAATGAAAACAATCAACTTGAAAACCAATCAAATAGAACCTTTTTTGCTTCAATTCCTTATATAAAAAATCTATCCGAAAAAATTGCTAACTTATTTAAAAATGAAAATATAAAAATTTCTTTTAAAATCATTAAAACTATTGGTAATTTAAATACTAACCTTAAAGATAAAGATTCAGTAGAATCGAAAACAAATCTAGTTTATGAACTTCCATGCGTAAATTGTAATAAAACTTATATTGGACAAACTAGCCAAACATTAAAAAATAGAATGGCAGGTCACAAAAGTGATATAAGGTTGTCTAAAGATAGAACTGCAATGTCAAAACATTGTATAGAAACAGGACATCATCCAAATTATAATAATTTAAAAATTTTACATATCGAACCTAACATACAAAAAAGACTTTTTCTAGAAATGGCTGAAATATATAAACATGGAAATTCCATCAATCTTAAAACTGACATTAACGATTTAAGCATAATTTACTCATACCTTTTATCATTAGAACACTAATTTAACTATATATTTTAAAAAAATTTTTTTTAAATACCTGATTTATACCTTTACACCTTCAAAGAAATACCAAAAATTATTTACGTCAAATTGATAATTTTTATAAGAAAAGTCAGAAGTGTCAACATTTTACAATTTTCTATTAAGGATTCATACCATTTTATTAAATTTTTATTTAATACAAACTTTTATATGATATCTACTGATAACAATAATTTTTTAATAAGAAAAATATAACATTCCGCATTGGTAAAATATCAACATTATAAAAATATGTTTATAGTTCCTAATAATTTATAATTTTAGCCCTGACGAAGTAACCAAATAGTTACGAAAGCTTGGTATATGTAAAAGAGTAGCTAATATACTATTTTATTGACCGATATCCCGTTATTTTGCAAGTTATATATATGTATATATATATATATATATATATATATATATATATATATATATATATATATATATATATATATATATATATATACCCCAAGGAACAAGACAAAGTAAGGAAATAACGACAGTATAATTTATAAGTGGAGAAAATAACGGGAAACTGTCCGTGTCTAGCACTAGCTAGACACGTGTTTCGTGCTTATTAGCACTCATCAGTAGCACATAACCAAGTTATTGGATGGGAAACTTGGAAGTTGAAAAACACAAAAGAGTTCACAGACCAGGGCCTGCTAGCCCATTTGCATTTTTTTTGTCAGGTGACCCATGCGGTTTGTGGGCAACAACCAAACAATATCCACAGAGGCTGCAATAGCCCTGCGTGAACACTCTAACCCCAAGGAACAAGACAAAGTAAGGAAATAACGACAGTATAATTTATAAGTGGAGAAAATAACGGGGAAACTGTCCGAAAGGTAGTGCTAGACACGTGTTTCGTGCTTATTAGCACTCATCAGTAGCACTGTAGCACATAACCAAGTTATTGGATGGGAAACTTGGAAGTTGAAGAACTGGGAAGTTGTGCTACTGATGAGCGCTAATAAGCACGAAACACGTGTCTAGCACTACCTTTCGGACAGTTTCCCCGTTATTTTCTCCACTTATAAATTATACTGTCGTTATTTCCTTACTTTGTCTTGTTCCTTGGGGTTAGAGTGTTCACGCAGGGCTATTGCAGCCTCCGTGGATATTGTTTGGTTGTTGCCCACAAACCGCATGGGTCACCTGACAAAGAAACTGCAAATGGGCTAGCAGGCCCTGGTCTGTGAACTCTTTTGTGTTTTTCAACTTCCAAGTTTCCCATCCAATAACTTGGTTATGTGCTACTGATGAGAGCTAATAAGCACGAAACACGTGTCTAGCACTACCTTTCGGACAGTTTCCCCGTTATTTTCTCCACTTATAAATTATACTGTCGTTATTTCCTTACTTTGTCTTGTTCCTTGGGGTTAGAGTGTTCACGCAGGGCTATTGCAGCCTCCGTGGATATTGTTTGGTTGTTGCCCACAAACCGCATGGGTCACCTGACAAAGAAACTGCAAATGGGCTAGCAGGCCCTGGTCTGTGAACTCTTTTGTGTTTTTCAACTTCCAAGTTTCCCATCCAATAACTTGGTTATGTGCTACTGATAAGTGCTAATAAGCACGAAACACGTGTCTAGCACTACCTTTCGGACAGTTTCCCCGTTATTTTCTCCACTTATAAAATATATATATATATATATATATATATATATATATATATATATATATATATATATATATATATATTTATATACATATATATATATATATATATATATATATATATATATATATATATATATATATATATATATATATATATATATATATATATATATATACCTTTAAAATTTCACAGGGAAAAAAATTATCTTTTTGAAATTGCGAATTTTTGAAGAGTTAGTAGGATTTTTTTCCTAAAAGGTAACAAAAATAGTATTTTTTTAAACTTCTCACATAGAATTATTGTTAAGAGACTTGGCAACATAACAACCTAGCTCACTTTTTTATATAGCCAAGTGTTTTCACTATCAGTGGTGCGCAGTGATTAATTGTTTTTTGAGGGGCGATAATTAGCAAACGCCATTTATGACTAATATTCCCCTATCTAAACTAATACTAGGATTTACCGGTTTCAGTATATGCAGTAAGTTTCATAACGCCCTGTATTATACACCCCCTTTGTCTCATACTATGCATCCGATTTTAAAAATGAAAAAATTGAGTTTTTTGCATAATCTAAATTTACAGAAAAAAAATTAACATTCAAAATTATATGAAATGGAAAGTAAACATAGCATAGAACGTGCTTATTATCACTTTCCGTTCCATTATAATTTAACACGGTCTCAGATATATTAAAAAGTAGAAAGGGGTTTCACATTAGGCTGCTGTCCTCTATTTTGCAGAATTTAAGAAATAAAATTATTCCAAGTAATATTAGGGAGAAACAGAAACTTTGGGTTTTCACAAGCTTCACCCTAAAGGCACGTGAAAGACATGGCACGGCTAAGTAATTTTATTAATGGCATTAGCCCATGTTTGACTTGTTCGGTGGAATTACGGAGTAAGTTTCCTTTGGCCAATTTATGTGAATTTGTAGTGAAAGCACTTTCAAAATTGAATTACTACATTATACTGCTTCATAACTATTAGTGGTTGATGATAAATTCCGGTACAGTAAATAAACAAGGTTTTTAGCAAGCGTATATATTTAATAGACTAGATTAAGAGATATCGACATTAAATCTACATTTCTTTATGGACATTTTGAGTTTTTTGTGTTGTAAATCCGCTCTCTGTCTCAGTTACTAATATAATATTAGTAATATTTAGAGTTTAACAAATGGGGGTAATTCCAGAGACGGCTTCTAACCTAGTTGGAAATAAAATTAGGATTCGATTTGAAAATAAAATACAAATATTTATTTACCCACATTGTGTTAGTTGAAAGTGCGAGATACGAAAATATCATACAGGGTGTCTGAAAAGTCTTAGCATGGGCAAATATCTTTACTATTAATAAAGATAGCAACACCAAATTTTAGTTGTACCTTATTGGTTAGTAAATCTACTTTTTTACGTAATTTGACTCTTTCAACCCCCTTGGGGGGTTACGCTAGCGAGTTGAAGTCCAAAATTTTGGATGCAAACCTATGCCGTGTGGCCTCTTCGTTTAAAAGTCAAACATTGTTTTAGTATTTTAGTATTTATTTATTATTGTAATTCATTTTTAAATGGCAAGCCTATAAAAATTATAACTCGTAAATCGTATAATCGGGCGGGGCACAAGTCCACCATTAGTCGGCCACTTGTGCCAAACAGTACAAGTCGGCGCTGCTATGTTTTGTTGTGTAGGGCACTTTTTTCTAACTTTTTTCCAACTTTACTTCTTCATTTGTCGTTTTTATATGTTTTGTTTTTGACATCTGCGCAGTAGACCAAAATGCGTACCACGCGCAAACCGAGCGTGCTAGACATGCGCACGGAATTTCAGGAGTTGGACTTTGGTGTCTACATTTGAACCCATTCATTTTTCAGAATATATCTCCAGTAGTTAAGGTACCACTACGTATTTAACTTTATAACTTTGTTCCCAAGTTTTTTTCTACTTTATTTTTCAGTTTTTGCCATGTGCGCAGTAGACCAAAATGCGTACCACGCGCAAACCGAGCGTGCTAGACATGCGCACGGAATTTCAGGAGATGGACTTTGGTGTCTACATTTGAACCCATTCACTTTTAAGAATATATCTCCAGTAGTTAAGGTACCACTGCGAATTTAGACAACAAAGTACATCCCCTGAAATTTCGTGCGACTGTCTAGCCCTCTTGGTTTGCGCGTGGTGCAAGTTTTTTTCGACTGTATTTTTCGTTATTTGCCACCGCGCAGATAGCAAAAAAAGAAAAATAAAATCGAAAAAACTTGGGAAAAACGTTATAAAGTTAAATACGCAGTGGTACCTTAACTACTGGAGATAGATTCTTAAAAGTGAATGGGTTCAAATGTAGACACCAAAGTCCATCTCCTAAAAGTCCGTGCGCATGTCCAGCACGCTCGGTTTGCGCGTGGTACGTATTTTGGTCTACTGCGCACATGGCAAAAAACGAAAAATAAAGTCGAAAAAACCTTGGGAAAAAGTTATACAGTTAACTACGTAGTGGTACCTTAACTATTGGGGATATATTCTTACAAGTGAATAGGTTCGAATGTAGACACCCAAGTACATCTCCTGAACTTGCGTACGCATGTCTAGCACGCTCGGTTTGCGCGTGGTACGCATTTTGGTCTACTGCGCAGATGTCAAAAAACAAAACATATAACAACGACAAATGAAGAAGTAAAGTTGGAGAAAAGTTAGAAAAAAGTGCCCCACAAAACAAAAAATAGCAGCGCCGACTTGTGCTGTATGGCACAAGAGGTCGACTAATGGTCGACTTTTGCCCCGACCGATTATACGATTTACGAGTTATAAGTTTTATAGGCTTGCCATTTAAAAATGAATTACAATAATAAATAAATACTAAAATACTAAAACAATGTTTCTTTTTTGAAGATTTTTAAACGAAGAGGCCACACGGCATAGGTTTGCATTCAAAATTTTCGACCTCAACTCCCTAGCGTAACCCCCCAAGGGGGTTGAAAAAGTCAAATTACATAAAAACGTAGATTTATCAACCAATAAGGTACAACTAAAATTTGGTGTCGCTATCTTTATTAATAGTAAAGATATTTGCCCATGCTAAGACTTTTCAGACACCCTGTATGATATTTTCGTATCTCGCACTTTCAAATAACACAATGTGGGTAAATAAATATTTGTATTTTATTTTCAAATCGACTCCTAATTTTATTTCCAACTAGGTTAGAAGCCGTCTCTGGAACTACCCCCATTTGTCAAACTTTAGATATTAGACTCTAGCTGGCAAGCCCCGTTGCACGTCTGCAGGGTGGTCCAAGAAGATTCAAACAACCTCACAAAAGATTGTACACAGTCATAGATTTAAGCCTATCATAAATACATTAAACAAACACAAAATATAACGAATAACAAAGGGAAACTATAAGTAACATTTACATTATATGTATTGGGACACTTAGATCCAATATTTTTAAAAGTGCGCAAAATCTATGAACATGATTGAAGTACATACTCGATACTACGTTTCAGGTCAAAAATAACCCTGGCCAAATTTAGCCGAATTAACATAAGGGAACTTTTATATGTGTCACTCGCAAACATAGCCTTTTAAAAGTAGGTAATTATTTATGTTAGATACTCTTATACCAAAGAATCACAAAATACAATAAATATACATTTTATTTAGAGACTTACCTGAAGGATTAATAATATCCAGTTTGGATGTACTTGGCCTATCCATTTCAAGGAAATTCACTAATCACGGCACTTGATACTTTTATAACTTGGTACCTACTCTAAACACATGCACTTTTAATGTTCGTCGTTTGACAGGTAACAACTGAATAAGAAATATTTTCACAGCCTTCTAATTATATATTTGGTTACCTGTCCTAATTATTCCTAATTTACATAACACAGCAAGGATTTCCGTGAAACTGTGTGAGCTGGTATGATTTTTGTATTTTTTGTGAATTAGACAA
The DNA here is from genome assembly GCA_963971165.1 of Philopedon plagiatum. Taxonomy (NCBI): domain Eukaryota; kingdom Metazoa; phylum Arthropoda; class Insecta; order Coleoptera; family Curculionidae; genus Philopedon; species Philopedon plagiatum. The sequence continues at coordinate 98,508,786 of OZ020193.1, forward strand.
ACAGATTCTAAAACAAAGATATCAATTACCGTGAGTATTAATAGTTCTTAACATCTCCTGACTACAAAAGTTCCAAAAAGCAATACCATACCTTAGGTGGCTCTTAATTAAAGAAAAGTAATTTTTTTTTATTTGTTTACCCAATTTTCTTGAGACAACCCTCACCGCATAACACCCAGACGCTAATTTTCTGTTTAAAACAACAATATGCTCCCTAAATTTATGTTTTTCGTCAATATAGAACCCCAAGAATTTTGTAGCCTGTGCACTTTCTTCAAACCCAATCAACTTGACAAGACTTTTCCTTAAGCTTGTTAAACTTTGATAAGCTGAAAATTCTACCTAATCTATCAACTCTTGGGCCGTTATTAAATTCCATGGAACAGCAAACATGCACAGTCTCATGTTCAGACAAAGCTGCTGGGACGACGAGAATTTTTTTATAATTAAAATTTACGCAAACATAGTATATTGCAGACGAAGAATTGGCGACCCAAATTATGGAAATCAGTTACAATCAGCTGATTTGTAACGGGGAAGAAGGGCTCACTAGACGACAAAATTGACAAAAATGCGAAATCACACTATAATAAAGACAAAGACGAAACGAAAACATTCCCCGTTGTAGTAGAAAAAAACGTCACATTCTTAATTTAAGTTGCCAATATCCTCAGCTTCAGTAGTCCGGAAGTCACACTACTTATGCCATAAAGTCTTCGAATCAACTGGAAAAGCCAAGCTTTATTCTAATCCCTTTCCAAGCTAACAGGAAATTTAAAGGTTTATTTGCATTCTGAAGTTTTTCCGTATGAAACGCTAAATGTAGACTATGGCATATGGTATTCTGATGTACGGCCATTGGCAACTCAAACTGTTTCCATTTACACCCAGTGGCGTATCCAGAGGGACAGACCCTCAAAATTATGTGAAAAATTTATAATATAATAAACGTGATCTAGTAATATCGAATTTTAATTCTATTCTTAGTCCCCCAAAAAAATATCTGGATCCGCCCCTGTTTACACCTGAAAGTTAAAATTTCAATGGCTGTACCTGTTAAAGAGAACCAAAAATTAAAAATAACTGAAAATAGTTTGAAAGTAACAGGGGCCTGATTGTCGCCTTTAGAAGCTGAGAATTATATGAATATCCAGTTTTAGATATCCGAAAGTCACAATTGGGCAGTACAGTCTTCAAATCAACTGAAAAGCCCTCGCCAGGGTTTAATCTCTTTCCAGACTGGCAGTAAAAATCGAATTATTCCAGATATAAGTAATTTTGATCATTGTTACAACCGTATGCAGTAAACAAAGGTTTCTGTAAATTCTGAAGTTTTCGTACGATAATCTAAATGTAGACTATTGTATAGTGTTGTAGAGTTTCTTTATATCTGAGACAGACTTGAAGCCTAAGTACTAACGTACCGCGGGCATCTGAGGGGAAGGGAAATATAATCTATTGACCCAGGATTTAAAGGATGGGAGGTTGGGAGGAGAAGGGAAAAGATCTGCAGGTTATTCATTCCATGGTCTGGAGACTTCGAGACCCTAGGTATGAATAAGCGAGAGAATATTTTCTAGGGTATTGTAGCTGGTCAGTAAAGATACGTAACGCTTTCAGTAACGCTGGTCAGTAAAGATACGCGCGGCTTTGTTCGAGAGAAGGGAGTTTTCTTGTGAACACTGGGTCATTGATGATTCTAATGGCTCTCTTTTGAACAGAATCAAGGATGTTAAGTGGTGAAGGTGATGCCGCTTCCCAGATGTGGGAACAGTACTCTAGGTTAGGTCTTATTTGGGAATAGTGTGTAAGTTGGAAGGAAAGAAGTATTTTGTGGCTCGAAAGAGAAAACCAAGCTTTTTAACTGCTGATGCAACTGCCGCTTAGCAAACTGGAAGCAAGGATTTGAAACTTTTCTTCGGGACAGGTTGCACACGAGCAGTCTTCCAACTATCTGTGAATGTCATAGGAGGTCTGGAAAAAACGAGTTGTGGAAATTCTAGAGCGCATTTTTTGGAACAATTGCTGGTATGCCGTCCAGACCGGAGGACTTTTTGTTATCAAGAGATAGAAGAATTTTTGAACTTATTTGACCTTAAGTATTATGTTGGACATTTTGTGGGGAACAGACATAGCGGTTGGAAGAGCGAAATTGGCATGAGCAATAAGGGTCAATTTGGCAGCGAATTGTTTGGCAAATAGTAAGCTTTCCCTTTAGAGATGGAAATAATTTCGTTGTCAGAGGTTATAGGGGAGGAAAAGCGCTTCTACAGAAGTTTTGACTAATGTTTTTGGCAAGTAACCAGACACAATTGGCTGCCGTTGGAACAGGAAATCACTCCATTTTTTATGCTGTTGTTAAAAGCATTTTTGGATTCTAAGATAGTTTGATTATATTATATGATTTCTTGCCTGGGTGAAAATTTGACGATTTTCGGACTTCGGTTGTAAGGTCCCTGTGAAAGGACTACGTAAATATTATCTTGCTGGATAGCATGTTAATTGCTTTGTTACCAGCAGCAGCGTGCATCTCGTAATATAAATAAAATATGGCCTTTTTAAACAAAAACTTTTCTACATTGGCATTGTTTGAAATTAAAGTTGAACGAGGTAGTGTACCAATAAAACAACTAGACTATTTTAAATTTATGTCTGTGTATTTTAATTTATATATACATCACAATTATTATAGTTAAAGTTTTGTTACATATTTAAAAGTTATTAATAGTCGAGTTTAAAGGAAATGAGTAAGTATAGTCAATGATGAAGTTAATTCTAATCTGTGCAAGTCAATTTTTAAGCTATCAATATAAAAATGTCTTTATGACTTATCAAAACTAATAAAATAATAAATATATTCTAAAAATACATATACAGAAAAAAGATACCTAAAGAGACAGTGAAATGTCAAATTTTTTATAATATACATAGTAGAAATTTTATTTATCATAATGCTACACAAAATTTTTAACAATAAACTATCTCCTATAACCGAGTAATAATGTAAAATCGATTTCAGCTCCGATTTCGTAATTTTTTTCTTGTAGATTCTGCTTTTTGTGCGAGTATTCTTATGCTCAATTATTACCGTCTAGAAGTTGGCAGTTTTGAATTAAATTGAAAAAAATTCTTTTAAGACATATTACCTCGGATTATTTCGAAACTATGATATATTCTAGGAGTTGAAATGGTACATGCCAGGTAATATTTTCAAGGCGCGCTTACTCTATCAAAAGAAAATATTTATTTTACAAATTTGATAAACTTTTTTTCGGTTGCATCTGAGGGACAACTACAGCTATTTCACGAAGTAATCTTCATACATTAGTGATACAAACTACAAAGTCTGAGAAGAATTAATGTGGTTGAACGTACTTGAAAGCACTTCTTTCTTCTTTACATTATATAAAGTCCACATGGAGCAAGTGATCGAGACAGTCGCCTAAATACCAGTGGCGTAATATCATAGTTTGAAATTAATCCGAGGTAATGTTACCCAAAATTTCTTTAAAAATTTTCTTTTTGAAAAATTGCCAACTTCTAGACGATAATGATTGAGTATTATAATACTGACATGATGATAAATATCCGCAGAAAACATTAACGAAATCTGAGTTGAGGCCGATTAAACATTGTTAACCGGCTATAGGTTTTATCATTATTATTATGTATATGATATACCGATTGATCCAAACAACCACAGGATATTTTAAAACTGTATCGAAAAGCGTTTGCTCTTTTTTAAAGTACAAATTAATTTATTTTAAAAAAGTCTTATGGGACCTATAATTTATAAATTAATATCGGGATAATTAAATCTAAAAAATATTTGGTTGGACGGTAAATTAAAAAGGAACATAATTAAAGTCAAAATAAAAATCATAAATATCTTTGCTATTAGTAAAGATAGAGACACCAAATTTTGGTGTATCTTACTGGTTAATAAATCTACTTTATTATGTAACTTAGCTTTTTCAACCTCCTTGGGGGTGATCCTGGGGAGTTGAGGTCAAACATTTTAAATGCAACCCTATAACGTGTTTTACTTCAGTTTAAGGGTCTTTAAAAAAGAAACATTTTACCGCAACTCCGAGGTCCGTATCTTAATTTATTTTTAAATGGCAAGCCTTAAAAAATTAAAAATTTAAGTACCTTTATAAAGACCACCAAGAACTTCTTGGCAGTAATAAAGTCGATTTTGGAACTTATTTCTTACATTTTCGAGAATGGCAGATGTGACTTCTTGGCAGAGATCCATAATTGACTTTATTACTGCCAAGAAGTTCATGGTGGTCATTTTGAACAACTTTTAAAGCAATAAGAGAAATAAAGGTATTTAATTTTTTTTTCGCGGTTTTTAATTTTAAGGCTTGCTATTTAAAAACCAATTAAGATACGAACCTCGGGTGTGCAATAAAATGTTTCTTTTTTTAAAGACCTTTAAAATGAGGTACAACACGGCATAGGGTTGCACTACAAAATTTTGACCTCAACTCCTTAGCGTCACCCCTAGAGGTTGAAACAGTAGATTTTAGAGAAATTTTGAATTTTAGTCGTTGATCGGGACAATTCAGCTTCTTGGTTTAGCTTGGCAATTGGCATCATTTGCGTTGCAGTTTAAAATAATTTAGTGTAAACAGTTTAAAGTTTAACTTGCTTGGTTCTCTTTAAATATAAAATGGACTAAACAATTAACACAGATCTAACAAGGAAATACGTAATAAATAGTAGAAACAATTTACAAATACTAACGGAAATTATCACAATAATTAATCACTTAAAAAATTAGTTACTAAAATCCTAAACCTATAAAAATATGTACATTAACATAACAAATATTTAGGTATTCTAAAATAGAATTAAAAATAACTATAATTATTATAATTTTAGGATTAAATTCCGATAAGAATGTTTTTTAAGGCGGCATCTCCCACGTTGCGGCCATGTTGGTCAACTTAATTTCATTTTGACATGTTTTTTCGGCTTTAAATTTTTTAATAATGACATTATAAGTACATTAAGTATACCTTCATATTCTGCAAGCAATTTTCCCTCAATTATTTAAAGTTTCATAATGTATAATAATTTCATTCAGAAGATCAATATATTAAAAGATTTGTGGTGATATTTTTTTTCTGTCACTATTGCCTCAATATTATTTGTAAATAACTAAATCATAAAATATCTTGAAACTTTTTTTAAAACGTTAAAAAATACCTATGGAATATGAAGCTATACTTAATACACTAACAAAGTTATCGTTAAAAATTCTAAAGCCGAAAAACCATGTCAAAATGAAATTAAGTCGGCCAACATGGAAAATGCCGCCTTAAATGGAATATTAACAATAAATTCCTAAATGTTTTCCCTTCGAGTGGGGTCTTCTTCTCCCAGCTTGCCCCAGGCACTCGGGAGGGTAATGGTATATAAATTCAGCTGTTAAAGTGGTATGGTCAATATTTAAAGAAATACAAATCTGACAAAAAATGGAATATATATATATATATACTTAATACACTTACAATGTTATTGTTAAAAATTCTAAAGCCGAAGAACCATGTCAAAATGAAATTAAGTCGGCCAACATGGAAAATGCCGCCTTAAATGGAATATTAACAATAAATTCCTAATTTTTTTCCCTTCGAGTGGGGTCTTCTTTTCCCAGCTTGCCCCAGGCACTCGGGAGGGTAATGGTATATAAATTCAGCTGTTAAAATGGTATGGTCAATATTTAAAGAAATACAAATCTGACAAAAAATTGTATTTTATATTTTTTAAATGCCTATATTTGACGTACAATGAACAGAAAATCTAGAAAATGGCGAAAGCTGACTGACTAGACCACTCTGAGAAGGAGGAACCCCGGTATTGATTGAGGGGACAAACTTAAGTTTTTTTTTTTAATATCCAATTGCTTCGCAGAACCAAAATATGGCATCTGACAATCTGACTCACATGATTACCTAAGTAAATTAATAATAGGATGTCATCCTTGAGGGGGTGACACCCATACTAGATGCAAAAAATATTGAAATCCTAAAAAGTGTACTACCAGAGGAACATTTTTAAATCTAATTTTTTATACAGTATAAAATATCAAAATATCATATAAAATAGCATTGAATAGGTGTCTTTCATGATGAAATTAAATAACTAGTAGGTTTATCTCATGGGGTACATAGGAGGGAAGTGTGCTCCTTTAGCTGCTTCAATTTTGAAAAAACAGGAAAATACAGGAAAAAATCATTATTATTAATTTTACGACCAAAAGTCATTCTTTACACAAAAATTTTTATTGTCGAAAAAAATAAGGCGAACATTTCCAACAAAACTTACAATAAAAAAATTATTTAAAAAACGCATTTTTAAATTCTTTTCGCTTATCAGATGACAAATATTCAAAAGTACCTAAATAGTGGGTTGTATTTCCTTTGTATGACCTTTTCCGCGAGCAGTCACAATACATGCATTTGCCTTTGAAAAAAAAAGTTTGGCTAGGTTCCATCCTTGGATGAAGGGTAAAATTCACGGAAATGGTACCCGTGATTTTGAATTTTTTCAAGGAATGACTGAATTCTTTGTTAAATTGGTTTATTAACGTTAAAATTCTTTTATGCCAACAATACCATTTTCTTTACTATTCACTTGAGTGAAGATACTAAGTTGAAGCTTCACTCAAAAATCAATTTATTTTTGTGTAAAACTTGGTGTAACATTATCAAACATGGCGTTAATATTACATACAATGATAGGTTGCTGACTTGCACAACAATTTGAGCTAGTATTTTTCACATTATGTTCAAGTGCTGTACACACATTTTAGTGCAAAAATAACTTTTCAGTAACTTAAATGACCCAAAGCATATAGATTTGAAATCAAACGTCTGTTAATAAAAAGATTACTGGTTTTAAAAATATTCCCCATAGTTTTTCAATCAAGGACAAAAGTCCGCGAAAGACATGCTGCATAGGTATACATTTTTTGATATGTTTTAATTTTGTTGCTACTTCTTAAAGCTACTGCGAATCCAAAGTTATGGTTAGTATTCCAATAACTTCGTTTGGGAATGACATCCTAACAAAATGAAATATGTATCTTGTAAAATTCTTAACTTCTTAAATTGATTGAACATGATGAACATGACAGAAAAGGCTACCGGGAGAACCGGAAGTCAAAAGCAGTTGTGGATTAGAGACCGGTGCAGCAGCATGTTATGAATTTCGGCAGCCGAGATGTGCTCTCATTAGAGGGGAGTTAGTTAATGTAAAATCTCAAATTGTTTTTAACTAGAGCTCACAACATTATCAAAGAGACCTCCAAGTTTATGAAGCTTTGTGAATCTATTTGTCTATAGCTCACCATCTAGCGGCAGCTGGTTCAAATAGGGATTTAGTCCAAAATTATGAGAATTTATATTTAGATTTTATTCCTATTGGGAATATTTCTGTTCGAAAAAATAGCCAATACAAAGAGGTTTTTAAAACCGGTAAGATAAACTAAGCATGTATATTTACAATATGTAAAAGCCATTATTGCGGCTAAGGGCCATTTAGTTTTTTATACATATCAAAATAGTTTACACCCTTGGTTGCGGAAAATAACTACTTACAGTAGTCTCCATATTATTGCCAATAGTATTTGAAATATATACATGTGAATTATTTACATCGTAAAAGGATTTTCATTGCGATAAATAAGTATTTGGAATAAAATTTGTCTAATATAAAATAGATAACCTAGAGCAACTGGAACATTTAATTATAATACAGGGTGTTACAAAACTCCGACACAATCACCTGTATTGGTATAGTTGGGCCACACCCCATATATTTCGATTCTTTAAAGTTTGGCACGCTTTTATCAAAAATTGAATAAAAATTAATGTTTAAATTGAAACACTCAGTCTTCTTAGTTAAACTAAATCGTACAACAAATCACATTTATCACATACAAAATTTTGGTCTAAATGTGTTCTAATAGGATACAGTGATATGACGTGTAAGTGTAGGTAAACACTTTCTAAATAATAAAATATCATCAGTAGAAAATTTATTGCAACGTTGGATAAGACACCGCAAAAATCAGTAAAATAAATATCAGCGCTTGTGAATAATTTTTGCCATTTGTGGATGTAGCCGAATCGGCCCAACGAAATTTTTGATTATTAACAATTTGATTATGATCAATAACTGAAAATGTACGGGTTGTTGATAAAGAAGGTAAAGATGAGGGGCTTGTACCCTCAACTGTTGACACGCACGATATTTCAGTAGGCGAATTCATGTGATTATCACTAATTTTCTTGTCCAAACTCATTCGAATTTGAACTTTTGATTTTCGTAGGTTAATTTCGTGGACTGGGTCGTGATAAACTGAATCAGTGCTTATTTCCCTTATTAATCCTTTTGATACCTAGAACAACACAATATATGTTGTATATAGTGATTGATAACAATAATAATTATAGTATAATCAAGAATAAAATTGTTATTTCATTGGGTTTAATACAAATTCACTGACAATCATATTCTATCCAATGTAATGTAAGAATGATGGCAGAAAAAACAAATGAACAATAATTCACCCTATTGGTCAGTTCCATGGACAGTTTACACCAGAACATATTTTAGCGATCACAATATTTATCTTTTCTTTCCTGATAATCGCGGAGGAATCAGATTTCTTTCTATCCGCGTTAGCGAAAGAGTATTAGAAAAAGACAAATAAAAAAAGAATATGTTCAAAATTTTTATTGTACCTTCTTTGCTTGTGGAAGTATTGCTTGTTATATACTACTTCGAAAGATTAGTCATCGGAAAATTTTTTTCTTTCCTGATAAAATTCCCAACGGAATCCGATTTCTTTCTATCCTTGTTAACACCAGGGGCATTAGTAAAAAACAAAAAAACGATGTTGTTGCCAATAAAACAAATATTTTATCACAACCGCCTTTGTTCAAGTATTTCTGGTTGTCTACTGTGAAAATTTAATCGGAATTGCCATAAAAAATAAATTTCTAATCTGGCAAAATACTTATGTAAGTTTTATGATTTTCTACCAAAATACCTTTGTTTTTACTACACACTTTCACTACACTAATAAACAGCATTTGAAAAAATCTCGTTTTTATTAAGCAAAAACAGTGTCGGCATAGCCACATATTTTATACTAGGTACTTAAGATTATTGTTTCCTACCCCTCTAAGTAACAATACTCCCTCTAGCCAATAATGTGCAGTAAAAGAATCGGAGAAAAAGTTTTTAAATAAATAAAGAACAATAGCAAAAATCATTAAATATTTTTATTAAGATAAACAATGTATACCTAATAAGAATAAGGTTAAAAAAATATTCCCTATTCTCCAATATATAATGAAACTGCCTACCTGTAAACAGAGACGTTTGTGTGAGTTAAAGACGAGATAAAAATTGTTTAATCGAATATACCAAGTAGTTTCACAACTATTTTAACTGTAAATGTTGAAAGTCTTAGTTCCAGAAGGATAGATACACTTTATAATGGCATTGTGACTTCGGCTTTAAACTGAAACCAAACATTTAAAGGGTGCAATTTTCACTCCTTTCTCAATAACTCAAGAAATCTTCTGTGATGCCCTCTATTCTCAACTTTATATCTGGTCGGCGTTCCTGATATTCTTTCCCATAACGCCCGGTCCAAGTAATGTGAAGAAGAACACATATGTACCTTGCGTAATATTTCAATAGTTGTTAGTCAGTCCCAGATTCACAGAATGCAGGAATTTAAGCTGCTAATACTTTATATAAACTTTTTAAGTATATTTTTACACTGCAAAAACAACTTATATTATGGGACATGCTTCAAATAATTTGTCATGTTTATGTCTCTCATAACCTAACTTTCTACCGGCTGTAAAAATTTTACGAGTATGAAAGAGAAAGAAGACGAGAGGGAAAAAAATGAGAGAGAAAGAACATGAGAGGGAGACACAATTGATCTCTCCGTTGTAAAATGGGTTTCTGTCATCATATCATTATCAAATTAAACTGGATACAGTATAGTGATTATTTATTTTTATCCACTCATAGAGTTAATTTTTTTTAAATACTCCTATTTCTTGATTCCGAGCAAGATGGAGCACCATATGAACACTCAATATTCTAGCCCCATCAAGGACGTTCATGAATCAGTAATCGAGTCACTCACTAAATTAGCCAATGATTTTTATATAATACTTGGGTTGGATTGGGAAATCAGGTTAAGGTTTATATATCCTCTTCCCCACAATAAATAAGGCTTATTGTGCATACGGCAGTGCCAGACCAATTATAAGTTAACCTGATAACATGCTAGTGTTTTTATATTCCTGTATAATACTTACTGGTTCTTTATTTAAATAAAATGTTAATGTTGGCTTGGGATCCCCGTGGCCTGATGTGCAAGTAGCAACTAGTATATCTCCCAACGAATATGTATTTTTTAATCCTTCTATAACTGGAGGATCGTCAGGAAGAGCTAAAAAATAATATGAGCTGTAACGTTAACCTTACATTCAAGAAATAACCCCTTAATTTAAAGAAAACTACTTTAAAATACGTCATTCTTTTCTTTGGTACAATTCAAAGAAATATTTATTTAAAGTAAATTAAACAACATTTTTAATAAAATAAAGTTCTTCTGATAAATTTGGAAGAGGGGAAGTTATACCCTTATTTGGATTTCATGTTACTTCAACTATTGCAAGTTCTTGAGAGAAGTTTTGGCTTATTTAGGATTTCCGTTTTTTGTGTGTATCAGCATTAAATTTTTTGGTATTGACACAAAACGATTCGCAGGTTACAGGGAACAGTAACTTATTGTGTCAAATATTTTCTATCCTTTAAAGTGGTGCTTAAATCAAATTACCTGCAACTGTAACATTATGAGTCTCCGATGCCAGTCGAAAAGCTGGTGCCTCACTTGAAACTTCACACCTGTAGGCTCCAGAACTTTGAGGTCTTTTAATATTTTTCAAAAGTAAGTCGCAACTATTCCTGTTACATGTTGATCTTCCAGAGTCAACGTGAACTCCTGACAGTGGAAACTTTACCATTTCTTCTCCTGAAGGGGTGTATCGAAAAAATTCGTGGTCATCCTTGTACCTGTTGAAATATATTAGAATTTTACATTCAGATAATTAAACTTTTTTCTTATTCCTAATATCCGGTCGCTGGGTTGGTAGGAGAGGGCCTACAGGATGGCCTCCCAGCCCCCCCCCCCCCCGACCTAACTCATATAGATTTCTTTTCATGGGGATATTTGAAATCGTAAATTTACTCAACACAACTAAATACATTACACGATTTTTGAATTATTTCTAACAAAATTAGGAACAAACATAAAAATTATTCTATTCAGTTTTTAAAAATGATGCCACTAATTTTCATATAATGATATAAATTAGCTTTTGTTTCCTTCGTTACATTGTGAATAATTTATGACTCTACAATGCCCGTTTTATCACATTATTTGTTGACAGTCCCAACTATTCTCTTCTACACCTTTAACTAGAATACTAGTTTCTACATATTTAACTATAATGACACCTATGGACACCTTCACTTTTGTAAAATATTGTCTTCACCTTATTACTCTAAATTTCGGGTTTTCTCTAGACCAGTAGGTACTACTCGACATGCTGGGATGATTAGGTTCCATTAGTAGAAAAAGTAGATTCATCAGAAAACATAATAAATTTATAAAAATGGATATTTCCATTTAAAATTTGGTCTCCAACGCATAAACAAAAATCAGGTATTTTCGCTTCATCCCCCTCTTTCAATGTTTGGTGAAAGTGAGGTTTGAACGGAAATAATTTATTTTCTTTTAGGATCATCCGAATATGAGTTTTTTTCACAACTACTAGAAGATGCTTAGCACGATTTCTAAGGGACATCACAGGAGTTTCCCTAACAGACTGAAGGACTAAAACTGTGGCAACATCATTTTGGTCATTATGTCTTCTTCTTGAAATTCAAAACAGAACTAGTTCTTTGGAACTTTTTTTTATTGTGATGTAGATTGTCATTTCAGTTATTGGGATTCCTACAAATTTATCGCTAAATTGTTCCATGATGTAGCGGTATGATGCTTGGCCATCCCCATACCACTAGACAATAAAAATCCTTTGGTCAGTAGATACCATTTTGATTATTTTTCTGTCGTTACGCTATATGACCTATGAGCTGTCGATATGTGCTATAATTTGATTTATACAAAAACATACCATTTTACAGCATATAACTCTTCTCCGCCCATGTCGAAACGACAGTGGAGGCGCATGTCGGAACGCGGATCTTGAACCGCGGGTGCCGTCATATTAGTCAGACGAAAGCAATCGCCTTCGTAAGCTAAAACAAGAGAAAAAGTTAATTGAAAGCTGCTTAAATGAGTTTTCTGATTGCTTGAGAAAATAAGTTGAGTCTTCTTTTTTGCTTAATACACTTTGCTTTACTGCAAATTATGTCACAAAACCAATTGACCTTAAGAAAAATATTTGCATTTCACGGAGAGAAAATATATTGTGTTTGGCCTCCAGATGGGGCGTCCAAATACTAATGGAAAACTCGTGCTGGGTTGGACAGAGAGTAATAAACTCCTTTAACAACATCTTTTTAGTGTACAGTGCTAAAATTATCAAAATGAAACACTTGTGAAATCACTTCGGTGCCCCTTCGTCTGTCACAGGCGATTTTCTCTAAAACTATTCGACGTAAAAATTTAAAATTTAACAGAGAGATGGAGTGTGTGCGACTGGAAATTGGTAAAATTTGGGAAAAACTAGAAATTACGATTTTTGATGCAAATTTTTGACGGTTTTTAATTTTTTTCGGGGTCAAAATCGATCCAAATCAAAATCCCATATAGCATAGGGAGCAATCGATGATTTCTTGACTTTTTTCGATGACATGTGTACATTCGAATCACTCTGTATCTTTTCCTATCTAATTTCTTCCAACTTTTTCAAAGCTATCTTATAAAGGGATAATGAGGCTTTAGAATGAATCTGAAATGGGTCATCCAGAAGCGTATTTAGGGGGTAAAAATTGGATTTTTAAATTTTTTTTCAATAATCCTATTTTCAACCGGCATTATTTTATAATATTTCTCTTATTTACCAGTTCGTTTAGGGATTATTTTCTTCCCCCGTCATCTAAAAATACTTCACATTAATTAAAATTGCAAATTTTTGGTTAAAGTTATAAATAAATAGGCTTTTTTGCTTTGGGGCAGGAAAAAATTTAAAAATTTCAATCAAACCGATTTCGGCTTGGAATATACATGGAAACGATACAATGGACGTTCTATTTTGGATTCCGGTACTGGACGAGTTACGAATTAAATACCATTTTTATTGATTTTTCGATGACCCTACATTGCATGATAAAATATACCGAAAGTAGTTTCTATACGTAGAAATGTATTAAAATACGAAAAGTCAGAATTTCGCAAAAATGCTAGTTTGTGTTGCGAGATTGGAAAATTCCTGGACCGATTTTGGTTTGAAATATACATGGAAACGTTTTTATGGACCTTCTAGTGTGGATTCATGTACATTTCATTAGATCAGTTACGCATTAAATACTATTTTTATTGATTTTTCGATGACCTTACAATACATCATAGAAAGTAAAACCGGAAGTGACTATTTTTATTAACATTTCGAGCAAAAACAGGCCAGCAGATATGTCATTCTCTGTTAATCCAAATGCTAGGAGTAAATACAAAAAGGCCTCATGTTGCTATCTTCCCGATACAGGTTGGACGCTCCTAACTCCCCTACTAATACTATATTATTCTTAAATAAATAAATTGATAAAATAAATAAATATTACCCTAAGAAAATGTGGAAAACTTAAAATATCTGTTTTGAAAATCCAAAAAATAAATTAAACGAGTGATATTCGGTAGCCAACCAGAAACAAATCGGTGTCAAATTCATAAGCATTCCATATACCCGTAGATACATTTCAATTGAAATAACATAAAAATATCCAGCAATAAGAAAGGTAATAATTAAACTTCAAACTCTTATTAGGGTTTTGAAGCTGAATATACAAGTTGATTACTAATTAGTCGTGCCGATATTAATATGAAAATATGCATATCGTATAGCCGTCGGCATATTTCTTTCGGGGTAAAGACAGAGGCGCAACTAGACAGTGCCTGTTGGGGGGGCTTAAGCCCTGACCCTTAATATAAAGTTGGTTTTTATTTTTATGGAACACCAATCGGTCTAGGGGGGGCTAATGTCAAGTTTGGGGGGGCTTAGCCCCCCCTAGCCCCTCCCTAGTTGCGCCTATGGGTAAAGAGAAGTAATAAAATAGACAATAATGAGAGCTTCCAAGCTTTATTAGGGTTCTGGAGATAATAATTGATAAACACCTATTTCCATCCTAGTAAGGATATGCATGTCATATACCCGTAGATACATTTTATTTGAAATGCCATGCAGTAATAAAAAAGGTAATAATTAAAATTTTGAAATAACATAAAGAACAATAATAAAAAAATGATCCTTTTGGTGATAAGGGTGGGGGGACAGCAATTCTTAAGCGATTTTCCCGAAAAATGTTAAATAAATATATCATATATGTATATTGTTCAATTCGTGCTTCAGTAAGCTTTCATTTGACACCCTACACGATGCCTTTGAAATTTTTTTTCCATTTCCCAATTTCCCTCCTGAAAATGACCCCGAGGACCAAAAGTCAACTTTTTATAACTCACGTCTATAATTGGGCCACCACACTCTATATCTGTGCTAAATTTGAATTTTTTACGTTGAATAATTTCAGAGATAATTGCCTGTGACAGACGGACAGACACCGAAGTTATTCCATAAGTATTTCGTTTTGCTAATTTTAGCACTAAAAAGATAATAATTAAAACTTCCAACTCCTATTAGTGTTGTAAAACCCAATTTCAAATTAAAAATACGTGTCTATACTAATGAAAATATGCATATCATATACCCGTGGGCATATTTTATTCGGAATCGTATGAACAGAAGTAATAAAATATATAATAAATAGAACTTAAAACCTTCATTAGGGTTCTGAATTTGAATTTATAAACAGCTGTTCCTACTTTGATAAAGATATGCATTTCATATATCCGTAGATATATTTCATTTGAAATAATATAAAGAACACTAATAAAGATGATAATAATTAAAACGTTCAACTCTTATTACGATTGCAGAGCCGAATTTTAAATTAATAATTTGTGTCTATACTAATAAAAATATGCATATCGTATGCCCGTGTGCATATTTTATTCGGAATCGTATGAACAAAAGTAATAAAATAGAGAATAATTAGAACTTCAAACTTTTATTAGGATTCTGGATTCAAACTTTTAAGCAGCTGTTCCTATGCTAATAAAGATATGCATTTTATATATCCCTAGATATATTTCATTTGAAATAATATAAAGAACACAAATAAAGAAGGTAATAATTAAAACTTACAACTCTTATTAGAGTTGCAGAGCCGAATTTTAAATTAATTACTTGTGTCTATAGACTATACTAATAAAAATATGCATATCGTATAACTGTGGGCGTATTTCATTTGGAATCGTATAAACAAAAGTAATAAAATAGATAATAACTAGAACTTTAAACCTTTATTAGAATTCTGGATTCAAGTTTTTAAACAGTTGTTCCTATTCCAATAAAGATATGCATTTCATATATTCCTAGATATATTTCATTTGAAATAACATAAAGAACAGGAATAATAAAGATAATAATTCAAACTTTTAACTCTTATTAGGATTGTAGAGCTGAATTTCAAATTAAAAATTCATGTCTATAGTAATGAAAATATGCATATCGTATATCCGTGGGCATATTTTATTCGGAATCGTTTAAAGAGAAGTAATAAAATAGATAATAATTAGAACTTCAAACCTTTATTAGGATTCTGGATTCAAACTTTTAAGCAGCTGTTCCTATGCTAATAAATATATGCATTTTATATATCCCTAGATATATTTCATTTGAAATAATATAAAGAACATTAATAAAGAAGGTAACAATTAAAACTTACAACTCTTATTACTGTTGCAGAGCCGAATTTTAAATTAATTACTTGTTTCTATACTAATAAAAATATGCATATCGTATAAACGTGGGCGTATTTTATTTGGAATCGTATAAACAAAAGTAATAAAATAGATAATAACTAGCACTTTAAGCCTTTATTAGGACTCTGGATTCAAGTTTTTAAACAGGTCTCCCTATTCCAATAAAGATATGAATTTCATGTATTCGTAGATATGTTTTATTTGAAATATCATAAAGAACAGGAAAATAAAGATAATAATTTAAACTTTTAACTCTTATTAGGATTGTAGATCTGAATTTCAAATTAAAAATGCATGTATATACTAATGAAAATATGCAATATCGTATACCCGTGGGCATATATATTTTATTCGGAATCGTCTAAAGAGTAGTAATAAAATAGATAATAATTAGAACTTCAAACCTTTATTATTAGGATTCTGGATTCGAATTTATGAATAGCACTTCCTATCCTGATACCCTGATACATATGTATTTCATATATCCGTGGATATGTTTAATTTGAAATAACATAAAGAACAGAAATAAAGGCACTAATAATTAAACTTTCAACTTCTATTAGGGTTATATAAACTCCCCTGCAAAAAAAAACCGCCACCCTGAAATTTGGGCAAAGTTTGATGCTTCATAATTTTTTTATTTCTTATCCGATTTTTATGATTTTTTTGCAGATTTGTAGAATATTTTCTTGAGATTATACTGTACTGCTCTAAAAATAAGTTTCTTTTACGGAAAACATATTATACAGGGATGAAAAGATTTGTGTTTTTCTATACTAAGTTTAAAACACCCTGTAGATGATCCAAGCCATTTTTTTTCATCCAATTTTTTTGTACGAAAGTCTCATGAATTCCTAACCATCGGGGTTTTGAATGATCTCGATATCTAAATTTTTAAAAGAGATATTCAAGTTTTTAATAAAACTCCCAAGTTTGCAGCTATGATTTAATGCAGTAATTTTGAAAGCAAGTAGGCTTAGGTGATTGTTAGTAATGTTCTGACAGCATATCTGACAGTAATAAAATAATTTCTTGTTTTCACCATGGTGCTAAGTATTACAGATAAAGCAAGAATTGTTGCCTTATTAGAGGATGGGCACAATAAAAGTTATGTGTCCCGAACATTGGGATTTCCCCGGTCTACGGTCCGAGACACCTGGGATAG
Organism: Philopedon plagiatum; assembly: GCA_963971165.1. Classification (NCBI taxonomy): domain Eukaryota; kingdom Metazoa; phylum Arthropoda; class Insecta; order Coleoptera; family Curculionidae; genus Philopedon; species Philopedon plagiatum. The sequence goes on from OZ020193.1 coordinate 98,526,062, forward strand.
GTATATAGAGAGAGGCAATTTTAACAGACGGCGAGGGTCTGGAAGACCAAGAATAACAACAGTGGCTGACAACCGTTTTCTTCTGATTAGATCTTTAAGAGATCGGCGAACAACCTCCGTTTCATTGAAAAATGACCTACAGATGGTAAGAAGAGTTAGAATAAGTGAGGATACGGTTCGAAGAAGGTTGAATGAAGCTGGGCTTCGTTCGCTTAGGCCAGCAAAAAAACAACGACTTCTTCGAAGACATCGACGAGACCGATTAAGATTTGCAAGGTTACATGTAAATTGGACTGTGGAACAGTGGAGCAATGTTTTGTTCACAGACGAATCGAGGGTATGTCTTTGGTCACCAGATGGTCGTGAGCGAGTGTACAGAAGACCAAATGAGAGATTTGCTGAATGTACTATAACAGAACGCATATCTTATCAAGGTGGCTCTGTTATGGTGTGGGCAGGAATTTCTACCGCAGCGCGGACTGATCTGGTATTTGTGGAGAATGGTGCTATGAATGCACGCAGATATATTGAAGACGTTCTTGAAGAACATGTTATTCCATTCGCACCTTTAATCGGAGAAAATTTTATTCTAATGCAGGATAATGCAAGCCCTCATGTAGCACATGTGGTGACACAGTACTTGGAGGAAGTTGGTGTTAGGACATTGGATTGGCCTGCTTGTAGCCCCGATATGAATCCCATCGAGCATCTGTGGGATGAATTAAAAAGAGCTGTTCGCCGTCGTCCCTTACAACCAAGTACTCTTCAAGAGCTGAGGGTAGCTCTTACTGAGGAGTACCTGAATATTCCCCAAGAGCGAATAACCCATCTTATTCATTCGATGCCTCGAAGAATACGTGCTCTCGTTGTAGCTAGAGGGGACATACACGCTATTGACAGAACAGATGTCCACCATTTTGTATACTTTTATGTATTTTTTTTTGTTAACGACTAAATAAAAAAATATACAAACTTGGGAGTTTTATTAAAAACTTGAATATCTCTTTTAAAAATTTAGATATCGAGATCATTCAAAACCCCGATGGTTAGGAATTCATGAGACTTTCGTACAAAAAAATTGGATGAAAAAAAAATGGCTTGGATCATCTACAGGGTGTTTTAAACTTAGTATAGAAAAACACAAATCTTTTCATCCCTGTATAATATGTTTTCCGTAAAAGAAACTTATTTTTAGAGCAGTACAGTATAATCTCAAGAAAATATTCTACAAATCTGCAAAAAAATCATAAAAATCGGATAAGAAATAAAAAAATTATGAAGCATCAAACTTTGCCCAAATTTCAGGGTGGCGGTTTTTTTTGCAGGGGAGTTTATTAATGAAAATATATTCGTCATGAAAATATCTTTTAATTGCCCACCACTTTACTGTTGTGGAAGAATTTAATATAGAAATACTAAAATTCAATGCGTTTGAAGGTAATTTTCCAATTTACCTTCTGAAGAGAAATATTTCCTCCCAGCTTGCCAGTGACTTGAATTTCAACTACATAATTCTTAGCTATAATAAATACGCCTTTCTTAACTATGTTGATTGTTTATTTTTTTGATCACTATATTTTCTTACTTTTCGAACTTTTTTGGTGTTTTCGATACCGAAACTAGAAATTAGGTTCTGAAACATCAAAAACGCGTTTTTTTTTATATTTCCTATTCAGATTAGGTTTTACACAGAATAAATGCTACAATACAAATAGATTAGGGTAAGTCAACCTGTTTATAATTATAAAAGTCACTGGAAAATTACGAGGAAAAATTTCTTTGCATTATCTGTTTTATTTTTGTGACGTTGAACCGCGGCGACTTTTATTATTTCTATATACTATTGTTATTCCTCAATAGTAAATACGCAATTAAATACCTAATTAACAGATCTTATCAAATATGTAAAGGTCTGTGAGACATTAAATTAAAAATAATTTAAAACATAATATGTATTTTTTCAAATAAACTGAATATATGTTAAACATTTTAACTTATTTATATAAAATTTATATAAAAAAAACTTGTAGCACAAAATTTGGAATACAATCAAGTTTAAATTATAAACTCTCCATAGTTTTGCAGCTGATTTCTTGTCAGCGGAGGGGCGTAACCTTTACACCAACAAGAATAAACCCAAAAAACATACAAATAAAAGACAAATTGCAATTATTGATAATATTAATAGAGATTCCGTCTTTGCCTATATTGCTTTTTTAAGGGTGATTGGAAGAGGGCGTAACCAATCTGTGTGATTGTACATATACATGTATTTTTCAACAGACACTGAATAACAATAATAATATATTTCATAAATTTTCAATTAAATAAATAATTCCAATTATTACGGTATTTTCTTTTTATATTAGACTTTAACTGGACGACAAATAAATTATTGTTTCTTCCTGTATAGTTATTATATGACCTCAAAGGCGTCGCGTCGTTTAGACTAACTATAATTTACTTATATTAAGAATATTGGAAAATTGTTTTGATGTTTCGTCTAATACAGTGCTCTTGTTTTTGTTTCTCTTAATTTTATTATGGTGGGCGTAACCTTCTACCTTTCGAATACAAAGACTTTAGGTAGGTTTCTATCTTTGGATGTGGATTATCATAAAAGAAAGCTACAAAGAGATGTGGATTTACATAAGGGTAGAGTTTATTTAATACGTGCTAATTATTTTTAATCGGTAACTATTGTTCAGGCGGACAAAATGTAGGTATATTTTTACTAGATAAAAATAGATTACAGTATATTGGAGTATCGTTAAATTTAAGCATTTGAATTATGTAGACTTTTATAACATGTCTTGGTGCTACAGCATGAGACATATACAAATCAAAATTAAAAAATTACTAATAATTTGATATTATTACCTTTTAAAAATATCTGCAAAGTGATGAGGATAATAGAGCCCTTCATTGTAATTAATAACATCTGTGTATTAAGTTTTTTGCGGTACTTTCAATATTTTTTTAATAAATAATTTATTATACAAGCATAGAGCCACGCCCCTTTATTGTTCGACTTAATATTGCAATTTCGACTTATTTCGTAAATGTTTAAGCAAAGAATTGGTTTGTTCTTTGTCTGGAGGACACATTAACAAAACTGTTCTTTCATATGTTGATATAATTATTTAATTAGGATAGTGTGCATTATTAGAATTTAATTTAAAAAAATTTCAATAGCATGCAGCACTATAAGTTTATCTCACTTCGGTTGATTAATTGGATACAGTAGTTAAGATTTAGCACCTATTTAAACATTTTCCAGGGGGTGCGTAAGCTTGCGATATAGTGGGCGTGACCTCAAATCCCGGTCTGGAATAGATCTCGCTCCGGCTGGATCGGGCTTCGCGTTTGTACTGAATTTAATTCCCTATTCCCTCAATCTCCCCGTTGCTTTGCTCTATGCGATGAGATGCGTCGTGCGAAGCTTCCGCGAATATGATCGAAAGACCTGCTCCAGGCTGCTGTGACAGCATAATACACTTGTAAATTGAGACTTTATCTATGAACAGTTTATAAAAACTAAGGGTATAATGGACATTTTTACTCTCCATTAAACCTGGTACGCACCGAAACTAACTTGATGCCTTTTTCCAGGATATAAGGTTGATTCTTATGAGATTTTGAGTAAATTGTGGACAAAAAAATCTTTAAGAGCAATTTGTATGTTCGTACTACTTAAAATACTGTTTAAAATAAAGAACTATGTGTTGTTACATCATTTAATGCCTAAATTCAAAAATAAATAGACCTTTTTAAATATAATTTCAGTAATGTCAGATAATAACTACTATAAGGGTCTCTTCAGGACACTTTCCCTAAAGATACTTATTAAAAAATAAGCCTAATAAGTATACAAAAAAATAGGCCCCTTTATCTTATAATTTATTGATAAAAAATTCGGTCAAGTGCAACCTATACTTGCACAATTTAGTGTTCCATGCCATCAGCCCCCCACTTAACCTGAGCAAACATCGGCCGCCCGATCTTCGTACGTCGACCGCGCAACCCGCCGCCGACTGCACCAACACCGTATTACATCGCGTATGCGCGGAGCTGAGTGTGTCAAATTAAAAATTTGGAAAAACGTGTAAGGACAAAAGTTATTCCTTACGTCGTGAGAAATATTTTTCGTTAAGAAACTATTCCTCTAAAAGCAATTGTTCGGCAGTTATCAGGAAATAAACAATTAAATTGTTCATAACAATTGACCGCGCTAGAATTTTTCAATCCCAATAATTTTCGCTCAATCTATACCTAATTCTCAACGATCATGGTTGTTTTCAGATATTTCTGAGCGATCTTTCTGGTGATAAGGGTGGGGGATAGCAATTTAAAAAAAAACATGGTTGAGCCAAATTAAAAATTTTAAAAAACGTGTAAGGACACACGTTGCTTCTTACATCGTGAGAAATATTTTGTCGAAAAACTTTTTTTCTAAAGCCAATGGTCCGGCAGTTATAAGGAAATAAACAATTAAATTGTTTATTACAATTGATCGCGCTAGAATTCTTCAATCCTGATAATTTTTGCTCAATCTACACCTAACTGATTTTTTTCAGATTTTTCTGAGCGATCCTTTTGGTGATGAGGGTGGGGGACAGCAATTTTCAGCGTTTTTCCGAAAAATGTTTAAAAAATGCATAAAAATACATCTTACCTATATATTGTCAAATTCGGGCTTTAATAAGCTGGCATTTGACACCCTACACGATGCCGTTTAAAATTTTTTCCATTTCCCAATTTATTCCCTGAAATTAACCCCCAGAATTAAAATTCGAATAGTTTCAGAGAAAATCGTCGGTGACAGACGGATGGACGGACGGACGGACGGATGGACGGACGGACACAGAAGTGATTCCATAAGGATTCCGATTTGATAATCCTAGCACGGAACACTAAAAATGATTAAAATATTAATTATTGTGAATGTGGAAAACAAATTAATGAGAAAAACTACACCAAACACCTGAAGAACCATCGTCACAAAAAGCTTATGAAATAAAATTTTAAAAAATAGTTATTGTAAAGTAGAAAAACAATTTCAAATACAACATCAGATGGTTTATAGTCAAATTGTAAAAAATGTCTTTTTTAAATTACCATTAAAAAAAAAGGAAGAAATTATATATGAATGAATACGGTAAAAAAGTATTTAAACATAAATTGACAGAACATTTAAAAACAAAGATTCATTCAGTAAATTAAAAATTAGTTTTCTGTAATTCCTATTTGTAAAAATTTCCAATATCTTCTCTTTTTAAATCTTTTATCCTATAAGTGACTAACTTCCGTCCGTGACTTCGCCCGCGGTATAACAATTTTACTCCATTACAAACTTTGAACTCCCATTTCACTCCCTTAGGGGTTGATTTATTAAAAACTGTAAACTGTAAGACACATTTTTAAATATTTATTTCTTAGAATACTTCTATAAAGTTTCGAGTTAATAGGACCATCTAATATTTTTGCTCCATACAAAGTTTGAACCTGTTTCAGCCCCTTGGGGATAAATTCTGAAAAACCCTTCCTTAGTGCATGCCTACGTTATACAAAAAACCTGTGCGCAAAATTTCAAGTTTCTAGACCCAGCAGTATAAGCGTTGATACGTCAGTCAATCAGTCAGTCAGTCTTGTCTTATAACAATAAATGCTGTCATCAATAATTAATAGCTGTTACAGTAAAGGCCAAGATGTATGACAAGTCATGGACGAGCTTTAAAAAAGCGGGGCAGTTTACCTGAGGGGGGTTTACTAATTTTAACTTATTAATGCCACATGCTAATGACCAATCAATGTACTTGCCAAAAATAAATGTACACTCCTTAACATCATTGATGTCAGCCAATAAACAGAGCTAATTTGGCGCTACTTACACTTATAGTATCATAAACGTATCAAAGTCTACACACCAATAAATTAAAGCTCCTGTATGTAAACTGAAAAAGTGCACATAATAAAACAACGGTAAAAGTAAATTAAATGTTTAAGTTAAAGAGCAAAATCATTGTAAAATTTGGATTAAATATTATGGAAATGAAAATGATAATTTTGTAACCAGCTCGAGGAGGTTGCAATGCCTTTACAGTGCTAGAACACTATTTTAATCAGTTTTTCCTATAAAAATACGCATTCAAAACATTTGGCTATACATGGAGATTATAAAATTAGGTACTTATCTTGATGCGATTTAAAGCAAATGTCGAACCCAAGATCGAAAATTATTTTTTGTGGGGGTTACTCCTCCACTCCAAAGGCGTGCCTAGAAATACAGGTCCAGGACCTCTCCGTACCATCAAAACGTAAAAAAGCCGACTTCCAAACACCGTGCCTCAATAATATAATTTCATAGAGTAAATAAACCGAACAAATAAATAATTAGACTGGGTCCCCCTAAAAAGAACAGTAATAAAATTCCGACATGAAAATATAGGTTCAAAATTGTCGTCTGTACAAAATATATAATATAATTTTTTTTTTCAAAAAATTAACCGACTTTACAAAAGAAAAAGCACTAAAAATTAGAAAATAATATTTTTACATATTCTTAACTGTGATTAATGGTATTTGTTCAAAGTTAGGTAAGTTGTACACGGAAGTTCTAAACTTTGAAGTCGGCGCAATTTTAAAGTATAATAGGAATTAGGTATTATAGGCTTAATAAAAATTCTAGAGTTAATATTTATAGTAAATTTATTTGTCAATTAACTAGTCCTGGAGAAGCTAAACAACTTGGAAACCAACTAATATATTTCTTTAATTGTCCAGATAAGGGATTAAAGAAGACATTTACATCCAAATTACCTATCTAGAAAAAGGAAAATAACAAGATTAGAAGCAACGATTTATAATAATATTAATTAAGATGACGATTTCCAAAAAATATTAAAATTAAATGCAATATTGTGTAAATTTAATAAATAATAATAAAAACTATTTGTAAAATTCACCATTTTGTTCTATCTTATTCTGCAAAATGTGGGAAAAATTAACAAATACATTACAAAATAGTTATATTAATAATAATCTACATGTTTGTTGGGAAAACATAAATACCAAAAAATTAATTGGTTTACCGATTAAATTACCAGATAATTTAGAACAAAAAAAACTAAACTAATTAATTATGTTTTATCTGCTTTTGGTTTTAATCTATTACCAATTAATTGTGTAATATTAAAGGAGGACAAAGCAAACCGAAATTTTATAACCGTTACACATATATAATGTTTAAAATACTGCAAAAATGTGCAAATATTCTACATAATTAAAAGCCTGGCAACAGCAGTTCTTTAAAACATAGGTGGGGGACTATATCGTTTGTCGGGTTATAAATCCCTGATTGCTCTAAAATGGAAATAATGGTATCTATCTTCATGCATTACGGGATTAAATTTGATTTTTTCAATATGTATTCTCATAGCTTTCCTCTGTCTTTGTTTTGACCCTTCACGAATTCTTTTAGACCTTTGGGCCCTTGTAATTCATTAGAATAAGTTACGCAAAACACAAGTCTTCCTTTCGCTGATTTCTTTGTCAAAGTGAATTTTTCTGAGGCGAGCTTCACTGATATGAGAAATTTTACTGGTTTTGGTAGTTAATTAGCAACAAAATACAAATTTAATAGTATTATTTGCTTTTAGTGAGTCTAATGATCATATTTAACCCTAAGTAAGTATAAAAAATATTTACCAAAAAAGAATATTTGCCGTTTTATTAACCTTTACTGATACGAGTATGAATGCAAGCAAACTTAAACATTGCAAAACAATGCTTATTTTCCTGTTTAAACAAGTATTGATATTGAAAGTTTATAGATTTTGCTATATTTTAAGCATAATTTACAGTTATGGTTTGTTACTATTTCTGGACATACAACAAAATTTTAAATACTACAGTTTTTATTACTGAAATACATACAGGGTGTCCAAAAAGTTTTACTATGGGTAAATATCTTTGCTATTAGTAAAGATAGAGATACCAAATTTTAGGTGTATCTTATTGGTTAATAAATTTGCTTTTTTATGTAATGTAATGCGTTGGGTAACGCTATGGAGTTGAGGTCAAAAATTTTAAATGCAACCCTATGATGTGTGGTACCTTATTTTACAGGTCTTCAAAAAAGAAACAATTTACCACAAACCCGAGGTCTGTATCTTAATTCGTTTCTAAATGGCAAGAATATAAATATTAAAAATCGCGAAAAAAATTAACGTTCAGATTCACTAAAAAGGTTTAAGATTTAGTATTGGTTTAAATTAAGATCTTCCAGTTGATCAGTTAGGTTTTAACAGATTTTTATCAGGTCATTGTTAATAAGTCGTCATTAAATAAAAACTTATAAGGTATTCTAATATTTCATCGGTTTGCTTCATAGAGAAAATATCTAGTTTGCTTGGTTTTCAAAGGATTTTTATCTTGAAACGTATTGATTAGCAAGATTTAAGTTTCTTTTTCCACTACAATAAGTTATTATTTGTTGATTGAATTAGGGTATTTTGATTCTGATCTTATTTTAACATTAAATTTCTAACGTTGCCGGCACCCAGCTCGGCTGCCGGTGCCGGCACCCAGCAAAGCTACCATTAGGGCTGCCGCAGCCTCCTAAGAGAAATAAAGGTATTTAAATTTTTACCTTTTTCCACGATTTTTAATTTTTAAAGACTTGCCATTTAAAAAATAAAGTAAGAGGCGTACCTCGGGTTTGCGGTAAAATGTTTCTTTCTTGAAGACCTTTAAAATGAAGTACCAGAAGGCATAGTATTTCATTTAAAATTTTTATCCTTAACTCTCTAGCGTTACCTCTCAAGCGGGTTGAAAAAGGTGAATTACATAAAAAAGTAGATGTATTAACCAATAAGATACACCTAAAATTTGGCGTCTCTCTTTACCATTAGCAGAGATATTTACCCATACTAAGACTTTTCAAATTCAAAATTCACTGAGATGAGATTTCGAAAATTTACCAGAGAATAATAAAGTTCACTTTTAAATTTTTATTTTTTCGTAAGATGTGCTTTAAATATAGTTAAATTGTTGCTTAGTAACAACCTGTTTATAAAAAAAGCCTTAAGGTTGCTCGTACTGCCCTGGTGAACGTATTTACTGTTTCATAAGAATCACTCTTAAATGACGCCAACCCTCATCGTTTTAACATACTTGGGAAATGCAGAGTATTGGAGTCCCCGCGCCCCACGCGGGCTTACTTGCGAATATTCTATACATTATAATTTACAGTTTTCATAATTTTATGATGGATTTACCCTTTAAATTTTACGTGATTGTTACCAGGGAATCCTTGATCAATCAAATATTGTTCACAAAATTTTACTGATATATTTAACAAATAAATTAACTGGAAAAATTATAACAAGGAAAATCTGAGGGAAATCCCATAAATTTTGTTTTAATTGCCGGTCCTTCCCTACTGCAGTAGTAAATAGGTAGATTTACAATATAGGATGCTTAATTATAATAATTTTGCTGAAAATTCCGTAATACCGGCTATAGTCATCTTCTTTCCTAGTGCATTTTTTGCGCCTCCCGTCCTTGATATCTAAATTTATTGTTCATTTTATAAATATATATAAGGTAAAATGAAAAATTAAACAATACAAACCATTTGCCATATCAAGTGAAAATAGTGCCGTTAAAACTATAGGTACTGTTAAATTATGCTGCTATCGTTAAGTGCCAAGGTAAGAATTTTTTGTTATTTTTTGCACTTTTCCATGCTAGAAGCAATTTTGTATTTCAAAATTTTAGTAAATTGATCTTTGTTTTAGACCTTAGTACATGGTATTACATTATGCTTCCAACGTTGGAACCAACATTTGATATACGGCCACACGACTTGTTAATCGTTTCTCGATTGGAAGCATTGTCCCGGTATTATTTGGTTGTTTATTTTGTGTTGGCTCCAACATTCGCCTCTACTTGGTTCAATCGTTTGTCGCATCGTGTAGCAGATTGATTTGTCAAATGTTAATTTGTCAATCAACGTTGGACGTATCGTGTAGCGCCGCGCCGACTTGATGAAATCTTTTTCCAATTTTTATTTATCTCATACTCTAGGTAAATACCTGTTTAGTGTTTACGTCATTAATATCTGCCAGATAATCAGATTCGGTAAGAGATTGCTAGGTCTCTTACCGAACTGTTATGACAAAATGACGGATTTTAATAAATAAACATACAAAACATACCGTTGCAGGTGGTATAGCTTGATTAAAACTGATTGATATAATGTAAATGTCTTATTGTAAGTTATTGTTGACGAACACCAAAGACGAAATAGTGTGCACTTCTCAATTTTATAGATACTTAACTTGTATTGCATTTACTAAATTATCAATTTGGGCAAAATTTAACCGTAGATAGTTTATGCCACAAATCTTCCGTTCAGATTCACTAAAAGGGTTTAAGACTTTACGATTTAGTAAGTTGTCCCGTCACTGAAATATGTCGTCATTAAAAATGTATGAGTTATTCTAATATTTCAGCGATTTGTTTGGTTTCCAGATGAGTTTTATCTTGGAATAGGGCTTCCAGATCTAACATCTTCAAAATCGGATATCAGCGTTTAAAAGCTGCTTAGAAATCGGGACTTGCAGCAAAAAATTAGGACGCTATTTTTTCCACCAGTATTTAATAAATGAACAGAAAAAGCATACAATAAGTAAAAATATAAACTTTTTGTAAAATCCAAACGTAAAAAATATGGTAGGTGTATGCTCTAAAAACTTTTGATTTCATATTTCATTTTATATGTAGATACATATATGAAGCGGATACTCGATTTTTCTTTCAATGTGTAAAGCAGTGGTGGAAAGTACGTACTAAAATTTCCCTTTTCATTATAAATTTCCGAAAAAGACTCAGAAACAGATTTATATTATAAAATTTAGTTTTGTCTTATTCTTACACTTGTCAGTTTAAAACTTTTGGTTGTCAAATACGACCGGTGACCAGCAGTGGCACTCTGTATGAAAAATAGCGATACCGATCGGGCTCTCTTTGCAAAATTCTTACTATGTATCACCGTTCGGTATGTTTCGAAGAGACCCCAGTCGCTATCGCTATTTTTCTTACAGAGTGCCACTGCTGATCAACCCAAGCGAGTTTATTATTGTCAACAGTCGATATCACCAAGCAAATTTAATTATTATATCTTAAAAATATAATCAAAATTATCGATTTAATAACTTATTAATTCTTCCACAGGTAAGTATGTAAAAACAATTTAATGTATTTCATGGCATTTACGGGTCTGGCAGAACACTGTGCGGAGATAACATCAGGATATTGTAATTACAAATTTTTTAAATCCGACTTAGTCCAACAAATAAGCAATCTGTTTTTATAACAATGAGAAATTATCTCACAAGTTAGTATTAATTATTATTTTTCATAGATGCACTAGAAATTTAATAAATAATAGGTATAAGTCGCGTTGTTTTTCACATTTTTTAGTTATTGTTCTTGCTTTGTTAATCCACGTGAACAAAATTAAAATATAATTATTTTTAGTGGGGCAAATCAAGGGGAAATGACTGATATTTTTTAAAACCAATATTAAACATTATAATACAATTACAAAAACTACAAAACAAATTCAGATCGTAAAAGGTTATTGAATCAAGTTATGGTATATTAGAGTAGAGTGGGGCAAAAGGACGCATTATGGGAATAAATAAATATACAAGCAACACATACATATTTAGAAAACCAAACCTTTATTTTCTTATCCAATAAGGCAACCGTTTAGGTATAAAACTAAAACGTCTTTCTTAAAAAAATAAACAAAAAAAAACATAATTTCTAAAATACCAAACAATTGGTATTTTTGCCCCACTGGTGGGGTAAAATTCCCGCATATAGATTTATTATTTACAACAGTCACAACTAAATTATTGTCCCGCACTTTCATACGCGGTGCATTCCTCATGCCATTATTTTAAACATTTTCGGCATTCAACTGGAGCAACCAGGACATTAAACGCTATCTGCGGACTGTTTTTTTTCTTGCAAGTTTATTCTTTTTGGCTGGTACTGACTATTCTTTTCTTTACTTGAAGTCGCAATTTTTTTAGCTTCTCGTCGTGCTTCTTAAGTTTTTCGTTAAAGGGCGTGCTTGATAATATTTCTGCGAGGATTTTTGCCCCACGAAGAAATGAAACATTTGCCCCACATGACAAAAGAAATTTTAAATGTACCGCCACTACTAACGAACTACTCTGCATACAAATAAATTATGTAGTACATAACCTAACACAAGCTAGGTTCTGCGACTAAATTGTTTTTAAAGAATGTTAGCAAATAAATCTACAGCAGCCTATGTAGTATTTCGTTAAAATAACATGCGATGTGATAAAAAATGTAAATTACATCACAGAATCCAGAACACGACTCCTTTGTTGGACTGACGTATGCAGCTTGTTATTCTGTAACACAAATTTAGCCCATGTTGCGAAATTGTACTTAGTATTGGGATAATTAGCATTTGAGACTTTTGCCCCGAGCGTACTTTTGCCCCACTGTACTCTACATGAAATCAGACATCAGAGTTCTGGTTAAATTTTGATGAAAACTAACCCATCGCTGCGTTAGCTCACCTAATGTACCTATATGAGGGAGATCATGCAGTGTATTTTAAACCATAAACTCACATAAAAGACTCCATTAAGTTCATCTGAGTGTAGTTTAACAAACTGTATTAACATTAACAAGCACAAAAACAATTTTAATTAAACGCATATTAACAAAAAAATACACATCCTACAGCAAAACGGTAATACTTCAATAAAACTTTTTGGATTTTGTCCCATATCGGAGCTCTATTGTCTCCTATAGAAATTCTGTTAATGTCTTCCAAAGTTTGATTGGGTTATAAACTAGTTGAAAGTGATGAAATAAATTTATTATTTATACCTATCTCTTTCAACAAAAATGAGCAAGGTTTGTTAATCTGCAAGTAGCTATTTAAATACTAGGAGCAGAGATGTTCAGCACGTTTTTGTAAAGAACAAAATGAACTGTATATTCAAATGTAGGTATATAATTTAAGAGGGTTAACATTGGTTATTTTAGACAAATTTTCACAGAAGAAAATAAGTTAAAATTTCCAAAAAATAATTGTATTTTAGTCATTTTAGAGGCATGCCCCAAGTGTAAGGACAAATATTTTGAATTCATATTTAAAATGTCTTGCCTAGAATTAATATAACAGCAAGTGCACTTGGTTGATCCACCAGTGGTCTAACAGCGGATCTGCAACGGTACTGCGCCCTGTACTGTAATGTCTCTCATGGCCCATGAGCGACATCACATTCCATGTGCCGTTGCGCCAAAGAGGACATGCCCGGTATACAATTTGCTGGGTTTACCGTGTTTCTGTCCACTTCTGGAGCAGCCACCTTGTGTTTACTGGGCATGCAATGGACATTAATTATCACGAAAACAGATGGTATACTGGTAATTCTTATTAATCTTTGGTCATATGCTTTAGCCTGTGGTAATAGAATTACAGATATTATCTTCCAGTAATTGCGTAATTTTTAATACCGCTAGAAATTGCACAGTTTCGTTTTGCTGAACAATAACTATATGTATAAATAAAAAAATTCACCTAAATATAATATCAAATAACCATTTTAGTATCTACGCGTCAGTAGTTTATATGTATGTAGTTGTTTACCTTTACTTGGACACACAGTAACATTAAATTAAACCATTGTTAAATATTTTGTTCAAAAATATTTAACACGTAGCAACTTTATTTTTGGAAAGGTAGTATGTATTTACAACAGATATATTTTTTTACAATTTATTGTTGTGGGATATTCTTTTATGTAAGGATTGCCATCGATAAATTTACCTTTAGTGTATTCGTATTTGCATTTATTTTTGTTGTACCAAAAGGTATTGTATTTATTATGCTTGCTCTTCTTTAACTCCACTTTCCCAATGACATCCAAATGAAATTGGACTGCTGATATTTAAAGTTTCATTCATAAATACATAGGTTGTGCACATTTTAACTCCACTATGGGCGATATCTATGCCACAGGAACGCGTGCGCAGTATACGAATAGTCTTTAATCCGAATTAATCAGGGACAAATCGATTCCAATCGGTTAGTGTGATCTCCTTGTTTACATAAAGCAGCTAAAGAAGGATAGTATACAAACTAAACCTTTTTGAGTTCTAAACGATATATCATAGTAATCATAGTATAATAGTACCTACATGTATAAATAGGAGTGGTTAATCATATTCGAAAAGTCCTAGTATGGGCAAATATCTTTGCTATTAGTAAAGATAGATACACCAAATTTTAGGTGTATCTTATTGGTTAATAAATATACTTTTTTATGTAATTTAACTATTTTAACCCTCTTGAGGGGTGGCTCTAGGGAGTTGTCACAAATTTTAAATGCAAGCCTATACCGTGTGGTATCTCACTTTAGAGGTATTCAAAAAGGAACATTTTACCGTAAACTCAAGGTCCGTATCTTACTTCGTTTTTAAATGACAATCCTCTAAAAATTAAAAATCGCAAAAAAATAAAAAATTTATTTAACTTTATATCTCTTATTACTAAAAAGTGCTTCAAAATGGCCAGAATAAACTTCTTGGCAATAATGGTCGATTTTGGAACTCTGCCAACAAGTAACACCTGCCATTCTCGAAAATGTGGGAAGTAAGTTCCAAAATCGACTCTATTACTGCCAAGGACGTCATGGTGGCCATTTTGAACAAGTTTTAAAGTAAAAAGAGAAATAAAGGTATTTAAATTTTTAATTTTTCTTGCTATTTTTAATTTTTAAAGGCTTGCCATTTAAAAAAAAAAAGATACGGACCTCGAGTTTGCGGTAAAATGTTTATTTTTTGAATACCTTTACAATGAGGGAACACACAGCATATCTTTACTAATAGCAAAGATATTTGCCCATACTAAGACTTTTCGGACACCCTGGGTAAAAGCGAGTTTTAAATATTTTTTCTCTGTTGGGATTATTAAACCTATGGCATCCTGTTCATAAAGTCAGAGACTATAAAGTATTATTTAGTCTATGATACAGTTTAACATAGGTCAAGTCTTGTTTTTTTTTAATTCGGTGTGCGCTTTATTAACCATGTTAGGATCTAGACTTAGATCCATAAGGTTAGGGTCTCTATAGCGAGAGAAGTAAAAAAAGTTGCCTGGAGGTATCCGGTTCAGACTATCATGTATTATTTTTATAAAGGAAGGGTTAGATTTTTTCAAATGAAAATAATATTTAGCTTATATTTTCTTAAAAACATTCAAACTTTCGAAAACATTTAAAGAATGTTTGTTTCAGGTTTTCATTGTACTGACAATATTGATTGTATTAACATCGAGTATTCCTACTTTTAAAAAGAAGTATGGTTACCAATCGGGATGTGGTGGAGGATGTGGACAACCAACTGTTCTCGTAGTGCCAAAACAACAACCAACCGCATGTTGCGGCGGTGTTAGTCATCCCAGCCCAAGTCCAAGTCCAGTATGTTGCAGCGGTAATCAACCAGGTACTTAGTTCATTTTTTAAAAATTGTGTTAGGAAAATTTTACGGCCAGATTCGTATTTAGCAATCAAAAATGTAACGAAAATGATTTAGAAAGTCTCAGAGAGTAGCATTTTTTAATTCCATTAAAGTATTGAAATGCATTTTATAATTAGTATGAAACATTAATTTATTAACGAACCAATTATACTATTAACAATACACCATAAATAAATGAACATACATGGATGGTAGGTAATGTAGGTATAGTCAAATTTGTGAATGATCCCGCGACACTTGTCAAATCATGTGTCAATAATGTCATATCTGCCTAAATCTAGTTTGTTTAACTTTTTGAAGGTTGGCAGCAAATTTAAATATTTTAAACATACAGTATGGATGAGGTTGACAAACGGACCAAATTTTTAGTGATACGAACATTTTTTTCTATTTCCAAATTTATCCCCTGAAATTAACTCCCAGAATAAAAATTGAAGTTTTTATACTTCACGTCTATAAATAGGCGTGTGTGCTAAATTTTTAATTTTTACGCCGAATAGTTTCAAAGAAAATCGACTGTGATAGACGGACGGACGGACAGACACCGAAGTGATTCCATAAGTGTTCCGATTCACGGAACATTAAAAAGATCAGCTAAATCTAAAATATTGCCTAAGAAATCCTGAAAATAGTTTACCCGGTTTGAATTTTCACAATCCTCTATATACCAGAAGAACTGCCTCTTTGTGAATATGTTTTAGAATATAAGCAGTAAGCAAATCTGAAATAACGAATATTTCTATTAAAATTTCTGTTAAAAAATAGTTTCTAACATGAACCACTGTGAGATATCTCGCAACCAAAACCCTTGCTTGGGTTTGTTTGGGTTTTATTGATGATACATGATACATTGATGATACATATTGGTGATACATTTTCTCAAACTCTATAGAGTCAGTTAAAACACTCATCTTTGCAATTGGTATCAAATAAAAAACATTTATATTTTCAGGAACAGGAGGAGGAGGAGGTGGAGGTGGTGGAGGAGGTGGTGGAGGAGGAGGTGGCGGTGGATCTGGAGGAGGATTTGGATTTGGAGGTGGAGGTGGATTTGGAAAATGATCATCAGAAATAATTATGTACCTTAAATATGTAAAAAATAAATATTTTGCACAAACTGACAGATTTTTTAATCTAGAGCTGTATAACTTTCCCGCAACCCGCAACACATACTCGTCGGCTTGGTAATCGACTGGCCGCATGCGGCATGTGTGGACACAGAATTCCTAAACCACACAGAAGCGAAAGAGTGTGTCGGTTCCTTTGATCTCAAGGGGCCGTCTTCAGTTACAGTATTGTCACTTATTAACTGAGAGAAATCATCAAAAACTGAAATATATATTTCTACCGGTAATACACTGACAAAACATACATTTACATGCTGCAGGACGTGCAAGCATGTACGTAGTAGCAATATCAAAATTACGTCAGGTTATACGAGAAGTGCCGAAAATACGAAATTGTACCTAACTTTTGGAAAATAACAAAATTTAAAGCTCATTAATCAAAAATCAAAAAAAAAATATGAACAGAAAAACTGTGTAGGTACAGTTAGAAAGAAAAATTGGGAAAAGTGAGGGTTTTCAACCGTTCCTTATTTGCTTGACACGTCCTTTGTCTTTTGACCAAGTCTCAAAGGACGGTAAATGTGCTTTAAAACATGGACGCTTCTGTCATTAATGCGAAAATTTTTGACCAAGGTTAGGTTCAACGTAGCATTTGTATATTTTTAAGTCTATAAGTGTTTCATTTGTAAGTTATCTGTCTGGTTTACCCAGATTAAATACTTCTTTATTCTATGACAAGTAAAGAGCAATTCTCCTAAATCATATTTGTCTTTCTTGATGTTCGGTAATTCACCTCCAGGCAAAACAATTTTTTGACGCACTTATTACAGATGAATACTGATAATTTTTTTAATAACATATCACGTGACCAACCCTCCTCCATTTTTCGAAAATATATTTTTTTGAAATCAATATTTAGAAAATTAAATTAGGAACTCTAGTAGCTTGGAAAATGTTAATGAAAAAAAGGCGAAAAAATGATCCTGAACAAACCTAAACGAACCTTTTTTGGGTTTGATCAGGTTTCCGTAGGTTTCATACGTTACTTTCTCGTAAGATACTTTTCTAAAAAGCCGTTGCTTGAAAAAATTAATACCATCAGAAAAAATTTAATTTCTAAAAAGAAGTTCTCTGAAAAAATGTATTTTTGAAAAAAGCTTTAAAAAATATTGTAAAATTGGTTTTAGACAAATTGTACTTTCGTAAGTACTCGTATATCCCTCCAAATGAGCAGACGGCATAAATAAAAAAAATGCTACAATATTTATACTTCCATATTAATCAAACAATTTGTCCTGTCGCGTGTAAGCTAAGATGACCAACTCTCTTACTAGCTGTTTCTTTTTTCAACAAATATATTTTTTGATGTTAAATTAAGTACATTTTTTCGAAAAACTGCGTCTTCGAAAATATATTTTCTTAAAAAGGACCTTTTAAAAAATATATTTCCAGGAAATATATTTTTTAGAAAGCATAGTTTTTCTAAATTTAAATTATGAATGAATAAATGAAATGTCAATGAAAAATGACTAAAAGATTCTAAATTAACCAAAACGAACCTTTTTAGTGTTTGGTCAGGTTTACGTTTTCTTGTACTTGCTATGTTACTTTGTAGTAAATTACTTTCAAAAAAATGTTGTTTTTTAATAGGAATATTTGAAGTCTTTCCCGAAACAATGTTTAAAAAATGTTCTTTCTAAAAACATGTTTTTTCGAAAAAATTTAGGTTGTTTCAAAAAAAAAAATTTTAAAACATTCCTAGTTTTCGAATATCTGTATTATTGAAAACGTTCTTCTTCGTCTTCGAGAAAATATATCTTCCAAGAAATGTGTTTTCGAAAATTTTTTTCATATATCAGTCCAAATCATGGATTTATTAGGACTGGATACGGGATGATTTCACATTCTTTGAAGCCAAAACAAACCATTCTAAACGACACTGTAAACACAATTTGTAAACATTGGCCACATCTTATTTTACCTTGTATTTTTGTACAAAAATACGTTAGAAGCATCACAAGATTTACTAAAAGTAATAAAAGCCCCAAAATATTGTATTTTTCTGCTAAATAGTAATAAATTTAAGTTAAAAAGGTTTTATTATTTATAGGTTATGTTATGTTAGGTTATTTCTAAAGGCGTTTATTTAAAGTCGCTCTGAGTCATTTATAAATCTATATAAATCTATACGTCGCACTTTTTCTTTTCTAGTTCATTAGACAAAGACGTACGTGTAACCGAGCGTTCGCAGACGTTTTTCCTAAGCACCCAGCAGACAACAACACTTCTGAGCTCCAACACTCCAATGCTATTTTATCTCTTTCTACTACCATTCTTGATTCAATTACGTAGTAATTCGTAGTCTAGTTCGTAGTTCGTAAACTGCTCTCTCAAGAGAATAACAAACAACAAAATATTTATATTATATAAGGCTTCACGTTCGATACGCTCACAGTATACGGATATCGAATCCATATTATAATAGATACATGGTCCAAATGAACAGAAGGTATAAGTAATTAAAAAATTTCTAGAATATTGGTAAGTTAGGATGACAAACAGTTGTTTCTCAAGAACAGGTTTAGACATTTCGTTCATTATGAAATAGTGTACATTTCTTAGAACCCTAAACAATAAAAAAGTACTGTGGCACTCGAGCTTGCCCGCCCCTGGTTTTGTGCAACCAGTGACTATAGTATCTGGTGCAACTAGAGGCTAGTTTTTGTTCGTGTTACTTCAGTAGCTTACATAATATATAAAAGTCTAGTATAAATTTAGATTTTCCTAGGTTAGAGATATTAAAAAATCAGTTGTTTCTAAAATATCAAATTTAATCCATATTAACTGTTCACACTGTATATTGAATGAACGATGAATAAAACATAATTCTTAAAAGCAGATTTACAAATATCTTTTATTTTAGTTTATAAATATTAAAAATGCTTTATAAATATAATAAATTATTTATTCTATATCTATACTATTAAAGGGACAGTTTGTAACCAAGCATTCTTTACGACACTTTCTTTTTTCTCTATCAAAAAGGGCACCAGTACCACACGTTCTAACTGTTTGAATTAAACTAGAGTCCTGCACATTGTAAATATCCCATTTACACTCATAAAAACTGTTGCAATCATATTCAACAGGGAATGAGCCTTCTTCTGCACACTTAAATGCGTTGCTAGCATTTGATGTACAACTATCGGAAGGAACACATGACACTTGCTGTTCATCATATGCTTGGCCTGGTGGACATAAGTACTGCTTGAGATCAAATTTGTTGTAAATGTAATTCCAGCTGCAACTATAATATCTGTTGCAGTAGTCGGGATGAACAAAAATACCATCGGTAGAGCAATTTAGTTGAGTTTCTCCTGGACATTGAACAGGAGACATAGTACATGACAAACTATAAGAATCGTAGAAGGTCCCATATGGACAATTTCCTTCTAGATCAATAATTTCACTAAATAAATCCACACATAAATGATATTTGTCGCAATCCACAGTATCGGGAAATTTACCTGCTTCCAGGCATTTAAATACTGAAGAACTGGTAGAAGATTCTGAAGTCGAATCAGTAACACTGTTGCTGGTTTCTGTTTCTGATGTCGAAACATTTTCAGTCACAGAAGAGGATTGAGACTGTTCCTCTGTTACTTCGGTACTAGTGGAACTGCTATTTTCCGAAACTACTGAAGAAGATTGTGAAGTACTGCCAGTGATTTGAGACGATGATGCAGTAACTGTCCCTCCGGTGGTTACTTCTGTTGTGGGGGAACTACTTGTTGCCGTGAAAGATGAGGTCGATAGACTAGGCGATGTTGTATTTGGCTGAACTTCAGTTGTCCCGGCTGTGATAGAAGCACTTGTTCCTGATGTTGATAAAGAAGTCTTTGTTTCACCACTACTGGTTTCAGTACCTGATGTGGAAACCGTGGTCTCTTCCGTACCTGCGGAGGTCGGGTATGGGGTACTTTGAGGTATTGTTTGTGAGGACTCTGTAGACTTAGTCACGATGTCGGTCACAGAAGAGGACTGAGACTGCTCCTCTGTTATTTCGGTACTAGCGGAACTGCTACTTTCCGAAATTACTGAAGACGATTGTGAAGTACTGCCAGTGATTTGAGTCGATGATGCAGTAACTGTCCCTCCGGTGGTTACTTCTGTTGTGGGGGAACTACTTGTTGCCGTGAAAGATGAGGTCGATAGACTAGGCGATGTTGTATTTGGCTGAACTTCAGTTGTCCCGGCTGTGACAGAAGCACTTGTTCCTGATGTTGATAAAGAAGTCTTTGTTTGACCACTACTGGTTTCAGTACCTGATGTGGAAATCGTGGTCGCTTCTGTACCTGTGGAGGTCGGGTATGGGGTACTTTGAGGTATTGTTTGCGAGGACTCTGTAGACTTAGTCACGATGTCAGTCACAGAAGAGGACTGAGACTGCTCCTCTGTTATTTCGGTACTAGCGGAACTGCTATTTTCCGAAACTACTGAAGACGATTGTGAAGTACTGCCAGTGATTTGAGTCGACGATGCTGTAACTATCCCTCCGGTGGTTACTTCTGCTGTGGAAGAACTACTAATTGTCGTCAAAGATGAGGTCGATGGACTAGACGATGTTGTATTTGGCTGAACTTCAGTGGTCCCGGCTGTGACAGAAGCACTTGTTCCTGTTGTTAAAGAAGTCTTTGTTTCACCACTACTGGTTTCAGTACCTGATGTGGAAACCGTGGTCTCTTCCGTACCCGCGGAGGTCGGGTATGGGGTACTTTGAGGTATTGTTTGTGAGGACTCTGTAGACTTAGTCACGATGTCAGTCACAGAAGAGGACTGAGACTGCTCCTCTGTTATTTCGGTACTAGCGGAACTGCTATTTTCCGAAACTACTGAAGACGGTTGCGAAGTACTGCCAGTGATTTGAGTCGATGATGCAGTAACTGTCCGTCCGGTGGTTACGTCTGTTGTGGGGGAACTACTTGTTGCCGTGAAAGATGAGGTCGATAGACTAGGCGATGTTGTATTTGGCTGAACTTCAGTTGTCCCGGCTGTGACAGAAGCACTTGTTCCTGATGTTGATAAAGAAGTCTTTGTTTCACCACTACTGGTTTCAGTACCTGATGTGGAAATCGTGGTCTCTTCTGTTCCTGTGGAGGTCGGGTATGGGGTACTTTGAGGTATTGTTTGTGAGGACTCTGTAGATTTAGTCACGATGTCAGTCACAGAAGAGGACTGAGACTGCTCCTCTGTTATTTCGGTACTAGCGGAACTGCTATTTTCCGAAATTACTGAAGACGATTGTGAAGTACTGCCAGTGATTTGAGTCGATGATGCAGTAACTGTCCCTCCGGTGGTTACCTCTGTTGTGGGGGAACTACTTGTTGCCGTGAAAGATGAGGTCGATAGACTAGGCGATGTTGTATTTGGCTGAACTTCAGTTGTCCCGGCTGTCACCGAAGCACTTGTTCCTGATGTTGATAAAGAAGTATTTGTTTCACCACTACTGGATTCAGTACCTGATGTGGAAACCGTGCTCTCTTCCGCACCTGCGGAGGTCGGGTATGGGGTACTTTGAGGTATTGTTTGTGAGGACTGTGTAGACTTGGTCACGATGTCAGTCACAGAAGAGGACTGAGACTGCTCCTGTGTTATTTCGGTACTAGCGGAAGTGCTATTTTCCGAAACTACTGAAGACGATTGTGAAGTACTGCCAGTGATTTGAGTCGATGATGCAGTAACTGTGCCTCCGGTAGTTACTTCTATTGTGGGGGAACTACTTGTTGCCGTGAAAGATGAGGTCGATAGACTAGGCGATGTTGTATTTGGCTGAACTTCAGTTGTAACGGCTGTGACAGAAGCACTTGATCCTGATGTTGATAAAGAAGTCTTTGTTTCACCACTACTGGTTTCAGTACCTGATGTGGAAACCGTGGTATCTTCCGTACCTGCGGAGGTCGGGTATGGGGTACTTTGAGGTATTGTTTGTGAGGACTCTGTAGACTTAGTCACGATGTCAGTCACAGAAGAGGACTGAGACTGCTCCTCTGTTATTTCGGTACTAGCGGAACTGCTATTTTCCGAAACTACTGAAGACGATTGTGAAGTACTGCCAGTGATTTGAGTCGATGATGCAGTAACTGTCCCTCCGGTGGTTACCTCTGTTGTGGGGGAACTACTTGTTGCCGTGAAAGATGAGGTCGATAGACTAGGCGATGTTGTATTTGGCTGAACTTCAGTTGTCCCGGCTGTGACAGAAGCACTTGTTCCTGATGTTGATAAAGAAGTCTTTGTTTCACCACTACTGGTTTCAGTACCAGATGTGGAAACCGTGGTCTCTTCCGTACCTGCGGAGGTCGGGTATGGGGTACTTTGAGGTATTGTTTGTGAGGACTGTGTAGACTTGGTCACGATGTCAGTCACAGAAGAGGACTGAGACTGCTCCTCTGTTATTTCGGTACTAGCGGAACTGCTATTTTCCGAAACTGCTGAAGACGATTGCGAAGTACTGCCAGTGATCTGAGTCGATGATGCAGTAACTGTCCCTCCGGTGGTTACTTCTGTTGTGGGGGAACTACTCGTTGCCGTGAAAGATGAGGTCGATAGACTAGGCGATGTTGTATTTGGCTGAACTTCAGTTGTCCCGGCTGTGACAGAAGCACTTGTTCCTGATGTTGATAAAGAAGTCTTTGCTTCACCACTACTGGTTTCAGTACCTGATGTGGAAACCGTGGTCTCTTCCGTACCTGTGGAGGTCGGGTATGGGGTACTTTGAGGTATTGTTTGTGAGGACTCTGTAGACTTAGTCACGATGTCAGTCACAGAAGAGGACTGAGACTGCTCCTCTGTTATTTCGGTACTAGCGGAACTGCTATTTTCCGAAACTACTGAAGACGATTGTGAAGTACTGCCAGTGACTTGAGTCGATGATGCAGTAACTGTCCCTCCGGTGGTTACTTCTGTTGTGGGGGAACTACTTGTTGCCGTGAAAGATGAGGTCGATAGACTAGGCGATGTTGTATTTGGCTGAACTTCAGTTGTCCCGGCTGTGACAGAAGCACTTGTTCCTGATGTTGATAAAGAAGTCTTTGCTTCACCACTACTGGTTTCAGTACCTGATGTGGAAATCGTGGTCTCTTCTGTTCCTGCGGAGGTCGGGTATGGGGTGCTTTGAGGTATTGTTTGTGAGGACTCTGTAGACTTAGTCACGATGTCAGTCACAGAAGAGGACTGAGACTGCTCCTCTGTTATTACGGTACTAGCGGAAGTGCTACTTTCGGAAACTACTGAAGACGATTGTGAAGTACTGCCAGTGATTTGAGTCGATGTCCCTCCGGTGGTTACTTCTGTTGTGGGGGAACTACTTGTTGCCGCGAAAGATGAGGTCGACAGACTAGGCGATGTTGTATTTGGCTGAACTTCAGTTGTCCCGGCTGTGACAGAAGCACTTGTTCCTGATGTTGATAAAGAAGTCTTTGTTTCACCACTACTGGTTTCAGTACCTGATGTGGAAACCGTGGTCTCTTCCGTACCTGCGGAGGTCGGGTATTGGGTACTTTGAGGTATTGTTTGTGAGGACTCTGTAGACTTAGTCACGATGTCAGTCACAGAAGAGGACTGAGACTGCTCCTCTGTTATTTCGGTACTGGCGGAACTGCTATTTTCTGAAACTCCTGAAGACGATTGTGAAGTACTGCCAGTGATTTGAGTCGATGATGCAGTAACTGTCCCTCCGGTGGTTACTTCTGTTGTGGGGGAACTACTTGTTGCCGTGAAAGATGAGGTCGATAGACTAGGCGATGTTGTATTTGGCTGAACTTCAGTTGTCCCGGCTGTGACAGAAGCACTTGTTCCTGATGTTGATAAAGAAGTCTTTGTTTCACCACAACTGGTTTCAGTACCTGATGTGGAAACCGTGGTCTCTTCCGTACCTAAGGAGGTCGGGTATGGGGTACTTTGAGGTATTGTTTGTGAGGATTCTGTAGAATTAGTCACGATGTCAGTCACAGAAGAGGACTGAGACTGCTCCTCTGTTATTTCGGTACTAGCGGAACTGCTATTTTCCGAAACTACTGAAGACGATTGCGAAGTACTGCCAGTGATTTGAGTCGATGATGCAGTAACTGTCCCTCCGGTGGTTACTTCTGTTGTGGGGGAACTACTTGTTGCCGTGAAAGATGAGGTCGATAGACTAGGCGATGTTGTATTTGGCTGAACTTCAGTTGTCCCGGCTGTGACCGAAGCACTTGTTCCTGATGTGGATAAAGAAGTCTTTGTTTCACCACTACTGGTTTCAGTACCTGATGTGGAAACCGTGGTCTCTTCCGTACCTGCGGAGGTCGGATAGGGGGTACTTTGAGGTATTGTTTGTGAGGACTCTGTAGACTTAGTCACGATGTCAGTCACAGAAGAGGACTGAGACTGCTCCTCTGTTATTTCGGTACTAGCGGAACTGCTATTTTCCGAAATTACTGAAGACGATTGTGAATTACTGCCAGTGATTTGAGTCGAGGATGCAGTAACTGTGCCTCCGGTAGTTACTTCTATTGTGGGGGAACTACTTGTTGCCGTGAAAGATGAGGTCGATAGACTAGGCGATGTTGTATTTGGCTGAACTTCAGTTGTAACGGCTGTGACAGAAGCACTTGATCCTGATGTTGATAAAGAAGTCTTTGTTTCACCACTACTGGTTTCAGTACCTGATGTGGAAACCGTGGTATCTTCTGTACCTGCGGAGGTCGGGTATGGGGTACTTTGAGGTATTGTTTGTGAGGACTCTGTAGACTTAGTCACGATGTCAGTCACAGAAGAGGACTGAGACTGCTCCTCTGTTATTTCGGTACTAGCGGAACTGCTATTTTCCGAAACTACTGAAGACGATTGTGAAGTACTGCCAGTGATTTGAGTCGATGATGCAGTAACTGTCCCTCCGGTGGTTACCTCTGTTGTGGGGGAACTACTTGTTGCCGTTAAAGATGAGGTCGATAGACTAGGCGATGTTGTATTTGGCTGAACTTCAGTTGTCCCGGCTGTGACAGAAGCACTTGTTCCTGATGTTGATAAAGAAGTCTTTGTTTCACCACTACTGGTTTCAGTACCAGATGTGGAAACTGTGGTCTCTTCCGTACCTGCGGAGGTCGGGTATGGGGTACTTTGAGGTATTGTTTGTGAGGACTCTGTAGGCTTAGTCTCGATGTCAGTCACAGAAGAGGACTGAGACTGCTCCTTTGTTATTTCGGTACTAGCGGAACTGCTATTTTCCGAAACTACTGAAGACGATTGCAAAGTACTGCCAGTGATTTGAGTCGATGATGCAGTAACTGTCCCTCCGGTGGTTACTTCTGTTGTGGGGGAACTACTTGTTGCCGTGAAAGATGATGTCGATAGACTAGGCGATGTTGTATTTGGCTGAACTTCAGTTGTCCCGGCTGTCACCGAAGCACTTGTTCCTGATGTTGATAAAGAAGTCTTTGTTTCACCACTACTGGATTCAGTACCTGACGTGGAAACCGAGGTCTCTTCCGTACCTGCGGAGGTCGGGTATGGGGTACTTTGAGATATTGTTTGTGAGGACTGTGTAGACTTGGTCACGATGTCAGTCACAGAAGAGGACTGAGACTGCTCCTGTGTTATTTCGGTACTAGCGGAACTGCTATTTTCCGAAACTACTGAAGACGATTGTGAAGTACTGCCAGTGATTTGAGTCGATGATGCAGTAACTGTGCCTCCGGTAGTTACTTCTATTGTGGGGGAACTACTTGTTGCCGTGAAAGATGAGGTCGATAGACTAGGCGATGTTGTATTTGGCTGAACTTCAGTTGTAACGGCTGTGACAGAAGCACTTGATCCTGATGTTGATAAAGAAGTCTTTGTTTCACCACTACTGGTTTCAGTACCTGATGTGGAAACCGTGGTATCTTCCGTACCTGCGGAGGTCGGGTATGGGGTACTTTGAGGTATTGTTTGTGAGGACTCTGTAGACTTAGTCACGATGTCAGTCACAGAAGAGGACTGAGACTGCTCCTCTGTTATTTCGGTACTAGCGGAACTGCTATTTTCCGAAACTACTGAAGACGATTGTGAAGTACTGCCTGTGATTTGAGTCGATGATGCAGTAACTGTCCCTCCGGTGGTTACCTCTGTTGTGGGGGAACTACTTGTTGCCGTGAAAGATGAGGTCGATAGACTAGGCGATGTTGTATTTGGCTGAACTTCAGTTGTCCCGGCTGTCACCGAAGCACTTGTTCCTGATGTTGATAAAGAAGTCTTTGTTTCACCACTACTGGATTCAGTACCTGATGTGGAAACCGTGCTCTCTTCCGCACCTGCGGAGGTCGGGTATGGGGTACTTTGAGGTATTGTTTGTGAGGACTGTGTAGACTTGGTCACGATGTCAGTCACAGAAGAGGACTGAGACTGCTCCTGTGTTATTTCGGTACTAGCGGAAGTGCTATTTTCCGAAACTACTGAAGACGATTGTGAAGTACTGCCAGTGATTTGAGTCGATGATGCAGTAACTGTGCCTCCGGTAGTTACTTCTATTGTGGGGGAACTACTTGTTGCCGTGAAAGATGAGGTCGATAGACTAGGCGATGTTGTATTTGGCTGAACTTCAGTTGTAACGGCTGTGACAGAAGCACTTGATCCTGATGTTGATAAAGAAGTCTTTGTTTCACCACTACTGGTTTCAGTACCTGATGTGGAAACCGTGGTATCTTCCGTACCTGCGGAGGTCGGGTATGGGGTACTTTGAGGTATTGTTTGTGAGGACTCTGTAGACTTAGTCACGATGTCAGTCACAGAAGAGGACTGAGACTGCTCCTCTGTTATTTCGGTACTAGCGGAACTGCTATTTTCCGAAACTACTGAAGACGATTGTGAAGTACTGCCAGTGATTTGAGTCGATGATGCAGTAACTGTCCCTCCGGTGGTTACCTCTGTTGTGGGGGAACTACTTGTTGCCGTGAAAGATGAGGTCGATAGACTAGGCGATGTTGTATTTGGCTGAACTTCAGTTGTCCCGGCTGTGACAGAAGCACTTGTTCCTGATGTTGATAAAGAAGTCTTTGTTTCACCACTACTGGTTTCAGTACCAGATGTGGAAACCGTGGTCTCTTCCGTACCTGCGGAGGTCGGGTATGGGGTACTTTGAGGTATTGTTTGTGAGGACTCTGTAGACTTGGTCACGATGTCAGTCACAGAAGAGGACTGAGACTGTTCCTCTGTTATTTCGGTACTAGCGGAACTGCTATTTTCCGAAACTACTGAAGACGATTGCGAAGTACCGCCAGTGATTTGAGTCGATGATGCAGTAACTGTCCCTCCGGTGGTTACTTCTGTTGTGGGGGAACTACTTGTTGCCGTGAAAGATGAGGTCGACAGACTAGGCGATGTTGTATTTGGCTGAACTTCAGTTGTCCCGGCTGTGACAGAAGCACTTGATCCTGATGTTGATAAAGAAGTCTTTGTTTCACCACTGCTGGTTTCAGTACCTGATGTGGAAACCGTGGTCTCTTCCGTACCCGCGGAGCTCGGGTATGGGGTACTTTGAGGTATTGTTTCTGAGGACTCTGTAGACTTAGTCACGATGTCAGTCACAGAAGAGGACTGAGACTGCTCCTCTGTTATTTCGGTACTAGCGGAACTGCTATTTTCCGAAACTACTGAAGACGATTGCGAAGTACTGCCAGTGACTTGAGTCGATGTCCCTCCGGTGGTTACTTCTGTTGTGGGGGAACTACTTGTTGCCGTGAAAGATGAGGTCGACAGACTAGGCGATGTTGTATTTGGCTGAACTTCAGTTGTCCCGGCTGTGACAGAAGCACTTGATCCTGATGTTGATAAAGAAGTCTTTGTTTCACCACTACTGGTTTCAGAACCTGATGTGGAAACCGTGGTCTCTTCCGTACCTGCGGAGGTCGGGTATGGGGTACTTTGAGGTATTGTTTGTGAGGACTGTGTAGACTTGGTCACGATGTCAGTCACAGAAGAGGACTGAGACTGCTCCTTTGTTATTTCGGTACTAGCGGAACTGCTATTTTCCGAAACTACTGAAGACGATTGCGAAGTACTGCCAGTGATTTGAGTCGATGATGCAGTAACTGTCCCTCCGGTGGTTACTTCTGTTGTGGGGGAACTACTTGTTGCCGTGAAAGATGAGGTCGACAGACTAGGCGATGTTGTATTTGGCTGAACTTCAGTTGTCCCGGCTGTGACAGAAGCACTTGATCCTGATGTTGATAAAGAAGTCTTTGTTTCACCACTACTGGTTTCAGTACCTGATGTGGAAACCGTGGTCTCTTCCGAACCTGCGGAGGTCGGGTATGGGGTACTTTGAGGTATTGTTTGTGAAGACTCTGTAGACTTAGTCACGATGTCAGTCACAGAAGAGGACTGAGACTGCTCCTCTGTTATTTCGGTACTAGCGGAACTGCTATTTTCCGAAACTTCTGAAGACGATTGCGAAGTACTGCCAGTGATTTGAGTCGATGTCCCTCCGGTGGTTACTTCTGTTGTGGGGGAACTACTTGTTGCCGTGAAAGATGAGGTCGACAGACTAGGCGATGTTGTATTTGGCTGAACTCCAGTTGTCCCGGCTGTGACAGAAGCACTTGTTTCTGATGTTGATAAAGAAGTCTTTGTTTCACCACTACTGGTTTCAGTACCTGATGTGGAAATCGAGGTCTCTTCTGTTCCTGTGGAGGTCGGGTATGGGGTACTTTGAGGTATTGTTTGTGAGGACTCTGTAGGCTTAGTCACGATGTCAGTCACAGAAGAGGACTGAGACTGCTCCTCTGTTATTTGGGTACTAGCGGAACTGCTATTTTCCGAAACCACTGAAGACGATTGCGAAGTACTGCCAGTGATTTGAGTCGATGATGCAGTAACTGTCCCTCCGGTGGATACTTCTGTTGTGGGGGAACTACTTGTTGCCGTGAAAGATGAGGTCGACAGACTAGGCGATGTTGTATTTGGCTGAACTACAGTTGTCCCGGCTGTGACAGAAGCACTTGTTCCTGATGTTGATAAAGAGGTCTTTGTTTCACCACAACTGGTTTCAGTACCTGATGTGGAAACCGTGGTCTCTTCCGTACCTGCGGAGGTCGGGTATGGGGTACTTTGAGGTATTGTTTGTGAGGACTCTGTAGACTTAGTCACGATGTCAGTCGCAGAAGAGGACTGAGACTGCTCCCGTGTTATTTCGGTACTAGCGGAACTGCTATTTTCCGAAACTACTGAAGACGATTGCGAAGTAGTGCCAGTGATTTGAGTCGATGATGCAGTAACTGTCCCTCCGGTGGTTACTTCTGTTGTGGGGGAACTACTTGTTGCCGTGAAAGATGAGGTCGACAGACTAGGCGATGTTGTATTTGGCTGAACTTCAGTTGTCCCGGCTGTGACAGAAGCACTTGTTCCTGATGTTGATAAAGAAGTCTTTGTTTCACCACTACTGGTGTCAGTACCTGATGTGGAAACCGCGGTCTCTTCTGTACCTGCGGAGGTCGGGTATGGGGTACTTTGAGGTATTGTTTGTGAGGACTCTGTAGACTTAGTCACGATGTCAGTCGCAGAAGAGGACTGAGACTGCTCCTGTGTTATTTCGGAACTAGCGGAACTGCTATTTTCCGAAACTACTGAAGACGATTGCGAAGTACTGCCAGTGATTTGAGTCGATGATGCAGTAACTGTCCCTCCGGTGGTTACTTCTGTTGTGGGGGAACTACTTGTTGCCGTCATAGATGAGGTCGACAGACTAGGCGATGTTGTATTTGGCTGAACTTCAGTTGTCCCGGTTGTGACAGAAGCACTTGTTTCTGATGTTGATAAAGAAGTCTTTGTTTCACCACTACTGGTTTCAGTACCTGATGTGGAAACCGTGGTCTCTTCTGTACCTGCGGAGGTCGGGTATGGGGTACTTTGAGGTACTGTTTGTGAGGACTCTGTAGATTTAGTCGCGATGTCAGTCCCTGAAGAGGATTGAGACTGTTCCTCTGTTACTTCGGTAGTGGAACTGCTATTTTCTGAAACTACTGAAGATGATTGTGAAGTACTGCCAGTGATTTGAGTCGATGATGCAGTAACTGTCCCTCCGGTGGTCACTTCTGTTGTGGGGGAACTACTTGTTGCCGTGAAAGATGAGGTCGATAGACTAGGCGATGTTGTATTTGGCTGAACTTCAGTTGTCCCGGCTGATGACGATAAAGAAGGTTCCGCATCTGATGTGGACCTTATGTTTTCTTCTGTAGTTGCAGTGGGAAATTTACTAATTTCAGATATTGTTTGTGAGGACCCTGTGAATGTGGTTACAATGTCAGTAATAGTAGAGGATAGAGACTGTTCCTTTGTAGCTTCAGTGCTAGCAGCGCTGCTAGTTTCTGAAACAAGTGAGGTATATTTTATGGTACTACTAGTTATATCGGTGAATAACGTGGATATTGGTTGCCCAGTAGCTATGTCTGTTACGAGAGAAGTGATTAATGTCGTAGGAGTCGATCTAGTGCCGTTTGTGTTGGACTGCGAAGCCGAAGTTAATTCAGATTGTTCATTTGTAACTGTACTTGCAGAAGATATGACTGTTGGTGCACTGGTTTTAGTTTCCGTACTTGATGGAGAAGTGGTTCCTTCCGTGGCTTCTTGAGTTGTACTTGAATTTCTACTTTCATTTGTTGAAGCTGTGGAAGTAATACTACTTTTGTTATTATCTGTAACTGATGTTATAGTCGTCTGAATATCTGTTACTGTAGTAGTAATAGCACTGCTCTTTTGAGTGACAGTCGAAGAGGACTGCGTTACACTTGAAGTATATTCTGTGAAATTAATCGCTTTTGTAGAAATATCTTCATTGGTCTTTGATGTGGATTCCGTGTCACTTTTTGTTGTAGGAGGACATTCTGTCGTAGAACTACTTTCAGATGGTTCTACGCATTCCCATTGATTAGCGTCACTGCAAATTAATCCAGTTGGGCACTGCTGGACTCCTTGACTTGAAAATGCTAATGTTACCGGGCCATAATCAGCACATTGGTAAAAATGTGTTGAGTTTACACAATGAAAATATTTGCCGTAACAATTAAGAATTATTTCTGGCTCTTCTCCGCATCTGGGACAAGCCTGAAAATGAAGAGAATGTTTATTATTTCGGGTTTTATTCGCTATTGAAATTAGAAGCATTAGTTCAATAAAAAGCATAATTAAATCAAACCATGGTAATAAACAAAGAATTAAATAAATGGGACAAGCTGGTCCTGTTATGGGATATACAGGTTTAACTAAATTTTGAGAAAAAACGCTGGAACGCTTGGTTTAATGTTTTTCTCATCTTCTGCCAAGGTCTTTCGGTTTGATAAGTTTACCATTTGACAGGCAGTGCCATTAGGAAATATATTTTTAAATTATCTAAAATATCTTTGTTATTAGGAGAAATTTAAAATTTTAAATTTTAAATTTCCTGTTACCTACTATTCATTTACTTGATACCTGAGAACTCAAAATGAATAAGGTGTTTTTGGGATTTATTATATTGTTTTTGAAGATCTTGTTCATTTTCCCGCTTAAAATAAACAAGGTTTTTGAAAATAATATAATAAATCTCAATTAACGAGCTCTAAACTTTGTAGAAACAATTTAATATGTGCCATAAAGTTACTACTGTAGGGTTATGTAAAAATCAGCACTTGAATTTTCGATGGTCTCCCAGGGTTAATATAACACCAACCCCCAGTTACCCTGGTTTCTTTCCCGAGGGTTGAAAGTTCTACTCCTACCTCAGGGAAATCTTAGTTAAAAATGTACATATGCTTTTGTATTGTATTTTATGTTATGTATTGTATAGAACTTGAGTATTTTGTATATATACGTGTGCTGTGCACGTCTAAGAGATTATTGTTAATAAAATGTATATAGTTATGTCAGCAAATGCCTTAAAAGTAAAATAGTAAGGTGTTTTTGAAATTTAATTAACAGTGATATGTCAGTTTGCTATTTCAAATTATAATGCACTAATGCACACTAGGGAGATGCTCAGCTAAGCTATGCGTGAAGCAACCAATATTGTGGGCTTAGACTTAAGCAAGCTTATGTCTGTTCATTTAAACCGTCCATAATGTCCATATGAAAATTGCATTTTACTTTTAAGCCAGCTTAAAACACCACGAAGAATACGGGCCTCTGCTACCAGGCGCGGCCCGTGAGATTCTTTTACAGATGGGGCAAATTTTGTGGGCAGCTAGTGATCTCAACGTGACAAGTAAAATACACTTTTTTAGTTAAGGCTATACTGCGCGCAAATTTATAGGACCTTTAACACCATTTCGCTACTTTAAGATCCTTGAAAGGCTATTTGAAATACGTGCCAGGGCAAATTAAATTTTAGTAAAGGAATATTTCTATTTCTACGGTATAGAGCCGCTTTTTTTTTAAAGAAAATTTATGAGAAAATTATCACGAAAAGTGCTCATTTTTAGGCATTTTTGAAGGTTAATATCGTCGCTAATATTTTTTTTTTCAAAAATATAGCACTATACCGTACAGCTTTCATGTCTTTTCTTTACAATTCCAAAAATTGAGGCATTGCAATTTCATAACAGGTCCGTTATCCTGCAGCGCGCGAAGCATGTTTCATGTAGATTTTGGCGACATGTATTAGAAGTTGCCTATGGACAGCTATATTTATTCTGAGCCGACGTGAAACAAGAGATACCGAGACAGGATTAGGATACACTGAGAAAATTATTGATAGGTTGCACAAGAAGTTCTGCGGTAATTTTGGGCTCGAGTTAAATTTGATGTTTATTTTTATTGTCAGTGACAATGACAGAATATCTGCGTTAATTTTAAAAGGCGTAACCATTATTTTTGTTTTAACTCTAGATCTAAAATAGTATATTATGTTACTAGGAGCAGAAGGTGAACATTATTTGGTGAACCCAGAAGCTAGCACTACCGAGGCGCTAGCCGAGGCTGTACCAATTGGGCGAAACACATAAAGAGTCTTCTACTCCCACTGACAAATACTATTTTTCTTTAAGCGCCAAAATAAAAAAAAACACTAATATAACATTTGACTATGAACAAAAAAGCAGAATATTAAATCACATTGAACGTACTTTCGACAATAATAGAATTAAGTTCATTACAGCAACTCCTTCCAAGATGAAAATCATTTGGAAACCAAGCAAATCGCTGAAATATTAGATTAATTTATAAGATTTTAATGACGACTTATTAACAATAACAAGACAAAAACCTGTCAAAACATAACTGATCAACTATAAGATCTTAATTTAAACCAGTACTAAATATTCACCACGCCTCTGCCACTGGTCCAATCGAAAAAATACTATTTTTACCCTAATAACCAGTTACTAAGCAAATCAAGTAATAATTTTACCTTCAATTACGAGCATTATTCAATGTTTCTACCGAATATCAGTCTCGTAAAAGTAACCATGCTGCTCCGTCTAGTATTAAAAATAATCGCTGTAGTGAAAAATAACGGTTATCGAAAAATCGCTATATCTCCCAAGTCTACCTTATCTGTCTAAGAAATCTACGAAAGAAACCGGCGCGACGCGACGGACGGAATAAGAATTATATTAATTCCTGGAATTCGACTCCTTCTGCCGCCACATATTTCAGTGTGTAGGGCTGTTTAGTTTAGCAATATTTTGCATCACGTCGTGATCTCGCTAGACTGTTCAGCTCGCGATGGCTTCACTCGACGACAAATTCCTTTCTGCACAAAGTTCAGCCTTAAGAAAAGTTTTTTAATAATGTGCCTATTTTTGCCAAGACATTTACTGACCTACAAATAAACACTGCTGTAAGACATAGGTACATATAAAATACTAAAATTGCATTTTTGCTGTGACTTTTACTTTTAAACTACATGCAACAGTTTATTGCACTGTTAAAGCCATTGTTAACACAAGTATTTAAGTACTAGTACTACACTACTACACAAAGGACACAACACATATATCAAATAATATCCAAAAATATAATACACAGCAAAATTAGGAAGGCCTTAAACTAATAAATAAGTGCCGGCGCGACGTAATGAAATGTAAACAAAAGTTTATGCAAATACAGTGCGCTTCTTAGGTAATTAGCAATTAGTTTTTCTTTGTCAAACCCAAATGTTTTGGAATAGTATATTTCACGGATTCTTTATTCGAGAGTTTTCGCATGAACACTTTTTTGAAAGTAAAGATAATTATTTTTTGGTTTTAAAAAATAAATTATTAGGTGGGTCATTGACCAAATAATGACCTTATGGACCAGCACCGCCTGTCACTTTCAAAAACGGTAAAATGTATTTAATTCAATTTCACGTTGAAGCATAACACTTTTACAATGTTTTTCTTGTAATAGTTTTTTTTTCTACATTTGCCGATGATAACAAAAGCCGGCCATATTTATAAATTATTTTCTTAGAAATAAAGGTTTTAAAATAAACAGCGTCTTACGAGACAAACAAAAAGCGTTATCTGTTAGCTTCGTAATGATAATAAATTAATATGGATTTAATAACAATTACCCAGGATTTCAAATTCTTTACACAAACCCGAACGTTGCAGCGATTTATGCAACATTTGTTTTTTAGTATATATGCAGATTCAAAGTCATATCAAAAACCCTATTTTATAAAATCGTTTAAAAAATATAGCTGTTGTAATATTCATTGTATTGCACTTGATAAATTTAACTATTTATAAATGGACGTCATGAGCCGAAACCCCCCATATTTCCAATATGTGTAATGGATTGTAAAATTCGGTTTCAAAATAATTTATTATTTTCTAAACAACAAATAATAACGATTTAAGAGCACTTGACTGTAATTTTGTCTACGTCATTGTTAGACTTATTATGCCAAATTCGCCTATTCGCCGAAATAAATACTCAGGTTGCGATATGAGCAAAGTCAAATAATCGGTTGCCGAAATTCGGAATCTATTTAAATTGGTTTACACATTTCGTCAACTGAGCAATCCGTAGTGCGTACAGACTGGCACTGAAACAATTTGGTAAAACAATATATAGGTACGCCACTGATTTTTACTGTTTGTGAAACACCCTGTGAAAAGTTTTTTCGCAATTTCTATAATCTTTAATAAAGGTAATGGTAAGATTAAGTCAGGGTTTGCTGGTATTCACTGGTTAATTCAAACAGGAAGAAGAGTTTATTTTTTTTAAATTCCATATTGTAAAGTTTTGTTTGTTAATAGTTTCGTCTAGTTCTAAAGGTTATTATTATCTTTGTCACTATGCACTGTCGAGTCATAAATTTGAGACGGCTAAAGTTAAATGTCAAAGATAATATTTATTTGGTGCTTACTGGTAAGTAGTTTGTTGTCTAAAGGTTTTTTGTTGCAAAATTTTGTTATATTGAATAGGATTATAAGAGGTCTCTTCTGCAATATTTTCCATGGGCAGCTGGTGAAATTTCAAAGTTGTATATCTCTGTTCCTACTTACAGGACCCGTACCAAATTTAGGGGTTTTAATAGGGAGCCCACTGGGAATGTTTTGGTAAAGAAAAAAAAACATTTTGTAATTTGCGAAAGATAGTTAAATTTTTGGTGTGTCCCTCCTAAGAAAAAAATGAACACGTCTAGGTATTTTATTTATTATTTTTTCTAAACAAATTTTACATCATTTTGTCGACAGTTTTTAAATTTTGAGAAGAAAAAATGTGTTAGTAGAAAGTTATAGTCATCTGAATTTTTTAAGCCTAAAATATATTTAAAAAAAAATCCAAATGACTATAACTTTCTACAAACACATTTTTTTCTCTCAAAATTTAAAATCTGTCGACAAAATGATGTAAAATTTGTTTAGAAGAAATAATAAATAAAATACCTAGACGTGTTCATTTTTTTCCCAGGAGGGGCACACCAAAAATTCAACTTTTTTTCGCAAATTACAAAACGTTTTTTTTCTTTACCAAAACATTTCCAAACTATTAAAACTACTAAATTTGGTACGGGTCCTGTAAGTAGGATCAGAGATATACAGCTGAAATTTCACCAGCCGCCACTGATATTTTGGTTAAAATGGCTACTAACATGAATTTTGATTGACTAATTTTAAGACAAGTATTTTGCGAACCTTTTTCTAAAATTACTCGATAATAAAATTATTTAAACGTAATCGTCTAATTACTGACAGAATTGAGCGTTTTTAAATTAAATAACCCTCGAGCCTCCTCGCTGCCAGCGCATGTGATATAAATGCAGTCGAAGAAATATTTAATTTGCCTCTGCTAACACTATCATGCTTTACAATCATGGAAATATTTTAAGAAAACTCATGAAAAATTTTTGCTAACCGTAAAATACAAAAAACCCAGCGATTTGGGATGAAACACCTGTAGTGATGTTACAACACTAGCAACTTCTGTTCACCCAAACCTACTGGCGCTACTATCAGAGTAGAGAAATGGGGTTGTCTAATAATTCTACCGTGCTACTATGCTTGAACGTAGAAGTACCTTGATTGTCCCATTTTAGGATATTTTTCCCTGGTTAGACTTTATAACTCTCAAAGATCAGGAAGGTTTGAAAATTTGTGTCTCCGAATGTGCGCATAGAGATAAGTCGGGTTATCTTCGATAAATCCTCTTCTATTAATCCATCTTTCAGTACAAAATAGTCGCACCGGTAATAAGGGATGGAGTATTACATTCAGGGTTCCCGAAAATATCCTGAAATTATGAGAGAGAACGAACAAACCTTACCAAGGAGAAATGGGATGTTCCAGGAAGACGGCGCTTCTCATTATCTGGATGAAACGTTTCTTGGAAGATGAATTGGAGGAAGAGGATTTATCGAAGATCCCCAGACTTATCTGTATTCATTTTTTTTCTATGGGAACTTTCAGAGCCAAAAATTTGCAAACCTCACCAATCTTTGAAAGATTATAATACAGAATCATTCATAAATGTTGTCAAAGCTTTCCAGGAATTCTTCGTAACATTTGGCAACATCTTGAACAACTATTTTATTATAGACCGCCAACGGTTATAGACCGCCAACGGCATGCCACTGCCTCTTTTTGGTACTTAATAACTCGAAAACGAAAAGTCGGATCGAAAAACGGGTTCATACGTGCAACTTTAAAATCTCAAATACTTTCTTTTTGCATTTACCTATACTTAAAACGGCTGGAAAATGGCTTTATTTGGGAAAAACTGGAAATTTACATTTTTGATCTAAATTTTTCACGATCATTAATTTTTTCGGGGTCAAAATGGATCCATATCAAAATCCCATATACCTCGTCAGAAAGAGCTCGTCGAAATACGTGATATCCATATTTTTTAGCTTCTTAATTCTTTATGGGAAGGGAGCCAACTCGGCCATCGTACGAAGACAACCTTAATCGAGTCGGATTTCAAGCAAATCGTATATATTTGTATTTCTAACGATGGGTGTTTGTATGTATGTAGCGATATGGATAGGAAGGGCAGTCGATTCTCAATCGTTAGTTCAAGGGAGTGTGATATATTTTTTATTACAGGTTCTAGCAACACGAAATTTTCAGTGCATGACATTTCTGACATTAGAGAGGGAGCGATTGGGCGATCCAGTGGCGTATTTAGGCGGGGTTTTTGGTGTCCCCCCAAGCCTAAAGTTTATACAACCTTTGTATCCAAAAGAGGTAAAGGAAATAAAAGTTTTTGTCTTTTTGTTGTCAAATCTCCCCCGAGTGCATTCCTGGCTACGCCTCTGGGGCGGTCTACAACCTATAGTTACTGTATGGAGATGAACGCTGGATATTTTCAACGTTTAGTCAGTGACTACTTACATATATACTAATCAATATTAAATAATAATAAAAACAATTAGTGGCTTTTACTAAAAAGTGCGCCGTTTTACAGGGAATTTAATGTGCTTTAAAGTGGTCCCTACACCCACCTTGTCATTTAAAAATCTTGAGAAGAAAATGTAACCCCCCCCCCCCCCCGGAACCAAAAATTGACATGCCCGGGAATTATTCGAAATTTTTGTATAAAAAGGCATGGACTGTTTTCAGCGTGTCTGTCTGAATCGGGCTATGTGCAGCCGTTGACGATTCAAACTTTCAGGTCTACGTGGAAATGCAATGCGCATTTGAAAATTTGAGTTGTCAATGGCTCTTTATACTTAAATATTCTTTTCGTCATAAATTTGAAGGAAAACAAAAATTAATCTACAGCGCAGTTGGTTGTTTTCTTATACTTAACGAATTAAAAACTGAAATTGGGCCAGTTTTCAACATAAAAACACATAGTTAATAGACCCAATAAATTTTATGATATTGACGGTTTTGGTTGACAGTGCAAATTTATTTAAATAATCTGCATTATTGTTAATTTAAATCCATTGTTTTATTGAGCAGTCACATGATTTTACTAAGTGGCTGGTATTGTTCAGTCATTCGCCCATAGGAAAACTTTATCTTTCTGCGAATTTAATTTCAAAATTTGTTTAAATTTATTTGAAAGTAGAAAATATTTTAAAATATCATATCTACAACTGAAAAAAAAGTACAGAAAAAAATAAAGAAATAATTTTCATGTGCATCTTGGCATTACCATCCTACTATACCACAGAATGTTGAGCATTAAGGTGGCATTTTCCAATCGCGTCGATTTTCCAACTTAATTTCATTTTGGCATGGTTTTTCGGCTTTAAAATTTTTAACACTAACTTTATGAGTGTAGATTCATATCCTAAAAGTAATTTTCAGTCAATTATTTAAAGTTTCAATATGTAGGTATAATAATTTCATTCAGAAGATTAATTTTTAAGAGATGGTGTCATTGTTTTGTCACTAGGACCTCAATATTCTTATTAAATATTGTTTTCCTAAAATAAATCATAAATTACCTTGAAACTTTTATTAATACGTTAAAAAATACCCATAGAATATGAATCTATGACTAGTATTGTGAAAATATTCATACAAATGAAATATAAAGCAAAAAATTATTAAGTTAGCAGTAAGTGGGTGTGGTCGGCAAATGCAGCCTTAAATATTTTCACCACAATTTCTTGTAAAATAACAATACATACATGTTTGGGAAATTCATTCATGAAAAATAAAGCTGTCTAAATATCTTCTCCCTCGACGCATGGACTGATCCACATTTAACCTGAAATGCTCCACATCACAAAGCTTAAAAGGAAAGAAATCAACTGGCCTCCAAGAAGTCCAGACTTAACACCTCTTGATTTCTTTTTCTGGGGGGATACCTCAAGCAAATTCTAATTTATGAGTTAAGAATGACTCAGAGAACCACTGAAGAAATTGAGCTTGATTTGAAATTTTGCACAGAGGTTTCTTATATAACGTGGGCGTACGCTAAGGAAGGGTTTTTCAAAATTCAACCCCTAAGGGGTGAAAAAGGGGTTCAAATCTTGTATGGAGAAAAACTATTAGATGGTCCTATTAACTCGAAACTTCATAGAAGTACTCTAAAAAATAAATTTTTAAACACGTGTTTTACAGTATTTAATAAATCAACTCCTAAGGGGATGAAATGGGGGCTCAAAGTTTGTAATGGAGTAAAATTGTTATACCGCGGATGAAGTCGCTGGCGAAAGCTAGTTATATAATATAAAAGAAGAAACTGACTGACTGACTGACATATCAATGCACAGTCCAGGTCCATACCGCTGGGTCGGAACTTTGCACAGAGGTTTCTTATATATCGTGGGCATCTACTAAGGAACGGTTTTTCAAAATTCAACCTCTAAGGGGGTGAACCTGGGGTTCAAACTTTGCATGGATAAAATATATTAGATGGTCCTATTAACTTGAAACTCCATAAAAATACTCAAAAAATAAATATTTAAACAAGTGTTTTACAGTTTTTAATAAATCAACCCCTAAGGAGGTAAAATGGGGGTTAAAAGCTTATAATGGAGTGAAATTGTTATACGGTTCTATTACCTTGAAAGGACTCTAAAAAATAGACACATGTTTTATGACTTTTTAGAAATCGTCCCCTAAGGGGGTGAACTGGGAGTTCGAAGTTTGTAATTTAATTATAGATACCACGCGGGCGAAAGGCAGTTCATTATAATAACAGTTTTTGTTAATTCTAGAAAGTTCGTAATTATTGGAATTTAATTTTTAGTGCTTATTCAAAGAATTATCCCCAAAAATATTAGAATCTTGTTATAAAGAACTGTGATTGTGATTACTTTTTATGAAGTTATTAAAGAGCTCTTTTTTTCGTTATAATAAAGTGTTTGCTCAATTTAATTAATTTTTTTTCAATTAAAAAACATGTTTGATAAAATAGATTTGTTGTTTTAAAATTAAGGATGTTTAAAACTGAAGTTCTATTTTTGTTGGATTTCATGTTACTTCAAACCTAGTGCAAATTTTTAAAATAATTCTAGATTTCAATTTAAGATTCCCTTTTTGTGTGTGTAGGAACCAATAACAACCGCATTTTGATATATTTAATTTGAGCTATGGCAAAAAATATATTAAAAACAAAATGTATAACTCACCGCTACAGTGCATAAAAGGCCTATTAAATATGCAGCCAGAAGCATTAAACGCATTGTACTTATCGGCACATCTCATTTAATACTAGTGACAATTGTTTTTTTAAGAGTATTTAAGTAAATTTTTCTTTAATTTCCTCTATTGTGTTAATTAATGCCAAAATAAATATTTCGAGGTACTTTATATTGAAATTTAGGTGATAAGCACGAAGACCTTTGTTTTCGTCTACCATGCAGCATTAGGTATGTTATAATTCTTTGAAAAGAATGTAGCGCAAATTGGCAAAATATTTTTGAAATATGACGTTAATGTTAAGATCGATTCCTGAAAATAGAAATTACTTGTTTACTTTCAAGTGCCAAAAGTCGACTTCGAAATATTGACCAATTTTGGTTCTTTACTCATATACCCCCCCCCCCAAGCGAGGTCCCCCCAAACAGGTTGTAAAAAAAATGTATATGGGTGTGCGGTGTTTGCAGGGCTATGTCCTTGCCGTTGCTCTTGCAACGTCCTAGGGCATTCTAGGATAATTCGCGGTCTTAAAAACTTAAACGACTAGAGATGACAGTACCACTGCCACTCGTGCAACATGGCGGTAACAATAGAGATTTAGAGAATACCTCTTCTTCCCGCCAGCTCGACAACGCCGTGGCCTTCAAACGGCAACACCCCGAGATTGGCGCGTGGGATTCTCGCAATACCTACACCCCGACATATGCGGTAGCAACACGGCAAGCAGAGGGAGTTTTCTGCGTCGCGGCGCGTTTCAATACTCACTCTCACTGTGCTTTATACCGTTTATACGGACGGGCTATTCAGTTTTTAACGCGTGGCTACATTTTTGGAGAATCTTTTAAACTTTTGATCGTTGTTTTTCATATGTGTTTTTATTTTGCAGCACTTTTTTATATATCCCAAAATCTGCAACTCACGCCCGTGGCAGCTTTATTTAAACGTCGGCAGTCGAGTGCGTCAGATCGCCTTGGAGGTCATAGAAAGCAAACTATATTTATGAATGAAATCATTACGAGATATTCTTCTCTCTGTCTTGGGTTGTGTCTAAATTTTTTCTTAGATCTCGCATTATAGTGGCCAAGTCACTTATGGCACCCTGTTAAAGTCTGGTCTATTTTACGTTTAAAGGTTGGCTGAAAAGACAAGACCGGACTTGTACTTACGTCACCGTTCAACTTAAATAATAAACACTAATAAAATCTAGTCTCTGAAATCTATCAAGTCCAAAAGTAAAATGTTTAAAACACAATCAGGGCCGACAAGGGCTATTTGGGGGCCTGGGGCAACAAATACTCCTGGGGCCCCAACTTATGTGATATGGGGCCCCAAAGAAAGTTGGGGCCCGGGGCAGTTCTCCCGGGTTGCCACCCCCTCTCAGCGGCCCTGAACACAATATACAAAAAACCCCACAGAAACATTCAAAAAATACCAAAATCAAATGAAAATAAAACGACGCGACCTGTCGTGTCAGCTTTATACGACCCACTACTGATCTAGGGACTTTTCGAAGGAACCAGTATC
Organism: Philopedon plagiatum; assembly: GCA_963971165.1. Taxonomy (NCBI): domain Eukaryota; kingdom Metazoa; phylum Arthropoda; class Insecta; order Coleoptera; family Curculionidae; genus Philopedon; species Philopedon plagiatum. The sequence goes on from OZ020193.1 coordinate 98,568,774, forward strand.
AGCCTTTGATGTCATCTGTGATTGTCAAATGTCGAAACCCTGAGTTTTATCATAAATTGAACTTCACATTTTGTTGATATTTGCATTCTCAAACGATAGGTGGCAGCACCAATTTTACAATGTGGGTAGATTTTACTGAGATAATTAAGTGTTGTTGGTAATTTAAGCCGGCCCTACACATGCGGCATCCGCCGTATCCCGAATGTTTGCTATTTGGCGAACTAAGGGCGTGTACCGTTGTCAACTTCGGTTACGGTTTTGTGTCCCGTAAGTATCGGTAATCTGAAAAGTTGACAGATTGGAAACGCAATATCTGTCATTAATGTCACCGAAGAAACCGAGCGGTTAACCAGGTTTGACAACGGTACACAGCCTAAGTATTTGACAAACTATTCCCGACAGACGGCGCCTAACATGCGGTATTTGTAGACGACTACGACTACACCAATCTCCGCTTGGCAAATATTCGTTTTCTTTGATTCGTGCCAATTTACCGACAACCGATTGAAAATGTTTGGTATTCGGCGAGTGCCGAACGTTCGCCTCAAACTCTCCATCCGCACTAGTAAGCCGGCGCCACACATGCGGCTTTCGGCGAAATTCGGTGTGGCTTTTGGCGAAAGGCGAGCGCATTGATACACACATTTGTTTATTTGTCGAATGACGAGCGAATGTGGAGCAGTGGAACAGATCCTTTGATTCGTGCCAATTTACCGACACGAAACGGAAATGGCGAGCGACGAACGGCGGTCGTCAGGTACACACATGCGACTTTCGCCGAGTAACCGCTTGGCTTTTAAGCCGGCGCCAAACATGTGGCTTTCGTCAACATTCAATGGAAATAATAATGTTCTTCGAAACTTCTTCTCTGCTTTCCCTTGGAATCCTGTCTGTTTTTCCACTACCGATCCCTCCGAAAGTTGCTCACATATCACAGATATCACTCAAGGGGGTATTGAAAGTTTCATTCCACGTACCCGCAAGAAACCTAAAGCCCTGGTTCTTCAAGTTTTGCAATAAAGCTATATCAAAAAAATCCAAGCTTACAAAAGGTTTCTTCAAAATCCTACGCTCGAAAATCGTCAGATTTTCCTCGAGGCAAGAAATAAACACAATGTTTCTTAGAGCCCAAAAATGCTTTTAACAACCGCATAAAAGATAAAGTCCTTTCCTGTTCCAACGGCAGCAAATCTTTCTGATCACTTCCTAAAAATATTAGTCAAAACATCTGTAGAAGCACTTTTCCTTCCCGACCTATGACAACGAAATTATCTACACATCTAAAGGAAAAGCTGAACTATTTGCCAAACAATTCGCTGCCAGTTCCACCCTCGTTCCTCCTGCAAACTTCGCTCTTCCAACCGCTACGTTTGCACCCCACAAATTGTCCAACATAATACTTAAGGTCAAAGAAGTTCAAAAAATTCTTCTATCCCTAGACACCAAAACGTCCTCCGGTCTGGATGACATACTTGCAATTGTCCTAAAAAAAAGTGCGCTACAGAGTTCGCACCCCTCTTAACTCGTCTTTTCCAGATATCCTATGACAAGGAGACAAGGGTATCTTCCCAGACAGCTGGAAGACTGCTCGTGTCGGTCTGTCGCGAAGAAACGTTCCAAGTCCCTTCCATCCAATTATAGACTTATCTTTCTTCTCTCTGATGTGAGCAAAGTTATGGATGGAGAAAGTCATCAACTTACAAATTCTAAAATATTTAGAAAGATACAAAATTATCCGTGACAGACAGTTTGGATTTCATCACCAAAGATCCACAGCTGATGTCCTTACCTTCGTCGCACATAACTGGAAGAAGTCTGGGGAGCGGCATCACCTTCGACACAGCATCCTTGATTCTATCCAAAACAGATAATAAATTTATAATAAAAACTCACCGTTTCGACATTTGAGCATCACAGATGACTTCAACAGCTGATATTGGTTCCTTTGAAAAGTTCCTAGAGTGGGTAGTGGGCTGTATTAAGCTGACACGACAGGTCGCGTTGTTTTATTTTAGTTTGATTTTGGTGATTTGTTAGGGTTGCCACCTTTTAAGAGTCTCCCGGGAGGACATTTTTGACATAATTACATAGGCGCAACTAGGGGGGGGGCTAGGGGGCTTAGCCCCCCAAACTTGACATTAGCCCCCCTAGACCGATTGGTGTTCCATAAAAATAAAATCCAACTTTATATTAAGGGTCAGGGCTTAAGCCCCCCCAAAAGGCACTGTCTAGTTGGGCCTCTGCATAATTAACAAAACATAATAATAGAAATGTTAGTTTATTATCTAATAATAACTACAACTACACATAATCAGTCAGAATATAGAAAATATTTTAAATGATTTAAAACTCTGTTATTCCGTTATTACATTTTTTTTAAATAATATTTTTCATTTAATTTCGCTGTATTCAGTAATTTACGACCTGTTTTTATAATATCGTAAAATTCGTTACATTTAACAGGCTCATCAGAATAAATTACAAACTTACTTTTAATAAGTGCATTACTATATCTATTTCTATAATCTGCCCACTTTGCCCACCAATGTATTTTAATTGTTGAAAATAAGGAGTGATTTCTCGGGAGGACATTGGGGATGCTGGGGAGGACGGAGGACATTTTGGGTCAAGGGAGGACTGTCCTCCCGAGGGGAGGACGGGTGGCAAGTTTTGTGTTTGTGATGTTGGTGTTTCTGTGGGTGTTTTTTTGCATAGTGTGCGTTTTAAACGTTTTACTTTTGGACTTTATAGATTTCAGAGACTAGATTTTCTTGGTGTTTATTACTTATGTTGAAGTCAAATAGACCAGGGCTTCAACAGGACAACAGGGTGCCATAAATGACAAGTGGCTTGGCCCTTGGCCAACATATTATCCAGGGGCGGATTCAGAAATTTTGAAGTTTTATATCTCTGTTGCTACTTACGGGACCCATGCCAAATTCAGGGGTTTTAATAGTAAGCCTACTAGGAATGTTTTGGTAAATAAAAAAAATAATTTGTAATTTGCGGAAAAAGTTGAAATTTTGGTGGTCCGAAAGTCACCAAAGAGTTACCAATACTTACCAGTATGGTTGACAGAAGAATTCTTTTTGCAGGAACCAATATATATATTTTCTCTATGGAACCAATCCATCCCTGGTCACATATGGGACATAAAATCATAAAGATGGATACTTTCGGAACATACCTTAAATTATGGTTACAGTTGGCAGTTAATAAGAAGCGGCTAGAACTGCAAGCAAACCGACGTTGCCATTTTCGGTGTTCCTTGTCTTGCACCGGTAAACTTTAATTTCCTTTGCAGGTAGATCAGCCACATAGCCCAGTGGATAGAGCATCCGCTTGTTGTCCGAGATGTGTTGGTTCGAATCCCGGCTCGGCCGCATCTCTTTTTTATTTTTAACGGTGGATCGGAGGGCACCCTAAGGTCGGAACAGGGTTAGCACCTGGTTAGGGGCCCTGACCAGTCTCTTTCCTCGCAAGCGAAGAGGGATCGGTGCGAAAAAAATCCACTATTTTAAAATCTTCGAGCTACCGCACATATGGCAACGTCGGTTTGCAGTTCTAGCCGCTCATATAATTTGTCACCAGCTTGATTGACAACATGGCAATTGAAGTTTAGTCCATTGTTTAACTGTCAACTGTAAGCATAACCAAAGATGCCAAAATATGTCTAATCATCACGATAGACTAAAATCTGAGATTTTTTCATTTTATCTCTAATCTATTGTAATTTTAATGATAAACTTATGTTTCAAATATTCAGTAAAAATATCGATAGATTTGCGAATACATCGATATTTTTTGTACATCCCTACTACGTCAGAGGAAACGTTGGGAGTTTGGCGTTGAGTCAGTGGAGTAGTGGAGTGTCAAATGATTAAAAAATTGCTAATTCCGTAATCAGCTCTTGAAATTATTTCATCTGTAGAAGAGGGCTTGTATTAAAAGATGTTATCAGTTTGTAAACAAACATTCTCCCAGTCTTTTCAAAGGTCAGTATCGTTTTAGTACTATCAGGAAGTTGGCTCTCGAACAACAAAATGTGTTATCAAAAACTGCCTCTTGACCTTTTAAGTACCTAATTATAGAACATACAATCAATATTTATATTGATATTACTTATCTAAAAGGTATTTTTATATTTAATATATTTTTAATTTTGAAAGTGAGCTTTCAGAAGAATGCATCAGCTGGTGTAGCCTAGGTATACTGTGGAATTTTCCACTGCGCTCGAAAATCAATTGTTTGTGATAAGCTTCTCAAGGAATTTAGGCCTACGAATGATAAAAACAGTGAAGGATTGCTAATCTATTATTTTATTCTTAGCATCCATTAATTACATTTTTATCATGTTTAAACCTAAGATTGTTTGCTCCATTTTTTATTCTCAAATGACATTTCATATTTGTAAGTGTTAACCATACCGGAAAAGAATAATGTGCAGTTTCTAGGTAATAAATCACTTTCCCCATAAATTGTTTATACTGAGGGAAAAACTTGAATAGTTTGAGAAAACAAACTGTATATGAATACATTGTGCTTTTGAATGTGTACAACCTGCTTTGGTAATTATTGATATTACTGGAAACAGCGAATTTTTTCATGAAATTTTGCACAGACCCTAATTTTGGGTCGTAGAACACGAATCCGAAGTCAGTTTTTGGCGGTCTCGTAAAATTTTTTTTTAAACTTTTAGGTTAGCTTTTTCAAGGAATTTCTTTAAATTTGTTGGGTGAGCAAAAAGGTGGTCAGGTTTGCTCAGTTTTGATTGATATAGATACATATATATCTATATCAATCAAAACTGAGCAAACCTGACCACCTTTTTGCTCAGGTTGGGTGAGCAAAAAAAAAAATTTTTTTACGAGACCGCCAAAAACTGACTTCGGATTCGTGTTCTACGACCCAAAATTAGGGTCTGTGCAAAATTTCATGAAAAAATTCGCTGTTTCCAGTAATATCAATAATTACCCCTGCTTTTGTGTATGTTTTTATTTCCCAATATTTGAAATTGCAAAGAGTCTGTCATAGTGGACGGTCACTCATCTAACTTCCATCCTATCAAAGCTGGCATACCCCAAGGTTACGTCGTGGCACCAACCCTATTTCTTCTTTAAATGGACCTGCTCTCTTCAACTACCAGTCCCATCCACAGTTACGCTAACGATAGTACTCTTCACTCCAACATTCATTTTTCCAGACAGTTCTCGAACCAAGAGCTAAATAATAGATGCAGATCTATGCACATATCACTTTCCCAAGATCTTCAATTAATCTTAGACAGGGGTGCCAAGAACCCTGTTCAATTCAACACCTCCAAAACCCACTCTTGCTCCTTGTCACATAAAAAACTCTGGCAACACTTATCCTATCCACATGACTGGCGAAGCTCTACAGAACAATGAAACGTTCGATTTTGTTGGAATTTCTTTCGAACATCTCAGCTAGCCCAAATATATTACTTCAATAGCCACATCAGCAGCTAAATTAACATCCTGGGTTCTATCCAGAAGAGATCCATTCGACTTATCAATGACCCAGTCCTCACAAGAAAACTCCCTTCTCTCGCCCATCGCCGCGCTGTTGGGGATTTATCCCTTTTCTACTGATACTTCCACGGATTTTAGTTTGAAGAACTAGCTGCTGTAATTCCCCCCTTGACTGTTCCCAACAGAACAACAAGAGGCACATTATGTACGCATTCCTCGACTGTCCAGCTACAAAAGCCTAGAACATCCCACTTCTCTTGCTGAATCATATGTAGGGTCTCTAGATTATGGAACAAATTGCCTGTAGATGTTTTCCCTCCCAACCTCGAATATTTTATGTCCCGTGTCAATAGACTGCATTTCCCCTCTTTGCAGACGCCCACGGTATCTTAGTAGTTAAGCTTGAAGCCTATGTGGTCCATCTCAGATAAAAAAAAGAGTTAATACCTTAAATTGCTAAGGAGTTATTACTTGTTATCTTGGTAATCAATAACTTATCAGTTATAATTTACCAAGGTTATTGCGTTTTCTAGCATATTAAGAACATTGAGGAACATCATAAATTAGTTGTTAAGTTGCACCAGATTGGTAAGTTCTTCAGCCAGTAAATTCAAACAAAATATTTCGAAATCTTTTAAAAATAGGTCTAAATTTAAAGGAATACAAATTTTAAACATTGTTTAAACCTTTACAAACAGTGATAAACTATTACAAATGGGAGTGTTCGTCATAAATGGAATATACTATAGACATTGGTCAGCTCTAACTTTTTGGGCGACCCTGTATATTCGAAATTTATATTGGGATAACGAATTTGAGTTCCCATACGAGTTCCAATACGTTTTCTTCAGTAAACATGAATAGGAATATCACGAGTGAAACAAATCAAGAAATTAACATTTCGACTGCTGATATGCACCGACAGGGGGTTTATCCATATCTATTAAAGCATATAATAAATCTAATTTGACTTAATTTTAATAAATAAACTTGTTATTTTTTATGTTTAGTATTAGTTGTAAAAATGCACATTGTTTAAAAAAATTTTAAAAATAAAAAAAATTACTTATTTCTTAAATTTCACGTTTTCACTTACTGTCCACCCCAGCGGCCCAACCCAACCCACGCCACGGGTGGAAAGTAACCCATAAAACATGGAAGATACCCATAAGCAAGAAATCAGTTAGTGCAGTTTGGTGCAATACACAAGAACAAACCTTAGGACTGAGCATAAAATCAACAACGAAGGCCTGTCTGGATCCTTTATATACCCTTTTTGCTGGTCCTGGAGGATTCTGAAACATTCTAGGAGGATACAAGGCGCATTTTGCTTTTTCCCAAAACTTTTCCCTTTAATAGATACTTTTTGTGGAATAATATGCTTATTTAATTTTATACTATAGACATCCCAATATCTCTGAAACTATTAGGCTTGGGAATGTTATATAAACTTTGTCTGTAATTTTAACAAAATTAAAAATTAAAGTAAAAATAGGGTATTTGATTTGAGCAAATATGACTGATCTGTCAACTTTTTGAGCAATCCTCTTTGTTCCAATTAATTTTCAAATTATAGTTTTTTGAAAGCTAACTTGTCTACTGTTGTGTGATTTTACATAGTTAATAATATTTTCGATTTAATCAAATGCATCTCATTAACCAATAGTATTGCTGATAGAAAATTTAGATACCCACCTATAATGATGTTGCTGCCAAGGTGGTAAAAAGTGTATTTGTTAACAAAGGTCTTATTTATTTTTAACACCGTGCCAGCCTCAGTTTATTTTTTATATGTATATATAGAGGAATAAATATCATTGCTTTCTTGCACAAAGCTGAGGAAAGAGTGGAGCTGAGAAATATTGCAAACATGTGCTTCTCTAAAGAGTAATTCAGAATAACATCTTTTTTACTTGAAGAAAATAACCTCCAGCATAAATTTTTGCATATCATATTATTTAGTGTACCTATTTATATTTGTGGGAAATGCAGCATCTCAAATGAGAACTCCGTGTTTAATAATAGAAACAGCAAGTGCAATATACATACAGTGTCCCAAGGATGTCTGTAACCATAATAACGTTTCTAATAATAAATAAAGTAGAGCCGCAGCACAGTTTCAAAAACGGGCTTTTCAGCCCGTTTACGCGTCTTCTATACTGTGGCCGCAGTAAGCTTGTGATGTGTGACGTTTAATGGTTGGTACCACTTCAAGGGTATGTTTTGAAAGTAACCATCTGTGTCCCGTATGTGACTGGTGATAGATTGGTTCCTGAATACTGGTAAGTATTGGATATTGTTTGGTGATTTCGGAACATACCCTAAGTTTTTGTCAATCATGGTTTCTAAATACCTTATTTTGACCTTTTTGTTAATAACAGTTAAACAGTGGCAGTTTCGTTTTTTGTTTTGAATGCTATCAAATGAATAAATAATTTTCAAGTCATTAAGAATGGAAAATTTTTATCTTCCCCATCTTAACAAATGGGAAACTTTTTTATTTTTGACTTTATGGAAAAAAGGTATTCTTCATAAAAAGTTCTGCATCGTGAGAAAATAGCGTTGCCATTCAAAAATTTAAGCTAAGACATACAGGGTGGTTCAAAAATATAAAAGTTCTAATCCACGTGAAGCTAAAAAGACACAGAATCGGCATTTAAAGGTAAACTGCAACTGTAAATGTACTAGAGTAAACTTTTTTATTATATGTAAGTGAACTAGGTTTGGAACAAACAGGAGGTCCCAAAAGTAAAATTCATTTTTAATTATTGACTTTACAAAAAGGCAGTTGCAGCTGGTAAAATTTCAAAGTTGTATATCTCTGTTCCTACTCACAGGACACGTACCAAATTTAGGGGTTTTAATAGTGAGTCCACTGGGAATGTTTTGGTGAAGAAAAAAAAACATTTTGTAATTTGCGAAAAAAAAGTTGTATCCAGCATTTCTAAGTGAATTATTCTATTGCAGGTGTTATTAAAAAAATATGGGCCTATAATGCCATGGATAGATATCGCGCACCACACGTTCTCTTCGGGGTTTACTCGAGACCAGTACCTGAACTGTTGGGATGCTACAGTTCCATTAGTACAAAATGTACATTCATGAAAAAATAGTAAATTTATAAAAATATATATTTCCACTTAAAATTTGGTCTCCCACCCATAAACAAAAATCTAGTCTTCGCTTCATTTCCCTCTTCCAATGTTTAGTTAAAGTGGGGTTCGAACAGAAATAATTTATTTTCTTTTAAGATCATCTGAATATGAGTTTTTTTTACAACTTTTAGAAGATGGTTAGCATGATTTTTAAGGGACATCATATAGGAGTTTCTCTAACAGACTGAAGAAATAAAACTGGCAGCATCGTTTTGGTCATATTTCTTCTTCTTAAGATTCAAAACTGAACCAGTTCTTTGGAACTTTTTATTGTGTTGTATATTGCCATACCATTTATTGAGATTCCTACAAATTTCTCGCTAAATTGTTCTATGATGTAGTTGTATGATACTTGGCATCCCCATAACATTGGACTATAAAAATCCTTTGTTCAGTAGATAGCATTTTGATGAGAAGTATTTTAAATTAAATAATCGCTTCATTTAATAAATTCATTGACAAACATGTCCATAAGGGTCATTATTGTTTAAATATAGAAACTAGTACTCTGGTTGTACGTGTGGGAGAAAATATTTGGAACTTTAAAGAAATAATGTGATAATGAAATCTTGTACTTCGACTTAGGGTTTAATTTAAAACATATTTCATATTTGCTCTTTTGGTAGAAAATGATAAGCGGTTTACTCTTACGCAAAATATCGTTTTTGTATTCTCTATGCTCCCTGTATAAAAAATTTAATTTTTCATAAGGTGAATCTTATTTATTTTACAAGCAAAAACTTTTAATATGAGTGACATTTTTACATATCTTGCAAAATTTGATCCATTTGTCCTCTTATAAACCCTATCCGCGGACATATTGTACTGTATATTTTAGCCTGGGGTATTGACGTTTGCAAAAAATATTAACCTACAGTAATTTTATTATTTTAGTATTAACTTTAACAGTCTGCAAATATGCACATAACTGCAAGCTTTACTACAGCTATTCTCAAAGTAGATGGGGGTAATTGACCAGATTAGGAGTCAGGAATCCCTGATTGTTTTAAAATGTAAACGGCGGTATTTCATCATTGTTTCTTAATCTATGGACGTATTTCATCATACTTGATCTTGGTAGAAGCCTTCGCCTTGCCTCTCGCCACCTGCCCCAAGATTTTCCGGGAAATACTTTAATTTTGAGGATACTCTAAGATTTTGCGGGTAATAAAGCGGATGTTACGTATTTTAAAATCAGCTGTTGGTGTCATTTCAATTCCCATTTATTGCTACAAATACTTCATTTCATCCGATTTAAATCAATTTAAATCTCTTTCGGAACATGACTGAGTTGAAATACTGTATCCGATCTTAAGTTCTATCACGACCGTTCATGTCGTAATTTTCAAGTGGATGAAGCTACATGAAACTTCGTTACACTTGTTCACATTTTTTGCATTAAAAAAATATTGAAAATACTTATCTGTGCAATATTATTTTTTATATGAACAGTTTGAAATTGACTTGTTCTTTTTAGAACAAATGTCAGATGGTTGGGCTCGGTGTTACCTGACCTGAAAGTCGAAGATTTTGTAGTAAAAAATGAACCTCTTTATGAGTATCTTAAAGGTTCACCAGAAAGAGCTGATTTGGAGAAGTCCCTCAACGAAACCGCAAATAAAACTGAAGAAATTCCGATAGTGATTGGAGATAAAGAACTTAAAACAGACGATGTTCGATATCAGGTAAAAATAAGACAGTTTTCTGGAAAATTTGTTTAATTATTTACATGTGTTGATATCTAAAAATTTACTTTGTTTTTACTTCTAAGTTATGTTCTCTGTTATTTTTTTTTGTATTAAAAGGGGTTTCTAAAGTTTTATTTGTCTGAAAATCAACTGCATTCCTTTTCAGGTATTATAATGAATATTAATAAAAATGAAACTGCATCAAGGTTTTTTTTTGTATTAAAAGGACTTGAAAGTTTTATTGTTATGAATAAATATGTTTTTAAGTATCCTGATTTTAGCTTAATTTTTTAATTTTAATCGTGGTTTTTTTTAAATTAAAAATCACTTGATTCAAATCATGATTTTAACCGCTAATTTTAATCAACTGATTTTAATCTTCTCAACCCTGCATTGAGGAAATCAAATTTTAAATTACAGTCAGGAAGATTCCACCAAACTTCATTGATTTTGTCCATCAACGATTGTTTATTTGAAAACAATTGTATGCGAATACGACGTTCTACTTCCCACAGGTTTTCGATAAGGTTTAGGTCTGGTCATTGTGTTTTTGTATTTTGTCTTTGTTCCTGTAAATGGTGTTCAAAATTTACCATATTGTTATATTACCAACATTGAGAGGAAAGTAATTACAATTAAATGACAGATACAGGTTTACAAAAAATTAGTGGAATTTAAAGAAATAGGTAACCATTTTGTTGCTGTAATTTTTTCCAATAGTGTATGTAGGTCACTAGGAGAGTTTTGAGATAGTTATACTTATAAATCTCACAGTAGGTGGATAGTATTATTATTATCAGTTAACCTTGCACTTTTTGCTTGCTTGCTGAAAATATAAAAATGTCTTTATTTTTTTGTCCTCAGTAGGTTTTTATTAATTTTAGTATGTGTTAAGATGGCCGATTTAATGCATTGTGATTATTTCGTATAATTGTAAGCGAAGTGTAAGTGCGAGAACCAGAACTATATTTTTTCTTTAATTCCATTTTCTTACTGTAAACAAAAGTTGTCAAGTTTTATGTCATCTACATAGTTTCAGAATAAAGTACAGTATAAGAAACATTAATTTTAACTTTATAGTCGCAGGTAAAAATATTAGGACGTAACTGAAATTTAGATTAATGCCTTTTGGACTTAAATAATAAAAAATGGGAACCCTTCGGGGTCCCCTTACAGGCGGGGTCCTAGGCTAAATCCGCCACTGAAACTGAAAACTAATAATGGATTAAGGTTGAACGAATATAAGCCTTATAAATAAGTTATTCTCTAGATATAAAAAAACCAACCATGTCTTTTAGGTTATGCCCCACAACCATAAAAAGAAAATAGCAAAGTTTTATTATGCTGATGCTAAATTAATTAATCAGGCGATTGACGTTGCTAGTGCATCGCAGAAAAAATGGGACAAAACTCCAATTTCCGAAAGGTATTATAATTTGAACACTGTCTATTTAGGCTTTTTTTATCATGAGGTTTCTGTCTAAATAAGTAATTGTTTAAATTAGGTATTTAGGGATTTTCCCACAACCCATTAAAAAAGTGTATGTTTGTTTGTTTATTTTTTCCCAACCAACTTACATAGTTCATTATCATTACAGGGAATAAATTTAAAATACTTTAAACTAAATAAATAATTTATAATTAACAATACAATATTACAAACATTATAAATTTGTAAAAAAGTATTTAAAAAAAACAGTTTAATTATATTTATAAAATAAATGTTTAATTAATACTATATATTGTATATAAACAATGATTATTTTAATTATTTTTATTTGTCCAGGAAAAAACTTTTCCTATCTTTAATTTTTTGCGGTAAATCATTGTAATTTTTAATTCCTTGATATAAAACAGACTTTTTACCAAAATTACTCTTTATCATTGACATTTGTATAATAAGTTGGCTATGGAATGGAGGATTCTGGCAAATTGCTTGTGATTGGTTGACAGGCAGGATAAATATCAACCAAGTTTGTTATTATTTATCAAGATAATTAGTCATTAAAAAGAAAATCTTTTTAAAGTATTTCGGAAAGTATCATGGTCTTAATTTGTGGGAAAAATATTGTACAAAACTCGCAGGACAGTAAACTCAATACGCTCGTGTGATTTCCGATTGATTTTAGTATTCACACTCGCGTGGGCGTGGTAGGTGCCACTTTTTATACTCCCTTTATAATATATTATAATTATTGTCCGTAAGAGTCTTACGCAACTGACTGTAAGTATTTTTTTGTAGACTGAAAATATGGGAAAAGGCAGCTTCCTTAATGAGTGGAAAGTACCGATCTAAGTTAAATGCTGCTACAATGTTAGGGCAAGCCAAAACTGCCATTCAGGCTGAAATTGATGCGGCAGCCGAGTTGATTGATTTCTTTAGGTTAGTAGTTGGTAGATAGATCATTTTAATATACCAAAATTTTACATTTTCATGAAGCTGTAAACAAAGTTATAAAATTGTAACAATATTTTTATCTCTGGGAAAATGTTTTATATATTTCTTGAATTTTTTTGGCATTTAAACTTTACTATTGCAGGTTAAATGCGTATTTTCTTAAGGAAGCTATAAAATATCAACCCATATCTGAAAATCCCAAAGTAACCAAAAATTCTATGAGGTATAGAGGAATTGATGGTTTTGTTGCTGCAGTTTCACCCTTTAATTTTACTGCTATTGGGGGAAACCTAGCCTACACACCGGCTTTAATGGTAAGTTTATTGTCTTCCTTCAGAAATGTAATGATTGGACTTTATTCATAAATCCCTTGCTATTTGTCATGTTTAAAAAAAAATTAGTTAATTGCCCTTCGAAATATCCTACAGAGTAGTATTTTTATAGGAATTACAATCCTTTTGACCTCCCGAAATTTTGGTGTCAGACAACTCTGTCTATCCTTTTATAAAAAGACAACATTTATGTTTTATCCTTTGACTTCTTGAGATATACGCGTGATACAAACATAGTTAAATGGCTTCAGCAAACAATATAACGTGATATTTAGTAAAGACGGGAACTTTTGCCATCTTATTCAAAATAATAGTAGTATATTTGTTATTTGCCCGAGTAAATCAATCTTGGGATTATTCTACATTGTCTACCACTTCAAATCAAACCTTGTTGTATACATTGAACTGTAACTACGTAATATGAACGTATTTAAAATTAAATAAAATAAAACAATATTGTATAATTCAATATTTATGTTTTAGGGTAACGCTGTCTTGTGGAAGCCTAGTGACACAGCTATTCTTTCAAACTGGGTTACCTTTAAAGCATGCCTGGAAGCTGGAGTTCCTCCGGGCGTAGTAAATTTTGTTCCCGCTGATGGTCCTGTATTTGGAGATAGTATTACTGCCTCACCTGACCTGGCTGGAATAAATTTTACGGGAAGTGTGCCGTAAGTCTTAACATGCTATACTGATCTAATGGAATGACCACTGTTTGTAAGTGGCTATACAATACAGAATAAGGTTACACCAAATTTAAAATGTAATTGATACATATAAGACTATTTCCTATTAAGTATTATTGTTAAAAACACAATGATGGCTATTTCGTTAAAATGCGATGAGTATTTACGGAGAAACAAGTGTTTAAGATATTGTATACTGCTTACGTCACTACAGGCGCGGCCCGTGAGTTTTTTTACAGGTGGATCAAAATTTTGTGGGCAACTAGTGATATCAACGCAACAAGCAAAATACACTTTTTTAATTACGGAAGGTTTTTTAATAATGTGCCAGGAAATTATTTACCTACAAATAAACACCGCAAAATCATAAAACTGGTACTGCAGTATATCGAACATTACTACTCTAGATGTTTATGGCTTTTTCTATGTGTTTTAATACTCTAGATTAGTAGATTGCTAGCGGGTACGTTTAGCATCTCCTCAATAGAGGTCGCGCCTTGTACTAAAAGCCCAGAATAAATGGTGTATTTATGGTCTGAGCTAAAAGTATGATTATTCGTAAAATAAAATTAGGAGCGCCGCCGAAACTCCGTTTTCTTTAATAAATACAATACTGGCCCCTAGACATAGTAATACGATCTTTGTCTACGCACGTGCAGGCTGCAAGTTCTGTAGTTGATATGAGATTGCCAACAATTTTAAAAATATTTTATTGAGGAACAACTTGTTGCCAATACACCTTTTAGAGCCGATCTAATTTTTTAAATGAAAATTAAAAAAAAGTTTTTGCCCCAACACAGATTCGAACCCTCGACCTTCTTATCATCTTGCTGAGATTATACCGCTGGACTACGCTGGTAATGTAAGAAAATTGGTCCGATGCCGTTAAGTTTGATACCTAGCGCTGGCCTGACAAATCGTATTTATAATTTTTTATGTTTAACCGCTAATTAATATTATTAATACAATGCAAATACAATGCGCCTATTAGGTACCTAATTAGTTTTTCTTTTTCCGAACCAAATGTTTTGAAAGAGTATATTTTACGGGGCGGTTTGAGTGTATTTCCATAGTGGGAGTGGCCTGATATTATTGGTGGGCCGTCGACCAATTAATTGTGTCTCTTTTTAACTTCCTAAAGCGCGTATGTCTGTTTCTCTCTTACTTTTAATGAATTTATATCGTCCATCTAAACCTATAAGATCAATTTAAAATATGACCCAGCCCGGAGCAAGCTTGGATATCCTTTGATGATGGCTTGGCTTGATTCTTTCTTGGGGAGTTTTCGCATGGAACTTTGAAACAAAAGATTCTTTTTTGGTTTTAAAAAATTAAAAAATAAATTATTAGGTAGATCACTGAAAATTTTGGATGGCTCATTGACCAAATGACCTTATGGACGGGCCGCGCCTGCGTCACTAACGCCGATCGTTTCTGTAGTGTAATAGTGTGCTGTCCTACTACTAGTGACGTCATCAAGGAAAAATAGGGGCGTGTCCTACTTTGAACAACTGTAAAAATTAATTGTGAAGTCCTTAGGAGTGTAAGACAAAAATTCCAATGGCGTTCTTTGAGTTGAACGGTGCTCTTTCCCATATATATGTTTAAAGGGTTTTTAAACCCATGTACAGGCTGATATCGTCAACTTCCAAATACGGCTTTAAATTAACTCTGACAGATTAGGTCCGTTGCATACTTTTTTTTATTGACCTCTAAGAAGTTATGGCCAAAATGAAGTGCAAAAATATTTTTTGGGAAGCGCGAAATGCCCTAAAAATTGAGTTAAACTTTGGCGAGTTTCGTCCGCGAGCAATAGGCGAGTGATATCATCATTTCGCTGTATTTTGATTTATTATACTTTTGCAGTGTTGCCGAATCGTTTGTCGCTCGAGCTGACATTCAACCAAAGATACAAACTCAATCTAATATAAAAACCTCTCTGCCTCAGCATAAATTTGCTTATTACAAAAAAGTATTCCTAGGAAATATAGATAATTTATAGGGAACAATGTGCGTATAGCTTTCTTGTACTAACCGTTTTAACTTCACATTCCGTATTTCAGCGCTAAAATATTCTGCATTTGAAAGTAAATATTCGGAGGTAATACCCCAGATAAAACCAGACTGGTTTTATCTGGGGTAATACCACAAGTGCATCAAAATTACCGATAATTCTGCTTGAAAGTGTGTTCTATTTTCATTTTTGATTAAATCCGAAAGAGCCCGACTCCGAAGGAGGAGGGCTTTTTCGAGATTTAAAGATTTAAAGTTTTAACGTATAATGATTTCATTCAGAAGATTAATATGTTGAAAGATCTATGGTGACATTTTTTTTGGGAAATTATTCGGATTAATGCAAACAGCGAATTTTTTCATGAAATTTTGCACGGACCCTAATTTTGGGTCGTAGAACACGAATCCGAAGTCAGTTTTTGGCGGTCTCGAATGGTTTTTCCAAAAAAAAATTTTTTTAACTTTTAGGTTACCTTTTTTTATAGATTCCTTTAAGTTTTGACACTTTCACTTAAACATATCTGTAAACTTATAATTTTTTTTTTTTCGTCACACAAAACACCATATCTAGACAAAAATAGCTAAGAAAATTGCTTTTTCCTGTTGAAAATTCCATTTTATCTCGCTACCGCCGCCATTATTTTCCCAGCTGTGAACTGTCCGGCGTTGCCAGGTTTACTTATTTTTCATGAAAAAGTTGTAAATTAGGAATAATAAAAAAGCTAACCATAACAAACTAAAGTTACTATTCTGTCCAACTTAGTCAACAACATTTTTTAATTTTAACCTACATCAGACCTAACCAAAATCCTATTGATCAGTAATCCAACACCTGCATGCTGATGCATGCAACCATATCTGAACAAAAAGGTATATACCCAACCCAAGCAAACCTGAGCAAAAAGGTGGTCAGGTTTGCTCAGTTTTGATTGATATAGATACATATATATCTATATCAATGAAAACTGAGCAAACCTGACCACCTTTTTGCTCAGGTTGGGTGAGCAAAAAGGTGGTCAGGTTTGCTCAGTTTTCATTGATATAGATATATATGTATCTATATCAATCAAAACTGAGCAAAACTGACCACCTTTTTGCTCAGGTTTGCTTGGGTTAAAATTTTTAAAATTTGTGGGTAAAACGATTTGTAAATTTGGTCTTTCCATCAGAAATTTCGAATGTGTACCTCGGGCAGCGTGTTTATTTTCTTTCAGTTTTTTGATATTTTCTCTGTTTTTTTAATGTGTTTTTACATAAATTTGCCTAAATATGGTTCAGAAAAATAGTGTGTAATGACTTGTATAGATGTGTTTAAGTAAAAGTGCCGAAATTTAGAATTTCATTGAAAAAGCTAAATTTTTTTTTTGGAAAAACCATTCGAGACCGCCAAAAACTGACTTCGGATTCGTATTCTACGACCCAAAATTAGGGTCTGTACAAAATTTCATGAAAAAATTCGCTGTTTGCGTTAATCGGAATAATTACCTTTTTCTGTCACTAGGACCTCAATATTCTTTGTAAATATTGTTTTCCTAAAATAAATCAGAAAATATCTTGAAACTTTTATTAATGCGCAAAAAAATACCTATAGAATATGGATATACGATTAATATTGTCACAATATTCATACAAAACAAAAAGTAAACCAAAAAACTGTACGAAAATGAAACTAAGTTGGCCAATGTGGACGCCACGTGGAGAACGTCGCCTTAAAATCAACCGATTTTTGAATGTTGAAATGTTGAGCTATAAAGTTATATGTGAATTTTAAATTTTCGCTGTGGTAATATGCTAAAACTACAGGTTAAAAAATATTAAACTGCTACAAATTCTATTTGCAAATCAATCTAAGAAAATTTTCAAGTTAACTTTAAGCCACTAATATGCAGTACTTGCCAGTAGTGTTGTAAATATCCGTATTTTTATATCCGGATAATACGGAATCGGAATCAACTAATATCCGTATCCATTATCCGAATACGTATCCATTTCTTGAGCCGCGTGAAAGCGGTTCCGAAACATGTATATACGGAATTATTTCGGGTACGGGTAGATAGGTGGATGCGGTATCATATGATTCGAAGACGAAGGTTATTGATAGAAAGTAGAAAGGCTCCGTCGTTCGTTCTCGTTTGAATTCGGTTCGGGTGAGGCGGGCCAAGTTTAACCAATGGGTCTCATCCCATATGATACCCGTTACCCCGATAAGTATGCTATCTTTTTTTAGGAAATGTCATTAGAAAGAGAAAGCATAAGATCAAATATGCCAAATCGTAGACCGTGTTGTTCGCATACACTCGATCCCGATTCCGTTTTCTCTTTGCACTTTGCATTAGCAACCACCCGATGCCTATTTATTTTGATTCCGAATCCGTATTCAAGTTTTCGGCCGGTTACGGATAATACGGATTCTTTTAATTCGTATCCAACGGATTTTTGGATACGTAAATAGTGAACGCTACTAATAATTTTCAGTTTACGGGAGCTATGATCCGATTAACACGATCATCAGCTTATTTGTTGTCATTCGCTATTTGCTGTCTGTAAAAAAGAATCATCCGATATCAGCTGATAATCGGGTTACGCCAAACACAGTTTCCGTAAACGCGTATCATTACCTCCTCAACCCAGTCGTATTCGTTTGACAAAAATTGGATCGATCCGGATCACTATGACACTTCAGAGTGGGCGCGTCCTTTTTTGCACTAGAAATTCACCTGGTGAAACCGTGATGCAACCAGACTTTCAACAAACCGTTCTTTTATTGTGGTGGATGAATGATGCCCCATAAAACGCGTTCTTAAATAACTGGTGAATTTCCGGTTGATTACACCTGATGCAACCAGCCTTTTACCATAAACAATGTGGTTTTTCTGGTGTACGCGTTTGATGGAAAACAACCTTAAAAATTGATCGAATAAAATGGATCTGTCAGAGTCTCTTGATATAAATTTTGTTTATAACAATGATATTTACAGTAAAAATTAGTCCAGCTGAAATAAAAGTCTCGGCTCGGACTATGGAGTATAAGAAAAGTACAGGTTATGTTTACAACCAAAAATCAAAACATCCAACAACTCGTTCTTAAATTACCCCTACGATGAGTACACCGTAAGTACACCAAACAGTGACGCCATAGACATTTTTTTCTATCATAAATCCATCAGACGAAGTCTGGTGAAATCCACCAAAAAATCCTGGTGTAAAAAGAACCGCCCTGTTATTTTATATCTTGTTGGCTACCATTTATGACCGAATTGACCCGAGTCGTATTCGATTGACAAAAATTGGGTCGATCGGGATCACTTTACGACTCTCCAATGCAATCAATCAAAATCTCCTGCCATTTTTAATTCAATTACGTATTTCGTGTTTCTCTTAAAGTTCGTAAACTGATCCGAATCGGTCCAATTTGTCAATCGAACACGCCTCTGTATTGACTGAAAGTTTGTAAACTGATTCGGATAGATCCAATTTTTATCGATTGAGTACGCCTCTTGCCTCTTGTCTAAGAAGTCCGTTTATTTTTAAATAAACGTCACTTGTCAGTTGTTTGCTTATGGCTTCCGTTCGGTTAGCGGTTAAACACTAAAAACACTTAGAAATTGAAAATCGTAATGGAGGTAAGTACTCAGATATATTGAAAATATTAAAATGATAAAGTAAAACGATGTTTGTAGGCATTAACGGCCAGATTCTCTAACGCTAGTCCGGTCTAATCTGACAACCAAAAGTTTTAAACTTGCAGACAACTGAGTTTTATACCATAAGTTTGTTTCTAAGTTGTCGGAAATTTTATAAAGAAAATGGCAATTTTAGTACGTTCTTTGGACAATAATAGATCTAAATTCATTCTAGCAACCCGTTCCAAGATAAAAAAAACATTTGGAAACTAATCAAATCGCTGAAATATCAGGGGAATTCATTTGTTTTAATGACGACTTATTGACAATGACAGGACAAAAACTTTTCGAAACATAACTGATTATTGATTAACTAGATCTTAATTTAAACCAGTACTAAATCTTAAAGCACAGCACATAAAATAACCAGCAGTATTACTCCCTCATTATTAACCAACTGCGCATATTTTCGCGCAAGACAGTGTTTGGTGCCTTCAAATGCCGCCAGTAAGTAACAGGGTCGGTTTAGATTTTAGTTGGTGTAGCGTCTTTGTCTGTATACGGCGGTGTTGCTCGAGTTTTAATTTATTTGGCAAATAAACGTGTTTTTTTCTTTTATCTATTGTTTGGACCGTTACATATTTTTGTTATTCATAATGGATAAACCAAAACAGGGTTGTGTATGTGCTGTGAAAAATTGTTCAAATAAGAGCTACTCTTCTTGCAACTAGAGTTTCTTTAGATTTCCTGCTGATTCAAGAAGGTAAGTACGGTATAATACAAATGTTTTTAAAAAATGTGCTTTATTTTTGCTACATTTTTAATTATTCCAAATCCGACACTGACTTCTACACCCAACTGACGTTAGCGAGGTCAAATTATTATTTTGAAGGACAGCGTCGAGTAATACTGCTGGTTATTTTATGTGCTGTGCTTAAAGTATGTGTTCTATTTTGTGACCTTGAAATCCCACGGGAAGACTAAGCATAGACTAAATAATAGTCTAAATTTATAGTCTCTGCTTTGGGAGAACTACAAATTATATGATTGTTCACGTTTTGTGCTCTATCTCTGGCTCATATTAGGAAATCTTTTCCCCCCATAATCCATTACGAAAGTTACATATTTTCTAAACTTAGTAAGGGCGAAAATTGTTTATTTCATTTGTCCTTTATTAACTATGCCTTATTTTCCTAATAAATGTGTGTTAGAAAAATTTCACACAGCTTGATCCTTTTGGCTTAGCAGTGCTATGGGCAAATCGAAAATTAGAAAGCGTAGCCTTCTACTAGTACTAGAAGATTATGACAAATTGCTCGTGATTGGTTTACTGGCGGTTGACGCCTATTTCATTTGTTATTTTATTATCTATGGAGATAAATGTCATTTGAGATAGGGATGCCAATAAATTACGAAACATCGATACTGCAGTTAATTGATGTATCGAGAAAGATATATTGATCGATATTTTATTCGATGTATCATTTAAATTGATTGAATATAACTATAGACAACACATTTTATTAAAGAAAAATTAAATGAGCATTTTACAAAAACAAACACTGCACTTCGGAAACTATAGGTAAGAAAACTAAATAATATATGTATATATATATATATATTATTTATTTATTTATTTATCTATTTTATTTATTTATTTATAATATAATTATAGTATAATATATAATACAAAGTTAATTAATTAGAAATTTATTTGGTTAAATCACTATAAACACATAGGTGAATCATCTGTCCGTAATTTATAGTGATATGGTAATATTGTTTATATTTAAAATAAAAATTATATACAAAAATATTATATATATATATATATATATATATATATATATATATATATATATATATATATATATATATATATATATATATATATATTGGTAAACAGTACATTTGTCATCCCACTATATCCATGGGTCGTTCGTCAACCCGACTTTTTTTGCATGTATGAGGTGTATACCCGAGCAAAAAATAAAATTTAAAACTGTTGTATTCAAGGCATCTTTAGAGGGGAAGAAAAATTTGAAAATTAAAAAATATTCTTTTTACAGTATAAAGGTTAGCCCATGTCTTGGTTAGCCCGCCTCTGACACGTATTTCTATGTAATCGGTACATCGGTTAGCCCAACAGCGTTGCCAATTGTCGCTGACACTTTTGTCGCGTTTCGGGCGGACATGTGCGCAGTGGTATTTGGTTAGTGTTAGTTTATTTTTATACTTGATAGGGCGAATATTTTTGTGTCTTAAAATTTTGTAATTGTGATTTACGTTAACAAGATGGCCCACAGGGGGTTAAAGATCCTAAATATGGCGAAAGAAATGGAGAAACAGGAAGAAAAGATAAATACGATTTTCGAAAGAAAATAAAGGTAAGATGATTCATAGTTTAATAAGTTTTTCAAGTAACTAGGGACATAAAAATAAAACTAATTGTAAGTGGCAAGTTGTTTCCTATTAATTAGGCACCACGTTTTCATGACTTCAATATTATAAGTAGCTCCCCTATCAACAGTGCGATTTTTGTAAAATTTGGGTGGAATGTACAGGGTTTCCCATTTTCAACACTTATGGGGTTTGCATGTCAGTAATTAATAAAACTAACCAAAAACTATCATTAAACTTATGACTTATGACCTATTTTTTGGAGAAACTAACAATGCTATATACAGAACTTAAAAATATTATTTTGTCACAGAGATACAGGAGTAAATTCAAAAATTGTCGATTTGGAGAATTTCTCATACTTTTTTTATTTTTAAAAATGGAAAAAATCGGTCAAATGCAAACTATACTTGCACAATTAGTGTTCCGTGCCATCAACCTTCCACTTAACCTGAGCAAACCTCGGCCGCCCGATCTCCATCCATCTGCCGCGCTACCCTCCGCCGACGGCACTAACGCCGTATCACATCGCGTATGCGCGGAGCTGAGTGCTCGAAATTAAAAATTTTGAAAAACGTGTAAGGACAAAAGTTGTTCCTTACGTCGTGAGAAATATTTTTTGTCGAAAACATTTTCTCTAAAACCAATGGTTCAGCAGTTATAAGTCAATAAACAATTAAATTGTTTATAACAATTGACCGCGCTGGAATTTTTCAATCCTGATAATCTTCGCTCAATTTACACCAAATTCTCAATGTTCATGTTTTTTTTCAGATTTGTCTAAGCGATCCTCCTGGTGATAAGGGTGGTGGACAGCAATTTTTAAGTGTTTTTCCCGAAAAATGTTTTAAAAAATGCAATAAAAAAATACATAATATATATTCTTGAATTCGTGCTTCAATAAGCTTTCATTTGATACCCTACACCAGAATCAAAATTCAACTTTTCATACTTCACGTTTATAATTGGGTCACCACACTCTATCTCTGTGCTAAATTTAAAATTTTTATGTTGAATAGTTTCAGAGAAAATCGCCTGTGACAGACACACGGGCGGACACCGAAGTGATTCCATAAGTATTCCGTTTCACGGAACACTAAAAATTTAGGGAACTTTTAGTTATAATTTGTTAGGCAAAATTTGATGGCAGTGGCAGCATTTTTATACAAGGTCATATAAAATTGTTATTTAGCATAACATGGATATTTTAAAATGGCACACCCGATATATTATTTGTCAAAATGTTGAAACATTTATTTTCTTCTCAAACATATGCCACACTTTATATCTAAATTTAAAAGTAGACAGCTTTTTTTCAAAAATTTCAATTTATTCTATAGTATGTCCATGGAAAAAACAGAAGAGTTAACTATTATTTTCTTATTGCCAAAACCTAAGAGTGTCATATGATTTAAGAGTAATAGAAAATAAATTTAAATTTAAAAAAAGGAAAATTTGGGCTGTATTCTGAAAATGGGGACATCTAGTGAAAAATTAGCTGCGCTACTTGATTGTCAGTAAATAACTATATTAAGACCAGTTCTTACATTCTTTGTAACTTAAATTGATATTAATTTCTGAGGTACAAGGGGCGTCCAAAAATTGGAAATTTTAAATTTCGCCCTGTATATCAAAAACCAAGATGAAAAATTTGTTTGGGGCATCTTTCGTTTCTTAAAAAAATAGAACAGTGCCGCAAAAACCGCATCCCTCTATCTTTACTAATAAGGGAGTTACCCTGTAAAACCACCGAAAACTGGACACCCTGTACTTGCTCATTAGGAGATCGTGGTCCAGTAGAATATCTAAAATTTAACCAGAGACGTTCTTAGTTACAAAAAAACTAAGGTAGTTTTTGTTTGTGTGTGTGTTTCAGGAACTATTTGTATCAGCGCGACATTTTACGGTCAATAATTGATTCTGCAGAAATGGACCTACCACAGAAAAAAAAGCAAAGGTTCAGAGAAAGACTTGGATTAACGATCAGAAGGCCGTCATACGTACATTTTTTCATAAACATATCGAAACAAGGATAGCTCCAAAAAAGCATGAAGTTGAAGAACGAAGAAGGACTCACAAGAAGTTATTAAAAGACCGCTGATGGGTGCAAATAAAGGCATTTGTGTATAACTGTAATTGTAATAATAACTGTAACGGATAAAATAATGATTTTTGAATAAACCTATTCTCGTAGTAAAATTGTGCTTTTTATCACTAATCTAATTAACCCAAACAACACGATATCATATTTAGAAATTACGGTAAACGGATTATTCCAATAAATGTATTTATCTAAGTATGGGCAAATCAAAAGAAAAAGTCTGTTTGTGCAACATCTAAAGCCGTAATAAATTATAGTTAAAAATTAAAAAAAAACGCTTTTATGAGTAGCGCACTAAAACCGGGGTGTGCAGTGCGCGCATCGTGCGCTACTTATAAAAGCGCGTTTTTAAAGTTTTTTTACTGAATTAGGTTTGGAACATACACGAGGTCTCAAAAATAAAATATTTTTTTTTACCGACTTTACAAAAAAAAGTACAGTAAGTATCTCCATAAAAGTTATACATTCTAAAAAAAGCATGATTATTCAAAAACTTGATGACGGACAATACAGGGTGGCTCAAAAAGCTGAAAGACACAATTTCAATTTTTTAGTCACCCTGTATGCCCTAGATAAAATATTTGAATAACCATGCTCTTTTTTCACAATGTAGAACTTTTTATGACGAAATAGTTTTTTTGTAAAGGCGAAATTAAAAAATTAATTTTATTTTTGGGACCTCCTGTATGTTCCAAACCTAATTCACTAACATAAAAAAATTAACTCTAGTAGGTACATTTGCAGTGGCAGTTTACCTTTAAATCACGATTTTGTCTTTTTAGCTTCACGTGGATAAGGACTTTTTCATTTTTGAGCCACCCTGTATGTACTTGATCAAATTTTTAAATGGCAATGCTATTTTCTCACGATGCAGAACTTTTTATAAAGAGACACTCTTTCTCGTAAAATCAATAATACAAATTTTTCCATTTCGAAGACATGCTGTATATTTTTTTTAATTAAAAAAAAACATATTATTGTATTGTAAATTTACAGTGGCAGTTTACCTTTAAATAACGATTTCGTCTTTTTAGCTTCACGTGGATTAAGACTTTTTCATTTTGGAGCCACCCTGTTTGTACGAGATCAAATTTTTAAATGGAAATGCTATTTTCTCACGATGCAGAACTTATTATAAAGAGAAACTTTTTTTCGTAAAATCAATAATAAAAATTTTTCCATTTCGAAGACATGCTGTATGTTTTTTTTGAATAAAAAAACATATTATTGTATTGTCACCGGAGTTGCATAAGTTTGCAAAGTTTTAAATCGATACGACCATTAGAAGTGGGTGAAAAGTGAGTTGTAAGATTCCATTACAATGTTACAAGTCAAGCTAATAAAAGCGTGTTAAAAACAGTCATTTAATTCTAAGCCCAACTATATACCATAAGTTTATGTTAACGGCCTATTGTTTAGCCCGAAGCGATGTTGCCAAACTTCGGGCTAAACAATAGACCGTTAACATAAACTGATTGTATACAGTCGGGCTCACCAAAGGATTTTTGTGTATATAAAACAACAGCGCCACCTGCAGGAAATTTGTGTGAACTAAATGGTGTATAAGCTATATAAAAATGGAATATTGGTCGTCCCAATCAAAAATTCGTAGAAACAAAGGAATCGTTCTTATCGATGGAGAGAAGGGTGTATACACAGCGATTCCTTGGTGAGCCCGCAACCGGGACGACCAACGGTGAAAAGGGCTGCCCAAGGACCGCTTCGCATATTTTACGGGCTCCCCTTTGACCGTTTATATATGTATATATATATATATATATATATATATATATATATATATATATATATATATATATATATATAAAATTCCAGCATTGCCACATTGCACTGTAGCCACTGAAACAATATTTTTTAAATGGCAACACCGCATTTTTCTTATCATTATTTAAGAGATCTCAAAATTATGAATAAAAAATATGTAGTAGCTTTTTTTATTCGAGTATTCAGACACAACTGTAGTGTAGCATGGCCTAAGGAACATGCAAGGCGGCATTTTTCTGCAACACTGCCACTTTTGACTTTTGCCTTTTTAATATTTAAATCAAACCGGGTTAAAACTATTACCGAAATCTTTATTATTGATTTTCTCAAAACTAGGATTTTTGAGTTGTGCCACTATTGCATTCAGTGAGCGAAATATTGCTAAAGTACAATTAAAATTTTATTTTAATACATAACCCGTGCACTGCAATTTTTTGGCAAGTTTTAGCCCATCATATTTTGGCTTGGCGCCACCTAAACACAAATAGTACCTATATGGATCGAATATCTACCATTATTCTAGTAAATACCTATGACATTATAATTAACTATTTGGTATCAGTGTGGGCCGCCTCGCCGGTTATCGCAAATTCTGGCTCACTAATTTAAATCTGACCAATTTATTATTAGAAGAATATTCGCGATACATTTATTTATTTTTTATTTATTCAGACACAACACCACATAATTACAAATTCAAAATGGTTCATCTACAAGTGAAATTAGCATTATATATTTAATAGAAGCTTACCTAATTTTATTTTAAGATATTTAGGTAATTACTAGTAATAATAATAATTGTAACGGTACCTTTAAAACATTAAAACCTACAAATTACGACTTTAACAATAACATGGCAACGCAGCATCGAACACTTATATCGATTTAAAGCTGCGAGCATGCGCTCTAGGTTGTGATATCTTTCAGCTATGGTTTACTCGATGTGTCATTGTCAAAATTCGGTGCGTAAATAACCACAAAATATAGATAGAAAAGTAAAATTTTTTTTAAAAAATTAAGTTTCGGTGAATTCTCAATCTTTGTATATGTGATATATATTCTTAGCAATGATTATAACATATTTTTGGTGTTGTGTGTCGTCTGTCTACATATAAAAATCCGTGCTGTGTTACGTCCCAAATTTTTTTTTTCCGCTATTTTCTTGGAAAAACTGGATCATCCATCGATTTTTTTTTGAAGTGCTCCAAAGAAGGTAATCTTTCCTTTGTCTATTCGAAAATTTGTTAATTTTGTCATGCCCACAAGGCCCCTTGTGTTAACAGTAGATTTAACTGTGCAAGAAACTATTTGCATATAAGTTAAAAAAGCAACAGAAAAAATGCAATTTTAGTATTTTATGTTTTTTTTGCTGTGTTTATGTGTAGGTAAATAATCTCTTGGCAGAACTAGGCACGTTATTAAAAAACCTTCCTTAACTAAAAAGTGTATGTTGCTTGGTTAGGTTGATATTACTAGTTGTCCACAAAATTTGCTCCACCTGTAAAAAAACTCACGGGCCGCGCCTGCTTCCTGGGATATTGAACGAATGGCTTTTTAGCACTTCAATAATATTTGGTACTGAAGTGGCATAAACAATTTGTTTTAAACGACCCCATAGAAACATATTGGCCAACGTTAAGTCGGGGCTCCTTGGGGGCCCCAAAATTGGGCCATTTCTACCAATCCACCTTGGACCAAATCTGCGGTGAAGCCACTATGACCTCGTGAACGCAATGTGCTGGACAACTATCTTGTTGGAAATGCATTTTTTTGGCGAAAATTGAATAGCAAATTTTCGAGTTCATCGCTAAAAAATGTATCCAGCATTTCTAAGTAAGATATTCTATTGCATGTGTTATTAAGAAATATGGGCCTATGTTATTTAAAAGTATGGGCCTATAATGCCATGGACAGATATCGCACACAACACGTTCACTTGTAAAATATTGTCTTCGCCTCATTACTCTAAATTCGGGGTCTTCTCGAGACCTGTACCTGACATGCTGGGATGCTACAGTTCAATTAGTAGAAAATGTACATTCGTTAGAAAACATAATTAATTTATAAAAAATATCGTCGAAAAAACATATTCAAGTTATACACAGTTGTAAAGGGTATGAAGTGTTCTTTCAAAAAATGCAGCAGAAAGCCCAGGTCCGTATGTGAAAAAAAACAGGTTAGTATCAGTAACTCAGTAAAAGCAAATGGTATAAACAAAACAATAACGTTACTGTTCAAACATCACCATTTGAACGCAGTACAGATTTAAGGTTTCCCAGAAATTCTTTATCTCACACCGCCGAAGCCACCGCAGCCTAACGTGAGCCAGCTATAATTAACCTACCCCTTACACCATTCCCCTCCTATCGTTTTCTCTTATAAGTAGCTGCTTTGTTTATTTTCCACGTTATTTAGCTGACTGCGTGAAATGCTCACCTTGATTGGTCGCTCCGTTCGGCACCCAAGAAAAAAACCGCAACAGATATGTCCCAAACGATCGCGAAATATAGAGGAGTAGTCACACAAATAGCTCTCGAAGTTTAAGGATATTTTCTCGAGTAAATTGTCCACGCGTTATCTTGTCCCCGGAAGGTTCCCCGTATGTTTGTACAGGTAATCTCCGAAGTGTGAACTCTGATGGCAGTTTCACCCGTTGTCTCGTGCCCGGAAAATCCCCTGTATGTTTTTAATTCCCGGTGTGCGGGTTTCGTTGTTTCTAACGCGTATGCCCCAACAAATAAGTACTGAAATCAGTGACATCCCCGCTGATTTCTCCACGCATATATTTGCACCTGTTCCCGTTGTGATAAGCTCGAGCTCCCTATAGTTGGAGTGATCATAATTATTGAACTATATACCAGGCGCGGCCCGTGAGTTTTTTTACAGGTGGGTCAAAATTTTGTGTATCAATGCAACAAGCAAAATACACTTTTTTAATTAAGAAAAGATTTTTAATAATGTGCCAAGAAATTATTTACCTACAAATAAACACTGCAAAAATCATAAAATAGGTACTGCAGTATATGAATATTACTACTCCAGATGTTTATGGTTTTTTTCTAAGGGTTTTAATACTCTAGATTGGTAGTTTTTAGCGGCTTCCCGTTTTGATACGTTTAGCATCTCCTCAATAGATGTCGCGCCTTGTACTAAAAGCCCAGAATAAACAGAACAAAATTCTGAGCTACAAGTATGATTATTCGTAAAATAAAATTAGGAACGCTGTCGAAACTCAGTTTTCTTTAATAAATACAATACTGGCGACTAGACATAGTAGTACGATATTTGTCTACGCACGTGCAGGCTGTAAGCTGTAGTAAATATGAGATTGCAAACAATTTTAAAAATATTTTATCGAGGAATAACTTGTTGCCAATACACCTTTTAGAGCCGATCTAATTTTTTAAATAACAAAAATTTTAAAAAAGGTTTTGCTCCAACACAGATTCGAACCCTCGACCTTCTGGTCAACTCATTTCAAACATATTTATTCATTTCGACAAAATTTTTTGACAAATACGCTCGGGGGGGGGGGGGTTGACAAAAAATTTTGAGAAATATTGCTTTATTTTCGTTAATTTGGGAAATGGGGGGGGGGGGGTTAACCCCAAAACCCCCCCGTGGCTGCGCCACTGTACGTATGCATGCAATAAAACATTTTCTATCCGGATACACGGCTAGGTAGGTCGATGCGGTATCGGTATCATACCAGTCGAAGTCGAAGTTTAGGGATAAGAAGGCACCGCGTCGCGCCGTTCTCGTTTGAATTCGGTTGGGGTGAGGCGGGACTAGTTTAACCAATGGGTCTCATCTGATATGATACCCGTTACCCCGATAACTATGCCATCTTTTTTTAGGAAATGTCATTAGAAAGAGAAAGCACAATATCAAATATGCCAAATCGCAGACCGTGTTGTTCGCTTACACTCGATTCCGATTCCGTTTTCTCTTTGCACTTTGCATTAGTAACCACCCGATTCGAATTTATTTTGATTCCGAATCCGTATTCAAGTTCTCGGCCGGTCCCGGATAATCCGGATTCTTTTAATATTCGGATCCAACGGATTTTTGGATACGTATCCTTACATCACTAGCCCAGGGTAAGGTTGTATTATGTACAAAATTATTTATGCCCTATCCGAGTGATCTTTTAGGGCAGTGAACAAATTTAAAGTTTCGGACAAGGGGTTTTAGTATGTACAGTTTTTATTTACAAGTATTTTTAATTAATTTTTACTGGAAAAATATATAAAAAAACTGTTTTAAAGATTTCTGGTCAACTCGCCGAGATTGTACCCCTGGACTACACAGGTAATGTAAGAAAATTGGTCCGATACCGTTAAATTTGATACCTAGCGTTGGCCTGACATAAATCGCATTTATAATTTTTTATGTTTAACCGCTAATTAATATTATTAATACAATGCAAATACAATGCGTATATTAGCTACCTAATTAGTCTTTATTTTTCCGAACCAAATGCTTTGAAAGAGGATATTTTACGGGGCGGTTTGAGTGTATTTCCATAGTGGGAGTGGCCCGATATTATTGGTGGGCCGTCGACCAATTATGTCTCTTTTTAACTTCCTAAAGCGCGTGTGTCTGTTTCTCTCTTAGTTTTAATGAATTTATATCGTCCATATAAACCTATGAGGTCAATTTAAAATACGACCCAGCCCGGAGCAAGCTTGGATAATCTTTCGACGATGGCTTGGCTTGATTCTGTCTTGAGGAGTTTTCGCATGGAACAAGCACTTTTTGAAACAAAAGATTCTTTTTTGGTTTTAAAAAATTAGAAAATAAATTATTAGGTAGATCATTAAAAATTTTAGGTGAGTCATTTACCAAATGACCTTATGGACGCCTGCTATATACTCGTACTACGTAACACCTGTTTTAGTTTAACTTCATGTAATATAATTTTAATTAATTATCATTTACTATACTGAACAGACTATATATTCACCGATTTGTGAACAAACTATAGGTACGACCCAAACAGGTATGGTTCCATTTAAAAACGATCAGGGATTAAAAGAAAATATCCTATTTCTAAAGCAATTAGTTTTTATGGTGTTAATGTAAACAGATGAATACTTTGAATGAAGGAGGGACAAGTTGGCAGTTTTTGTTTTTACTTTTACAGGCAGTTATTTTCAGAGAGTCGTGGTATACGTATTGACAATTTCTGTATTTGATTATTAAGCTTTTCGGTAGAATTAAATAAGTGGAAGAGTAAAAAGACTATTATTATTGTATTAATCTATCCTGTATAAAATAAAATATTGTAACGCGTTTTACATTCACCTTTTGGTTTTAATTTAAACATTTAAATAGTGTACGTTTACAACGATTATATTATGAGTAATTTATGAGCAATAACTAACCAAAGTATTGTGGAACATTGAAGTGTAAAGCGAATGGTATATACGAAATGTACTTCGTGGCTTCGTGGTTTAAGAGTAACCTATTTTCGATAATATATTGGAAGCTATTTCTTCCTAATGTAATAGTAATAAAAGTGGTTTAGCCTAGAATAAAGATAAAATAAGAGCACAAGACTTATTTGGAAGCACTAAGTAAATTATTGAGCGCAACAAAAGCAAGTTCGCACACCTGTCTGAGAGACAGTTAAAACCTCCCAGAAGAGAAGGTAAAAAGTCGTGTGATTTTTGTTAAAACAATTTTTTTAACTATAATAGTTTTCGAGATATTTAAGAATTAAATTTTTGACTATTTTTAAAAAATCCCCTGTAGATAAGAAACTATAGAGAATTTGGCAACTACGTAAACGGAATATAAATAGGGGCTACAAATGGCACATTTTTTCCAACTTAACCGACCTCGTATCTTTGACCGTTTCGGAGATAGCAATAGTGGTATCACCTATTTTAGACCCTGTATAGTCTAATTTACATCATCATTCGATTACCATAAAGTGCTATAATATACTATTTGTGTTAAAATTTGCTACAATATATTTATTTTTTTCTCTGCAGGACATTTGCTCGGTTATGGACACAGGTTGGTGAAAACATTAGCAAATACAGGAATTTTCCTAGACTTATTGGAGAATGTGGTGGCAAAAATTACCATTTTGTGCACCCAAGTGCTGATATTGAGACTGTAGTTAATGGTACTATCAGAAGCGCCTTTGAATTTTGCGGTCAAAAATGTAGCGCTTGCAGTAGAATGTACGTTCCTGAATCGTTATGGCCTAAGGTATGTAAAATGAATGTAATTTTTGTAGTTTACAAAAATTTATGGGTTATTTAGTGTGCCATTAGTTTGTCAGTATGTGAAACACTTTAAAAAGTAAAAAAAAATATTTTTGATCATTATCAAAGATCTTCGTATATTTATTTTTTTATGAATTTAAAACAACCGTTTTTATTACAGAATTACAAAGAAACTTGTACAAATAAGTCACTCAGAACAGTCACTGAGATGAGCTTTTAAAACTTACCAAATACATAAATCCTTTTTTAAATTTTATATTTTTTCGTAAGATGTGCTTAAAATGTAGTTAAAATTGTGCCTAATGACAATCTGTCTATAAATGTCTTAAGGTTTCTTGTGCTTCCCTGTCGAACCACATACGAGTACATCTCATAAGAAAGACATTTTATTATTTGATTTACTTGTAGATTAAGGGAAAACTATTAGAAAAACGCGCCCAATTAAAAATTGGTGATCCAACAGATTACCACAGTTTTACCTCAGCTGTGATAGATGATAAGGCATTTAAACGAATAACGAGCTATATTGAATATGCAAAGAAGTCACCAAATCTCGAAATTATAGGTGGCGGGCAATATGACGACAGGTAAGGTATTTATTTAATTTTTTGTGTTACCAGAAACATTACACTTAGAGCATGTTCCGTTTCCAACCCTGGGTAACCAGACTGGTAACAGAGGTTCATGACAATCTCGGTTTGGTAAAGAAACAAATTTTTAGCACTGGATATTTTGTTCAACCGACCATTGTTCAATCCAAGGATCCCAAAGATAAAATTATGACCGAAGAAATATTTGGTCCTGTTTTGTCAGTGTATGTGTATCCTGACGGTCAATTAAAGGAAACCTTGAATTTAGTTGGAAATTCAACAGTATTTGCATTAACAGGAGCTGTTTTTGCTCAAGACGAGTAAGTTTTCATATATTATCACATTAACACGGTTTATATTAGACAGCGAACAGAGTTTTTCCATACATTGTAGAACGTGAAAAACTTGTTAAATTATGTTTATTTTTGCTCTAACTTGAGAATAAGCCCAAGTTGTAGATCAAGTTCTCCATAATTCAGCTTATATGAAACATATCGGAGAAATTTTCTTTATCTTTATCACCTTTACCTAGTTTTAGGTATAATTCGAGACATGCGGAACATTTTCAAAGCTTACTGCATGGTAATTTTTTCTGATCTTAGGTTATTATACAGCTAATAACATTTTAGGGCATTTTTAAAGACAGTGCTTGAGGAATTAAAAATGACCGCTGGAAATTTCTATATCAATGACAAATCAACAGGCAGTGTGGTTGGTCAGCAACCTTTTGGAGGTGCCAGATTATCAGGTAATAAATCTATAATATTCATATGCACAAAACAAATAAAGGGTCTAATTGAAAATGTCGCATTTAGCGGTAAATAAAAAAAATTATTTACCATTTCATGTCAACTTATTTATCGTCTTATCATACTTGAGAAGTTGTTCGAAATGTCCCCCTTCAACTCCGAAATACAAAATACAATGCAAAGCGAATTCGGTCTTTCATATCATCTAAAGTTGTAGGTGCAGTCGCCACCACTTTGTCCTTTATAAAACCCCACAAAAAAGTCAAGTGCAGCTTCTCTGTAGTTTTTCTAATATCCCTTAAATTAACAACATATCAACTTGCACATTAAAATTCGCTTCCATGTTTAATTGAGCAAGAAACCGAACAACCAGTCGGGGACTCTTGCACGCAGCGTATAATATACTATTATATAATTTTAGGTACAAACGATAAAGCTGGTGGTCCACATTACATTCTTAGATGGGGAAATCCTCAGGCTATTAAGGAAACTTTTGTGCCCTTAACGGAAATTGACTATCCCTACATGAAACAATAAAAGTAATAATTTTTTTTTTTTGGGTTTTAACATTAGTAAGTATCCAGCTGGTTACATCTGACGTTTTGTGATAGTTGTTATGATTCTCCGGGCAAACAAATATTGTATAATTTGATATTTTTAAGCCTTAAAAATTGATATTATTTTTATCATTCTAGAATCTTTGTTAACTTACTATAAGGCAAATTTTACTATATGTAAACTGTCGGAATTATTCAGTCAATATGCGATTATTAAGCATGTAAAGGTGATTGCCCCAAAAGTAAGTTGTCATGTTTTCTTGCTTAGGAAGAAACTAAAATGTGTAATTTGAAAATGCGAAATATGAAAAGTGTTCGGTTAAAGTAATAGAAAAATATTTTACTCACCCAATGTATGGATATTACAATATACTCTGAGACCAAGCACGTGTAATCTAGTTTTGGGCATATGTAAACGCATGTAGCATTAAAATACCTTCTACAGTAACAGATAATCTTGTAGTACGCTTTGTATAAAGATTGCACTGTATTTTGAAAATCAACGTATAGTTTTTCTATTGCTTATTTAATATTTTTGCAATTTTTTTGCGACAACCGTTAGGTTTTAGATCCTTGTTGTAAGGAACTTTTTTCTTTAAAATGATACGCAGGATGGTTGGTTAAAGGGTCTAGCCGGTTAACTATATGAAAAGTGCCCCAACGTCGTTGCCATGTTCTTACCTCGTAAATTATTGCTCTTTGACAGAAACATTTTTACACCAAATTTCAAACCCCTCCTCTCAGTAATGAGGGAGATATGGGGGTGGCAACCCTTAACTTAAAAATTCATTATCTTTAAAACTATTTGAGATATCTCAATGAAATTTTAACTGTGCATAGTTATTTATAAGGTTTATATAATATAATTTTTTCAGATTTTTATCTCACTATAAATGGTAAAAAACAAGATGTTTAATTTTTAGGGGTGGTTTATCATACTTACTCCCGGAGTGACACCAACTAAAAAAAATGAGTATAATCGTCTATTCCCTAGTAATAACATAAAAAAATTACACAAAGCTCGAATAGGTGGAACATTATGAAAAAAAATAAAAGTCAATGTGTTGTTCCCGATTCCTTCATTTGTACGACTTATACTTACATTAATTCGACAAAATATATGCTTCATTTGATATGTCACATTGATTTTTATTTTTGTTAACAATGTTCCACCTATTTGAGCTTTGTGTAATTTTTTTATGTTATTACTAGAGAATAGACGATTATACTAACTTTTTTTAGTTGGTGTCACTCCGGGGGTAAGTATGATAAACCACCTCTAAAAATTCAACATCTTGTTTTTTACCATTTATTAATGAGATAAAATTCTGAAAAAATTACATTATATAAACTTTATAAATTACTATGCACAGTTAAAATTTCATTGAGATATCTCAAATAGTTTTAAAGATAATCAATTTTTAAGTTAAGGGTTGCCACCCCCATATCTCTCACATTACTGAGAGGAGGGGTTTTCAAATTTGGTGTAAAAATGTTTCTGTCAAAGAACAATAATTTACGAGGTAATAACATGGAAACGACGTTGGGGCACTTTTCATATGGTTAACCGGCTAGACCCTTTACGAAAGTTATTTCCCTAACATCCTGTATAGTTGTATCCATACATTGGGCGAGTAAAATATTACTTTAACCGAAGACTTTTCGCATTTCGCGTTTTCAAATTACTCAATCTAGGTAAGTAAGTATTTGTATTTTATTTTCAAATCGGATCCTAATTTTATTTTCAAATGGTGTAGAGACGCCCCTGGAGTCACCTATGTTTACAACTCTTTAATTATCGTGTACCAGAAGAGAGTATAGGTTTTACTATATTAATTAAATGTTTTATTTCTTTATTTTCACATTTTTTATACCGGACAAAAATAGCGTCCAAATGACTTACTTTCGTGGCAATTATCCATTAAGCTAATTGTATTAAAAAAAAAGTCAATACATTAATATTGGGTGTCAGATTTATAAAGGATTCAGAAAAAGAATGGGTTCAAGGACTAAACCAAATATGTTTTAGTAAAATTAGTTGATATTTATTACTTTACATTTTATGAATATTACAAATTAAATGCGTTGGGGTCCTTTCTAATAGATTTTTAAAAATAATTCTAATTTGAATTTCGAGTGAATATCTCGAAAGTGGGGATTTTGTCGAACGAGACGGTATTATTGAATATACTTAAAAATACTTTTTCTTTTTTAATATAAACTTTTGTTGATGTGGATTTGTTGTTGATCAAGCAGTATATTCCCACAGTGTTCTGGAATTATATTGCTTCCTATTGTTCTTTGCATAGTAATCTTTAGAATCAACGACGGTCTATATCAAAGGAAAGTGTATTTTTCGGTCACAACCTTTTTAATAACATTTTAAAATGGTCATAAATTTAATTCACAGTGGTTTCTAGAACCTATTATAAAAAAGTAAGCAAGCGTATGCGTTACACTAACTAGATATGCTGTGCATTTCTTACACAACATATATAGTTATACACTGTGTTCAAAAAGTCCCGGACCTCGCCAATATTTCGGAAACGTCGCCTCTGATCAAAAAATGTGTCGAATAAAGTTTATAGATCTCTATTCGATACATTTTGAAGCATAATCGGAGTTATTAGCTGACATTCTGTCGTAATTCTATCTTAGTGCTTCAATATTTTCCGGTTTTGTTACATAAATTTTATTTTTCAAATGGACCCAAAGTAAAAAATCCATCGGTATAAGGTCTGGAGATCTGGGTGACCATTCTATAACCTTTTCCAACTATAACTTCGGGTAATATTTGATTTTCTAACGTCAGCAAATACTGCTCTGAATTTAAATTTCCATCAATAAAAAACGGACCTATTATTTGGTTTTGAAAGATACCAGCCCGAACGTTGAGTTTTTCACGGTATTGAGTGTGTGCTTCGTACATCCAGTGAGGATTCTGACTTTGTCAAGCGCCCTGTATACTAATTTTTTTTATATAGAATAAAAAAAGATCTATAAACTGTATTTGAAAAATTTTTTGATCAATCCAAAATACTGGTGGGGTCCGGGACTTTTTTAACACAGTGTATATAATTCCTAATTCTAGTAATACTG
Source organism: Philopedon plagiatum (assembly GCA_963971165.1). Lineage (NCBI taxonomy): Eukaryota > Metazoa > Arthropoda > Insecta > Coleoptera > Curculionidae > Philopedon > Philopedon plagiatum. The sequence goes on from OZ020193.1 coordinate 98,605,678, forward strand.
ATCAGTGTTTAGGACAAGTATAATGACAATATTAAATGATACCAATTATATCATCTGTTGTATAAAAACATAGTAAAAGAACTTAAATGCCTGGAGTCCATTTGGTCCATTCAATATTAGAATCGAAAAATTACAGTAAAATGTAAAGTTGCTACGGTTATTGTTAAAGAACAGTTATGTCGTCAGCAGCTGTGACATTTTGGTTTGAGGTTAAAGACAAAACTGCTTTTAAGAACATACCAAAACTGGAGCGAATTAAGTGGAAATGTATCATCCAAATCCTGTAAAAAGTGATATACAGTGTGGTCCATTAAGTGTGCAATAAATGGAAAATTTTTTTATTAGTTGCACAACCGAAAAATAAATACCGCCAAAAGTTGGTGCATGTCCGTTAACCATATCAGGTGCACTTAGAATGGCTTGAAATCAAACAGCATACAGGGCAGGCCAAAAAATGTAAAAATCGTTCAAGAGTAAAGTACCCTTATTTCGAAAAATACAGAGAAACGTTATTAAAAAAAGTTGTTTAGAATTAAAAGATATGTCCAAATACAAAGTCCTAACCTATTAAAAAATATAATATATATTTGAAAAAACATTCCAGTGGAATATATCAACATTAAACTATTATTCTGTTGGTAGAATGGCATTCACTAAAATGGACTTCTGGCAGTTAAAGTTTTCTTTAGGTAATAAACTGCTCAGTAAACTTAGCGCACCAGCAGAAATTTGCCACAACTTGAATATTATTTATTTTATGAACTCGTAGTTCTATTTGAATGAACTTTTTACATTGCAGGTTCATTCTAAGAATTTCACTGATCGCGATCGCGATTTTAATATTAATTTGATGTTTTTCCGAAATTTTGTAACACCCTGTGGAGTTTATTAACAATCATATCGTATCTCAAGTAAGATGAAACTCTAACCTCATGTTTCCTTGACATTTTCACTCATTCATTTATCTCTGTTATTTAATGAGATACGATGTTTTACAGCTTAAGATATTTTTGGTATGGGTACTTAAACACCCCTGTATTGACACAATTTAATTAACTAAACAGTATCCCCTCTACTAGGTATCAGCGAGGCATTTGAATTCCTAATTTTGGTTTATTTTAGTGTTTTTAGACACTTATTATGACTTCCCGATAATCGTAATTCTATTTTAATCCATTAACATCGATTTTTTCGGTTGGAACCCTAAAAAGAATATAATTATATAATTGTCGGTCGGTAAATGGCAAAACGCAGAATCGCCCAAAAAGCGGTTTGTGATTTTTCCCAAAAACGAGGCGCAAATCGTTGCTCAAAAATCACCTAATTTGCAGTAAAGCACCCGATCTGGCAACCATGTGTTCAGCTGTATTTAAAAACATTTCGAACACATTGTTCACCCTTCTCTTGTAATAATATATATTTTAATTGTCGCGGTAAAATGTAGATTATATTTTTATGGCGGAGATTCCCTAATGAGTCTTTGAAATTTTTGAATTATTAGATTCCAATTTTATTAGGTCAAATTGACGATTTAACGATATCCGTGGATTATGAAGAAGCTGCCCAAGTGGCAAACGGGTCAGTTTAATTTTTAGTACCACATTTTTTGTAGCTACGAAAAAGAAATAACATCAAAAGTTATGGAAAATTTCTGGTGGTGCGTTAATTTTGCTTGTCAGTGATTAATAGGATAAGAAATAATGAGTTAATTTTGAAAATTAATTGTATAGTAAATTATTTTATTTCTCTTTTGTTTTCCTTTTTAAATGTTTATGCTAGTTGAACGACTCATCATAAAAATTTAGTTATTTTATTTAAAAAAAATGTTTTACAGCTTTTGTTGCGTAGTGTTTTAGGTGTATCTATTTGACTTATTTATTTTGTTACTGTAGATAGTTTTTTTTGCCAGCAAGTATTATGCAAAATTTGAAGTAGCAATAAAATTGCTTTGTTGTTATGTGTTTTATTAAAAAATTAAAATTGAATTTTGACTTTAAAATTCTGCGATTTTGCGCGGGTTAGATGTATTATTTTTTATTTTATTAATTCTAGGAACTTGTCTTGCTTTCTTGGATCAGCTTTACTCAAGGACTTCAAATTTTGGGAAATAATTAAGTATAAGACGTCGATAAAATAGGTCGCTTCGTTATGGGTTTTATTAAAAAATAAAACTTGAACTTTGACTTTAACAGTTCCTAAATTTGCACAGGTTAAATGTATTAAGTATTACATATTTTATTAATCTTATTAATTTGTCTTGTCATGTATGGAAATTAATACGTGGGTGGTAACTTGTACTACTTCTGAAGGAAAGTCCGAAACATTCTTTGGAGAATATTATTTTTAAAGATTGTCTCCAACACGCAACGCTAAAGACTATAGTGGGAATCCAAAAGAAGCAAATTTTTGTTTCGTACCCATTGATTTAGACAGAAAAGGAATCTTAGAAAGAGAGATACAATATTTCAGATGACTGAAAAAAGAAATAAACGTTAAAACCCGTTGGTGGCCAGTGGTGTGCGGGCTGCTGGACTGAGTAGGTGGCTAAAGCATCGCTAACTGGTTACCTTCAGGTTGAGCGTCTTACTCCTTAGAGCAGTGCTTCCTATGTTGAGGAAGAAGTTAATTACAAGATAACTCGACACTATAACGTTGATCATAAAAGAAGAAACCAATGAATGGGCACAGTATGTTGAAATAACGAAAAGTAAGACCTAATACATTGTTAATTATCAGCTGATGCGTCTCCAATCAGAAAATGTAAAAAAGTGATTTGTTCGAGATCACTAGAGTCCAATGAAAACGAACCAGGTGACCAAATTTGGTGCACGATGTGAAATAAAATTCCATTCCTGGAATTGATATGTACATTTTAAACTCGAATGACCCCAAAGAAATAAATCAAGTAGCGTCAAGTCTGGCGACCTAGCTGGTCATTCTGGCCTCTTCTTCCTATCCATCGATTAGGAAATATACTAAAATACATTCTTGCTGGCAATCCGAAATGAGGTGTGACTCCGTCTTGATGACACCAGATATTTGTAAAATTTGGTCCCATTGCATTTTCAATTGGCGGTGTTTTAATTTTCCAATATGCAAAGATACATTTTGAAGCTTAAGTTGACCTCAATGAAAAAAGTGTTCTGTTAACCTAGTGCATATTATTCCAGCCCACGTATTAACCTGTAGCGAATATTGCGTATGTGTTTCTCGCATTCACTGTTGCTTTTAGTCGGCCCATCATCGGCAGTTATGCCGATTACCTGTAGGGGAGACCGGGGCAAAATGATCCCCTTAAGCTTTTAAGTTATGTAAATGATGATCTCTACAAGCTGAACGTCCCATATTTGATGAGAAGTTAAAAAGTCTTATCTGGTTTATGAGTTACTGTTTCTAATTGAATGTATTTTTCAATATATAAATGTTTGTAATATTGGTGCAAATTGATCATTTGGTGATCATACAGTGGGGTAAAATGATCCATATATAGAAAAAGTCATAAAATATACTTTTTTGAAAAGCGAACCGAACCTTTCTGATATTTCATTCTGATCCAAGAAAGGTATAAATACTGCTAACTTGTAATATTGTTGTGGATTTTCTGCTGGTACATGGTCGATGTCGTTGCCGTCCACAGATTCTTGGCATGGCTTGATTTATATCGTTTTCTTCGGCGAATTTAATTTGTTGATGTATTTGTTCAAAATGGGGGGTCGACGTCTGATCTATAATTTTGTATTATTTTTTCCAAAGTCTTTATTTCTTCATAAACGTCCAAAAGGTCACAGCCGGATGTTGAAGGGATATGCTAATGGGCATAAGTAAAGAACAAAATACTTCCGTTATTTTCAAGCGGACAAAAAATTTAAAATTCAGTGTCGAATTTAAATACCCTATGCAAGTAATTGACTTTTTCTCTTAGAGACTGTACAGTACTTACAAGTACTGCAAATAACTTCACAAATTTATTTATTACTTTTTAACCCACCTGGTTTCACAAAGTGTCTGCAGCATTTTAATTTTTGCGTTATCTGGCAACGTTGGAAACAATTTCGTTTTATATGACTGTCTCTTATAAAATTTGTAACAGTTTGTACTGTACCCATCATATTCTGAATTTGTTTGTTTTTACAACTAGACATACAGTGGTGGCCAAAATAATAAGAGTGTACTAGTTTACCATGTTATGGTTAACCATATAATTGTGCCATCTATCATTAGTTTCTCACCTTAATAGGAAAAAAAGAGACAAATTTAACATTTAATTTATTTACAGAAAAATTGTATCTCAAAAATTAAAGTATTAAGCAAATTTAAATGGCCAAAAAAATAAGAGTGTTTCTTTTGCAACAAGTAAAAAAAAATATAAGAAAAATTCATCAATTATTTTTATACAGTAGCAGTTAGTGTTTTGTCGGATGTCCCTTATTTTTAAGCACAGCTGCACATCTCCTTGGCATTAAGTCGATAAGCTTCCGACATGTATCTACTGGAATAGAATACCAGGCTCTCTGGGCTTCCTCCCACAAAAGTCTTGTATTTAACTCTTTCCACATGTTCTCAATAGGGTTTAAGTCCGGGGACTGCGAAGGCCATGGCAAAACTGTTACATTATTTTCCTAGAACCATCGTTTGACAACCTTGGCGGAATGTTTTGGGTCATTATCCTGCTGGTAGACCCAACGTAAATGATGTTCCTCCGCATATGGTAGCATAACTGTCTCCAATATTTCCAGATAAATTTCCTTTGTCATATTAGTCTTAATCAAGAATAACGGACTAACACCATTATAGGAGAAAATCCCATAACTTGATATTTCCCCCACCATGCTTTACTGTGCCTATGGTCTTCTGAGGATTATATTCTTCATTTATCCGCCGTCTAACAAACACTCTTCCATCAGATCCGAATAAATTTATTTTATATAGAAATGTAGACAATTTACTTTGTTTAATATCACTTTATTTTATTTTTACAGAATAGTGACTGCAGTTTCGTAGTACTACTACATTATCAAACTGAATAACTTAAAAACTACGGTGTATGTTTATATATAACAGGCCGGTACTCTAAAGGAACTATTTAACAAAGGAAGGTTTATTGATGATCATTATAAAGGACTGTGAATAGCTGGGAATTTCACAGGTCCGTTTGGTCATATAATAGATTTATATTAGGGCTTCTATTATGCTTATAAATTTCAATTGATTCTAGCTTTCTTCCTTTAGGTACGGTATATAAAATTTTTACATCATTAACGTCCGGAAAGGTATGACCTGTCTCTAAACAATGTTTGGCGAAGTTTGAATTTTCTTTGTTTAACAAAAAAGATGTTTTATGTTCCTTAAATCTAACGCTAAAATTTCTCCGGGTTTGGCCTATATACGAGCTATTGCACTCATTACAACTTAACCTCTAAACTCCTGCATTTTTAAGGGGTGATGTTTTGTCTTTGGCATTAAAAAGTAATTGGGATATTTTTTGTGCTGGTGTAAAAGCTACTTTTATCTTATTTTTTGAGATGATGTGTACTATCTTATCAGAGATTGGACGATTTGTTTTCCTCTATTCTTTTTTCGTTCAAAATTTTTGTCAAAATAGCTAATGGAATGTCTTCACTACTGTGTTCATCAAACGTAATTTGTTTTTTGTACGATTCTTTTGTGGTCAAGCTTCCTTTTTGAATTTGTTTTTTATCTTCTCTTTCTTTCAGGATTCGCTTGCAAATGTAAAATATGACAAAAAGACAAATCACAACAAAATCATATACCACGCCCCTTCTAATTAGATACGTAGACAAAATGATTTATCACGCTACATTTCTCATGAAGTACTCTTCCACTGTATAATAAGCCTTTGATATTAAGAACCCTTTAACCCTACGCCTAAACACCTTGTAATCAAAAACTCGTCTAAAATCCATGGGGAGACCATTAAAGAGTTTTTTACCATTATTATACAAAATAGAGTTTTTGGTGAACGCAGACGTAGGGATTGGAAGCCTTATCATATAATTTACAATATATTAAAATTTATATTGATTTTCAATTTCACTATAAGTTTTTTCAAAATCTGAAGATGGTATTGAAGAAATGTTTTTGGAGTTTATGACACAGTAATTTACTAATAAATGATATTTTGTTAGTGGCTCACTATCTTTAATTGGTATCGTTGAAAAAAACTAAGACAGAATTGTAAAATTTTGTTTTATCAATTTCCCCAATACCCCCAGTCTATTCACCACGTGACAAAGTCAATCACGTTGGCTGTAATCGTCTGGACGCATTACCTCATTTTCCTACGTTGTGTTTATTTCAGGTTCTTTTAAAGTTTGGTACAACAGTAAATTTTTAATCAGATTTTGATAGTTTTTAATTATATTTTCCCCTTTTTAGTCTGTCGCATTATAGATACAAGAAATCAAAGAATCAATCTGTTTTAATCATTTATTTATTTGTACAGCTGTTAGTTATCAATTTCACATTCAAAATAATAATAAAATATATTCAAAATAACAATAAAATATGTATAACAATTTACAATTCAATATATTAACATAGGCCTTTGTCTGTCTCCCGTAATTTGTACCCTTTTTCACTTTTGTCACCTGTTTATGTCTGCGACACTACAGGTGATTTTCCTGACTACACTTTACCGGTGATTTTCTTGGCTGCGCCTTTCCCACTCATAGCGAACACATCTAATGTCTGCGACACTAGATGGTAATCCTCGTGAAATGTTTCTCTACCCATCTTGGCTGCGCCATTTCCCCTCATAGCTCACCCATCTAATGTCTGCGACATTGATGGTGATCCGCGTGAAATGTTTCTCTACCTATCTTGGCTGCGCCATTTCCCCTCATAGCTCACCCATCTAATGTCTGCGACACTGATGGTGATACTCGTGAAATGTTTCTTTACATGTTGTTTTTCCCAAGACCCCTATACCTGTTACTGTGCGTCTGCAGCGAACCTCTGCATGCACTTTATCTTACCAAAACCCCTATACCTGTTGCTGTGCGCCTACAGCGAACCTCTGCATGTACTTTATCACTTCGTCCCTGTTTTCATAACACCCCTTTTCTGATATTACCCGGTAATCTTTCATTTTATTATTGGTATCGCCCCTCTGACGTGTACGTATAATTTTCATTTACTCTTTAAATATCTTTTTATTCTTTAAATACCTTTTTAACACTTAGTATCACCCCAAATTACGTACACGCTTGGCATAATGATACTACGTAGGGTGGAAAGCCTCCAGCGGAACCCCACTTTCGGACAGTCCGTGAGGAGCCGAAAACCTGAACAGTGGAACCCCACTGTTAAATTAATTTACTGTAATTAGCCGATTTACAATCAGCACAATACCCAAACAAAATATCGGACACCTCAACGTATAACATATAAAGGTGCAATAAAAGTTAGGAGTCCATCCGCCCATACGCATGTGTCACTTTTCTTCTCGAGCAGATGTTGTTTTCTTGTTACTTAGATACCGAAAACTACGACAGCGGCACCATCGTCGGTTATAACCTTTTCCCAAGAAAACCCATCACACCGTTTTATATATACCTATTATCTGTTAACGTTCTACAGGTAGCATCATGTCAATACCTACACCCATGCTTTATTTTTATCATTGCCAATCTTGATAATACGATTGTCAAACGCGATTATTCATATTTTCTCCAACCCAACCCTTTTTATTTTTATTCTTTAATAATGCAGATTACCTTTAATTTATTTAAAACACCCTTTTTATTTTATCTACCCTGTCGGTTTACTGACCTTTGTTTTTTCTTTGTTACGCCAATTAAACCCCGGAAGACAAACTGGCCATCTGTATTTACAAGAAAGGTGCTTTTGCACTAGCCCTAACAATACTGACCCAAATCTCGAAAGCAAAAGTTATTTGACACCATCTGGTACCCTTAGAAATTAGGTCTCTCTTTCAGTCATAATTTATGTAAAATAATATTTGATAATCTTATTTGTTTTTATACCTTCATTTTAAATTCTCCCCCAAATGTTGCCCCGTTTTTAAGATTTAGTTTTATATTTTTAAACAGATTACTTTATATTGTTTATAAGATTAAACTGTGATGTATGACTGCCAGTATTTGAATTCACATACTGTATTACATTAAATTACAGTAAAGGATTTAATTTCGTTACCAAAGATACCTATATCCACCAGTTAGATCAGCCTCGGCGTAATCCACCGCCAGCTGAAATCGGCGTACAAGGTACCTCACTAAGTAAAAAGAAATCCAATTTTATAGAGAATTATTAATGATATAAAATTATATTTTAAAGCAGTTTCATGGATTTAATTTCGTTACCGAAGACACCTATATCCACCAGTTAGATCAGCCTCGGCGTAATCCACCGGCAACTGAAATCGGCGTACAAGGTATCCCACTAAGTAAAAAGAAATCCAATTTTACTACTTGCTTAATATTACAACACAAATTCACGTAATTGTACTTTGGACAAAGAGCAAAGGACTTACTGGCAGTTTTTCAACACAGAAAATTTACTAACAGAGAACCCACTGACATCGTCACAACTTAGCTTTTAAAAAGAGGAAAATTTGAATATCTGTCTGATATCTGAATGCGAGTCGAATGTGAATCTCAATCTGAATGCCATTCTGCCGTCTCATCGAGCGCTTAAGTAGTCGCGCTTCCTCCCTCTGCGGGGGATGTATCGTGGCTTGTTGGTTCCCAGGCTTGACTGGGCCATCTGGATTCAAGAATTTGACCTGGAGACCTTTTAATCTGCACACTTTTGCCGTTTCCCACGTTTTTAGACTATTTTAAAAACAGAGATTTTTATGTATGCATATTATTAGAATTTTTATTTTAGAATATTCAGTTTTATTTAGAGATCTTGCAAAATTTCCCAGATATACCGACTCGGGTACTCTCCCCCAATTTTAAACTATGCCTTTTGCAGAAAGGAATAGTGTAAAATTTATAATGGTTTCATTTAAAATCAATGTTACTTTTGCTTTCGTTACATTTTTACACTAATAACACCCAAGGAACAACATTGTTACAATTCATAAAATATGCATAAGAAATAGGTATATACTACAAAAAAAACTAATAGCAAAAATTCTCTTACTGCAAACATAGTATGTACCTACTTACTTATACAGTCTGTTAACCAGTCTCCCCCGGACCGATGGCTGTGGACCCCTCGCTACTCCTTTCCTGGACCTGGACCTGCTAGCTTTCTGCATGTCCCTGCTGGTACGCCTGCTGTCTTGTGACTCGTCTCTCGTCTCTCCGCGCTGCTGCGATGCACCTTGACCCCATCTGCGCTGTCGGTAGTTGACAGCGTGGCTGTATTGGATCCTTCTACTTGACCCATTTCAGCTCCTGCTGGCCTGCTGCTGCTGGTGATGTGGATGCTATCATCTCCAGCTGCTACCCAAACTGGCCTTTATGGTTCCCCTTTTCTGACACAATCGGCTCTGCTCCGGTAAGAAGTTCCTGATCGACTTCTCTGCATACCGCTGTCTATGCATGGACAGTTATATGCTGCTATCAATTTTCCATGTATCATTTTGCAAGTTCTTACTATGCGTCAGGTCATCTGGTTGTCTCTGAGATTGCTGCTAGTACCATTTGTTTGTTGTAACTACATGCATGTATTCTTTTTGTTTGTACCAATTTAATGACTTTACATCCTGGTCACGGCACCAGTGAAACTGCTTTTAAAAAGGTTAATTTGAATGTCTATCTGATATCTGAATGCGAGTCGAATGTCAATCCCAATCTGAATGCCATTCTGCCGTCTCATCGAGCGCTTAAGTAGTCGCGCTTCCTCCCTCTGCGGGGGATGTATCGTGGCTTGTTGGTTCCCGGCTTGGCTGGGCCATCTGGATTGAAGAATTTGACCTGGAGACCTTTTAATCTGCACACTTTTGCCGTTTCCCACGTTTTTAGACTATTTTAAAAACAGAGATTTTTATGTATGCATATTATTAGAATTTTTTATATTTTAGAATATTCATTTTTCTTTAGAGATCTTGCAAAATTTCCCAGATATACCGACCCGGGTACGGGCGGTTTCATAAATATTCATCAAATGATGACGTGTCATCTTCCAATGCAATAGAACCATTTACAGATAATTGAATAAATTTTGTTGATATGGTGATATGCTCCTGCTTACTCTTTTTCAATGATGGTATAGCTGTTTTATATGATAATATTGCTTGATATAAGCAATGAATGAATAGAGCAGTAGCACTATGCCCATCACCACAACTGAAAGGTTGTATTAAAGATGGTACATAATTGGGTGATAAATAAGATGTTCCAGATAGTCCCATCTCTGCTTCAGATACTGGCATATTTACTGATTTATTATTTGACATTGCAGTCCAAATATTATGATAAATTTGGAAATGTCTGGGACAAACGAGGTAGAGTCACTGCTAATGCATTTTTCCTAGTCTTAGTCTTGACACTGTATGATGTAAATAGAGATAACAACATTTTGAGTTGCTCCTCGGTGCAGGAAGTATTGTATTTTTTGATATTATTGATGTTTGGTCCTCTTAGGTGTAAAATACTCAATAATTTTCCACATCGCTAGCAAAGTCTTCTGTTGATTGTTATTGGCAACAACACTGTTTACCAAGTTTTTGAACATTTCATAAGGTTTAAAACCTTGGTAGGAATAGTCACCCATACTGGTATCAATGGACTGCAAATTAGTTATGAATTAATGTGTCTTTCAAACTCTTCATAAGTGAATTTAGTTGTAATTGAAGCCATTATTGAATTATATGAACTAAAGCGGTTTTCCCTAATTGAATTCGGCAAGTAAAGAAATAAAGTTTGTTTTCAGACGTTGTCTTGAAAAAAATAACTGAAAAGAAGATAACTGAAAAATATTTTGTGATACACGTTTGCAAATAAACATGCTAACTTCTAAAAATATGATCGTATATCCTATATATACAAAATTGTGAGACAAGTTTAATTCTTTTCATGCGACCTTCACTCTCTTATTATTTTGGCCATAACTGTAATTATTAAATTTAGCGCATGACTTGAACAGTGGGTAAAATGAGCTGAAGGAAATTTTACCATGATTCTTGTTAGTACTCCTTTAGTTTTTACCGACATATTTGAAGTGCCTTAATTTAGTTAAATCTAAATTTAGAGCTTCCATTACTGCTATTATTGTATTTGCTAAATTTTCCCCAGATGTATCAACGGGGGTAAATTTCAAGAAGTTTTCTACTATTGTTTCGTCTTTCAGATATCTTACACACAACGACATCTGCTCTATTCCAGCCATGTCAGTTGTTTTATCAGCTAAAATGGAATAGTATGGTGACTCACTTATTTCTTCAACGATTTTCTTAGTAATTTCTTTGCCTATAATTTCAATAATGTCATTTTGAGTTGTGGGACTAATACAAGTTGCATTATGTGCTGCAGTTGCGAAATGTTTATTTAACACGCTTTCACCAACGTGAATTCTGAAGTTTAAGAGCGCTCGAAAAGTACCTCCGTTAATGTTAGAGCTAAAACTATCACCTTGAACAAATTCTGCCCGTCTTTGTTCTTTGTGTCCTCGCAATGGAAGATTCTGCCGACCACAAAATATCAGTGTTTTAATTATAGATGTTAACTTTTCTCGGTTTTCCTTAATCTTTTCTGCTAAGACTGTTAAACTGGACAGCGACGTTAGGTTTCTCGTTTTTATACATTCTTATGAATTTTTCAGCAGATCGCAAGCGGCTTTGATGATTGGCGGCTTTCTCATGTGTCCGAAAATATTCAAGAGCTCTTTTCCACTTTAGTAAAGTTTCTGTTACCAGAAGACCAAATTTACTGTTATGGGCAGACTATCTATGAAAAAGAACGAAAAACTTGCAGAATGCTCCATTACATTTTGGAGAATAAACTAGCCATGGGGAAAATTGAACAAGCCATTTTTGTTGAAAAGATCGCATCAGAATCCGCTCCGTGGTTTTCGGAAAGTCATAATTTTGAAAATCCTTCCAATTATAATTTGAAACCGAATATTTTTTTCATTTGTCAAACATGCCATCGATTGATCTAAAATAGTACTAAAATCATCACCCTCCAAAGTCTCCGATGGATTATTATTGTCACGTTTACTTCTCTACTAGTTCTTTTTTTGACATTTTTTGTGTTGTCTCATTAGGTAACTTTATACAGTACCGAGCAAAAGTGGAGAAACATTTATTTTCCAAAAATATTTTTTAGAGCCTAAAAGCTAAATAAAATTATAGGCTTTTTTACATAAGCTAGGAACACACCTAATTCAAAAATAATATAAACATGAAGTTCTTGCGTGAAATAAAGTAACAATAAGTGTTATACAAAAATGCAGCGAGCAAAAGTGGGGAAACATTACCAAAATAATTGTACTATAACTTTTTTTTCGTAATATTTATTGACTCAGGATGTTTAGGAGCGGACTTTTTATTTTGAGGGAATACCGGATATCGAAGCACCGTCATTGACGATTTCTTCTGGACACTCCGGTAGATCAACAAAATAAGTCAAATCGCCGTCGTCGGGTGCATTCCCCATGTCTTCAGGTGCATCCTGTGTAATTGGCTGGATAGATTCGGTGGCCATTTCCTGCCCAGGCTTAAACTTCTCTCCTTTCTTTCTTTCTTTTCCGTTCCTCTGGTGTTCCCCGTATTTCTTTCAACATATCTACATTATCTGCCAGACTGGCGTCAAGGAAGCGAGACACCTCTTCATTGGTAGGCAAAGCCTCGGGGAATTTTCTTAAAACTTCGTTTGAGTCCATGGGATGTAGCCCTGACTAGATTTTTCTCGACACTTTCATTTCTCTGAGCCCAGAGCTTTGCTAGTAATGGGGGGATTGCTCTTTAGGCATGGTGCCTGTGTAGCGACTTTCCTTTCGCCACTTTTCTAAAATTTTGCGTCATTTTCTCTGTAAAAATAATAAATAAACATATAAATATTATAGTCTTTGGCAGCTCGTATAACGGTAGGGGCAACATGTGGTAGCAACACTTTGAAAAACCATCTTTCAAACTGATTCATGTCAAACTAGCCTGAAATAGTATTCCCGTATACGGTTCCAGGAGGACCACCAGCATACCAGTTTTCATACAATTGCTGCGCTTGTACACCACCGTTGCGCGTTGGTGGCAATAATTGACCAGCAGCTTTTCCAGCCGCCATTATGCTAGTGCAAGAACGTGAATAATTCTGGACTCGTTCAACGCCAGGATCGTTGGCTATATTGGTTTCGTCGTAGTTGTAAATGTTTATAGAACGAGAATAAAGAACGTCTTTTATATTGTTAAAAAATTCCATCACTTCCGTCTTGTTCTACGGATGACCGCGTTCGCTTTATGTTTGTGGCCATGCACATTGCACACTGAGAGGTTGTTCATTTTTATAAATTTGTCAAAATCCTCACCTTGATAATTATCCTACATACTCACTGATCTACCTTGTTTATCAAAGTATTTTTTAACTACGGTGCGAATGTTAACCTTAGTCAACTAAAACCCCAGTTGGCCACTTGCCCAAGCGTATTTGCGATCACCAGCTGCTCGTGCCGAGACAAAACTGGGGTGACCGCAAGTTTTATATTTTCCAAGACATCTATTTACAAGAGTTGCCCGTTGAATTTTGAACAATTCAGCTGCTCGTTTTTTGGACATGCCAATTTTGTAAGCATCCACCGCTTTTTGGAGGTTCTCTAGGGGAGAGTCGGGCAGCCAGGATCACTTAATTTTGACTTAATTATTTTCTGAAATATTAGACGAGAAGGTTGTTTATTTACAGAATTTTTTATTTCCCCTATCAAGTGGCACACATCTAGGCCAAAGATTTGCCTACAATATTAGAATACTTATTTTTCACAAAGAGGGAAAAATTTCAAATTACAGTTTTGATTGCAAATTGCAAAAGTCGCAAACATACGCATCTTTTTCTGCTCCCGAGCATTGTTCGTGTGCCCACATATTGCACATAAGGCAACGAACCCATAGGTCTCCTCTCTGATCTGCAGAAAATCGACTTTCACAAAAGAGACAGACGGCATCGTCGTCATCTGGTGTAAATTGCCCTATTTCATCGCCATCAACATCATCGTCTGCTGGTACAAATTGTTTATTTTCAGCTTCCGAGTCGTTGTCGCTGTCACTTCTGTTTTTTGAATGTAATTTTTGTGACTTTGGGCTTCGACAACACTTGGCGTTTCGGAACTGCCTTTTTGGGCGTTTTCTTAACTGATTCCTCCAACTCGTTTTTATAAGGAGAAGAAGTGATGACCTGAGACTGATGGCTTTTTTCCCCGAGTGCCTATCTTTTTTAGCTATGACCGGTACCGGCGAGACATCAAATGGTGTCACTCGTTGAAATGACTTTTTTTAAAACTGGTGTCTTAAAAACATCGGGGTCCTTAGAACAACATGGTAGGGGGTCTGTTGTATTTGTTATAGGCTGTGTAGGTGTAGATGGCCGAACAAATTGTGAAGGTGGTGCTAGAGGTTCACTTTCCAGCGATGAGGAATCGAGCAAATCTCTGAAATTGGAACGTTCTTGCCTGGTCTCTGGTGTGGGATTACTTTTTGACTTCGGAAATTTCTGGCCGTGATATATTGCAGCTTTTTTCAGCTTCTATCTTCTCGGTCGGTGATAAAAGATATATAATTATTTATAATATGTAACTTACATGAAAACACCCAAATGCGTCAAATGCCTTGTACAGCACGTTAGTACATATGACCTCGGCTCGCTCAGGCTAAAATAGATACATATGTAGGTACATACATAATTATATTTATTTCATTTATTCTTAATAACACTATATTTTTACTTTAAAACAGGCGCGGCAATATATTAAACAACACATAATGTCCTTACTCTCTTTTTCTTAAATTTCGTACCCGCTGTCTTCGTTGCTCTCGACGATAAGGCGGGCTGCAGCGGGCCGCAAATCAACCCGCAGGCCTGTTGGCTGGTCGGCAACCATTAATAGTTGCAGTAGGATCCAACAATGAAGGAACAAAATTGGGAGACATAAATGCAGATTTGGATAATCCAACTTCTGATTCAGTCACAGGTAGATTTATGGTATTAGCTTCATACATAGAGTTCCAAATGTTCCATGATAAGAAAGGAAAAGTTTGTGACATCCTTGGTAATGTTATTTGAATAGGAGATTTACCAGTCTTAGCTGGTGGGATCCTTGTGGAGGGTTGTAGCCGGACATCAGTGGAGGTACTGGGGCCATTGGTCTCCAGAAGGGGGCGGTTGGTAGTACAGGTGGTGGTCTAGCTGTGGGCGCTGTTAGACGAATTGAAGGCGCCACCGGTGCTACTGCTCTTAAGGGGATGGTGCGGAGACTTCGGCCATGGCTGGCTGACAATAGGGGCCAATTGATGGGTTGGAGGGGCGGGAGAATGGGCAGTGGTCTCCGTAGATCTGAGGTTTGGGTGGAGGCTTCTTGGGTAGCAGGTCTGGTTTCTATCTGGCATGCTGAATCGTAGGTACTAGGTTGGTGGGGTAGATTGGCTGGAGGATGCTGGCATACCTGACGGGTACATCCTCTAAGACGCACCTGATTCCACACACTTGAAAAATAGCCGGGGCAAAACAATCTTCTTGGAGGTGTCACACATAAGGCACAGGTACATTGTCTTTCATCGTCGGCCAGTTGGACCCGCACTCCTTGGTAGCCGGCATGTATTATCTCGCACCACAAGACAATTGTGGCGCGCACGGGGTGGCACGGAAAATCGAAATTGAAGTACTTCCGTAGTTCCCATAAATGATATAGGGTCATCCGGTACAACATGGCATTTGTAGCTAAATCTTCGACCATCCCTACATAAGTGAGGAATAACACTATCCACGTCATTGTATTTGTTTTTTTTTCTTTCAATGTTACAAAAGTTATACGCGTAAACAGTCACACTGCACTAGACTGAAACCCTTTGGGCTGATTTAGCCTGTCCTTAAATTTAAAACTCCACTTAGGTCAATGGTTTATGGTGACATCGATTGTGGTGACACCGGCGATGAAGTGGTACTGGAGATTATAGATTTTTGCTCTTAATTTCAGCTTCTTGCAAGATTATGACAAAATATTTGTAAATTCCTGTGTATTTAATTGGCTTATTTAACCCTAAAGTGAATTGGGTAGTAATGTCTTGTTCTAATTTATTCTTTATGGGATCATCGATGGCTTTATCCCCAGCGAGTGTAATGGTTCGATTTGCTAAAATTTTAAGCCTAGTTAAAAATTCTCTGCATGTCTCATCTGATCGCTGTCTGCATTCCATAAAATTTTTCATTGCCGATCCCTTCACATACTGCCTAGTAAACTGATTTTTCAAACTGTCCTTTAATGTCTTCCAGCTTATTGCAGTCTGTAAATTCAATTGCGACTCTATAAACTGATTTGCTTTATGTCGTAGTTTCAGTCGAGCAATTGTTACCAATTCTCTTTCAGACCAATCGGCTAACACTCCTGTTTCTTCCACTATGGTTAAAAAATCTTCTATACTTGTAGTTCCATCGTACGTGGGTAGTGAGTCAATTCAAACCATTATTTTTGGTGCTTGCATGACGATATTATTGGTAATGGGAGCTGCAGGCGTTGGGTCTGCCATTTTGTTGTTTCAAAAGAAAATATTTATTTTTTCCTTTTAACAGCTTCGCTGCCATCAGAGTGAGACAATCCGATACTATATTTTAAGTCAATCGGCCTTAAGGCTTTTTGTTGTACTTTGACAACAGTTTTATAATTTATTATTAGATAAATTTAAAAAAAAAACATGAATTCCGCAGATGTGCGGGCATGGGACCTGGCTTGAAAATTGCTACCCAAGTGCCAGGTCCGCAAAAATGCGGAGCAATAATACTGCTGTGTAATTTATTATAAAAGTATAAATCATTGGTTAATTAACATAAAACAAAAAAATAAACATAAATATTTGTAAATAATAATATGTTACACAAACATATTCGTAAAACATTTTAAAATTAAAAGACAATAAAAAATATTGTTATATAAAGAAAATAAACACATCCTAATGAATAATAACTATGTTGCACAAAGAATCGGATATATTCATAAAACATTATTTTGTAATTACAAAAGCCAATTTAAAAACACTTCATTACAAAATACAAAAAAACAAAACCACAGCTTTGATAAAACAAAATAAAATAATTTCAAAGTGAAGAATATGGATCGAAACATTCGAAGCAAAGACCAGGCTTTTCATTGCACATTTCACGGTGCCAGATGGCGTCTTTTCGTTTCGTCGCTATATTTGAACACATCCGACACATTTTACTCTTGAGTATTCCTTTAGCATGTTTTTCAGTTATTTTGCTGATTTTATGCGGCACATGTGTTGTAGCTGGGGGGGGGGGGGGGGTGTGGCTCGTTTTTTCCGGTAATAACGTATCTATTATTGACAGACGATAGTGTCATATATAGTCATTTTTGGTTGACCTGAATACTTATTATAAATTTTGTAGGAATTTATAAATAGCAGTTGAAAGCTATGAATGGCTAGTTTTAGTTACCAACGGAGAGTTTTCCTTTCACAAGGATAAAACGCAAGAAGTTGGTCTTGTCTATCAACTCCAGACATGAACTGATTATACTTCGCAATAGCTTCGGGTTTGTCAGCAACTTGTCGTCGTTTATTTGTAACCGGTACCTTTCTGTCTTCAAACTCTGTGGTTATATACATTACTGGACGTTTATCTTTCCATTTGCCTATATGTATTCCTTCTCGAAAAAGCGACACGTTCTCACCTTTCTTCAGTGTTTTTTGAATAACTTCTTGTGGATTTTCCTTTAGATCTTTCCGTAAAGTTCCTGTGCAGTACGTGTTGTTATGTAATAGTCGCTTGGCCAAGGTAAAGCTGTTATAGTAGTTATCCATGTATATTGAGTGGCCACTCTGAAGTTTCTTTTCTAGCAATTGCATAACTACCTTTTCTGCGTGGCCCTTCCCCGTTACTTCTTTATCGTGGCCTCCTGCATAAACACGAAATTTAAGTATGAGTCCATCAGGCTCAGTCAACATGTAAAGTTTTATTCCGTATTTATGTCGCTTATTTTTTATAAACTGTTTGAACCTCAAACGGCCTCTCCACAGAACCATGCTTTCATCCAATGACAACACTTTTGCAGGATAATAACACTGGTTCATTTTATTATTAAAATAATCAATAACACTACGAATTTTGTACAAATGGTCTTCATTTCCTGTATCTGGAGTAAAATGAAGTCACCTCATTATTAACAAAAACCTATTTCTGCTCATCTGTTCCCCAAAAAGTTTTATTGAAAATAATCTGTGCTTTTTCCAATAGTCCTGAAGCCTGGAAAACGGTATAGTGCCCATGTGGAATAGTAAACCTATCACAATCCTCATTGATTGAAAAGTCTCTCCCGAACAATTTTAAATAATAATATGTTCGTAAAACAATGGAATTATATTGAAAAAAATTCACATTCATAACCCTGCATCTCAAAGTAAGGATTTCATTAAAAAAATCATTGTTTGATATAGGTATTCCAAAAATTTTTACCAATCTTTTTGTTTAGGAAAGCTCGATATATACAAGATTTAATGATATACAACGTTCAACGTAAAAACTTGAAATGATGGACTCTATCTCTGAAAATTCTCAATAATTGATGATCAAACCCAAGTAATAATTCACAATTTACACTTACATTACCTGCCTGCAGTCCTCCCTCACGAAATCCTTAACCAAAACGAAGGCCCGTGTGGAGGTGGACTAAATTTTCAACTTCTAGGATAAAATCAAATTCCAGTCAAACAAATGTGTTATGAATTATTACCTGATGGATAGGAAGAATCCCTTTTAACTTAAAAAAGGCCAAAGAGATTTTAAAGATTCACGAAAAGCACTTCTTTACACACACGAACAGATGAAAAATGGCGGTTTGACACTTTGACTGCGCTTGAGATGGAGTGGGTGCAGGTGCTACCAAGATTAAAACTTCTTTGAAAATATCGACGTAATTTTGATATTTCAAACAGTTTCTTAATTAATAAACGTTAAAATTTGTACAAGTGTTTTTAAAAATTGAATAAATCCAATTAAACTTTTAAACTTAGTCCGAAAAGAAAAACCCCAACAATCTAGTGTCATTTTCAAGTTGCCGTTTTCCCCATTTAACTGACATGGCCCTGCTGATGAATAGAAATTAAGACGACGTTGCGGGACCGGCATACTGCGCGCGGCGCTACCTCCGTATATATGCGGGGTTGGCAGTGAACTTGTTAAGGGTTGAAAACAAGGACCACACACCTGACACCAATGTAGCGCCTTGCCCTTATCTGTGTATGTCAAATTGTTGACGTTCTACTACCAGGGCAAAACACCTCAAGTCTGGTTGACCGTAGAACACCCTTTTCTAAGTTTTTGGTTTCTATTCCAATAATCTTTTAGTAAAACTCAGTTTCATCCCTTTTGCTGGTATTTATTATTAAAATTATTAGTTGGTATATGTGTATAAATTTGCAATTGTAAATATAAATAAAAAGGTTAAGCTCATGAATATATAAATAATCTCTGTGTAAAATTGGCTTTTCTTGTGAAGCTCGAAAATTGACAAGTTATTTTTACCCAAACACTCACTTTTCGGCTTTCTTGACAATTGACTTCCCCGTACTTAAAGATTTTGTTTTAACCGATTTGTTTAGGAGGTCTAATCTATTTTAATTTTCACAGAAACTATATTCGGAACTAGTGTCTTGGACTGAAACTTTGTCTTATTTTTCGACTTCGACTCTAAACTCGACTGAGACTCTAAACTGACTGAGATTCTAACCTGACTCTTGACTGTCTTAACCACCGTTGCTCTAGAATATTTATAGGGGGTTTTCATGACGTATTTTGCTCATCGTGTGATTTTCTAGATTTCCCATAAAAGTATGGAATGTGGGTTGGCTATACGTAAAAACTCGTGACTAAATTTTAGCATTGCAAGCAAAAGACGCGTAACTTCTGTGGAATTTTTATTCCTTTAAAACCTACGTCAGAAAATGTCGTGACTTAATGTTGACATTGTCAGCAAAATCCGCGGTATTTTGCTATACCTTGAACGAGGCTGCAGTCGTCGTTTTCAATCTTAATTTTAAGTAGAACACATGGAATCTTTAGGTGATGACGAAATAAAATTGCACCATAATTTGAAACAGAATTTCTTAACAGGGTTAAACTTTGTTTGATTTGAAGATTTCTCTTTAACATGAACGTTTTTGTCTATAAAATATTTTACTGAACTCGAAGCTTAAATATTCAGTGGGTAAAAATTATAACTTTAGTCAAAATTTTAGGTTTAAGATTAATCTAACACGCGGGATACTACACCAGGGTGCATAATATCTATACTGGTACGTTGTTTATCGGGAGTGGTTTCATTGTTTTTTGTATTATCCCAGTACGGATATTGTTGGTCTCTCAAACAGCCTGTCCCCCCCTGTGTAAGTAATGCTCCTGTTGTTGGTATGTATCTTCCTTTGTTGTTTCCCTTTGTTCTGCATCTTGATGAGCATTGTCTACCGATTCTTGAGTGTTCGTTACATCCACGGGAAGAAAGTCTACCTCGGAAAAAACATCCATGTCGCATTGTGAAATACCTGTCTTTTCAAACCCTTTTATGGCATTCATCGGAGTAGCAGCTTTTAGATACGCATTGTTAAAAAAATTTCCAATTTTGAATAATGCGATATGCTGTGCAGGATGAGACTTTTTCCACTTATCAATCTCAGCTTGAAAGTACGTCTCAAAAGGCCCGTATACGGACACATCCAAAGGCTGCAACTTATGGGTCGTTTGTGGTGGCACAAACAGTATAACAACGTTGTTCTCTGACGCAAAATCAAGGACTTCAATTGATCTAGGAGAGGCATGGTTGTCTAAGACTAACAAGCACTTTTGATTTTCAGTGTGTCGTACATGAGACACAAAAAACTGTAGTCAACTTAAAAAAGCGTCAGATGTTATCCATCCCGAATCAGTTACTAGATCTAAGGAGCCTAATAGATATAATAGATAGAATATAAATAGATCTATTGTCGGCGGGATGAAACGGCCAGTGGCAGAACAACAAAACAGTGCCGTAATCAATGTTCCACGTTCTGAGGATGAAACATTTGCCACTTGCTTTTTCAGGTCATAGATAATATGACTTTCGGGGGTCTTTTTGTGGAAGTTTGAATCCCCGTTTCGTCAACATTGTACAAATTGTAACGAGGTATCTTACGCTTCACAAGCGCGGTCTGCAAATTATGAAAAAATCTCTCCACTTGCGTTCTGTTTAATCCACTTGTTCATGCAATACTAGTTGTTTCAGGTGCACGCAAACTTAATTCACGATGCTTCTCCATAAAATTATAATACTATTGGGGTCCTGCTACACCATTTCTGAAAGGATGGGTGATTCTGTTTTTCTCAGCGTCCTGATATGCTAATTCATAAAGATCTCTGCGAGTTAACCCATAAAATCGATTGTCCAAGTCTTTGATATGACAAACTCTTGGTCCTCGTCTGGTGTAAAAACGGTTTTAAATCTATCTGGTGATTTACTATTTTTTCCAGATTTTACATGCTTGCGGAGCCAAACACTATGAAGGTCAGAATTTTCCCAACTGTATGGGTTCGATGGATGGAAAGCACGTAATGATACAGACTATTTAACAGTGGCAGCGAGTATTATAGCTACAAATCCTTTTGTATTGTTTTATTTGCTTTCAAAAGGTATGTTCACATTTTTTAATGCCCTTTGATTTTTTGCCTTCCCTATTACTAACAGCTTCAATTTTTGTGAACCATCAGCATTACATGTTAATGTTGCTTGCATGCTAATGCATTCTTTGCTTATTTTTCGACCTGATGCGATCTGTTCCTGAGAACGAACCAGCGATTTTTCAGGCAACATTTTCCAATATAGGGCAGATTCATCTGCATTGTAAATTTGAGTAAGTGTGAGGATCAACTGTTGTATCTTTCTGCAAGTGCAGTTATAAAGGGATCGACGGCGCTTTGATCGTTGGATAGTTTTTCGCCACACACTTTTAAATCAGACAGACCAGGTCTTTTTCTGAAATTAGAAATCCAGCCCGTGCTAGCTCTAAAGTTGTCATTTTCATAGGTTTCAGTATAAAACTGTTTTGCTTTGGCAGACAAAAATTTCATAGGAAATCGGGACGTGCCTTGATCGTTGTGTACCAGACCATACATATAAACGTTTTTCCATTGCTGGATGTTCAGCCTTTCTCAAAGTTTTTCTGGAGCCGGGACTGAAATCACATTCGCCAAAAAATCTAAAAGAAGGGACACACACGTAGTAAAACTACAAAATTGTCTTTAAAATATACATATAAAATATATATGTTCGTACGATTCATTTGACACCACTTTTTTACTTTCACCACGTTCTAGTCTTTCTATCATATTAGCTTTTTATTTTATTAACAACGTAATATGTTTTCTTTTAGGATGCATTTTAATTTGTGTATGTATAAGGAAGGTTTATATGTAGCACTTAAAATAACACGCGGTTGAACACAGTAATCTACTATCCATTTCTAAAGTTTTGACCCCTCAGTTGGAAAGTACAATTTTAAAAAATATAATTTTCAAATATTTCGGTAAAGTTACTTGTCTCTATTACACATGTAAAACTTTGTAACCGTAGATGCCTTGGTGCTTTTTTAATGGGAAGGTAATTGTAAAATTGTCACCATTTTTTCCCTATTTCATCAATTACTCAAGTTTAAAAATTTATTGTGCCTTACTGGTACTCCCAGGCCTAACTAATTTTTTACAGGCGATAAAGTGAACCTTACTTTATTCCCAAAAAATATTATTTTTATTTTTTTTTCTTAGGTTTGGTAGTAATAGGCAAAAAATGATTGTGGTTATGTAATTACTACCAGTAATCTTACAGCAAAAATTTTTGTTTTTTTGTATTACATATAAAGAGATGTAACTTTACGTTTAACGAAAATTTGGTTTTGGGCAGTTGTCATAAACCTAAATACAAACAATTAATTTGTGTAAAGGATAGCAGCATTGAGCTTGCGGGATGGAGCGGGGCGTCGAAGGTGCAATAGTATGGGTGTTAAGGTAATAATCATTAAAGTAATGCAATATAGTGAAGGTTTTTTTGTGCTCTATATGATAAAGTAGGTAACTGGTAAAATTAAGAAAAAATAAGTATATGTATTGGTAAATATTTACTTTATTTGTATTTAACGATTTTCTATTGTTTCATTAAGATGTATAAAATAGGCAAAACGTGTGTAGTAGAATAATAGTAATTTAAAAATACTACTTCAAAGTGAGTAACGTAAATAGGCCAATTAGCTTGATTTATTTATAATTCACCTAAAAGAAAGACAATATTTTTGATGTTCCCTTATTTTTATGATTCGCATATTTGGAAAAGGGTAACAAATGCTGTGTTGTTTGTCGGCATTTGCCTTTGCTTAATAATAAGAGAAATATGTGAAAGTGGCCTGTTTACGTAGAATCGCATCTGATTTAACTTTTACGGTACAAAGCCCTGACCAAATTTATTTAAACCTAAAACTAAAAAGAACCTGATTGGATTACACCACTCTTTTTTACCGAAGAATAGCTACACTTATGGATCGTTTTCTCCTTCTTCATCATTACTAAAGTCTTCATTTGAATCATCATCGTCATCATCTTCATCTAAATTTATAATTAATGGTTCTACAACATCAACTAAGTGGTCTTTTTCTCTGTAGGATTCCTCAATTTTATTAGCGTGTCCAACGCAATTTTCCCAAACAGAATTTGGAACGTTCTGCATCGTTTCAAGACACAAATTTAGTACATTTGCGATTTTAAACGTAGTATTCAATTTTGCCACTTTCTTTTTCACATATGCCCAAATTAATTCAATTGCGTTGAATTCACAGTGTGCAACTGGCAACCATAGAAGCTTTACATTATCATTACGTAACTCCTTTGCAATTGTATCTAAAAGATACGTTTTTGGAACGTGACAGTTCTTGCATAGGTCTAAAAGCATTGGTTTGGTTAATTCATTAAACGTTGTAAATCCATCGGGCAATGTTGCTTTTCGCTGGGACATCCATTCTATTATTTTTTGTTTTGCCCAGGCAGTTGTAGGATTTCGAAAGTTAGGATCCAACATTGTATGATACGGTGCTTGGTCAATTACGATTACTGATTTGGCAGGTATTACGGAAAGCACTGTTCTAAACCATTCTTCGTAATGGTAAGCCACTGACCCGCACTTTTTTTCCCAACGAAACACTTCAGGCAGCCAGCCAAAAACCCATTTTTACTACCAATATGTAAGATAATAACCCGGTGTCCTGATCCTGATGGCCGTTTTATTCCACCTCTAAAGCCATTAATTTCCTGTATACCACCTCTGTATTCATCAGAATTATCCCGTTTTGTGGGATTAACTCTTTCAACCCAGCCAAACTTCCTTGAATGATTTGCACCGCACCATGTTTCATCTGTATAAAATATTTGCCAAGAATCTTCACGATATCTCTTTATGTCGTATAAGAATTCCGCTCTTCTGGCAGCAATTGTGTTTTATTCCATTAAAAGTGGGTTATTAATTAGTTTTTTATAGGAAAACCAAAGTTCTTTAATCCATCGGTACAAAGTCATTTCTGAAAATTCTGGTAAATAATCGACATCTTCTTTCAATTTCTGGTAAACTTCTTGTATAGAAGGAAACCGGCGCTCCAGGTAAACATTTAATATTGTTCTCCTTATGACGCCCTGCAAAATCTCATCACATTCCAGTCGGGGCCTTCCACTTCTCCCTTTTGATGGTAGAATAATACCGGAACTTTTGTCTTCCGCAGTAACACGTTTAACGGTGCTTTCACTAATACCCAGGCAATCTGCTGTTCTTTTAACCACTTGATCAATCAAAATATTTTCCAAACCGTTGTCTTTCTCTTGTTGAAAGTACGCTCTGACTTTTAATATAATATTTTTCATTTGTTCGTTGCACTGACGATACATTTTAACTTGTGAGACTCTAGTTTTGTACCGTATTTTTGGTTCAGATTACATCAGGTATTTATATAAATTCGAACAAGATAATCTTAAAAAATCGTGTGAAAACAATAATAATTTCAAATTAATATCTACCACTAAAACCAAAAATCTAAATCAACAATAAGTGGATATAAACAACCACAATCAAATAAATAATATTATTTGACAAATCGTTTCACTCCATAACAAATAGATTAACTTCTAAACAAATACAAAATACATTGAACTACGGACTACATACAGATAAGCGTGACGAGGCCACCGTACTGTGTGTGTGTCGGTAAAGGCGTTTAATACTTTTCATCTCTTTCTTATGTCGCTTGTAATATTTATTACAATTTTACAAGAACTAAAGGTGCTTTTTTTAATTTTGGGTAATAAAATACATTTGTATAATAATACATACGTCTACGAGTGTAAAGATTTTTTTACGGTTTTAAATTGTCCACAGGACAGCTGATACACAAACATCATTAAAAAAGAAAAAAATACAATTTCAGACTCATACTACCAATCTCTTGCGAAAGTATAGATATTTTTCTATCTACCTTCAAAATTGCATTTAAATAGGGAAAAAATTAACCAATATATAGACATGAGAAAATCGTTTATCAGTATTAACGTAGTAAAATCGTTGTTTTTTTCTAATTGATTATGAATAACTTCAATATCGTTTACAATACAATAATACATTTTTTTGGAAGAAACTCTTGGATAACGTCCTAACAAGCTGTCATTTTTTCAGTTTATTCTGCCCCGTGGTTTTTTTGTTATTGACCCTCAGACTGAGGGGTCAAAACTTTAGAAATGGATAGTAGGTATGTAACTAAAGCGAATAGCATAACAACAAATACAAATAGTTAAGCAACTAAGCCGGTACTTTTTACGGGATTGTATAGTGGGTCACCACAAAGGCACGCATTGCTCATCTGGTCCGGCCGTATTTCTGAAGTTAGGGGAACCCCACTCTATCGATTTCAGTGTCTTTAGCATATCCATATTGATTTGAGTATCTGCAATCCATCAAATTTTGCTCAGGTTGATTATCATCAACTGTTGGGAAGCTATCCAGCTCAGGAAGATACATTTCAATGTTGGTTAGATCTTGACCGCTATTGCGCAATCAATTACTTAGAGTCTTAGAGGAACCTCCCAGTCATCGTCGTCAATAGCTTTTCTTGTTTTGTTTGTCTTTTGCTTTGCTATATTTTACTTTCCTAGAATATCCTACAACATTATATTATAGAGAAAGAACTTAAATTAAATAGGTAAATAAAAAAACGGATTTTTAGTAAAATTTTTTAATGACAATATTTTACATTTGATTTTTTTACTGATGACAAACGTCCAGTTTCTCTGTAAAATATAAAGTTGAAACACCTGGTATCATCCCCTTATTAGTTAAGTTTTTAAACTTTGAAAAACTAATATCAGAGTATCTTCAAGTCTTACATTTAACAGTGTTTGCAAAAAAATGTCCAATATTTTTATATAGTTTGTTGCTTATTATTGTTAAAAACTAAAAATATTTTTCATGGGAATTTCTTTATGTGTAGAAAACAAACTTAGCTTTTGATTTAATTCTTATATTGACCTAGAAAATATATAAGTTATATGATTTACTGGGTCAATCCATGCGGTGACCCAAAAATTAAAAATATCCCAGTCCCATACTTCTTGTAAGGGCAGTGGTTTTGGCATGGGCGCTTCCCCAGAAGTCCTCACACGTCTGTGATGAATGCAATTATTGCTTGAGCTGGAAAATAGCAAACATTTTCTTTCTAGCACTAAAAACTGTATGCGTATCATACCTTCAGACATCTTTTTGTATAATGAATTGGTAGCTGCAACATAGCACCAGTTTCTATCATTTTATACTTCTTACCAGTGTAGTAGAAGAAAAATTTATATATTTTCAAACATAGCCATTTAATACTATGTATATATACATAATTTTTCAAGGGTACACCACTGTACTCCCAAACCCCACAGATATAACTAACATTGTTTTGCTGCATTTGTAGAACTTCTGAGATCTTAAAAGTAATGATAATATTACAATGAACGAAATTGGTTTTTAATTTTCACATCTATTAGGAGGACAAGTGTTTTTCTAAGTGAATAACATCCCCCTTTTTAATTTGGATGTAAAGTTGTCTATATAAAAATGGGCATTTATGTTTTTTAAAGAGAACAAGTTTCTTGAACCGTTTTTGACATCCGGCACAACGAAGATGTTACCTATAATGTGATGTATATCCCGCGGGGGTAAATACACTATAACACGCTGTGTTTTTAAAATGCGAAATAAATCCATTAATACTACACAAGCAAAAAGAAGTTTAGCACACCAGTTTATAGAAAAATAAGCGTATTAATTAGTGTATCAAACTAAAATATGAGCCTTCTTCTTTAAAAAACTGAACTTATCATAAAAAATGCATTTTTGGAGTTATCATATTTCTCCCAAACACCACAGATATAACTATTCACTCCATCATTGTTTTGCTGCATCTGTAGAACTTCTAAGAACTTAAAGTAATGATAATATTACAATGAACGAAATTGGGGGCTTAATTTTCGCATTTATTAGGACAAGTGTTTTTCTAAGTGAATAACATCCCCCTTTTTAATTTGAATATAAAGCTGTCTATATAAAAATGGACATTTATGATTTTTAAAAAGAGCAACTTTCTTAAACCGTTTTTGGCACCCGACACAACGAAGATGTTGCCTATAATGCGATGCATATCCCGCGGAGGCAAATACCCTATAGTACCAACCGCACACTATAGCGCGCCGCGTTTTTAAAATGCGATATAAATCCATTGTTACTATACAAGCAAAAAGAAGTTTAGCACACCAGTTTTTAGAAAAATAAGCGTATTAATTAGTGTATCAAACTAAAATATGAGCCTTCTTCTTTAAAAAACTGAACTTATCATAACAAATGCATTTTTGGAGTTATCATATTTCTCCCAAACACCACAGATATAACTATTCACTCCATCATTGTTTTGCTGCATCTGTAGAACTTCTGAGAACTTAAAGTAATGATAATATTACAATGAACGAAATTGGTTTTTTAATTTTCACATCTATTAGGAGGACAAGCGTTTTTCTAAGTGAATAACATCCCCCTTTTTAATTTGGATGTAAAGTTGTCTATATAAAAATGGGCATGCATTTATGTTTTTTAAAGAGAACAATTTTCTTGAACCGTTTTTGACATCCGGCACAACGAAGATGATACCTATAATGTGATGTATATCCCGCGGGGGTAAATACCCTATAACACCAACTGCACACTATAACACGCTGTGATTTTAAAATGCGAAATAAATCCATTATTACTACACAAGCAAAAAAAAGTTTAGCACACCAGTTTATAGAAAAAACGGATTTTTAGTAAAAATTTTTAATGAAAATATTTTACATTTGATTTTTTTACTGATGAAGAAGTTCGAGTTTCCCTGTAAAATATAAAGTTGAAACACCTGGTATCATCCCCTTATTAGTTAAATTTTTAAACTTTGAAAAACTAAAATCAGAGTATCTTCAAGTCTTACATTTAACAGTGCAAAAAAATGTCCAACATTTTTATATAGTTTGCTGCTTATTATTGTTAAAAATAAAAAAAATTTTCATGGGAATTTCTTTACGTGTAGAAAGCAAACTTAGCTTTTTATTTAATTCCTATATTGACCTAGAAAATATATAAGTTATATGATTTACTGGGTCAACCCAATTTGTGTTGTTCTTGTTCCTGAAGTTCCTGGTAGGAGGTTCATGATTAATAGTTTTTGATCTTGTAAAGCTAAGCTTTTGGTTTTTCAGTCCGTTTATACTCTCAGTCTTTTACTAAGTCTTCGTACTCTTCCTGATCATCGACAGGTATCTCAAAACGTTTAATTATACACAGATATTAACCGTGCTCTTAAAGATCTACATTGTACATCTGATGTTACATCATGTACATCAGTTAACTTATTTTTTATAAAATCAGTCTGCAGCTGTAGGTTAAAATCGTCATCTTTTAATATACTAAAATTTTTGTTACGTGTTACGTAACCTGCTAGAATCGTGCGCTTGTCATTAATATTTATTTTTGAGATCTGGTACAAAGTTTTATACCACGAATCCTAATCTCATAGTCCAGCTCAGGTTCTGTTAAAAGGGGTATTCACCCTCTAAATTACACATTTTGAACTAAATTAAAAAAAATCACTGAGGAAATAAAAATTCAAAAAAATACAGCGTAAGTGCATTTAAACTAAAGGTCAAGGTCAAATCAAAATATCAATTTGAAAAATAAATTTTCAAATTAAAAAAACTTAAGGTCAAATATAGTATCTAGTTAAATAACCTTAAAAGTTTTAAACACAATGCAGAAAATCTTTGAGCATAGCAGTCGTCAACAAAAATTGTCACAAGTTTTCAATTATCAAAAAAATAAAAAACCAAATGCATTAACAAAATCAAATAATCAAAAACTAAATCAGTCCAAAACAGTTTGGACATTGAAAATCTTTAGCCAGGCAAAAATGAAGCAAAAAAAAATTATGAGGTCCGTTGACTTGCGCCCTTGTGTCAGACAAAAGAACTTTCAAGGCCCCATACGTTGGGTGTCACTATAACCAGAATTCATTGTCATTCTGACGGGTAAGCCTAATTTTCTTCAAAGCTAGACCAGTAAAGCGTCGATGGGCCCTCATATGAAGATCATCGCTCAAGATCCGCGACATGGATCTTGGTGACATATCCATCTCATTTCTCCTAATCCGTTCCCGTAGCTTTAACGGCATATGTCGTCCTAACGGTTCTCGGGCGCCCAGATCTCGGCCTGTCTTCCATTCATTTCATGCATGTATTCCTCCTACCCTGAATAAGTATTTGACCTTGGATAAGTTTCTAATAAATATGGTTTAATTCGGGAATATGTTAGCTTTCATCGTCACATAATGTACGTTGTATGCGTTAACTGTTGCCTTGAGAGATAAAAATTATTTTCTAAAAATGTTTTATTTTGAAAGGCGTTTGGTTTTCTTCAAGAATGAAAAAATATAAATACTTTTTTTTGATTTACATTAACTTTAAAAATATATTCTTTTCGATTTTCTTGACCTCGGAAACAAAAATAAAATTATGTTAATATCTTTAAACTATTACTTGAAGTTAATATCATACCAAAAGCACACCTGAAATCACATGTAATTAAATGCGGATTTGCAAAAGGATCTCCATTGTATTCGGGCTAGTTACAGGGTGATGTGGGCAGATGAAACAAATAAACGCCATATATAATTCATTTTTTAAAATCCAAAAAGTTGTTGTGATCGTTTGGTAACGGTTGTGCATACTAAATTAGGTCTTATTGCTCTCTCCCATTAAGATATCGTGGCCTCCTGCATAAACACGAAATTTAAGTATGAGTCCATCAGGCTCAGTCAACATGTAAAGTTTTATTCCGTATTTATGTCGCTTATTTTTTATAAACTGTTTGAACCTCAAACGGCCTCTCCACAGAACCATGCTTTCGTCCAATGACAACACTTTTGCAGGATAATAACACTGGTTCATTTTATTATTAAAATAATCAATAACACTACGAATTTTGTACAAATGGTCTTCATTTCCTGTATCTGGAGTAAAATGAAGTCACCTCATTATTAACAAAAACCTATTTCTGCTCATCTGTTCCCCAAAAAGTTTTATTGAAAATAATCTGTGCTTTTTCCAATAGTCCTGAAGCCTGGAAAACGGTATAGTGCCCATGTGGAATAGTAAACCTATCACAATCCTCATTGATTGAAAAGTCTCTAACCCGAACAATTTTAAATAATAATATGTTCATAAAACAATGGAATTATATTGAAAAAAATTCACATTCATAACATGCATCTCAAAGTAAGGATTTCATTAAAAAAATCATTGTTTGATGTAGGTATTTCAAAAATCTTTTTGTTTAGGAAAGCTCGATATATACAAGATTTAATAATATACAACGTTCAACGTAAAAACTTGAAATGATGGACTCTATCTCTGAAAATTCTCAATAATTGATGATCAAACCCAAGTAATAATTCACAATTTACACTTACATTACCTGCCTGCAGTCCTCCCTCACGAAATCCTTAACCAAAACGAAGGCCTGTGTGGAGGTGGACTAAATTTTCAACTTCTAGGATAAAATCAAATTCCAGTCAAACAAATGTGTTATGAATTATTACCTGATGGATAGGAAGAATCCCTTTTAACTTAAAAAAGGCCAAACAGATTTTAAAGATTCACGAAAAGCACTTCTTTACACACACGAACAGATGAAAAATGGCGGTTTGACACTTTGGCTGCGCTTGAGATGGAGTGGGTGCAGTGCTACCAAGATTAAAACTTCTTTGAAAATATCGACGTAATTTTGATATTTCAAACAGTTTCTTAATTAATAAACGTTAAAATTTGTACAAGTGTTTTTAAAAATTGAATGAATCCAATTAAACTTAGTCCGAAAAGAAAACCCCCAACAATCTAGTGTCATTTTCAAGTTGCCGTTTTCCCCATTTAACTGACATGACCCTGCTGATGAATAGAAATTAAGACGACGTGGTCCGCACATATACGGGACCGGCATACTGCGCGCGGCGCTACCTCCGTATATATGCGGGGTTGGCAGTGAACTTGTTAAGGGTTGTCAACAAGGACCACACACCTGACCCCAATGTAGCGCCTTGCCCTTATCTCTTTATGTCAAATTGTTGACGTTCTACTACCAGGGCAAAACACATCAAGTCTGGTTGACCGTAGAACACCCTTTTCTAGGTTTTTGGTTTCTATTCCAATAATCTTTTAGTAAAACTCAGTTTCATCCCTTTTGCTGGTATTTATTATTAAAATTATTATTTGGTATATGTGTATAAATTTGCAATTGTAAATATAAATAGAAAGGTTAAGCTCATGAATATATAAATAATCTCTGTGTAAAATTGGCTTTTCTTGTGAAGCTCGAAAATTTACAAGTTATTTTTACCCAAAACACTCACTTTTCGGCTTTCTTGACAATTGACTTCCCCGTACTTAAAGATTTTGTTTTAACCGATTTATTTAGGAGGACTAATCTATTTTAATTTTCACGGAAACTATATTCGGAACTAGTGTCTTGGACTGAAACTTTCTTATTTTTCGACTTCGACTCTAAACTCGACTGAGACTCTAAACTGACTGAGATTCTAACCTGACTCTTGACTGTCTTAACCACCGTTGCTCTAGAATATTATAGGGGGTTTTCATGACGTATTTTGCTCATCGTGTGATTTTCTAGATTTCCCATAAAGGTAAGGAATGTGGGTTGGCTATACGTAAAAACTCGTGACTAAATTTTAGCATTGCAAGCAAAAGACGCGTAACTTCTGTGGATTTTTCTATTCCTTTAAAACCTACGTCAGAAAATGTCGTGACTTAATTTTGACATTGTCATCAAAATCCGCGGTATTTTGCTATACCTTGAACGAGGCCCCAGTCGTCGGTTTCAATCTTAATTTTAAGTAGAACACATGGAATCTTTAGGTTTAACACCCTGCGTGAGCCTCCTACTGTGCTGGAGGGTCACGAGGTGATGACGAAATAAAATTGCACCATAATTTGAAACAGAATTTCTTAACAGGGTTAAACTTTGTTTGATTTGAAGATTTCTCTTTAACATGAACGCTTTTGTCTATAAAATATTTTACTGAACTCGAAGCTTAAATTTTCAGTGGGTAAAAATTATCGTCCAGATTCACTAAGAAAGTTTAAGATTTAGTACTGGTTTAAATTAAGATCTTTTAGTTGATCAGTTATGTTTTGACAGGTTTTTGTCCTGTCCTTGTCATTAAAAACATGAATTATTGTGATATTTCAGCGATTTACTTGGTTCCAAATGATTTTCATCTTGGAGCGACTTGCTGTAATGAATTTAGTTCTATTATTGTTGAAAGTACGTAATAAAATTGTCCTTTTCCTGATAAGTTTGCGAAAAAGCCCAGAAATAAGTTCATAGAATTAAACTTAGTTGTCTTATTCTTACACTTGTCAGTTTAAAACTTTTGATTGTCAAATTAGACCGGACTAGCATTGGAGAATCTGGCTGTATAATTTTAGTCAAAATTTTAGGTTTAAGGTTAATCTAACACCCGGGATACTACACCAGGTTGCATAATATCTATACTGGTACTTTGTTTATCGGGAGTGGTTTCATTGTTTTTTGTATTATCCCAGTACGGATATTGTTGGTCTCTCAAACAGCCTCCCCCCCCCCCCCCCTGTGTAAGTAATGCCCCTGTTGATGGTGTATCTTCCTTTGTTGTTTCCTTTTGTTCTGCATCTTGATGAGCATTGTCTACCGATTCTTGAATGTTCGTTACATCCACGGGAAGAAAGTCTACCTCGGAAAAACATCCATGTCGCATTGTGAAATACCTGTCTTTTCAAACCCTCTTATGGCATTTATCGGAGTAGCAGCTTTTGGATACCCATTTTTAAAAAAATTTCCAGTTTTGAATAATGTGATATACTGTGCAGGATGAGACTTTTGCCACTGATCATTCTCAGCTTGAAA
Organism: Philopedon plagiatum; assembly: GCA_963971165.1. Taxonomy (NCBI): domain Eukaryota; kingdom Metazoa; phylum Arthropoda; class Insecta; order Coleoptera; family Curculionidae; genus Philopedon; species Philopedon plagiatum. The sequence goes on from OZ020193.1 coordinate 98,639,404, forward strand.
GTACGTCCCAAAAGGCCCGTATACGGACCCATCCAAAGGCTGCAACTTTTTTTTTTGGGTTCGCTTGTGTTGATGTTCCTACTTCCTTGTGGCCGTTTTTGGATTTTTTCAAAAATTTCCACCTCTGACTGAGAGACCATATTCTGGTTTGTCTATATTCATTAAAATTGTCCGGAACCGGCTCTTAAGTGATTGCCAAGTGCAGTTCCCATTAACAATTTTTTTCCTTCCATATGCTTCCACACTTGGTTCCCTCGTACTCGGTCCACCACATTGTTACTAATTAAATATCGAATTATGCTCCGATCCTCTTGGGTGGAGTACCTTACAAGACCTCACGATTTTTCGGGAATTTTATCTTCTTCCTCCTCGGAAGAACAAAGATCGATAACTTCTTCCGCTTCAGTTACCTGGCTGTCTTCATCAAATATCGTCGATATATGGCACGCTTCATGTTTAATGTTGGGTCGTTTGTGGTGGCACAGACAGTATAACAACGTTGTTCTCTGACGCAAAATCAAGGACTTCAATTGATCCATGAGAGGCATGGTTGTCTAAGACTAATAAACACTTCTGATTTTCAGTGGGTCGTACAGGAGACACAAAAAATTTTAGTCAACTTAAAAAAGCGTCAGATGTTATCCATCCCGAATCAGTTACTAGATCTAAGGAGCCTGGTGGTGTTCCCTCCATATATCGAGGATTTTTTTCTTTCTTGGAAAAACTAATGTCGGCGGGATGAAACGGCCAGTGGCAGAACAACAAAACAGTGCCGTAATCAATGTTCCACGTTCTGAGGATGAAACACTTGCCACTTGCTTTTTGCCGGTCATAGATATGACTTTCGGGGGTCTTTTTGTGGAAGTTTGAATCCCCAATTCGTCAACATTGTACTTGTAACGAGATATCTTGTGCTTCTCAATCGCGGTCTGCAAATTATGAAAAAACCTCTCAACTTGCGTTCTGTCGAATCCACTTGCTCGTGCAATACTAGTTATTTCAGGTGCTCGCAAACTCAATTCACGATGCCTCTCCATAAAATTGTAATACTATTGGGGTCCTGCTACACCATTTCTGAAAGGATGGGTGATTCTGTTTTTCTCAGCGTCCTGAGGTGCTAATTCATAAAGATCTCTGCGAGTTAACCCATAAAATCGATTGCCCAAGTGTTTGATATGACAAACTCTTGTTCCTCGTCTGGTTTAAAAACGGTTTTAAATCTACCTGGTGATTTACTATTTTTTCCAGATTTTACATGCTTGCGGAGAGTTGAATATGGAATGTTAGGGGGAGTGCGGGACAGTTGAACCAATTTTTTCTTAAATAATTATTTTATCTTTAATTTTGAGTCAAATCAAGAACTACGGGCATTGATAAGAAGCTGTGGCATTCTGCTTTCAAATGGTGTTGTGTCAAGCTTCCAAGTCAGGGGGAATACAAAAAAAATTATTACAAGATCTTTTTGGATCAAGTGTCCCCAACCACTGGGAGACATAAACCGGATAGTGAGGAGACTTGACCATATACAAGTCGAGTACCTAAAAATGACCTTTTTTAATAATTATTAGCCTATGTTATAATAAAGTAAACAGCAAAAAATGTAAGAAACCATTTTATTAACAATTTCAACACGAACAATTTTTTTTTATTTAACAAAACGAAATAAAATAATTCTGTGCAAACTATTAAAATTTATAAGGAACATAAAAAAATCGTAACCTTAACACCAACAAATACATTTTTCTACTACTGTACTACTGCTACTTTCTAGTGTTGCAAGTGCAGTTTGGACAAATGAAATCTTCGATGTCTTCTTTTGGCAATCCAACGCAATCTCCATGCACATATATTTTACATAATATGCACAAACGCATATCTAATATTTCTTCGGTGTTGCATAAAAACAGTACAGCTTCCTTTTTCATGTTCTAATACACAGTCTGAGTTGTCATCATAGGGAACTTCCTCTTCGTCTAACTCAATTTCACTTGAATTGTGAAAAAAATTTCTCAATTTTCTTTATTTTATTTTGTTCTCTTTTTTTAGTCGTCTTACGTTCCTTTTGTGTTTTGTTAACTTCTTTTTGGTTATTTTTTGGATCTTTAGCTTTTTCTGGTGTGCAATGTTCCGTAATGGGGGCGTCGAGTTTTTCGGGTGTTTCTGTTAAAATTTTTATTTTTCGAAGTTGTCGACCTTTGTTGGTTTATCGTTGTCCGGCCTTGGGATATGACCTAATCATTTCTGGGGTTTTAATAGGAACAGTGGATTTAAAAGAAATCGGAGACTTAGCTTCCATAACAAGTTTAGGTAATAGATCGATGCTGCGCGATGTACAAGCGATAGCTTCTGGTTTAACTTGAATGCGGTCACCAGAGTCTCTAGATGTCGAGGGTATAGCTTCGGGACCGGCCTGAATTTCATGGTTAGCATCTTGTTAGTTTCTATGCTATTATTCAGATATCTATATGTAACGGTCGGTAACATAAAATCATCCTCCGAGAAAATTTCTGGATTTACTGGTTGAATACTTGTTTTTTTGAAATCACTTAAAATATTTGAAAATATTTGACTGATTCAGTGAAAATGACTGCTTCGTTTACAAACTCTGGAATATTGTAAATTGAAATGGTTTTGCCTGGATTTGTTAACATCCAGTTAGTCATAACTGTATTATACCTGGACTTAAAGGACGAAAAAACCGCAATATCAACTGTTCTGCAACTCTGCAACTTGTTGCTGCAGTATGGTGGTAGTGTTAACAAGGTAATTCCATTTTCTTTGGCGTATTTTGTAGCATCGATGGATACGTGACTCTCATGATTGTCTAGGATTAGAAGAGTTCGATTTTCTTTGGTCGCGTGAGAATATTTTACAAAATGAATGAGATATTTTAAGAAGCTTCTGTTTGTCATCCATCCTGTCGAATAGGCGTCCCCATCGGAACCCACAAGGCCATTAGCAACAAAAATATCAGAATATTTTACTCTTGGGAATATAAAAAACGGCGGTATGGAATTACCGATGGCATTAGCCGCAAAACACACTGTAACAAGTATTCCTCGCTCTGCCGATGTTACTTGTCCCACTTGACGAACTTTTTTGCTAGCAACTACTTTAGGGCATTTTTGAACGGTCGTGCATGCGGTCTCGTCGCAATTGTAAATGTTATGTGGTCAAACTTGTACCGTAAAAACTTAAAAACTAAAGACTGTTGTTTGTTATAACAAAGTTCATTTAAAACTAATCACTTGGAACACAATCTTTATCTGCGTCAGAATCGTCCACCACTTCAAAGTCATCCTCTGAATCATCGCACCTTTCTCATTTATAATAGGGATCTTGATTCTTATGATTGCAAATGGAGCAAATCCACTGTAAGCACTCAACACACTTAATCCATTCCCCCTGTTTTTTTCAAAGTTTTATCAAAGTTATATCTTGGATTTGGGAGATTGTTATCAAATGTTACGTTCAGATTATCGAAGTATTCTGTGTTGTCACTCCAATCTTCACCACCGTCCAAAGAGTCGTCATCTTCTGCCAATATCCGTATATTGGTTTGCGAAGAAGTTTCATCCTCCAAATTAGATTCGTCTTCCGATGTAGTGACATCTTGTGAAACAAATTTTTTGGCAGTGCCAGAGGTCGATGGCCCACTGCCAAAAAATGATTCACTATGAGGGATTTGAACATCATTCAAATTGTAATCTCGCGTGGCCAGATTTTTCGGTGCAATTCCAGAAGTTCGTGGTGTCGGACTTGCACGATGCGAAAGCGTCGGACTTAGACGAGGCGAAGGTGTCGCGCCTGTGCGAAGTGAGTGCCTGGGACTTGACTGTGTGGGCCTCAACTCGTCGGCGGTTTTTTACAGAAACCTTTCTAACAGCCTAACATCGTCGAGCATCGGATCAAATATACACTTCTCTTGAGTGTAATACACATGCTCCGCATGCACGACGACGAACCGACTGAGTAGCGCCGGATCTAACCTTGCAGGCGGAGGGAAATTCGAGATCATCAGGATTGGACCCCGAAAAGCTACCGTGATTGCTGGTTGGCCCTTCCTATCGAGCTGAATGGCGTGGCCTTCCAGCAATCGCTTAAGAATCGAAACATTATAATTGAAGGGCTTGGGAGAAGAGGGTATTAAGCCACATGACTTTAGTTTTGAGAATTCGGCATTTAAAAATTTGAAACAAATTCTGAAATCATGTTTATTAAAAAAGAGGATTATTATTTTTATAAAATTTTACTAGCAGTTAAAGTTAACAAAATATACTAACAACAAATAAAAGAAATATTTTCATTACTTGAAAAAACACAAAAAAGTGAAAACTATGTGGCTTATTCCTTTTTTTAAACAAAAAAACTAATAATTTTATATTTTAAATGTGGCTTATTTCTACTTTAAAATCATCTAACAGTCTTCCGGGTCTTCATCATTGTTTAAATGTTCTATATTATCTTCATCTATTTCTTGACCCTCAAATAAAAGTACTTCTTCAACGCCGATTTCCTTATAAAAATCGTGGTAAATTGCAGGAATATAAGGAAGCAAATCCTTACGATTTTTTAACTTCTTGGGATTCATTGGCACATAGGCTGAGTTTGTTAAAGGCAAATCAGCAAGCTTGGGGCAGTTACTAAGTTGTACTCCTCGTTTTCCAACAGTTACAGATCTAAAGGCTTCACTTAAATAATGTTTTATAAATATCGTATTGGGAGATTCAACTTCAAAGCGAAAAACTCTTACTTTACTGAAATTTACGTTTTCTTTTGATTCTGTTAGTCTTTTTATTTAAATATTTTTGTAAATCTGAAAATGAAAAGAAATCTTTCTGGGCCATTGTTATAACCTGAAAAGCATTTTTTACTTTAGACTCCTTAACAGCCTCATACCATTGATCAGGAGAGTAAATCTGTCTTAAATATTTCTTGTGCTTCTCAGTGGCAGCAAAATCTCTATCAGAAGGTAGATGGGTGTGCCCTGGAACAAGAAATCGATGTTCTATGCTTTTAAATCTCTTTTCTCGGACCATCTGTAACCAGAGAGATATTATTGTCCAGTTTTTATTTTGCACCCCACAGTTGTCAGTAAATATTACAAGTTCTTCTGCTTGGGGCGCAAAATCATCTACATATTTAAATACAATACTGGCAATTTCATCGCTGCCACGCTTCGCTATGTGCTCTGGCCACATAAACATAAATCCCATCCCAGTGTTACAGTTATGCACTCCAAGATTGTACATCCATGCTTTTCTTAAGTAGAATGCTTTCCCCACACTTAAATCTGGAATTGGAAGTGCTTGTTGTAAATGGAATGATACAACGACTTTTTTGCTTCCCTCCTTGGCCTCTGCTGTTGTTGTTTTCATATTCTTCTGCATAGCTTCCGCCCGCCGTTGATGTAGCTCCAGTTGGTTGCGGAGTTCGTTTAGTTTAGTATCGTCATTAGTTGACATTATCAGTGTTTCAAAATGATCACACGTTTCACATGTATCACTCTTTGGGCCTTTGAAAGCTATATTATATTCACTGCAGAAAATTCTCCTATAAGCATCTTCCTTTGCGGGAGAAATGCCTTTTTCTTGGCACCATGGGATATAGTATATTTTATATAAAGAGGCAATGGAAAGATCATGGTCAATATAGACGCGATGAGGATTAGACTTTCTGCTATAATGACTTGTGTACTTCGGGACAGATTTAATGTGGTCATGTATGCTTCTAATCGTATCTTCAGGTAATCATTTTTACGATTGAAGTGTTTCCCACGCCCGTCATGTTTTGGTGTTACATTTCCCTCCCGAATTTGCCTGCATATATTGTACACTCGCTTTTTGGAATCCTGAAGGCCATGTGTCGATAATAACTCTTCTTTGCATATTTCCTGACTAAGTCCTTGAACTTTTACGGAGTATATAAAGGTTACTGTTCTAGACGATGTTTGTCGCTTTGTTTTCTTCGGGTAACTTCTCTTCTTTGGCACAGCTTTTATTGTTCCGAAAAGATAAGCGTTTTGTTGTTCGTATGATTCCAAATTCCAAAAAGAATGAAAAATTTGCTCATCGCCTCCCAAAAGCTTTGATCTGCATCTGAAACAAACAAAAGTATTTTGAATAATGATTTACCTAAATTTTTAAGCCATTTTTATATAAAAATTAGCATAAAATAATTTTACCTGTTTTTGCACTGACATGAGGCCCTAATTTTCTAGCTTCCACTTTTTTGCCCTTCCATCCTTCATAAGAATGGCCCAAATTTCTTTTCTTCGCTTTAACCCACTTTCTCGATTCAACATTTTGTTTCCGCCATCTAGATTTTACTTTCTTCTCGGGGGTTTCTAGATCTCCTCTCGAAACATAATTATTTTCTTCCTAAATTTTAAGATAGAAAAGTCAACAGAAGAAGGAAATAAGCCACAAACAAATTTTATTTAGGTGCTGAGCTTCTAACATCTAGAAATCACACGTAATTGTGTTTTAATATTGTCCATGTTTTTATTAAAATGAATAAATTTTACCTTATTGGTCTGAATATAAAAAAATATATATAAAATATCTCTAAATTGAAAAGGTAATATGCCAATGTTTACCTGATAAACTCATCGTAAATTAGCTTAAAAGGTAATAAGCCACACTGTTTTTAAACTTACCGAAATATCACTGTTGTCGCTGCTTCCGGAGTTTTCACTTGAAAAATTATAATCTTTATCTCTTACACAATCGTCAGAGTCCCAATCCGAATCACCAGATTCAGAAGCACCACTAACTTTGAACACTTTACGCTTCGTACTTAGTGCACGCGAGGCCGCCATGTTGATTTATGTGTGGCTTGTTGCCTTCTTCCTAGACTAGAGATGTGTCATTCGCGAATGATTCGATCGTTTTCATTCAATCACTTGCAAATATCGAATGATTGAATCTCGTTCAGCGGAAATCTATCAATCATCACGTATCTCTATCGCGGTTCGCGATAGGTAAACTGACAAAAGACAAAATGTGAAAAGATTGAATTACTGATTCATATAAACGCGAGTGCTGTGGTAGTGTATGTTTGAGGTTCGTTCAACGTACTAAAGAAGAGTGAAATATAATACATAACACTGGTATAAAACAAGGACAGAAACAGGAGGGAAGAACTATTTGTTTAGAATAAACACGTTATCGGAACAGTCGATATATGCGCTTATGATTTTTATTTTATAGTCCAGCAAACTTGGGGATAGTGCAGAAAACTTAGTTTAATATTAGTTATTTGCTTAGATGTTGATTGTGTTTTATATATTAATAAAGTTTATTAGGTACAAACAATGTTAAAATTAAAGGTTATGATTTAAAAATAAAATTTTGGCAGCTTTCTCGGGCTTGAGTCGACTTCGCTTATCGTTTATTGTTTCAGCGGCTTTTGAAAATATTCGCTCACAAGGAACAGAAGTTGCGACTATGCACAGACGTCTCCTCATTAATATGTAAAGACGGGGATATATGTTTTTTCTTTCTTCCCACCAGTACAATGGATCCTCAGTTCTTCTTATGAGAGGTTCATTAAGATATTTATCTACTTCTATTATACTTGCGGCAATGGGTTTTCAACAGTCAAAACATTTTTTACAGCAACGTCAAAATCTGCCCAAATGGATGATTCTTTTTCGGTTTCGGTCGAGCCTGCGGTAGTAGGTGCGGCAATAGGTGCTTCTAAAGAAGGGGTGTAAATGATGAAATTTTGGATCTGACACTTTTTAATGTCGCTTCGAAATTAGATGCAGACGAAAATCCATATTTCTTGAAGCGAGGATCCAGAAACGTTGCTTGTGCAGTCAATTCATGTATCTCTACATCTTTAAATCTTTCCTTAACTCCTGATAGTAATTTCGTAAGTAATTTTGTCACTTCTGGTGGGTTTATTGTACTGTCTGTTTCAAATCTTTGCAAATGTTTCTTCATAGAATGGACAAATAATATAACTTTGGATATGGTGACCGATTTTTCTGCACTGATTTCTTGAGTGATCTCATTAAATCAGCCTAGGATTTTAACTGACTTTTCTAAAATATTCCAATCAGATGGTGACACGGTATTCAGATGCGGTTGATCAATGGCCAGCAAGCCAATAACTGCATTTTTAATGAGAAGTATTCTAAATAGCATATCGTAGGTAGAGTTCCACCTAGTTACTACGTCTTGTTTAAGTTTGAGTTCAGGTAACCCCATTTGTTTTTGCATATCTCTTAATTTTGCTAAGGCACTGGAACTGGATTTAAAAAACTGCACAATTGCCTTTACCTTGTCTACTTGTATTTTAATTTCTCCTATTGCAGCCTGTAGGACTAAATTTAGGGTGTGCGCAAAGCATGCAATAAATCTCCATTGAGTCATTTTGATGGCTGCTGTTATATTGGCAGCGTTATCAGACACAATACATGTTATTTTAGTGGTAAGAGCATATTCATCTGCAATACCTTTAAGTTGCTCAGATAAATTTTTTGCAGTGTGGCGTTCATTAAATGGCACGCAACCCAAAAGATAGGATTTAAGATACATTTTGCCATTATCAGTATCAATAAAGTGAGCTGTGATGGCAATGAAACTTTGATTATTTAATGACGTCCACCCATCTGTCGTTAGACATACCGAATCAACATCCAAGAGTTTTCTTAAAATTTCTTCTTTGGTACTATTATACATTCTGGGTATCAGACTATTTGAAATTGTTTTTCTGTCTGGCATTTTATAAGTAGGGCATAGCATGTTAACAAACTTCTTGAATTCAGGGTCTTCAACAACTTTAAATGGCTGGTACTCTTTTACAATAACTCTAATTAGTTGTTCATCTAATTGCTTAGATTTACTAAGAGGTATTGGACGGCGAATAAAACTTAATGAGTTTTTACACGAGAAACAGGGGGAATAATGGTTTTTTGGCTATTAGTATCGTCTGTTGGAACTTGATATGCGGAAGCAGAAGATGTACTAGGAATATCTGCAAAGTTCGCAACTTTTTGTGCTTCCTCTTCCATAGGCAGAGTTATTTTATATCGTTCGCGATGTCCATATAATGTTTTTTGAACTGAAATAGTTTTATGTACAGATTTTATATGCCGGGCAAGGTTTCCGGTTGCGCCACCACCGAAACTTATTATTTTATTGCAATATCCACATTTAGCTTTTCCATCGTTTACAATTGTAAAATGTTTCCAAATTTCACTACGTTTATTTATCACATCAGACATTGTTCAATATTATTATACTCGATCTAGTTAATGAAAAAGTCCAACTACAATTATTTAAACCCATACAGTAACATGACATAAATGCAAGAAATATTAGCAAGGGTCCGCTTTAAAATAAGTTTCCAATTTTATAAGCCCTTGGTAATATCGCTTATCTATATATTTTAACTACACTCCCATCGGCACCACCACCAAAAAAGACCGAAATATTAATTGTCAGTAACATTATAGCTTGATATATTAAATTATAACAAATAACAGCGGTAAAACTTAATTTTATATAAGACGTGCACATCCTGTACAAAATTATGTTTCTCAACTATCCTTCTTTCTCTTTAAGATGCCGCACTTTACCGACAATTAATATGTTAGTCTTATGTAAATAACATAACCAAATTCTACAAACCGACAATTCTTCAATTCCCGTTAATATTAATCTAACTATTAAGCAAAACAAAGCGAAAACACTACAAAACAATAATCACTGTACTTTTTGATTAACAAAGCAAAACTAACCGATTTCTAGCAATACACATTCACAAAAGAATTCAGTCTAATATTCATTTCAATAAAATTCAGTATTTAAAATCTTTACGGGTCCAGTCGATTGAACGGAAATTAACGAAGACTCGAGTCGCGTAAGTCATTCAATACATGCATTCGATCGATGGCGTGCAGTTCGAGTTACTGTTATTTAACTTTCAGACGATCGATTGAAAAGATTCAATCATTTTGAGTATCATTCGTCGATTGATAGAATCCTGCTAAAATGAACACATCTCTATCCTAGACATACGCGTCAAAAATAGTCAGAGGCAAAAAGGATTTTTAGTACAGTGTTGCCGTGTGTTAAAATATTTACTTGAGGTTTGGTCTGTCGCTTACCTTTCTTGGAAAAATATTTTTTCACTTATCTAAAATTGGTATAAATTGTGGCTTGTTACCCTCTTCCTCCAAGCCCTTCAATTATGGAATGAAATTTCTTCCATAACTATAATGCTGTGAAACGTAGGATCCAGCCCATCGAACACAAATTTGCCTTCTAACCCTGCAAAGAAAATCCGGCGCATCCACTCGCTGTCGTCACCGAACAAATGCTTCTGTAAAATACCGCTCTTGCCCATAAATTGGGGTCCCCACAGATAGAGTTGGGTTAGACGGTCTGGCAGCGGATTATGAAGAAAGTTAAAAAAACACTTTTGTACTTCAAACGCCCATTGCGAACGGTAGCAAAACGTAGGTAGGACGTAGATTGGTATCTTTGCCCTACCTACGTTTTCCTTATACTGCAAATATCCCGTTCGCAACAAATCTTTATATCGGGGATATAAGCGAAAAATGCAGGGATCTAATAAAGAAAACTTTTCTGAATTTTGACAGTAGTGTAGAAATTGAAATCTATCATGAGTTAATGAGAGTGAAATATTGTACAACAGTGGTTTATCATCTGATTTCGTGACGTATTAAATTACAGCTTCCTCTTTGCCAACGACTTGCACGTTTGTATTTGGAGGAAATACTGGATGATGGAATAGGCGCAAGACGTTGACAAAACAAGGAAACCGGAATTCCAAAAACGCGTGTAAGTGCTGCGCATACTCCTCGTCAAGACCATAAGTTTCAACAGCAATTGCATAGCGTCGCACCCATTGTACGTCGTCAGGGGGGGGGCACCGCCGGCCTTGTCCCCTCGACATCCATGCGCACGGCCATAAGTTCAGGAGCGACATGCAGGTTATCTTTGTGAGGGAATTGGGACACCATGTCCAGATAAAAGTGTTTGATATTCGGCCGGTCCCGTTGCAAGTCCGGCGCAATCGGGACCGTCACGAAAAATTCTGTGGTCGCGCGTACCTGTCGCTGCGGACGTCCCCGTCCACCCGCCCCTGCATGTTGCGCCACTGGCTCCCCCCCCCCCCCCCCGGTGGACCAGGTGGTCCATTTGCAGGTGGGCCGCCTGGTGCTAGAAGCACACAAATGATCTAGTTCTTCATGCTCTTCAATAGTCCCCTCGTCTCCTTCAGAATCTGCCTCATTTTCTGGTAAACTAAAGTAGTATTCGAGGGCTGCGCCAGCTTGTTTTGGATCATCAAGGTCTCAGGCTTGATTCATCTGCAAAAACAATAATAGAATAAATAATCACAATCAGTATTATCCAAAACAGCAAAATTAATAATTCAAAAAAAAATTAAAATAGCAAATTACTAGGCCCTGGGAAGAATAATTCCCACCTAACAAATATCACTTTTCAACAAATCTAATGCAAAAAATACATAACCCTATAGATTACCATATTTCATAACCACTAAACATTAGTCTAAACTGGAAATAAGTCTTAACTCTTACTTATCTTTGCCCTAGCTACCTCCTGCTTGTATTGCATAAAGCCCGTTCGCAACAGGTCTCTGCATTTGGGGTATAATCGGAAAATTAAAGGATCTAATAAGGAAAAGGTGTCGGTGTTCTCACAATATTGAATGAATTGATATCTGTCATTGGTTAAGGAAAGGGAAATGTTATACAGAAGTGGTTTGTTGTCGGCTTTAGTGACATATGAAATAACGGCCTCCTCTCTACGGACGTCTTGCACATTTGTATTTTGCGGAAATACAGGGTGGTGGAAACGACGCAAGACGTCAATAAAACACGGACACCGGTATTCCAAGAACTCATGCAAATGCAGCGCATAATCCGCGGCTAACCCGTACGGCTCCACAGCGATTGCGTAGCGCCCCGTAGCCATTGCACATCCTGTGGGGGAGGTTCCACCGGCCTCGTCGCTTCGACATCCATGGGCGCGATGATGGCACAAATATCACTTTTCAACAAATCTAATGCAAAAAATACATAACCCTATAGATTACCATATTTCATAACCACTAAACATTAGTCTAAACTGGAAATAAGTCTTAGCTCTTACCTTTTCTCGCAACTATGAAGAAAAAACCACAAAATACACAAATTTGCGCCAATTTCTAGACCGATTTGGTGCTTACTGTCATAAATGAATAAACTAAACCTGCATAAAATCTTATAAAGCAGCACGAGCGTTTTAGTTATGTTTAAGCTACTGTAGTACAGGTGGCAGCACCACATATTACTCATAAATTTCGCGGTGTACAGCCCGAGCTCCACTTTTGTGCTCGGGAAGTGTGCTGCCCGCCGCCTATGAAAGGGTTAAGCAAATGTGCAAAATGTCCGCCATTTTCCTGAATACACTTATTAACACATTTTAAAAAATGAAATTGGACTCGGTCTAATGTCTCTGGATTATTAAATAGGTTGCCAACATTTAAAATTCGCGCTAATAAATCATTGCGGGTGTTTAACGGAGTCTTGTATATTTCTTTTTTAAGAGCGCCCCACAAAAAGAATTCACACATATTTAAATCTGGAGAACGTGGTGGCCATCTTACTGGTGCATCATTGCCTCGTCCAATCCATCGGTTGGGATAGTGGTCCTGTAAATATTGTTGAACAGCAACGGAAACATGGGGTGGGGGACCATCATGCATATCCCATAGTTCTCGCCGAAGTAAAAGAGGCAGATTTTCCAGAAGAATTGGTAATGTGTTTTGCAAAAAATTTATATAAATATTTCCATTTAACCTATCTGGAATTACAATAGGACTAATAAGGTAGCTGTAAATAATACCTGCCCAAACATTTATTTTAAATTGATGCTGATGGTTTGCAACTTTAATGGCATATGGATTTTCATCGGCATAAACATGTTCGTTGTGCATGTTGGTGACTCCTGATCTTGTAAAGCACGCCTCATCAGTAAACAAAATTTTTCTACAAAAATTTGGATCATGGATTCTTCTATTTTGAATAAATTGACAAAATGTAAGGCGCATGGGAGGATCAATCGGCAAAAGTTCCTGAACTTTTTGCAAGTGATAAGGATGTAACAACTGTTCATTTATAATATCATTAACAATAGTTTTAGGAACCTGTAACTCATGTTCTAAGCGGCGGGTACTTATACTCGGTTCTTCTTCAACCCTTTCCAGAATTTCCTCTTCCTTTTCGACAGTTCGAGTTGTTCGCATACGACCCCTACCTTCAAAATTCTTCTTAAAACTTCCCGTTTCCCGAAGACGACGCTCAATATTGGCAAATGTTTGGTGGTTTGGTATTCGGCGGTTAGGAAATCTCTCCATGTAAACCCTAACACTTCGACGACCATTTCCTTGACAAAACCCGTACATCAGGAGCATGTCAACCTTCTCGGAGTTCGTAAAGTTCTCCATGTGTAATGGTAAAATGATATTACAAATTATGTTAATGTTGATCTTACTCTAGTCAACTTCTTTGACAGTGATGTCAATATGTCAAATTATTAAATGCTATAGCAACAAGGTCACTCGAAAAATTATTTTTTTATTAATTTTAGGCGTATGCAGGTAATTGAAAATTTTTTTTTTTCATAACTTCGATGACATAAGAATCAGAAGAAATGTTTACATGTGGCGTGACTTTTCTAACACTTCCGCTTATTTAAAGCCGAGAACGATACTACTAGAAAACGTCATTTTCTACTGTAACACTATACACCAAAAATCATTAAAATCGATTGGCACGTTTTCAAGAAATTTGCGAAAAACCAGGAACTTTTTTAATCTTTGACGCCCTCTACCGGCTAACGAAGCAATTTCGGATATAACTAAGTTGGCTTAAATCGACCTATTTTGGCGTCAGGAGTCTGGCATCAAACGTACACGTATTTTCCGGACACCCTGTATACAATTTTTTTCCACTCTAATTTTTTAAAATTTTTGTGTTTTTATTATTTTAAATATGAAACTATAAAGGCCTCACAAAAATATAAATTGCGCGGTGGGCAGCACCTGCCCACACAGTCGCCCATTTACCAAAAATATCTGAATCCCATATTTCATTAAAATTTGGAGGCATGGGGCGGGGTGCCTGACCCTCCATATAGATATATGAAAACTAAAAAAAAATGTCCCCAAATTGTTTCTAAAAAAAAATATCAATTAAAAACTTACTGGTTCTGCGGGGTAAAAATCCGCACAACAGTATTTTATGAAATCTATAATTTGACGTACTGAAAAAAGATACAAAAATTTTCTTTTAAAAATCAGTAAAAAAGTAAGCAAAAAAAATTACCTTCAGACATCTTAAATTTTAACTCAATAACTAAATGAAGTTTATTTAAGAGAAGAGTAGGTATATTTATATGCAGTCTTCCCTCACTTTGTAATTTAACACAGCTGTGCCGCCGATGAAATTCAAAATAATATTCTCTATTCTCTAACATATTTACGTTGTTATTCTGGTGGTATGTTTCTCTCAAATTTTTTCGCTGTTTTTAGAACAACCCGCATTATATATAAGTATACTTCACATGAAACCTATTAATATTTTTGTTACAATGTATGTATGTACTTATAAATAATAATAGGTCTATATTTTGCTTAAGATAATAAAACCCCATTCATATAATTGCTTATTCTTGTGTCTGAAAATGTATACCAACTTTTCAGGTCTGCGCTTGTCTTTTTCAGGGCCTGATCATTTTTAAAAATTTCATAGAAGTCTTTTCCAAACAGATATTCATCCATTTTTATTGTTTTTGTAACTTTTGTACAATCAGTGTGCAAATAAGGAATAATTTTGTATTTCCTGTGAATGGACAGTGCATTGTGTACATTTAAAATTAGCTGGCTTCCTTCTAATATTTTGAATAATCACAAAAGTTTTGTCATGTCAGTGTAAGAAATGAATCGTTTAATGAATTTTGTAGCACTGATATTGATAACGAAGAAGCAGATATGAAAGTTCTTTATGATGCCGCTATAATAATTAGGAAATTGTTTTTGGCCAGACACGATGGAAATTTAATGAATCGGTAGATTTTGGAGATAGATCAGTGATACCCGAAACGTTTGATAAGTTCTTTAATTGTTTTTTTTTCCAACCGCGGTCCCTTGTTTTTTTTTGTATATTTGTCTTTTCTACTGGTCGGATGGTATACTTCTTCCAAATTTAATATGACCATTTACATAAAAAACTCACAATAGTATACAAATCCGCGCGTTTACGGGTACAAAACAAAAATGACTCTAAAAATCACTTAATTAACTCTGTAAATATATATTTTGTTGCTAAAATGCATAGAGTACTTTTGGTTAAGTAATAGAAGACAAACATTTTAAAAAAAGAATAAACTTCCTATCTTAATTTGAACCAGAGATGTTCGAAGCCATAAGTTTACCCTTCGCGAGGGATAGGAGGGACTTCCGCCACCGAAAATGACGTCCAACATGGATTTTCGTATATAAGAAGACATTGTCTATCATAAAAAATAGGTCTCTTACTTTAATCATTTATTTCCCACGAAAAACCGTATGCGCCTCTACTAATATTGCCACCATAGCTTTTATTGCATCGCGTACATGTGAAAACTACTCATTTAAAAGTATGTGTTTTTGATGCAGAGCAATATCGTTGCATTGTACTGCTGGCAATATATTGCTCCATGTGAAAACACACTAAGTCTAAATCACTATTAGAAATGACCGCCCTTTGCTTTGACACAAGCCTTTAAACGGTCGGGCCAGTCTTTGATCGCAGCACGTACGGTCTGTAGTGATAACTCTATTGCTGCCTTCTCCAAACTTCTTTTCAGATCCTCCCCATTCCTGTAATGTTTACGGCAGACCATTTCCTCTAATACGGCCCACAATTTTTATTCTAACTGGTTTAGGTCGGGACTCCTCGAAGGCCAATTCTCTGCCGCAGTGAATCTCGAAAAAATTCCTTCTTAGCCAGGCTTGCGTTGACCTGGCTTTATGAGCTGGGGCTGAGTTCTGCTGAAACACCCAATATTTGAAAAGAGTGGAATTGAGAGGTTGCACTACATCTTCCAGGACGTCTTTTTCGTCCACTTTTGCACCAGTTTTCACTCCTTTCTCACAAAAATGAAGAGGAGTTACACCCTACCATGAAACTCCCCACCATACCACGGAGCTTGGATGATGGTTACGCTTTACCCTAGGGACCTTTTCTTTGGCCTCTCTAGATGACGTTGCATATACCCAATCGTTTTGTTTATTGTACGTCTCTTCTATGATAAATATTATTTCGTCCGTAAACAAGAAATCTTCATGGCCATTTGCTGCGTGCCGCTGAAGGCGCTTCGCACGGGAAAGCCTAATTTTCTTCAAAGCTAGACCAGTACAGCGTCGAT
Source organism: Philopedon plagiatum (assembly GCA_963971165.1). Taxonomy (NCBI): domain Eukaryota; kingdom Metazoa; phylum Arthropoda; class Insecta; order Coleoptera; family Curculionidae; genus Philopedon; species Philopedon plagiatum. The sequence goes on from OZ020193.1 coordinate 98,655,858, forward strand.
GGGCACTCATATGAAGATCATCGCGCAAGATCCGCGACATGGATCTTGGTGACATATCCATCTCATTTCGTTTTAACGGCATACGTGTCGTCCTAACATTTCTCGGACGCTCAGGTCTCGGCATGTCTTCCATTCATTTGATGTATTCCTCCTACCCTGAATAAGTATTTGACCTTGGATAAGTTTCTAATAAATATGGTTTACTTCGGGAATAGCTTTCATAGTCACATAATGTACTGTTGCCTTGACAGATAAAAATTATTTTCTAAAAATGTTTTATTTTGAAAGGCGTTTGGTTTTCTTCAAGAATGCAAAAATAGAAATACTTTTTTTTAATGCAGTGACAATCAGCTGTGTGAAATATATGTCAATGTCAAGTCGTTGACATGGACATTTCTTCTCTTTGGATTTCTAGGCTGAGCATCTACCGTAAGCCGTATTCCGGTGACACGAGACGACCGGGGTTTCGATGATAAAAAGGGTTAACCTTTTATGGCGATTTTTCGAATTGGCGAAGGTTATGGGGGAATTTTGGTCTTGAAAGCTTTCGGTTGGTCCTGCTGTTAAAGGAACCATATTTTTTCTTTTGATTAAATATTAAATATAAAAACAAGTATTCTTCAAATAACCGAGGCACTTACCGCAACAGTTTCATAGGCGGAGGGTTTTCCTTCAAGTTGGACTTCAGTATCTGGAATGGACCGTTTCGGATTTTTTTCGAAACTGAACACCACAACGCGCGCTCAGAAAGTACTATTTTTTTTAAATGTAAGTACTGTGTAGAGATCTGATATTTGCTCCTCTTCCTGAGACAATAGTCCTTGGTTCACATTGTCATGGGAAGTTGATTTTTCCAAACTGATGACATTTGCGGGAACTGTACCATTAATCTTCAACATCAATTTTAACACTTCCAAGTTGTTTTTGCTTTTATATCTATGAAATATACTAGAAAATGATTCTTTTCTAATGAGCTCAAGTGAATATTTTTCTGCCCACTCACGTAATACAACCAAAGATACCAGAAATTCTGGGCAATCAACATGGTTTTTCAAAAAAAAAATGGTATTTAGCACCAAAAGATGGGATTTTTCTAACATCGAACGTAGGTCTTATTTCACACAAGCAATTGTCTCTTAATGTGTTTTCCCTTATGTACTTCTTAAATTTGACCTCATCTACTGTGGTTGCAATAAAGAATCCGCCGGGTTCAAGACTTTTGGAGACATTTTCCAAAAATTGTTTTAAACTCTCTAAAGTTTCAAAAGCATAATGCATTGCAAATTGGCAGCTTACTAACTGAAATTTTATTAATGGATCTTGACATTTCTCTACAATTGGATCTTTCGTAAAATCTGAAGGTATGAATTCTATGCAAAACCTACATCTAGTCCTAAAGTATCTGCTTTTACATTTCTTTAGAGAAACATCTGATATACCACTGCATATTAAATGAGTTATGTCTGCAGCTTTCCTTTCGAGTTATATTTGTCAAAAAATTGTACTACGTATTCTTTTCTATTACTACTTATTACTATTGCTGGGTAATAGGGACAGCCGCGGACTTTGGCCCATACTTTTGCATTGGGTGTAAATGGTGTTACTGAAGAAGCTTTCCTTTGTTGGGATGAAGAAATATATTGCGTAACGGAAGGATCGACAGATCGAATGTATGTTGAAATTGAAAGTGGAGTTTTTGATATAGGCGTAGAAAATGGTCCCATCGACACATGTTGCTGGCGATATGGAGGACTGCATATTTCGCTTTCATTACCTGAAACAAATAAAAGCCATGTATAATCCATTTTTAAAATCCAAAAAGTTGTTGTGATCGTTCGATAACGGTTGTGCATACTAAATTAGGTCTTATTGTTCTCTCCCATTAAGATATACACTGTAATAATTTTACAACTTAAATATTTGACTGTTTTATGACACAATAATTTCTATACAGGTTTACAAAACAATAATATTATTTAAGACCATTGAGATAAAAATATAATATATAAAGGCGGCTACAGACATATCGATAAATCGTAGCGATTTGTAACTGCACAGTTAAATCGAATTGCCCTATTGCCTCCACACAGCACAGATAACTGTGTCGATCATCAGTTCTCAAGAGAAAGTCGTATGCAACATGTCTTCTATGGACGACGACGCATTAGCAGTTTTGGGGTTAATTATGTGTATAACAAGAAAAAAAAGAAGGTACGCAGTGTGTGGTGTAAGGATTGGGTGTTGAAGAGAAAAGTATTCCCACATAAAGTTAATAGAGGAGTTAAGATTTGCACCGAAAGATTGGCTTAATTATTTAAGGATGAATGAAGAAACCTTAACACTTCTAGCATTTGTTACTCCGCTAATACAGAAAAGAAATACAGTGATGAGAGAAGCCATAAGTCCTCATGAGAGATTGTCAGCTACTTTAAGATTTTTGGCCACAGGTCGGTGCTACGAAGACCTGAAATATTCCACAGTAATATCGCCACAGGCCCTCAGTTATATTATTCCTGAACCCTGCAATGCTATATATATATGGCTTTACGTCGTGAGTATTTAAGGGTAAGACAAAACAATTTATTGTTTTAGAAGACAAAATTTTATTTACCATATGTTTTTATAAGGTGTTATTTAATCTGTTTATTCATCACTAAAATTACTTAAATAGGAAGCAACTGAATTTTCTTGAGAAGGAGGTGAAAATTGCGATTGTTGTGGCAATGTGTAATTAGCAGGAAGTTAGAACTGTGCGTGTGATTGGAATTGATTTTGCTTATGTGCTTCTTTATTTATTTATTTATTTTATTTATTTTATTTTACTCAATACACGGGCGAACCCATTACAAAATTTAAAATTTTTTATAAGTTACATTATGCACTTAATACTAAATAAAATCTATTGTCAATTATTAGACATTTAAAAAGTCAAACAGATGTCAAACACACATTAAATAAAATTAAAGGTAAAGTAGGAATGATAAATTATCAGATGGCGGCTAAAAATAAAAAAATAAAAAAATTATCGTAATAAACTACTTCGAATCTGACTGAGGGATGAGCCGAAGATGTCCATTTGAATCTCATTTGCGAGAGTCATCACACGATTCACGGAACTGAACTGTCCGTAAAGCGTGCGATGACTCCCCAAAGAAAATACAGGAACAACTCTAAAGCTTCTGGCAGGAACATTCAAATTCACCAACATCAGAAGCTCTTCACATTGAATCGCACCATGCAACAGCTTACAGATAAACATTTTATCAGAAATTCTTCGTCTTTCATTCAGTGCTTTGATATTTAACATTCTCATAAGCATATTATAATCAATTTCATCACTAGGTATAGACAGCTTAAATCCTATATAACGTAAAAATTTTTTCTGTATGCGCTCTAGAGAATTGATATGATTTGAAAAATAGGGAGACCAGACACACGTGTTACTTTCTAAATTACTGCGCACCAGAGATATATAAAGAGTTTTTATCGTAAATATATTGGAGAAATCGTTTGTGTGACGTTTGACAAATCCAAGCATCTTGAAAGCTCTGTTACAGCACGACTCAACATGGGCAACAAATGCAAGCTTACAATCGAAAATCACCCCCAAATCCCTGATATGATCAACATTTTCAATCATTTCATCACCCACAAAGTATTCATTCAATTGTGGATTACGTCCTCTGGAGAATTGTATATATTTGCATTTCTTTATGTTTAGTGTCATGTGGTTAACACTGCACCACTCCCGGAATCTAAGTAGGTCATCACGCACCCCTTCATGTGAATCTTCAGACTGTAATATCTTAAAAATTTTCAAGTCATCTGCATAAAGCAGAAACTGACAATGTTGGAAACAAGAAGATATGTCATTTATAAAAAGATTGAATAAGAGGGGAGCAAGATGACCCCCCTGAGGCACCCCAGAAGTGACATTGATTGTGTGAGAGAGAAAATATTTAACTTTAACAAGTTGCTGCCTACATGACAGGTAAGACTGCAGCCAAGAGAGCACTGGGCCATCCACTCCATAGTTAAAGAGTTTGTCAATCAACAGTGAGTGATCAACCCTATCGAACGCCTTGGAGAAGTCAGTATACAATGAGTCAACTGAAAAACCCTCCTCCAAGGCCCTCGATATGGCTGTATTATAAACCAAAAGATTTGTAGTGACTGACTTACCACCAACAAAGCCATGCTGTCGTGGAATGATAACATTTTTAAATTTAAATGTAAGAAAATCATTAACTAGAGACTCAAAGACTTTCGGAATTTGAGATATTATTGATATGGGACGGTAGTTTTCTACATCATCTCTGCTACCCTGATTTTTATAAATAGGTGATACGTAGGAGATTTTCCAGAGCTCAGGAAACATACCAGTGGATAACGACTTATTGAAGATAAGCCACAGCGGTCTTGACAGGGAGAAGGAGCAGTTTTTTAAATTGTTCTGGTTGATGTTGAATTTGCAGTAGGTGGGTGTGTGGCTGAGACGAAAAAGTAGTCTTGATAAACTCAGAGCTTTTTACAGACTGTGTCATTGTTAAAGTGCCCATTTCAACTAAAAATAGAGCCTCGTTAATTATTTTCTCAGCGAGTATCCCTTGTTGTTGTGGTAATTCGCGCAATTTCATACCTACGTTTTTTTCATATACGTCGAAACGATCTTCAGTTCTTGGACGTTTAAAATGCTCATTTACAGTTCTGAGTATGTCGCCGGTCAATGTATTTGACTTTCTTTGAGGCCTTGGCCGAGGCGTTATTGGTGTACTTTTTTCCCTTATTGATTCGTTACTACTGGATTGTTGTGGGGGCGGCGGGTTGGATATTGGTTGTTGCGAGGGTTGTAGCGACTCGGGTGGTTCAGTTGGCTGCTCCTGCAATAATGTAATAATAAATACTCTACACAGTGTTGTCGTTCTGACAGGATTTTTAATTATATGGATTTATTGTGGGTTCTAAGCTTGTTCAGTTTTTGTGTGATACAATTTAAAATTATTTTTCATTTTGCAGGGCGTTACTTTTATGTTACACCTCTTTATTATACATAGAACTTCATATATTGTATTATACTATATTAGCAAATACAGGGTGTCTCATAAGTCATGGTCCAAATGGAAGGAGGTGATAAAGGAGGTCATTTGTGATCAAAAAGTTCATATAACATAGGGTCCGATTCCCCACCGTTTTCGAGTAATTTTTATATTTGTGATTTTTACCAAAAACTTGATTTTTGTACAAAAAAAATATGGTACAACACCCAAGGACATTTTTAATTATTTTTTGTTAGAAGTAAATAGCAGAAGTGGTGGTCTTTCATTTGCAGTATGTTTGTAAAAATTTCACGGTTTAAAAAAAAAATAGGAGCTTAATTTCTTTTTTAAATTTCTTTTCTTTAAAAAGTTCCAATACTTTAAATGCGTATAACTAAAGCCAACCGTTGTAAAAAAATCCTACATTTTTTTTGAAAATAAGATATTACTTTACGCAAAACATCTTGATACTTCAGCTTTTTAATGCAATTTATAATTGTTAGTCAATAATATTTGCATCTCTAAGCTAGAATTTTTAATTAGGGTATAACAATAAAAAATGTTATACTCGATTTGAAATTGGTTGATAGTAATAAATCATTAAAATCCGTCAAACACGTACACAGAGTGGTCCACCTAAATTGCCAAGTTTTAAATAGTATATACATTGAAAGTCTAGACCCTTTTGCATTTATTAAACTTTCCATTCCTATAGATCTGATAAGGGCGTCGAATACAAAGCTTAACCCGAGGCTCGAACAATAAGCGGTAGTATTCTACCTGTGATGTTTTGCACTCATGCACGTGCTTTCGGGTGGGTTTAAGTTTACATTAAACACAATAATTATATAATTTAGTGAACATTCGGATGTGTGGCATAATTTGTTACCCTTGTATTTGAATAAATATAATACTAATAACAATAAAGCAACTAATAAACAAGTAAATTTGGAAAAATGTTTCTATTTGAAATTCTATAAAATTTATAGTAAGTCATTACAGTTCTTCGCTTTAAATTAATCATCATCAGAAAATGAAATATCTGAGGGACTGTCTTCTTCCCCTAAATTGATAATAAGTGGTTCGACCGTTTTCTCCAGTAAACTATCCAATTGCCACATTTTTTCCTCCTCCTTTAGTACATGCTCTATACATCTTTGCCACTTCCCCGCGTTGACTTCTTGAAGCGCTTCTTCAAAGAGTTTTTGAACATCACTCATTTTATAAGTGGTATTTTGTCTAGCCACATAACCTTTCACATGAGCCCATACCAGTTCGATCGGATTTAATTCGCAATGGTAGGGGGGGAGCCGAAGCACTATTATATTTTGTTTTTTGGCCATTTCGTCAACAACATATTTTTGAAACCGATGTTTATGGGTGTTTACAATTGATAGCAACTCCTTTTTAACCATATTGTCCTCAAATTGTATTTGTTTCTCCACAAGCCACTCGATAATTTTTGCTTTTCGCCAAGCAGTTGTAGGCATCTTCTCCAATCTTCTGGAGTGATACGGAGCGTTATCTAACACAATGACGGAGCCAGGTGGAATCAGCTCTATCATTTGTTCGAAATACTCCTCAAAAACATCAGCATTCATATCCTCGTGGTAATCGCCTGTACGAACTGATTGGAATGATAATAGTCCACCTTCTAAAAATCCATTGGAGCTACCGATGTGAGTTATAATTAATCGTTTTCCTTTTCCAGAGGGCGGATTTATTCCTGTTGATAGACCGTCTAAAAATGCTTGCCGGTGAGAAGTCACATTTTTGTCTGTCCATATTTTTCCAACTGTGTAGCCTTCGTTCAGCCATGTTTCGTCCAAATAGAAAATTGTTTTGTTTTCATTGCGAAATTTTCTTATTTTTCTCAAATAATTACGTCTCCAACATACTATTTCATCTTTTTCGAGCAAATGAGACTTCCGACTATGTTTTTCCCATCTAAAATTCATTTCTCTTAGAACTTTCCATAGTTTATCTCTCTTGATTGCAGGAAAGTCTTCTTTTACTGCCCCTAAAACTCTATCCAAAGTAGGGATCTCCTTATTGAAATAGAATGAATGCACCTTTCGTCTTATGATGGCCTTTTCGTCCTCATCGATCGGTATTGTTCGCCTTCCTGGAGATGGTTTTGGTGGCGTCACGGTTCCTGTCTTTTCTTCCCGCATCAGCCTGTAGATGGTTGCTTTTCCAATACCTGTCATCTTTGAACAAAGTTCCACTGCAGAATCGATACTTATTGCACTTTTTTGATATCTAAGTGCATTAAATACATTAAGCACAATAATCTTTTCACTAATGCTTAGCGCTGATTTCGCAGCTCGCTTAACTGGAATAAATCCTGAAAGACTCTCCATTTTCAAAAATTACCCAAATGTGTGTCCTAGAATACTCGCATTAGGTTTGTTCGCTCTTAAAATGACTCACAGTTTTATACCAATAAGTAGAGGTACCTAATTTTTCGTAACTACCTGAAAAGTAACATTGTGTATTAATTGTTCCCGGAATTCTCGGCATAATTATTTTTACCTGTTATGACAATAATGATTACTAAATTATTCGGATAAGTAAATAGGGTTCAAACCGGCACGTCAGGTAGGTGCGCCTATGGAATCGGCTGCTAAAAATGATTTATTACTATCAACCAATTTCAAATCGAGTATAGTTTAATGGAACATGGTTTTAATAAGAACTGAAAGAAGAACAATACATAATACAATTTAAGAAAAATTTTACAATAAATGTAAACGTCTCCCTCCAGCTCTAATGCATAGCCTGCAGCGTCGAATAAATTTTTTTTTGAGATTTCTAAATGCTGCCAGATTATTTCGTATTTCTTGCACCACTTGATGAATTCGTTCCCGCAGTTCTTGTTCATTACTACATTTTCGTTCATAGACACGCTCTTTCATGTAGCCCCAAAGAAAAAATCAAGAGGATTGAGATCCGGGGACCGCGGGGGCCAAGCGATTCTTCCACCCCTTCCTAGCCATCGTCTTGGATAAGTATTTGTTAAAAATTGCCGTACTTGGCGGGCAAAATGTGGGGGAGCACCGTCTAACTGAAACCACAGTTCTGCGCATGTTTAACGGTAAGCAAGGCCCCCAGATCATTTTTCAAAAATCGTAAAAACTGTTGCCCGTCTAATCTTCCAGGTAGCTCAAATGGGCCTATTAATGTTCCATTTTATTATGTTCTATTATTTTTGTCATATCTTTTCTTTGTTCAATTTCGTTGGCTAATCGATTTTCTAGGGTTTGAAATTTTTTCTTTTTTTCCTATTCTTCCAAATTAAACTCTTTTTCAGCTAATTCCATGTTTTTTTCTTCCAACGCTATTTTTTTTCTTCTATAACTATTCCCTTTCCTTCTAAAATTTGATCTTGCTTCTTCAATTGTAGCTCATTTTTGTCATACTCTTGTAAGTAAGACAACCCCTGCCTCTGGACATTGATTTTTCTCTTTCTTGCTCTTACAGAACCTGTAAAACAAAAACCTCATATGTAAAATATACTAACTAAAATTGGCGTTTTTTAAGTTACGTAAAACTTTTGGTTTATCCGAAACTAACTATTGTTCTTTGCTTTTGACTGAATTGGGCTTATACAAAAATGTATTTATATTGTCTTGTTTGTCAGTGCTAACACTTCGTCGCTGATCACAAATTCTAAAACAAACAAAATATATGAGGACGCACTCTTATAACACTTCAAAAAATGTCACATTAATTAATATTATAAAGTCTTACTTACCACAATATTCATAGTCAAATACATTAGAATTACTGGGCTACTTCTATTTCCATGTGTGAATTAAAACTCATTGGCCCACTCGTCTCTACTTAGTTTTCCTGCATTTTCAATATCTTTTTTGACATTTTTCTTAGATTTAGCTCTAAATTGTGCCATACAATCATATATATCTTGACAACGTTGTTCCTTTTCGTTATAGTCCTCTTCAGCGCCAGACCTAGAAAGTAACTAATATAAGAATTGTACAAATGGTTTGTGAGAATTTAAATATAAAAAGATGCTTAATTGTTTTATAAAAAATCTTATATTTAGCTGTTCGATACTCACTTGCCCTTAAATATTTTGGTTTTTTCTAACCATAATTTTATTAACAGATCTAAATGATCTTTAATAGTTTTAACTAAAAAACCTTTTGAAGTCAACAACAAAACATGCTGTTTTATGATCTCCCAACCATCAGGATTTGCAAATGGATTTTGACCCGCCACCTCACGTAACAAACCTATATCATCTTCCTCCCTAAACCTTAATCTTTTCTTCACGGGCATCCCACTGTTTTTACTAGAAACCTCCATTATTTCTACCATTAAAAGTAATACACCCAGAAATTAAAATGATAGATGTGAATGATAACAATTTGACAAAAAAATTATTACAGGACACCTCTAAGGCACTTTTTTAATAGTATACTGAGCATACATACCTTTTTTTATTTTAAATGTAAATCTTTTTTTAAATTTAAATGTAAATGTACAGTTTCATTCATCTCAAAACTAGACTAAAAAATTGAATTACAGTAAATGCAACCGGACACCACAAAAATCAAAAATAAATAATTTACATTTTTCATTACAAGTTATGGATGGACATGTGGACGTTGTCAAATTGTTCTGAACAAAATACAGACAGCGGTTTAAATAATGTACTTTTCACATCTCAGAAATCTGCACTTTTTATTGGATTTACCGACACCAAAAATGATCAAATTGGACAGCTTTGCAACAGGATTTCACAAGATAACTTTAGTATAAGAAATGTCTGACCACACACGTTCTCGTTCACGTTGAATATTAAATTAAGAGGAAAAATTACTAAGCCAAAAGACCTCTAATCCCCTTTCAGCGGGAACAGTTGTCTTTAACTGAGCCAAGTATAGCTAAAGAAAACAGCAAATACCTAAGCAAACCTGTATACCTGATACCTTTAATGAACTGAATCATATTAAAAAAGACCATATTCCATTGTATTCCTGAGCCTTCGAACCAGATCGACATTCGTGTAAATTGTTTAGTTCAATTCGAAATTTGTTTTCGAAATAGTTTTTCAATTTGGCTCTTGCCAAGTTTACTGAAAGAGAAAATTCTTTTATTTTTGTGGTGAATACCTTCATAAATAAATAAATTATCAGAAAAGAGGCATTTTGGTACAATATTAAATAATGCTATTTGACTTGCGCGCAAATTTTAAATTGTTTTTTTGTGTTTCCCATATTTTTACTTCTGGGCTTCCTTTCAGAAATCTTGCTGCCACAATAAGAATGAAAGTATCCATTGTAAGTTATACACAAGATATGTACTGCAACATGGGAAGAACTAGTTGATAAGTATCTGCCTACGCCACGTCAAGAACAATTAGAAGAAGTCGCAGAAAATTACCAAAAAAAATTGAAGTTATCTAACTGCATCGGAGTGATTGATGGAAAACACTATCAGATCAAATGCCCTAGTAGCAGTGGGTCTAGCTACTTTAACTATCTGAAATATTGTCATATTTCCCCAGATATTCATCATTCTTTCCAAATTTCTATACATTTTTCATATTATTTATTTAACATTTCGGAAACCACTCTACGTGCTGCGATTGCATATCGCTGGCCTCGCCTTTATTTTATGAACCCTGACCAGTTTGAACTGTTTGTATAAACTGTTCTTGAGGGGTTCATATAAAAAGCGTACCAGCGAGATGCAAAGGAGGGCGTCGTGTCCCGACGGGGGAGGCGTCACTGTGGTGCCGCACGAATAGTACGCATAGTACGAATAGCGCCAGCCCTTTAGGCTGACAAAGTACTCGGCTAGAAGCTGCCCCCTACGCTACCCAACTTAGTTACGTAAGTGTATTATTGTGCTTGTACCTGATATCAATATAAGTGTTTTGGTAAACCGCAGCCTATTTTATCAACCCTGACGACCCCTAGCGCGACATTTGGTGGAGGCGCCTTATAAAGCGCGACATTTGGTGGAGGCGCCTGGTTCTTTCTCGTTGGTAAGTTCTTCCTAACTTGCCAAGGGCCTTTTGTGTTTTATAATTTTTTACTATCTCTTTCAGGTCATTTTAGTGTTTTTCAGTGCATTTTTAAAGTGTTTTTTTGCAGGGCGTTATAGTGCATTTTTTTTTGTCAAATTATTTTTTACAGTGATTTTTTTTAAGGGCATTTTTACAGTGTTTTTTTTCAGGGTTTTTTTTTTACATTGGTTTTTAAAGGGTATTTATTTTACAGTGGTTTTAAGGGGAATTTTTACAGTGCTTTTTACGTCTATATAATTTCCCTACCCATTCTCATCCCTCATACGTTTGACATAATTGTATCTTGTGCCCGTTAACGCTGGCGAGATTAAAATTATCCAAACAGAACCTATAGGAAAACCCACCTCGTGCCCGTTAACGCTGGCGAGGCTAGGTTTACTATAAATCCCACCTCAAAGCGTCTACTGTTTTCCTGTCTTGTGCCCGTTAACGCTGGCGAGACTAGATTACATGGACTGCTAAATATAGAAGTAGTTCCACCTCGTGCCCGTTAACGCTGGCGAGGCTAGAATTATTATATATTGGGGTTAATCACTAAACTGCCCTTAACCCTTTTATTCCTGTTATCCCTTTTATTTAATTTTTATGGCCCGTAGGAACCTTAACAAGATTCAAAGAGAACGAAAAAGGCAAGAGAAGTTGAGGGTTGTTAATAACGGCACATCGTTAGGTTTACCAAATACACTACCCGTAAAAAATTTTTATTTCAAACGAGCAACAATTAAGGGCCCTGAGATTAAAAAGGAAATTTTTAAATTTATTTGGCGACAATGAAATATAATATTTTGTTTTGACATTGAGGTCGTCGCTCATGAACTTAAAGTGTATTTTGAAATTCAATACACAAGGTTCACGGGCTTGTTATGTTATCAATTAAGCATGTAATATTATTTTACAAATAGTATCGCTATTTTTATAAACATATTTTCATATCTAAGCGCCATTCAAATATAAAGATTTCCAATTTTTTAAATATATTTTTTTTTATTATTATCTTGTAGGTATATTTGTACTGCCTTTTTTTTATCGCCATTTTTATAAGGTACCATAGAGATATTTATATTTTATTATCATTTTTAGGTTTGATACTTAATATAATAACAGTACATATGTATATTTCGCCTCTGATGTTTAATGAGCAGCCGCCATTGCCGGTAACCAGGACCACGGGCAGCAAATACAAAACTTTATACCTGTTTTTAGGAGCATGTTCATTTTTTACTTTTTATTTTCTGACTAATCTCTTTTTTATTTTATAGGACGACCTTCCAAAAAATAAAATAATGGATTTTTTTTTCAAAAAGTTTTAAAAGCTGTGGAAAAAATGGAACTAGTACCCTTTTGGGAAATCAAAGAAAGGGATACTTAGTATTTTATACATGGTCTTTATTCATACAATCTGGGCTAAATGTAAGGTACTTTTTCTTTTAAAAAGGGACTTGAGAATTAAGAACAAGAATAATCTATTTAATTTCAAAAATATATAAGGGAGCTCAACTGGATAAAAGAATTTTGGGAATTGATGTATGGTAAGATGGTAAGAAAGAACAAGCTATTCTTGACTGAATTTTATTTTTTCAATTTTTTTATGAATTCAATTTTAAAAATTATAATTATAAAGTTTTCAAATTTGTTTTTATAGTTGGGTACAAACAAATGGTTGGTATTTAAATGTGTGTTTTGTGTTGTGCCAGTGTGCGTTAGTATGAAAGAGGGTATACCCAAAATGTATTGGTTTGAGTGTTTTATGCTTGGGAAATTTTAAGAATATTTTACATATTTGTACTATATGCTTATTTATGAATTACGGTAGTAAATTTTAGATTGTCAGTGCAATCATTTAGAATACCATTTATTTTATTTTATTAAATGTTTTGCGTTTTTAATAAACAAACAAATCATCACGTATAATATTATCAAGTTCATGTATAAATAAATCACGAAGGTAAAGGTAGACAGTTCATTATTTTATTTAATCAGCAGAAAAGTAAACAATTGTTATATAATGCCATTCACCCAGTTATTGTTGTTAAAGTTAAATTGTAATATACGGCGTCTAATGAAAATAAGTTAAACAAAAACAAGGGTGTATTTTATGACTGAGACATTGAAAAATAAATCAGGGTCAGAATTTTTTTATAAATCCAACTTCTTTTATACTTTTAAGTCGAATATTATTATTATTAATTAAATTTAAATATAGCGTACAATAATGATTACCATATGCATTTTGTAATCGGGTGTTTATTTGTTTATATGACTGAAAGTCATATGTTTTCCAAATAGGGGGACATGGAGGATGACTTTGAACACGGAGTTGAATGTCCGCCTATTTGATGGTGATATGTGTTATGTATATGATTATTTATTTTATTTATGACTAAAAGTCATAATATGTTTTCCGAGTAGGGGAACATGGAAGATGGCCCTGAGCATAGAGCTGAATGTTCGCCTACTCGATGGTGGTATGTATACCGTTATTTAAATGACTAAGAGTCATTATGTGAGTATAGGGAGACATGGAAGATGACCTTCATATAGGGTTGAATGTCTGCCTATGCGAAATATTAAGAGTTATATACAAGTAGCATTTGAAGTTTATGTGACTTATGTGAAATATTAAGAGTTATATGCAAATTGTATTTGAAGTTTATGTGACTTTATTGATGAACAAATAGGATGGTAAATATGGTAAATATTTGATGATGTGATTACGCTATATTTGGGTTTTAAATTGTTATGTAAATGTGTATAATTTTGTTTTTCCCTGATGAATTAGAGACCGATGTCTCTCTGTCTCCAAAAGAGTAATACTTAGACACCAATAAAAGTTCTATGTAAAAACCGGGTGAATGTTCTTAGCCTGTCTACTTTTACTTAAACATCATAGTATCATGTAGGTTTTCATTATTTTTCATTATTTATAAACTGTTTTTTTCCTTTTAACTGCCGGTAGTCTTTTTTTTTCCATGTACCATTGGGAGACCACACGACCTGGATCGAGAGCCACAAAACACACCAAAAACCCAAAGGCCAGTCGCCGCTCGCATCCACAGAGCCAGCGTCATGCATCAGCCACGCACGGTCCACCATGGCTCGCCAGCCTGGTCTTCCCTCACAAACGCCGAACTTCTGCACAACGAGCCGTGACGACACTGGTTGATCACAACTACCCTTAGGATTAGCCCTGCAAAGTTCCCGTCAATCACGGCTTAGTAACGGCACTCAACGGCACCCAAAGTCCGGGTGGCCGAACTCTTTGGAGGAGGGAGACCCCTGCTGCACTGGGAGTCGGCAACAAAACTAGCCGATCCCACCCCCAGGACACAGGAACCGTGACCGCTGCGTCTGAGCAAGAAGCAGATGACAAGGAGCCTCAACGCCTAGGATGTGTCGGGTTTTGTCGGTGTGTAGGCTATTCGATCAGTAACGTGTTGGAACTCCCTAATAATAGAACTTTGTAAAGAAAGTGTGTAAATGTGAACCAGACTACCAGGACAGTAACCATTTTTATTCTTCATTTTTAAGCTAGTTTTACCATTCCTCATTTCACCCAAATAAATACGGAGTGTACCGAGCCTGCGAGCTCCAATTGTTTGTGTTTGTAATATTGTTTCTATATTTGTTTATTGTATATTTTGTATATCTCCGTTTTGTATATTTGTATTTTGTAAATATGTGATATTTTTTTATATGTATTGTGTAAATTTTTAAAGCTAGGGGCTAGCTTTTACAGGCGCGGGGGAAATGTCATATTTCCCCAGATATTCATCATTCTTTCCAAATTTCTATACATTTTTCATATTATTTATTTAACATTTCGGAAACCACTCTACGTGCTGCGATTGCATATCGCTGGCCTCGCCTTTATTTTATGAACCCTGACCAGTTTGAACTGTTTGTATAAACTGTTCTTGAGGGGTTCATATAAAAAGCGTACCAGCGAGATGCAAAGGAGGGCGTCGTGTCCCGACGGGGGAGGCGTCACTGTGGTGCCGCACGAATAGTACGCATAGTACGAATAGCGCCAGCCCTTTAGGCTGACAAAGTACTCGGCTAGAAGCTGCCCCCTACGCTACCCAACTTAGTTACGTAAGTGTATTATTGTGCTTGTACCTGATATCAATATAAGTGTTTTGGTAAACCGCAGCCTATTTTATCAACCCTGACGACCCCTAGCGCGACATTTGGTGGAGGCGCCTTATAAAGCGCGACAGAATGATGAATATCTGGGGAAATATGACAATATTTCTCCATTTTATTGCAAGGCGTTGCTGATGGCAACAAAAAATGTATCACAGAAGTTGATGCTAGGGGAAAACAAAGTGATGGAGGGGTATCTGCTTCATCAAAGCTCTTTAATCTTATTAACAATAACAATTATAATATACCACCACCTAAAGAATTACCAAACACCAACATTAAAGTAGATAACCTCATAGCGCAGTGGTATTCAAACTTTTTGACGCGACCCCACTTGGAACATCGAGGTAATATGCCGTCCCAAAAGTTAAAATAATCATCTACTTGCTCAGAAACTAGCAGTAGGTGGTATTAAAAATCAGGAAGAAGTTAGTTTTTTTTATTTCATACAACACAAACATTAGTGTCAAAAGAAGTAGCAGCTTTAAAAATATCAGGTTAAAAAATCTACAAAAGGAAAACATTTAATGATACCTATGAGCCTGTTTCTTGTTTACAAGTAGTAGTGATATTTCTGGCTCTATTTTGCTTAATTTCAGCCTTAAAGGAGGCTCTGCTGCTAATTTGTTTCGGCATTTAGATTTTAGATAGAGAATGGGAAAATCCCATCTCCCCTACCCCTACCTTTTCTGTTGACAACTTCCACTCCTCTAACTACGTAATTTTTCAAAAGTCTTCCGACTGCCATGGGGTGCATATTTCCTAAATTACCTGTATCTTCCTTAGATTCTACGATCACTAGAAAGGGTCCTGTGTCCATATAAGAGTACTTGTAGGTCTTCCTGGGGGCCCCCGGCGGGCCCCCTGAGTTCGGCGCCATTTTTACGGACCAGATATTAGGTTAGGATCAGGCTGATGGAATATTTCAATAAACAGGCAGGGAAATATAATTAAGATGAAATAAAAAAGATGATACAGTCAGTTATATTAATAAATTGAGAGAAATTAGATTTGAATGGCATACCAACTTTTGCCAAAAAGTTAGGTTGACATATCAATAATTGCAGAAGTGACTGTATCAAAAGGTTTATTTAAAAAACAAAAGTATTACAAGTTACCAGTTAGTTAACGATTATTATCAAAAAAAAACTGGTTTACACAACATCTTCAGCAACACTTTCACTCACGGTCAAATTTTGGTAAAATAAGTGAAAAGCTGTGTTGACGTACTTTAAGAGATACAAGAAGTTCTCTTTTTTCTTAGGGTTAATGGGTTTGGGGCCATTATAAACAGGTTGTAGTTCGGGGATACTGTTTCTACTTATTTTTATGTTTAAACGACAATATTGCTCTTTTTCATTATGTGAATACTTTACTTCAATGATACCAGGTCCAAGTTCTTTGGAGAAGCGAAAAATTTGTATGTCATGCTAACGGATGTTTTGTCTTAATTCAGTATAAACACGCTCAATAAAAACGCCCCTTAAGAGAGAAACATATAATAGAAAGCCTTCGTGTTGCATCTCAACAACTTAAAAAAATTTCTTTCCACTATCGGTTCACACAAACTGATACCAATCATGAGGAATTTTTATCTCAACTTCTGATAAATCTTTCTTAGCTCGTTCAATTCTCGCATGATCAGCATCGCATTCAAGTCTTGAATGGTGAATTTCCAAAAACTTGTGTTCTATAACTAAGAGATTTTCAGATTGATGCAAAAACCAGGAAATTGCAGCTGCCACAGTATTGTTTTTATTTTGACCCAAGCAAACCCAAACACAAGAGGCAATCTGATCAGCTCCACGGTCGGATAAAGCCTCATATCATATAAAACAAGTTGTACTCTCTGCACAACAATCTCTTATAGTAAAATTGTATATGATTGTCGTTTGTAATATACTTCACTTGTGGTTAACATAGAAGTAGGAAGGTTCTGTTGTAAGTCGAAGACAATGACACGCTCATTTTCAGAATTTCTAGCTCTTTCTTTGTCGGCTTTCTTTTGACTAAGCTTTTTCTGCCAATTATAAATGTCTGTCTTTCTCTTCGGCTTTTTTTGTTCGTTCTTCGTCAGTAGATGCGCTCTGTAGCGTAGGTCACTAAATATTTTGGAGTACATAGAATAACACAATGGCTTTTCCATTCCTTCCGTTTTTCTTGTCATACATTTTAGTAATGCTAAGCGTAGGTGCTAAGTAGTACTTTGTTGTATGTCTTCTTGAATAGTGACTTTGATATTTTGGAAAACTGTTTATATGGTTTATTACTTCAGCTTTTTCCTCATCTCTTGCGTTTATTGGCTTCTGCAGTCCCCTTAAATTTCGTTCCTATGGGGGAGCGTTTCTTTTGAATTCAAATATCAACTTTGCCCCTTGTTATTGCATGAACCTTTTGAAACATAGTCTTACAGTCATTTATTTCCGTTCCATTGAAAGTAACAAAGTATGACACCGTTTTTTCTCTATATTTTGTACTGCCGGTTTTATTATTTCTTCCTTTTCTTTTTACCCTTTTATCCGATAATATTCTTAAATATTAAATTTCAATGGAAATATAAACAATAGATTGTTTAACATTGAAACAATAAATTAAAATTAATAAGTACTGTACTTGTATAATAATACATAAATTATAAAATAGGGGGAAAAGTGGATATCTACTCTTCTCTTAACTGATCGACATTTAGTTAGTTATCCAGTTTTAGTGAATTAAAGATGTTTGAAGGTAATTTATTGCATAGTTTTTAATGATTTTTACAGTACCCCAAGTTATCGATTTTATCTTATACAATTGAAGGGAAGGCAGCCTACCCCATACCACACAACATCTACAATCTCTAACGGGGGAATAATTTTGTTTGTACTTTTCTACAGAGTGCTCCCCCCTTTTTACAATTGCTATTTGCTTATTATAGACCAGGCTGTCAAAGCGCTTATCTGACATTGTCATTCTTTTTAAAAGAAAAATAACTTTACCATTTACTAAAGTTACTTTAGTTTGTATACCAAATGCCCCATCAACATTTTCAATGGATAACATAGAGTAGTGTTGATCCAATTCTAATTTTAATGGGGAAATAATATTACCCCAGCTGGTAGTAGGTTGCATACTATTACTGTATGCACTGCTGGTTGCTTCAGAAAATAGACATATATTTTTAATAAAAAGTTGGGTCAGGTTTGAGAAACTGATTTTTGATAATTTTTTTTTGTTTTTATAAATTTTACCCCTTCCACGTCGTCCAGTGTAACGCCTCCATATATGTTATTAATGTTATTATATTAGGTTACTTTCCCACACACCTTTTTTTCGGGATATGTAGTGAATATTTTTATAACGTTTTAGATACTGCTTCATTTAAAAAATTTTAATATTTCGTGCTTGCAGAGATAAGTTTTAAAATTTTTAGAAATTTTGATATTTTTTTATTTATATGCCATCATGCTTTGATAATATGATTTTTCTTAATTACGTTCCTCGCAAGAAGGAAAGTATTGTAATCGAAAAAAGTTCTCGAGAATTTTATCAGATCTTAGCATTTTAAGGTCACTAACATAGATGTGTTGCTCTATCTATCCCTTTTCTGTCTATTTATCTCTCCCAGTTTTTATCTGGCTGTCTGTTGGTGAGAAAGCTCAAAAACTACTACTTAGTAAAATTTTTAACTGTTCTAATAGACTTATGTTAGAACAATTTATTCCAACGAAATTAAGATTCATTTTACCTGATCTGAGTAGGGTATTAGTAAATTCATCATATTCGAAAAACATCTGTTTTGGAAAAAAAATAAATGCGCCCGTCTATATATCGAAAAACTCCATCTATTTGAGTGGATATGCCGATAGAAAATTCTGATATTAATTGTTTTTGTTTAGATCTAAAACTGCATTCATCCATGGTCCATCCCATATAATCATATACAAATAAATAGATTTTTTCCTTATTGGAATTAACTACGGCTTGAATTTATGGTCTGTTATTTGTTATAGCAATTATATTGATACCTTTACGACTGATTAATTCAAAGGATCCATAATTAAAAGTGTAAAAGATATCATCTACAGTGACAACTATTTGATCATTTGGTCTCTCATAAATATTATTTATTCGTTCTAAATTTCTCGGCAAAAACGTTAAATAGTCACTTATCAGGAAAGGCATAGGTATTTTTAATTTATTTAGTGTTCAAATTTAATACCCACATATATTTTTCATAAAATATAAACAACTTATTTTTTATTATTAGAAATGTGTTAATTATCTTTGAATTTAAGTCACATAACTCGGGTGTTTTTTCTGGCTGAATAGTTCGTCTTGTAGTAGGCATTACCTTATTTGTTTGGGTAGGATTTTTTGATGTTACTTTCCTAGTTGTTATATTAGGCGAGGTTGTTGTAGTAGTAGTTACTGAAATTCCATAAAGAGACTGTATTCCGAAAATATGTCGGTCCAAATTAAGTTATTGTTGATAGAAAGCGAATGATAAATATCTAGGGCATGGCCAATGGATTAGCACCAATAGCAAACTAAAGCATCCTTTTTGATTAGGAAACTAAGGTCCCATGTACCATTGTTGTTTATATGGATTTCTGGATTGTCGCTGTCATCGGGAAAAAAGGCGTGAGCTGAAACTCCAGGGGAGAATTGGTAGGGACAGTTCTCTACTCTGTCATTATATAGTTAGCTAAATTAAATGTAATAATAAGATTGGTTTCTGCTTCCCATGTTTTAAAAGCTCTCTCAGATACCCTGCGATACTGAACGGAAACATTTGCATCTTTATTGCATCCCGATAACGGTAACAAACTAAGCTATAGGTAATGATACATACAAAAGTAAAAACTGTTAAATTAACACAATACATTTTTGAAAAATATTATAAATATGCATTTATGCAAAATACAGTTTTGCCCCATTATATGGGGCAGAACTGGGTTTCACCTGGGACAAATTCGGGTATGATTATATCCATATATAATACATTTTATACATTACTGAAGAAGCAAGCATCACATTCAAAATCTGCCATCGTTTGCCTAGCTAGAACATTTTGTACACTTGACCCAACCATCCATTCTCGTAGTTTGTGAATAGTTTTCGTGGCAACATGAGCATCGAGTTTAATCATCAAGGTCAAGTACTTATTTAGAGTGGGAGGAATACATCCGGCGACCTCGAAAAAATACACCACAAATGTACACTGCGCATATCAAGGCCAGATAACAATAGCACAGATGCGCGATCAAGGCCGACCCTACTGCGCATGCGAAGACTCAAGATCGGGGTACTTTAACTACTTACAATGAATGTTACAATATTTTTTCTTGATGATCTGGCCTAAAGCAAAGTAGAGCTGCATCATTTAAACCATTTAAGACGTTTCCCAGGGTTATACGAGCTCTACTGGCAGAACATTTGACCCAACCATCCATTCTCGCAGTTCGTGAATAGCTTTCGTGACAACATGAGCATCGAGTTTGATCATCTTTATATATATATATATATATATATATATATATATATATATATATATATATATATATATATATATATATATATATATATATATATATATATATATAATTTTGTATATATATATATATATATATATATATATATATATACAGGGTGATTGATGGTGAGTGGCCTATTAGAAGTTCTGGCGAACTAGTCAACGGATCACTTTGAAAATTTGGTAGTTTACATAAGTGGACATGACCTTTCTTTTAAAATTATTTTTGGCCTTGCGGTGTTGCCGCTTCTACTGAAAAGTATTAGCACCTATGATAATTTAAATGGAACACCCGGTATATTATATTTTTTTTAGAATCCCTGTTGGTTTGTTAATAAGTTTCGTTAACATATTCCTATGTCTATCTAGTATCGTTGTCGAGATAATAATTATTTTCTTCTTTTTTTCTCGGAAAACATGGTAGTCAATAAGGGCTGATATTTTTGAACTCATGACAGATAGGACACTAGAATTTGGTGGAGAGCTAGGTAATACCACGAGGCTATTCACTCGGTGTCCAAATCGTAGTTATATTTGTACAGGGTGTTTCAAAAATAAACATATTTTGATGGTTTGGAAAAATGATTAAAAGTACATTTTTTTAAATGGAACACCCTGTATTTTAACCGCGGTCCTAAAAGCTCTGTAAATTTCCTATCTTTCAATATATCATGTCCCTATACCTATCTCGAATAGTTTTTGACTTATTAGCATTTATTTGGACAATTTAACTATTACAGATAACATTCACGAGTTTTTAGGAAAATTTGAAAAGTAGCCTTTGGAAACTGTTGTTTTTAAATGGATGACACTTTTCTATTATTTATTCCGTTTCGTTGTCAGTTGGTTGCCGTACTTGAAAATTCTAATTTAAGGTTTTAAGAGAAATGGAAGAAAACAATAATTATTCAAATACAGTACTTATGAATTTATTTGTTTTACATGGTCAGTGTGATAAGATCATTAGTCGTACTTGTAGAAAATTCAATGAAATGTATCCAAATTTGCCATCAATGAACAATAAGAAATTTAGACAAATTTTAAACAATTAGTAAATTCTTAAATGCTTAAAATTACTTAATCATATTTAAGTTGTAGTGTACATAATAATATTTTTTTGACTTCTAACAAAATTACCAAGAAAAAAGTAAAAAACATTTAATTAGTTTTTAATAAATGTTCAAAACGTTGGCCGTTGACATCTAAGCATTTTAAAATTCGCTTGTTTACACCATGTCCAGTAGCAAGTCTAAGTTCACCAGCATCCAAATTTTGAAATGCCCGATTCACCCGATCTTCTAACTCTTCCCTTGAATTTACCGGTGTCTTGTAAATAATATTCTTGAGAGTGCCCCAAAGGTAAAAATCCAGAGGTGTTAAATCTGGGGACCTTGCAGGCCAATTCCAAGGTCCCAAACGCCTGAACCAACGATCTTCAAACATTCTCTGTATTTCCGCACTAACTTCGTCAGTGCAGTGAGCGGGAGCCCCGTCCAATTGGTACCAGCAGCTGCGATACTGGGCGAGAGGAAGGTTGTCCACGAAATTTTCGACAAATGTAGTTAAAATTTCTAAGTATTTTCTGGAAGTTAAATTTTCATCATATATCAAATATTGAATTTTGTTGTCCATCATTACACAAAAAACATTAAATCGAAAATTTTCTTGAAATCCAGTATCTCTCGTTACATGAGGATTTTCCTTCGCCCAATAATGAATATTTTTCCTATTAAAAATTCCTTCGCGAGAAAATTTTGATTCATCAGTCCAAATGATTTTCCTTAAAAATTGTGGATCTTCCTGAATATGAACTAACAAGTTTTCGCAAAATAAAACTCTTTGTGGACAGTCCTCAGGCTTAAGACATTGAACTTTGGTATACTTATAATCATGCATATTATGTTTAGCCAATATTTTTTGCACGCAGAAATAGGTTAAGCCCAAATCTTCTTTGGCACATCTTATTGAAGCCTGCGGATAGGCATGAAAATAAGCCAAAACGTTAATTTCGTTGTCCTCACTAGATGTTACAGGTCTGGGTAAATTTCTGGGAACTTTCAAGGAAGAACCAAAATTTTTGAAATTGCTTTGAATTCGTCTAAATTTCTTATTGTTCATTGATGGCAAATTTGGATACATTTCATTGAATTTTCTACAAGTACGACTAATGATCTTATCACACTGACCATGTAAAACAAATAAATTCATAAGTACTGTATTTGAATAATTATTGTTTTCTTCCATTTCTCTTAAAACCTTAAATTAGAATTTTCAAGTACGGCAACCAACTGACAACGAAACGGAATAAATAATAGAAAAGTGTCATCCATTTAAAAACAACAGTTTCCAAAGGCTACTTTTCAAATTTTCCTAAAAACTCGTGAATGTTATCTGTAATAGTTAAATTGTCCAAATAAATGCTAATAAGTCAAAAACTATTCGAGATAGGTATAGGGACATGATATATTGAAAGATAGGAAATTTACAGAGCTTTTAGGACCGCGGTTAAAATACAGGGTGTTCCATTTAAAAAAATGTACTTTTAATCATTTTTCCAAACCATCAAAATATGTTTATTTTTGAAACACCCTGTACAAATATAACTACGATTTGGACACCGAGTGAATAGCCTCGTGGTATTACCTAGCTCTCCACCAAATTCTAGTGTCCTATCTGTCATGAGTTCAAAAATATCAGCCCTTATTGACTACCATGTTTTCCGAGAAAAAAAGAAGAAAATAATTATTATCTCGACAACGATACTAGATAGACATAGGAATATGTTAACGAAACTTATTAACAAACCAACAGGGATTCTAAAAAAAATATAATATACCGGGTGTTCCATTTAAATTATCATAGGTGCTAATACTTTTCAGTAGAAGCGGCAACACCGCAAGGCCAAAAATAATTTTAAAAGAAAGGTCATGTCCACTTATGTAAACTACCAAATTTTCAAAGTGATCCGTTGACTAGTTCGCCAGAACTTCTAATAGGCCACTCACCATCAATCACCCTGTATATATATATACAGGGTGTTAAGTCAGTCTGATGAGTCCTAATAAGGACGAAAGCTAACTGTCTACCGGCCCGGGGTTATCCATAAGGTCTTGGACTCCCCGTACTTTAATGCAAGAACGCAACTTACTGGTTTTGTCCGATTAGCCAAAATTTTTCCCCCTTTTATATATATATATATATATATATATATATATATATATATATATATATATATATATAATATAGTATTGGACAAAATTATAGCAACAAACATATTTTTTCTGTTTATTCTCCATATATAAAATATAACAAGTGAAGAGGTGTTTATGAGACATGTATTATAAATATATTTGCCATAAAGAGGTCAATAATAAATCTTAACTCTATAATCATAAAGAAACACAAATATCAAATTTCTGGAAAATGGCTGGACAAAGTTATAGCAGCAAATAATATTTGAATTTATAATTTGAGTAAATTGAAAAGAATTGTGGAAAAAAATACAAAAAAGTTAGCATTCGTGCCCTAATATTTTGTATAATAACCCTTAACATGTAACACATCTTGACATCTTTTCGGCATGGACTCGATTAAGTGATTAATTGTGTCTTGCGGGATATTCTGCCAAGCATCTTTGATAGCCTCAAACAGCTCATTCAAATTTGTGTAATTTTTGTTTTAATTTTTCTGTCGACTATTTCCCAAAGAATTTCGATGGGGTTGAGATCAGGTGACTGTGAGGGCCATGTTCTGCAACCAATCTTTCACCAGTTTGGAACAATGTTTTGGGTCGTTGTCGTGCTGGAAGGTGAATCTGAGCGGCATAAACTCTTCACAATAGGGCTCCATCACATTTTGCAATATATCCCTATACATAAATTTATTCATTATCCCCTCTATTCTATGCAACGGTCCCATACCATGCCCTGAAAAACAGCCCCACACCATCACTGACCCGCCTCCATGCTTAACAGTTGAACAAATCTTTTGCCTGTGGGACGCCTAACATGACAGATGCCATCACTTCGGAAAAGATTGAATTTTGATTCATCACTAAAAATGACATTTCGCCACTGCTAGCTTGTCCACTCGACATGGGTCGCAGCAAACTCCAGTCGGGCCCTTACATTTTTTTTAGAGAGGTTTTTTTGCGAAGCGACGACTAAACAAACCATGCTCAACTAAACGTCTTCTTATGGTTCTTGTAGTTACATTGCATTGAGTTGTTCCCCCTAATTCCCCTAAGATTTGGGTCGAGGATAAAAATGGCTTCTCCTAGCAATTTCTTTCAATGCGGCGATCGAGTGCTTTAGAGGTTTTTCGTGGCCGACCACTATTTTTTAGAGGTGCAATGGATCTTCTTATTGCAAAATTTTTTAATATCCTTGATACTATTGAACGATGGATCATCAAACTTCTCGATATTTCCGCTTGTTTCACGTTATTCTGATGCATTTGAATAACTTTTCTTCTAATCTCAGGACACACAGTTGTGCCACGAGCCATAATTTACACTTTTAATATTACGTAGCTAACTAACAACACTCTACTAAAGATCTAAAGTTACTGATGACAAGATTCAAAATAATGATGAAATAAATATTTGTTGCTTTATTTTTGTCCACTACAAAAAATGCATTGTTTGCTTTTTTATTGAACCTATTTTACAAACAAGAGATAAGAAAGGTATTTTCGCTTGAAATGTAGAGCCAAGTATTCAAGCTTTAAAAATATGAATGCCGTTTCTTTGTAGGATATTAATAAAAATATTTTGTTGGAAGATTATTTCGATAAGTATAGTTGTTGCTATAATTTTGTCCAATACTGTATATGAGCCCCTTATTTCCCAAGTGGTGTATGTCCATTTGTTCAATTTTTGGAAAATGAAGGATTTGCGCATGTGGTTATAAAAAAATCCACAGGAACACTAAATTTTTCATTCTACTTTCATTTTAACAGGCAGCAATATTTACTTGTGTTAAAAAATTAAATCTCTTTTTTAACTGGTTTTTAAATAAAAACCACCAAAATTAATAAATTAAAAAAGAATATATCTTATATATTTATTTATATTTTTATTCAAATAACAGAAATAAAATAGACACACGGAAGTTTTAACACATATTTATTGACAAAACATCAAAGAAAAGAACTAAACAAAAATCATATTTATTTCCTACAATAACAAAATCAGAATAGTTCGGAGGTTAGTCTTCTTCATCTGGCAAAATATTATTAGTTTGATCTTCCGTTTGGATCTTTTGAAAGTAGTCGTGATGCATAGGCGGAACAAATCCAGCATGTTTTTCTTTTTACGTGCCGATACTTTTCGTCCTTCTGGATAAAGCAAATCCTGCTCTACATTTTTTAGGCTTAGGTATGACCGACCTTTTTCGTAGCGTATGTGTTGCATTTCAAGCCAGTTCACGTCAGATTTTTCTGTTTTTCTTTCGCTTCGTTATGGACTTCTGTAGCAGCTCTGTGGACACAAAATCGGCGTTATTCATCTTAAGTACAGAGAATGGCTTCTTTTTTCTCGCAGAAGCCATTATTTTGTACCAGTCACGGAATATAAATCAATTTCCCTCTTGAAGCTAACTCCACTGAACCAAAGTCGCGATCATTAGCGAGAAAAGAATCTCCCGATACAAGAAACTTGTTCGATGACCTCGATTATATTATTGTCGGACTGTAAGAATTTCATTATGGAGAGGGCCATTTTTATGTTCCGATTCTGTCCAGTGCATGTATCGGAAAAAATAATCACACGTTTTAGATCAGTACAGAACAGTTTGAGTTGTTTAAGTAAACACGCTATTTCCTGCGATCCTCTTGATGCTTGAGTTTCGTCCCACACGTAGAAATATCCAAAATCTTTTGCTAAATCGTGGATACCCAGATTGTATGCGTACATATTTCTTTTATAGTACGCATCAGGCACAGACAAGACTGGAAACGGAAGGGCTTTTTGAAGATCCTTTGAACACATACATTTCATTTTCAGGAATCCTAGCATACTCTGAATCTTGTTTCATAACATCCCTGGCCTTCTCAGCTTTTCTTAAGTGGAATTGATATTCATTTTCAATATTAAGTTTTTCTTCGTCAGCAAAAGATAAATTACTAACCTTTATTTTGTATTCTTCACATTTTTTGCATGTGTCTTTACTGGGGATATACATTGGGTATTAAAGACGTGTCTATAAAAGCTTTCCTTTGCAGAGTTGGCTAGTCTAGTATCAGCGTACTTTTCCTTGAACAAAACTCGTACATTTTCCTTATGTTTAGACTTTCTCTTAAATATTTTCTATTGGGGTTATGTTTCCTTGTGCAGTGAGACTCGTAACAAGGGAAAGAGTTAATATGATCTTTAATTAAATTCACAACTTCATCAGGAACTTGTCTTGAATTTTTTCCTACCTCTCAGATCTTCCCCGGGAGTAAAGCATAATATATATAATACGGCCTTCTCGGAATTTCTGCAGAGCACGGGTCACAGGGTTGGTTCCGAATGGAAGAGTCCTGTGTATAGTTCTCCTTCTCTGTCATTGATGGTGTATACCTTACTTTGTTGTAATTTCAAAAAAATGAGTAGCTAGGGTTAAGACTAGAAATGTTGTATGAGTGTATATGGTGGGATTGATCAAATGGTTGTAGTTATATGTTGAGGTCTGCCTGACATCCATTTGTAATGAGTATGGTAGGCACAATGTGAGAATATGTGAGGAGTGAGGTGGATTTGCTGTTCGAATGGTTTGAGTTGCTGCTTCCTCCGGTGCCAGCGGTGCAAATAGATTCCACTCGAGTGTCCCACATTAATTACTTCATGGAAAATACCGCTGCGTATGAAGATCACATCACCTTCGCCGTGGCCTATTAGGGCGCTGGATCTGCGCAAATCGTACTTGTCCAAGAAATCCAACGTCACAACGACATCTTTATGACTGAAGTGGGCACGATTCTGCAGTTCACGGTGCAGTGCATTTAACATGCCTTGTTTGTAAAAGACTACCAGCCAAATCTTGCCGATTTTACGTTGTTGACGCCGTGATGTATGTTCGGGCGTCTCCAGAGCCAAGTCCGTCTCATTAGTATCACCGAAGGGGCGTCCTGCAGGAATGAAGCAGCGTAAAATATTCACCGAGGGTAAATCCCCGTACATCGTTTCATTTATGCTCGGCATGGTGGCAACATCACGGTGTTGCGTTGTTGAAATGACGCTGTTTGTATCGACAGGCGACTGCAGGATGCTGGCGACCTGATTCAGCGTCAAGTTTCTAAAGTACTCTACGGCGGGTACCGCTGCGGTGTAAGGATGCACAAAATGTGATTGAAAGGCGCGGAAAACTCTCTCCAGCTCAATGGCATCATCACGTTGAACGGATTCAGCGGGCCGTTTCACACCCGCGGGAGGCAAAGTCATGCCTGCAACGACGGTAAAGGATTTTGAAATTCCTCCGTCATTAACATCTGCCGGTTGGTGACAATCTCTGACTTCAGCTGCAAACACGTCGGCGAAAGAGAATCACAATGGATTAGTTACTTTCTCGATACGGAAGTCGAAAGGGCCGGGCGTATGGACGTAAAGGATTCGGGTCGAGCCGTTAGCGAGCGACACACAATGACGTCAGCGGTTAAAAGTCGCTTGTGCCTCAAGTCACGCATTTCACATTTACCTAGAAACTGCGACAGGCTATAATTTACTTCACTTCCGTGCATATACACAATGTTTTGCATTCGAATTAATTGAGCTTTTCAAAAACACACAAGCACGCGCAGAAGAATAAGAGTATGTCTTCTTTTATGTTATTACTACAATAACGGACAAGAAACGGCAAACGACACGGCGACGCAACGTGTAGTAAACACTCGAAGCAGACGAACCTCGTGCTATGCGGATGCGAATTAGACTAAAGCAAGCGCCGCAGAGACAGCGTTGCCAGATGCAGAAAATAAAATATGGTGTCAGACACTCAAAAATATGGTATTTTACTGGTAAAAAATGGTGTCTTCATAATATTTAAATAATAAAATTTTAAGACGTTCCGTTGTATGTATATATGTATATAAATTTGCTAAGGTGATAAAAATTGTAAATGCAGTCCACACTGGAAGTCAATGCGCGGGCGATTTAAATTTTCAAAAAGATTACCTTTATATTTGGAAGAATTACTTACCCTGGTATGCACCGACAGCATTTGATCTGGATCAGGAGTTAAACGCGTTTAGAACGCCAAATATGACAATTCCATTGGCTAAAACTGATCACCTGACGAGCTAAACGCGTTTAAAAGTTAAACCGTCAACGGTGCATACGACGGTTAGTAATTCATGCACTACCAAGGGCAGCTATCCTAAAAACCATACCATGCCCACAAAGTCAACAAAAAAATAATACAACACTTTAAAAGGCAAATCATTTATGCAGGCACTTGACATTTTTTATCTTACGAAACAACAAAAAAAAAGATCAACTGACAGAGCTCATTACTTTACAACAAATACTAGCAGGTTACTCTAGATCAGAGTCAAGAGAAACGCTATTAATAAAATCTACACTTTTTTGTATAAATTGTCACTAGTCATAAGAGATATCATGTTTTTTGTGGGCTCAAAATTTACGCAAGACTTATTTGTAGCTTGGCTGGACAGCAATAGCGCATCAACAGTATCACATGCCAGTCTATTGCGTATATCGGTCTTGATTAGACTGCATTTGGAAAACCTTCTCTCACATTCAGCCTTTGAATGTGGATAGCACAATACATCGAGCGCAAAGTTGGCGATGTTTTCAAAAGGCTTTTTACCCAGTAAATCCCGTACTTCGCGCAACGCCGCCCAAAATTTGTCAATTTCCATAGACACCATAGTGTCAATTTCTGAAAATGATTTTAATGCGAATAAATTGCGCCATTCATCGTCAAGATGTTGTAGTGAATAGTTTTTTGTTACTCTCGGTACAACATTTGCCAACTCTGTTATCGATTGTGGTTTTGATTTATTCTTTGGATCCAAAATACAAATGTACTTTAAAATTGGGTCATTAAAATTAAAGCGTTTTAATATTTCTACACAACAAATTTTCAGAAAATTTCTATATCTTTCGAGAAAATCTTTTTTTTCTTCTGTGTTTAATATGTTTATGTGTTCAAGAACCTTTACACCCAAATATATATTATTTATATTTATAAATTTGTCTTTTTTTTCTGGTTCTATAAGAGACAATTCACTTTCGTTTATATATTTTGGATCCATATAAGGAAATAGCAGTTCTTTAAATGTCGTACACATTTTAGAGTAAACTTCTGTTATCACAACTTTGTCACTTTGAAAATGCTCATTCATTTGTACAATTTTTGGGAGGACCCAATTCAAAAAATAATAATATATTTTGTTTAAAGGATTTTTTTAAGGCGCCTAAACTGTTTTGTGATGATAACATTCTGTCCTCCAGAGCACTTCGGGTAAAATACAATTCTAACGCTGACCATTGTTCTACTATTCTTTGTACTACACTTAAAAGTGACAGCCACCTTATTTGGGATGCTCTTAATATTTTATGGGGCTCGACCTGACAAAAGTGCTGAAACTCTTTAAGTTCTGTCTGGCGTTTAGCACTGTTTTTTAAAAAAATGTATATATCCCTAGCCATGTCTTCACAAATTCTAGGTAGTACTTTACAAGCCTGACTGACAACCAAATGTAAAGAATGACAAATACACTTATTTATTACTATGCCTTCAAAGTTAGCCCTAAGTCGAGAAGCAACTGAATTGTGTGCTCCCATCATTGTATTACAGCCATCAGAGCCAAATCCAATAATGTTTTCTAGTGGTACTTTATGATTCAAAAAGGCGTTGATAAGGATGTCATACAATTTTTCAGCCGTGGCTCCGGTAGTAGCAGTTTTATCATCAAAAATATTCAATAATTTAAAAAACTGGGATATGATTTGCTTCTTTTCTTCATGAAAAAAACGTACTACAGTACAAAGACTTGTCACTGTACCAACATCTGTACTTTCATCTATAAGTACGCTAAACCTACGCTTTGATAATTTTTTCGCTAACTCCTCTCTTTCACAAGGTGCTATTACGATTTTAACGATGTTAGTTAGTTTTGTTCTTCCTAACATGAAATCCTCGGCGATTTTTGAATCCGGAAAGCAGCGTTTTAAAATACCAGTCAAATGATCCGATGCCAAGAAAGCTATATTGTGTTCAGCGAAAAAGCTTGCTAATAATATTTCGGCTTTTTTTGTGTTTTCAGTTACAACACTATCACTTTTGGCTTTCAAAAATTGGGATAGTATTTTACTAGAACTATGGTCTACTTTATTTGCATTTTTTTATGTTTAGCGCTGGTTTCATGGGTTTTCAAAACAGAAACATCACACTTTAATTTACTTTCGCAACATTTACATTTTGACATGTACGGGTTTCCTAAAAACAAAATATTTTAATGAATTTTTGCTACTTGCCCTTTAAGTGAGTTTCTACCATCTATACGACTTAACCATGGAAATTGTTTTTCCCATTCGGTTCTAAATTTTTGGTCAAATTTCTTTCTCTTGCGAACCGGAGCGGTTGTCTTTTCTTTTTCGTCATCTGTGTTATAAAAGTCTTCTTCTTCACTCATTTTATAATTTAAAATTCAAAGAAATCTGTTTAAAATCAGCATAAAAAGACCGAATAATACTCGCGTTCCGCAAACAGTCGCAGTAATCCCGCTCTTTTAATAAGTTAGGTACCCAACTTGTTATTCTCGGCAACAACAACAAAACAAACGGAAAAATTTTAAACGCAAGAAAGAGACAAAAGTATAAAGACGCCTTACCACTAGACGGTAATCTCCGTCTCCATCTAACACTACAGAAAAGAATAGGTTAGTAATAGCTATCGGTGTGATTACAGCGATTTTACGATTAACCACGCGAGTGAACGCGAAACTTTCGCGTGGCGCATAAGCGAGTGGGCGGAGTAGGGGTAAACACGTGTTCTGGTAGAGATGTGTTTGTTCGGCTCGGTTGGGGTTATAGAGATGTTGTGACCGTCGTATATTAGACTGAATGAAAATGATGAAATACACTGAAAATGCTGGAGTTAAAAAAATGGCGAAAATATGGTATCTGCAGTTAAAAAATGGTAGAAAAGTGGAATATGGTAGCTTTAAAAAGTTGCGGGTATCCCAGGAGAAAAAATGGTAGATCTACCATAATTATGGTGTCTCTGGCAACACTGCGCAGAGAGCACAGTGGTGAGGCGAGTGTCGTGCCCCTCGCGCCTCATCTCTCCCATTCTGCCACGGAACGAATTTCATGGTCGAACGTGCCGACACCGCACTCTGGCCTTATTGGAAAGGGTGTATATAAGAGAGAAAGAGACAGCATGTTTGAGTTTTATGCTTTGTGGCAGACACGTAGGGACATGGGCATTGGTTAGGGCTGTCTACCTGCTCGACTATTTATTATTTGAGCAAGCAAACAGGCAATGCATAACGAAAGACATTTATGGCATGCAAAAGGCATTTATAACTTGGGTTGACCCTCCTTTTGTATATTTCTTGTCACACAGACTACATGCATGTTATTGTTTTTTTTTGTTTTTTTGTCAATCTTTTTATTTTTGTTTGTCAATCTTTTATTTTATTAGGCATCATTTTATTTTTCTCTCGAACGGTTTTTTATGCCGATACAACTCTCTCATAGCAATATTGGGTACATATCGTCGCCGTAAAGTCAAAACCTCGTAAGTCTTAAATGGATTTTTACAGGAAACATTTATAACTTTGAGTTTGTCAAAAACGTTTATTTGCAATATTTTTTAATTGTTATTTGGTTGATACTTCTATTGAACAACGCGTAGGTAAAACGTTATTTACAACTTTTGTGTCAAATTTGCAAAAAAAACTGTGAGATACAAGGTTTTGCAATGCAATGATTTTCAGATTGGTTGGCATAAGAGGGAATGGGATTAATATAAATAATAATATCTAGGTGATAAATAATATATTTAAAGAAAAAAATCTTATAAAAAACAGAATGAAAAATCTTTTATCGATATAATATATCGATTATATTATTGTCAGCTGAAACAAGTTTAATGAATAAGGGGCGTCCGTTATAACATACACGTAGTTTGATGGCGAGTAGATATCCCGGTTTTTCATGCGCCGTTCGATTGTTGAGTGGACACTGTCGCACTCCATTTGCGAGTGTCCTTTTACCAAAATTTTTTGGATTATTGCAGTCTGGTTATTTATTGCAAAGTTTTGAAGAGCGTTTGCTAATATCACGTTACTGTTTTGCGCGCCACACCCATCACTATAAATAATCTTAGGTTTTCCGGCATCATCTCCTAGTTCCTCTTTAAGATAATCAAATAACACGACGCAAAACAATTTCCATCCATCCCCCTCTCTCCCTCGTGCCATACGTAGCAAACTACTTTGTCGTCTTTCAAATTATATATTATGACAAGCCAGTTTTTGTTTAAAGTATACCATTCCAGCTTGCACATGCGGCACTAGTTGTACAGCTTTAACGTCTGCTGTTAAAGTACATACATTTACTGCAACAGCCTCCAATTTATCTGCCTGTTCCTCTATTCTGGATCTCTGCTATATGTTTTCTGTATACTTCCTCGCTTATATTTCCCAGCTTGTGTGAAGGAACTGAAACCGGTCGTGAGTCAACGATAACGAAATATTATACAAAAGTGGCGTGTCATCGGCTTTAGTGACGTAGGCAATAACATCTTCCTCTTTCTTAACAACTTGCACATTGGTATTAACCGGAAATACCGGTGAAAAGCAAATATCACACTGATCTTTCCTGGGGTGGAATATATCGATGTTCAACTTTCTCATCTCGGATAAAAAACGCTTATAGAGGAAATAAAGTTAGGGTCGACTTCCTTTTTATATAGTTCACTTTGAATATGAGTGAAAAATTGTCTCCAAGTATATTTTTTCTGTTGTTGAACGACAGTAATGTGATGGTAATTTTGGAAGCTTTTCAAAAAACTTCTTTTCTTCTTTCTACATTCTGCATTAATAGCTCTTACTTTTGATGGAAAGGTTTCAATTGGTTTGACAATACTGGAAGAGTGTGCATTTTTTACCCAATTATGGACCGTCCATTCTCTGATGCCAAGAGAAGATAGAAAAACTTGTTTACACACAGGAAAAAGTACCTTGTCAACTTTCAGATGGTAATGCAGGGAACTGTTGCGCCTAGATACTGTTTTTTTTTGTTTCTTTTCTTTGGTACATTGTTTGCTTACTAAAGTTGAAACAAATAATTTTCGTGGCTTCCAATCTAAATCAGACTAAAATCTGTTGAATATTTCTCTCCTTTGTCCATTTGTTATTTTCCTGCACAGTCTTTTCTCCTTTGAATTTAAACATCTTTTCGAAACGCAGCCTTCTTCCTTCATTATTCTGGGCTTTCTTTGTTGTTCACATATAGATCCATCTGTTTTTTTAATTTCTACCACATACTGCTCTCCTTTCTTTCTCGAAGCCTTTTGCTTAGGTTGGGTTAAGCTTCCCCTTCTCATTTTTCCATGTTTTCTTCTTCCTACCTATTAATAATTGGTGTGCTTGTCAAAACTTCTGCTTTCTTTTTCTTTCTCGCACCTCTTTTAGTGACATTCTGTTCTGTACTGGCTTTCGGATATGGACACACCACCTCCGGGGACATAAAATTTGAGGCTGGCGCAGTTTGATGTAATAACACAGGAGGATCTTTACTAGTTGAAGGTACAGTGGCGATCCGTGGTCAGTAAAAGAGGTGAGGCCAAAAAAGTT
The DNA here is from genome assembly GCA_963971165.1 of Philopedon plagiatum. Classification (NCBI taxonomy): domain Eukaryota; kingdom Metazoa; phylum Arthropoda; class Insecta; order Coleoptera; family Curculionidae; genus Philopedon; species Philopedon plagiatum. The sequence goes on from OZ020193.1 coordinate 98,690,422, forward strand.
ATAATATGAAGCATATAGTTTTATTTAAAACATACATCAAAACGTAAAATAACATAAAACGGAAATCAAATGGCAAACTTAAAAACAAACTAAGAAAAATGCAAAATTATGTTTTATAGATTAAGTCTATCTTTCCGTTGCACTTAATCGCAAACGATCCTATTACTAAGTTATAAAATGAGTCAGAAGAATACATTTTAATTATTAAGCCTTTTCTATAGACACTACAGCCAAACCATTTAACCTTTCTTGTGCAATCGAATTTCTCGAATAAGTTTTATGAGTTTTAAAGCTAAAAAATTTCTTTCAACTGAAACCGATGCTCCAGGTAGTGTTGGCTATTAAACAACAATTTCTACATTTCTGATAAAACCTCGTTTAGACCATTTTTGTACATTTTGTCTCTATAATCTCTGGCAAAGATAAGGAACGGAACTGTTTATCAGCAAAAAAAATTGTAAGCTCGGTTTTGCATCGGTCTTTTTGGAAAAGATTTTTATAACTTTGAACTAAGTTGTTAAATAACTGATTTAAAAATGATACGTCAAAATCGGCAAAAAGCGTCTGGTTAAATTAGGTTCAAAAATAATAACTTATTAATACCGTTAAATCGATCTGTAATTTGATTATTATCAAGCACTTCATAAAATAACGCCTGGTAAGTCAATGTAACATCATTGTTAATTAGGTCCTTATTTTCGGTTCTTGCCCGTATACTTGTATAATAGTACTTCTGAAGTGTCTCCCACTACTAACAGTTTCATTTTTTTCGCGTTGAGAACGCATAGAAAATGATGTTTGCCGCAGCAATAAAACATCATAAAATAACGTAGCTCCGTTCTCAAATAAATAAAATCAGGAGGCCAAGCGCTTTACAGGCCTCTCTTCACTATAAATTCGCACGTGGAAGCAACGAATACCAATTGCGTGGAAGTGAGTAATATAAACATACTAAATAAAGACAGAACCATTCACATACGTCCAGAGACGAGCTGCTTCGAGAAACTAGCGCTCACCAGGCCTCTGCTGCATAGGCCGTTCTCTCATAGAACAACTTATTGTTAACATACAGCGCGTACTGCGAATATCGCATTACGCGACCCTAGTCGAATATATTGTCGCAAATATTAGCGCTTCTCTTGTAAATAAAAGTGGCTTTATAGACGTTTGCTAAACCTTTCCACCTTTATAATTGCCAAATTTATATAATAAATTTTAGATTTGAAGTAATGTGATGAAGAAGAGCAAAACAAAACATGTTAATCAATCTTACGAAAATTTTCATTTTTACATTTTAAATTAATTGTAGTGAGGAGATCTTACGAAAATTTTCATTTTTACATTTTAAATTAATTGTAGTGAGGCCGGGCCTCACCTGCCTCATGCTACCGATCGCCACTGTGAAGGTATGACTTGCACTAAAGGGGATACTGGTCAATACTGCTCAATCTCCAACCTATCTGTGACATCTGCTGCTAAATACACGTCATCATACACATATTTATTTATGGGAGAAATACCTGTACTTTTAAAGGCATCTATGCAGTTTTCGTTCACGACCATAATTTTCTCGCATCTTGGCTAGATAAATGTTTGTGTACTGTACAATATGCTGAATCATATCTGGTGTAACATATAGTTCCCAGCATTCTCTTTCAGTTTTTGCATTTTTAGAAATTACTTTTACCCCTGGAACACGACTAATAATATTTTTTCCTGTCGTTCCAACATTAGGTCGTAAAGGATATGGCGTCCAGTGAGTCTTTTTATCTTTTCCAGTAAAATGGTGCACATCAGCATAATCAAGATCATCGGCAATTACGTCGATATTATTTCTAAACTCATCTTCGGATTGCTCTGAATCAGTGTTGTGGTCACTATGTTTGCTTGGGGCGTCGCTTTCAGTGTCAAACTAATTCTTATCTTCCACAACTTCTTGTTCCTCTATAGTCCCTCTACTGTAGTCCATATCACATTGGGTAGTAATTCATGTTTTCGGGCTTCCTCATGTTCGATCCGCCCTAATTTGGCGAGTTTCTGCCCTTTGCTCATGTCTCAAATCTAAAATAGTAAAACCATATTATTAGTCCACCCTCTAACTAAAAAATAGATGTACCTTAAAAAGTTCATTTTGCACTTAAAAAAATCGACGCGAGAACTCGCGCGATGAAAGAATTGCTCACGGACCCCTGCCATCAATCAAGGAGCCGACAGTAACGCACAAACTAACAATAGTTTACAATAATATACTTTTATAATGTTTTTTAAGGTTATGGTTTTTTTTGGGTATAAATTTTATTGTTTAGTTTTTTAATCAAATCCTGACCTAAACTGACTAAAACTAAAAAATTTTAATTTTTCAGCAATGTTTTGGTATGTTGGATGCCACTTAAAGTTTCTGTTGAAAGCTTGTTTCTTATTTTGGTTTTATTTAAATTAATGACTGAAAAAATCCTTTTAACAGTGACTCTTGAACGTGGCAAACACATAATATCTAATATAGAATTTCAGAGTGTGGGAAACATTAGGGATTCATCAGCACATTTCGTTTCTAAAACTTTTGTCCAAAATTCCGATATTTTAAGATTGTTTAATCTACTCATATCGATATAAATCGTTTAATTTATTCGTTGGACCAAGATTCGAGAAATACATGGCTAAAGGAGCAATTGTGTTGTACTTTTTGGAAATAACTTACTTAGGACTTATTACTGATAAATCTATTAAAATTTTCGTGAATGTGCTCTTTGCATCAAATCGCTCATAAATTTGAGCGCAGCTCTTAACTAGAAATTCTAAGCACCGCGTTCGAAATTTATGCAATTCTTCAGCATTTAATTTGTGGGTATTGTTAACAATGTAACCCACTACATATTTACCCAAATAAATGTATTTGGTAAAAAATTTAGAGGATTTTTGTATTGAATATTCTCTATAGGTTTTTTTTCCAAATATTCTTTTTTTGACGTAGCCATCTAAAAGCGACTTCAAACCATTTTCAATGAATTTTGATGCTTTCGGATTGCATTTCCAAATTTAACTGGTTAAAAAAATGGCAAAATTAAATCTAAAAAATGTTAAAACAATTTTACTGAAGGGTCATTTAACCTGGATAGAATAGATTTGGTTTTTTCGACTTTTTCGCTAACCTGGTCTGTAGAATATAATACCGGGGCATCATATTGTTCCAAAAACCTTGCCACAACGTGATGCAAAGATAACCATCTTGTCTGAGACGGTTGAAGAATTTTGTTTGGTTTTACATTAACAAAATCTCGAAATTTGCTTAGTTCATTTTGCCTTTTTAAGCTGTACTGCAAGTAAGTATGCAAATTTTTTGCAAGATCTTCAATCATCTCGGGCAATTTTTCACAAGCATTATTGGCACATAGACTAAAAGAATGACATGAACATTTTAAAATAAATAAATTTAGTCATCAACTTTTTGTAGACAGGGAATTATGTATACCTATCATTACACTAGCTCCGTCTGCATCGAAGCCAATAGTAATTTTTTTTATAATCTATATTGTGTTCTAAAAAAGGTTTCTGGTAAAGTGCATCTGCTGTGGCGGATGCTACAGGTAATATCCCCCAAAACAAATAATAATAATAATAAATACATTTATTTGTGCCAAAGAAAAACAACAAGTATAATAATAATAAAGAATTGTAATAACAAGTATAATAACACTAAAAAAACTGTAATAGCTAATCTTGTACTTGAACAAGTTGTAGTTATCTGTCTTTTTGTTATTTGATTCATTGTAGCGCCCCCACTAGCTGTTAATTGATTTTGACCACAATAGCAAAGATTCGGATAGCCATTTACGTCAAAGAGAGTATCTCTTGGCAATATGGTTGTGTAATAATCTATTGTTACGACTATATCTATACATTTAGATGATAGATGATCTGTTAGTTTTTGTTTTAATATTTTTTCAGCTGATAAAATTTTCCTTACTTCTTGTAATACTTCGGGAATCAAATGTGCTTCAGTATCAGCTGCTTTTGCAAACTTTAAGACCAAAGAGAACATTAACGTATCATGATTTTGACTGATCAGAAGTAACTGACTTCTCATTCCGAATCCAAAGCTATTAGATTCAAATTCCGCACTCCATAATAAGTAAGTTAAAAGAGCATTCTTGAGTTCTGAGTGTGCAGACCAGAATTTCTGAAGGATACCAAAATCTTCATTTAACCCTTGAATAGGATTGATAACAGTTGGATTTCCCAAATTAGCAAGTAAGGACTGATATCTTTTTGATTCCCAATTTGGGCCTTGAGCAGCGGGTGAGTTTGCATTTATACTTGGCTTTACCGATGATCCTACAAAAATTAATGCAGATCTTCTAATTAACTCGTTTTCTTCTTCAGTTGGAGGTCTGGTATGTTTTAAATCATCTCCTAGACTTGTGCTCCACGGGTTTATATTTTGTTTTTTTCTAGCATACTGTCTAAGAATGATTAAACAATTGTCTAATATAAAATGAGGATTCCTAGCCGATAGAAAACAAGAACAATAAAAGCTTAATATGCCGTTTTCCATTCTTTCTTGGGTTAATTGTCCTGCTAATACAGTTTTTCTTGTGTCTGATTGTGGTAGATTCATTACATTTAGATGTATAGCACCCAGTATACAATTCTTATAGGAAGATCCATAAATAGGAAGTGTCCAATTTGCTCCAGTTGGTAGAACAACATCATCAAAATTCTGATCAATTTCTACTATATTATTAAGATCTTTTTTTGCCAATTGAATTAAAGAAGTATTTATTGCATTAGATGAGGACAATATATCAAAGATCCTCCTAGTAGATGCAAGCTCTGTCTTCTTCTCTACTAAAAATTTTAGTACGAGATTCTTTAATTTATTGTGGTGAGTGCTATATATAAATATACAAACTATTGCTTCGTCAGGCGGAGAAAAATAGACGGATAGTAAAAGAGATGGATTTTTCAGAGATAGTCTCATTTATTGTTGAATCTTTCAGTTTTATAGTTATAGTTATTGCAGATTCATGAGGAGTGTTTACTGTAGGATGGAATTTACTATCAAATACAAAGATATTATTTTTATTGTTGGATGCATGAGCCAAAACTTCTCTATCCAGTAATTCTGCAGATCTATAGTTATGTAAGACATAATTGTTGAGATTTGGAACTTGGACTTTAGACATGATGTCAAGGTTTAACATTATGCACCCTAGAGCTACTAATGCCAAACTTTTTGTTCTACCTTTGTCAGTGGATTCATCAACAATACGAGTAAATTTGCGACTTTTTATCAAATTTAAAGTTTTTTTAAAGCCATGAGACCCAGTTACATTGTTAATAGTTCCAGTGACTTTTGTTCGGTTATTAGTATACCCTTCGGCAATTTCAGAATTCGGAAAACATTCTAATCACCTCGGATAGATGGTCCATTACATTAAATGACAAGTTATGTTCTGCAGCAAATGCTGCAAATCTATTTCCGCTTTTTTAATGTTTTTATTTAAATCTACATTTGTTTGGAATGTTGCCATAGATTTTAATGTTTGTTGTTTAAGTAAAGATTTAGTTTTATTTTTGTGCGAAGTCACAAAGTGTGTCTTAAAAGTTCAGATTTTCCACATACCAGATCCTTATTAAGTACATTGCAAAATGCGTATGTTGGTTCCTTCTTGCTTTTTTGTAACCAGCTTTTGAATATGTCCTCTTCTTCCCATTTTGTCTGGTACTTTTGAGCATACGACTTTTTAATTTTTTTATGGGTGTTCAGGTCATATACTGTGAAATTGTGTATAAATAATTTTGTCTTGTAATAAAAGGCATCAGCTTCTAAATAAGGGGATAAATGTAACACCCACCACTGATTCCTATCTCTCTTTTCCTTATTTGGTTGGCGGGGTGAGCGGTAACCCTGGAAACAGTTGGCGGTGACAAGAAAACCTTTTGCGTGGGGCCGGAAGACCCTTGTGTCTACTGCATGTAACCCACCACTTAATCTAACACTTTTCCTAGCCTTGCAAATTACTATCTCTTAATATTGTACTTACTGCAGAGGATTTGTTCACTAACTTCAATTTTTCTATAATTTTTGATTTTAAATAAATTTATTACTTATTTACTATGTTTCCCTGTTCCCCAACAGTAAAACACAAAATTCTGGATCAAATACACTTTTATTTCCACAAGTACGGTTGGGAGCCACCCAAATTTACACTTTTTCACAATTTTTTCAATTTTTACAACTTTTGTTAATTTTCACAAACTTTTCAATACGCCAAGACAATCTCTTGGGTTCAACGCACTTACTTGTTCACTTTTTAATTTATAGCAATTTTATTCAAGAAAAATTTCGGCGCGCTCCAAAACTTCCGATTAACACCGTACTATTGATTCCAGATTTTGAACTTTCCCGTTGACAGAAACTTCGGACTAAATTTGGGCAGAGTAACGATCTTACATCTTCGAGTACGTTCACGATACTGTCTTCTAGCCGGCGCTTTCCCGCTTATATAGGGAAAATTCCCATACATTTTCCCTCTTTTACAGCTTTTTCGCGGAATTAATGTGACAACATGCTATTTACGAGTCGTAAATAGCATGTTACCCCATTTATGGGGTCGTAAATTACGACCCCATAAATCGTGTCTCCACCTGCGTTTTCCAGGAAAATCTACGTGGGCGACCCTATTTTAGCCGGCAAATGAAAGAAAACATCGGTATTTCTCGGTTATTTACGACGTTTTTTATTGCTTTTTGCTTTTCCGAGTGACATTTATTAACGCGCGCCTTCATAACAGGGCTATAAATTAATTTCGCTATATTTAATTCCCTTATTGTTTCCCGATTGCATCTGCTCATATGGCATCGCGTTGCCTTCTTTCGTTGGTCCAATCAAAAGTAACAGCGCATAATTCCATTGTTATAATAGACTGATTAGGGGAGGAGTCGGTTCCGGATGGGGATGATTCTTCTTCATTGTCAATGATAATGCAGTCGGTTAGTTTGCTCTAGCTTTCCGAAGTGTTCGTTCGAATTACCTAAGAGCATTACCCCGGTTCGGGACTTAGAAAAGTTTTCGCGGATCTCGGCGAGGTTAAGTGAAATGTTTTCTTCATACACAAGTGAAACTTTTATTTACAATAAAGGATTAATTTTTCTAATTATGTGAGTTAACTTGTCTAATTATTTTATAAATTATTTAAATCATTTTATTAGTCGATTTATGGCCACTTAGGTGTTTGAATATTTTTCAAATGAATTATTTTCAACCCTTCCCTAATGTTTCAAGTTCTTTATTAAATTTTTAACCCAACTATTTATTACCGATTATTTTATATTTTTTTTTCTAATATTTCCTGTCTCAAATATTTTAAAATTCTCCAAACGCGAACGTAACTTATTTTAATTATTGCCCGTTTTTGGTGCGAATTCTTTTCCGAGAATTTCTTTTCGTATTTCTAAATATTATTCCTTTTTCAAATTATTATTATTTTTTTTTTTTCAAAATTTTACCTTCCTTCATTTGTTTACACGGCTTACGCCCTTAAATAAATACTTATAGGCCACAATACTCCGCCCTTTAAAATCATAAAGCTGTTTTAAATAAAACTTCTTTACGCGTCACAGCTGTTTATTATCCCGATGAACCCATACACGCGTTAAGTAGGTCAGCGTAACCTAGGTCAAGAGCCTGTCGTTAAATACTTGTCGGGTTTTTGGAGTCGCGTGCCGTGTACCCTTAAGGGTCCTCATTCAGTAAGTGAAGTAGGTGATTATTACATTTTTCAACAATAAATGGAATTTCTCTACTTAGACCTCTTAAATGTCCAATAAATACAAATATTAATATACACTTAGTTACCTTATCATTTTCTTTGAGGAAACGCTTTCGTTCATTTAGTAATCTTTCCTTTGATATTTATTTCTTATCACAACTCATCAGTAAGTTTTATATATTATCTTTTTAAAGTGAAACTTTAAGACTTTTAGTCTTTGTTAGAAATTTTTGATACGAATGAGTTTCCTTATAACCCAGTATAATAATGTTAATATGTTATTGTTTTCACAAGTTTAAATAACAATCTCGTAAATTTTCTATCCCTTTATGTTTTACAAAATTTTCTAAATTTTCACAGTTTTCAATTAACAAAAACTTCATAACCCATTTATGATTTATAATTTTCTCTTAAATTCTTAAACCTTCCAAAATAGTCGATGTTACAATATCGTATTTATTATGGCAATATCCAGTACCCTATATTTTTATACTGGAAATTTGCTAATATTATGTTCTACTAATGCAATAAACAGTACTCTATGTTCTTATACTATAAATTTGATTATATTATTCTGTTCTACTATTACAATAAACATTACCCTGTATTCCCGTTTTTCTGATAAGTTTTAAATTTCCGCATAGCATTTTAAAACCTTATTTACAATTCAGACTACATTTCTCTTTAAACTTCTTATTCACAATTTTATCCTAATTTTCACTCGGCCTTAAAAAATGTGTATTTACAATTTCGACTAGGTTCTCTCGGTCCAAATATTTTATGTGATAACAATTCCACTATAATAAGTGACTATACCAGGAATGTATAGGTAGTATGGATTATTAACTACGTTAGTAAATACAACAATTATCCCTAACTTGATTACATGTTACTAAAATCTAAATTTTTTCAACATTCCGTGTTTTTCACAAAAGGCAAATCCTTTTAATACAACATAAGTTTTTTTTTGTTTTTTTTTTGTTTTTATATATATATTTTTTTGGATAAATATATCTTTTTATGTTTTTTTTTTGTTTAAATATAGTTTTTTTTTTTTGATAAGGTGTAAAAGAAGTTGAGTATATATATATATATATATATATATATATATATATATATATATATATATATATATATATATATATATATATATATATATAATGTAAAAGGGGTAAAATTAAAATTAGGTGAGTATATATTTGGAACATTAAAATTAGGTGTAAATATACTTAATACGTAAAGTAAGGGGAATATATTGAATAAACTATATAGAACACAATTATTTTTTTTTTGTTTGTTTCTAACAATTTTATAAATATATATATATTTTTTTTTGATATAGGTAGTTTTTATATATTTTTTTTTTGTTTGGGTAATAGGTAAAAATGTAAAGTGTATATAAATGGATAAAAGTAGTAAAATTAAAATTAAGTGGGTATATGATTGAACATATTAACCCATTAGTGTGCAAAGTTGTTTTTTTTTATAATTTAACCGTGTTTTATGAATTTTTATGTACAAGTATGTCTAAAAACTATAATAAAACCCCTTATTTTTGTTGAAGTTTTTTATTTTCTGTTTTTTTTGCCGTCCCTTACAAGGGACCTCATCCATCATGAACAAAATAGAATTCTAAACCTAAAATAATACATGTACATATCAAGTTCACCTAACAAATGAAAAAATACTTACTGAGTATGATAAAGTTTAAAACAATACTTTGGATGTAACGCCACGTTACATTTTTCACAAATAAACTGACTTTTTTTAGCACAATACTTACATCGTCTATCAGTTTCATTATATATTATTATGTGCCCTATATTGTCATATCGGACATCAGTCAAGGGGCGGGCAATGCGGCCCTGCTGAGGCTTAACTCCGAAAGATTTAAAAAAACACAAGGCGATGTATCTTCGAAAAACTACTAGACTCCCGGCATTTTTATCATTTACCTTTACTTTCTTCATAAGCAACCACGAGTTTACGACGGCAACATCCAGACGATAGGCTACTAATGGCCAGTACCATTTTCTTTGCCTGATTCTTGTCCTGTAGGCTGCTATCAAGGAATCAAGCTGATCTACCCCTCCCATGTTTTTGTTGTATCCGGATATCATTTTGGGTTGGGCTATACTTTTCTTTGACTTGGAGGTTCGGTCCCAACGTAGTGTACTTACGACATCCGTAGTCTCAAAATTGGATGCAACCGTCACTACTTTGTTGTCTTTTTTAAAAAACTTATAGGTTCCCCTATTAGCATCATTCCAATATTTTTTTCCAAAAACCGGGCAATGTTCAAGCCTGTTTTCACGAATTGTTCCAGTGGCGCAGTATTTTTCGGTTGCTAAGTAAGAGAGTAGAGGTAAACCCGTAAAATAATTGTCAAAGAAAATTTTATGACCCTTATTTGGTGGAATATTGACCTGTTTTATTAATGACACTACGACATCACCACCTAAACCGAACTGTTTTTTTTTACTGTCATCTTTACCGGTATAAATATCAAATCCATACATATAGCCGCTACTTGAACAGAGTGCCCAATTTTTATAACCAAAACGGATAGGTTTCCCTCGAATGAACTGCTTAGCGTAATGTTCTCCGTAATAGGGTACCATGCTCTCGTCAATTGAAACATTTTCGTCCAATCCTCCATGACTTTTAAAGTTTTTGCTTAGGTTTTCAATTAGCGGTCTCAATTTGTATAATCTGTCATCTAGCTTAGAATTATCTCCTGTTAGCTTAGAATTATCGTTAAAATGTAAATATTTTAAAATTTTTTCAAATCTCTTGAGTCTCATGCTATTTTGAACAATTTTCGGTACATCATCGTCACTTGACCAATAAAGTCGTCTATTTGGATATTTTCCATATCCCGACAATAATAGAACACCCAAAAACACATGAAGCTCATCCATAGTCAAGTTGAGCTCATTATTATTTTGCAGAGCATATTGATTGCTTTCATGTATAATAAGGTTCATCAGTGGGTCGTCAAAAAATAATTTAAAAAAATCTACTGGTGACGATGCACTGAAAGCCTCCGGGGACGGTGGCACTGGTGTGCAAGTAAGATTTATATTATTATACGGAGGTTGTTCAGGGTTCTGTACAAAATTTGACCTTACATAGCATTTTGGTGCCCCTTGTGAATTTTTTTCCAATATTGCTTTCTTGATTTCAGACAAAGGTAGCAAATCTTCAGGATCGTATTCAATTTCAATTTTTCGTTTTTTTGAAAGGGCTAAAGGTGGCGGATCTTCCAAGTCCTCTTCTTGAGTGGCAGGAACTATTTCACACTGCTGGTTTAGTATACCACGGGGCAGATGATTGACATCACCCTCATGGTCGTCGTCGGACAGATCACTGTCAGCGTCGGTTTCATTACCTGCCTCTGGAGGCAGAATAAAAACGTTTGATTGCCTTATGTCGTCCGCATTATCCAATTCATCCATAAGTTGAGCCAGAGTCAACCTAAAATTAAATTACTGATATAACGGAGGCAGAGAGCGCAGCGTCCCTTTTAAGGGACATAAAAAATCGGTCTAGGACGTTATGACGCGGCCGGTTTGACGCGGCCGTTTCGACGCGAGGAAGTTTCGACGCCAGGACGTTTCGACACTGGCCGTTTTAACGCGAAAAATATGTAACTTAGTTTTTAATTTTATGTAGGATTTTGTTATTTTTGTAGGTAGGTAAGTAATAAATAATACAGAAAAAAATATAGTACTTGACAGTTTATTTATCTAAATAATTATTATGCATTCATAACATAATTATGCGATATTGCTCTTAAATACTCAGTAATATTCCTATTTCTATAATCCCTAACTATTAATATTATCCTCTCGTCACAGTCGCGATACTTTTTTAATTTAGTTGGCGGCTGTTGACCCGAAAGTAATTGCTCGTAGTACAAATCCCTTCCTGACTGTATCTTCTTAAGAGCATCAATGTATTTCCAGATCGTTGGATGGTCCATGGACATTTCGTTTTGTAATCGTCTGTGTGCAGCTTCGGCGTGATTATTTGTTCTGTCTGTGCCATCCAAAACGCGATTGTAAACAGACCAAAGTGTAGGCGGAAATAGCGCATTGCGTCTTCTTCTACACCCCGTCGTTGAGGACGACCTAAGTATGAGTCCTCGAACCATTCTAGTAGAGGGTGCAACTCATTAGGCAGCTCATCGAACAAGTGGTCGATTGCATCATCCAAGTCCCCTTCAGGAACAAATGCCAAAGAAGTCACCATACGGGCTTGAAGACTGAAATCAGCATCTGTATTGTATCGAGACAGCAAATTCATGTGCGCCAAATGCTTCTTCATGTTTTTTACTAAATGGAAAAAACAACCTAGCAGCTCTGCATTTGGAAAAGCTTCTTTGAATGCATTTATGGCACCTAGTTCAAAGTCGCACGAAATTTTTTCCGGGCTTGCACCTGGCTGGAGATCTTTGACCAAACCAATCATTCTGGCATATGTAGCTTGCTGTTTGTTGGGCAGGAGGGCATAAATAACAGGATGAACTCCCCCAAATTGTTTAGCCATTATAACGTAGGTCTGATAGAAAATTGAGGGAGTTGGTTTAAATGTTCCATCAACAAACCAATGTTTTGAGTCCTTCAAAATCTGTAAAGAAAACAACATATAATTCCCATGAAAATTGAAATTGTTTTAGCAAACATAATATAATACGAATTTTTCTAAAATTAAATTTTTGAAAAATAATTTTTTTTCGAAAAAATAATTTTCGAAGATAAATAACCTATTATTGTTGTAATACTTACTTTCAGGTTCTGTTTGCGCCCAAAAATTAAAATTCTGTTCGGATCCGGTCCACTGTCACTCAAGAGAAACTGTTCCTCAACATTGTTTGCACTTGCATAAACTTTATATTTTTCTGGTATGACGAGTTCTTCACGACTAACTGGGGTAGGTGGTGCAAGGTCGATTTGGTTTCTCTTCCTTCTAATCATTTTCTTCATGGCGGTGTGATTCGGCAATGCAGCTTTTGCACCTAAAGAGATTCCTGATGCACAGTGATTTATTATTGTAGCCGTGGATTCCATCGTTTCTTCACACCTTCTCTTTATTGATGTTTTGATAACTGCAGCCTCCACATGTGCAGCGGAACTTCCGTGGCAATGCTCGTTAATTTTTTTAATAACCACGTCGTCCTGGGTATGAATCCTGGCCTTGCAGCGTTGTTGTCCTTCAATGGTATGGTCACATCTCCAAAACTTTTTTGAATTGCATGAACTTGTTTTATCAAAAACGTACAAAAAACCACCGTCTGAGAATTTACGTCTTCCCCTTTTGCTTGTAATTTCCATGTTGTAGAAAATAAAATTAAGTAAAATAGAACAAATCAGGACACAATGATTAAGAACAAGAACTTGTTTTATACTGAGGATATGAAAAGGAAAATTAGTCTTTATACCCTTGAGGTACCTACCTAAAATGGGTTAATTAACTACCTACCTGAACTAGATTACCATTTCTTAATCCCAAATTCTTATTAATATGTGGTATTTAAATGATGATTTTCCAGAATGAGATTAACATAATTTAATTCTTTATTTCTTTTCATAGAAATTTGATGATAATGATAACATTAACAGTTAGGGATTATGGAAATATTAATGAGTTACCTACCTCAAAAATAACAATAAAATCCTAAATAAAATGTAAAAAAATTAAGTTAAGTATTCTTGGCGTCAAAACGACTCGGCGTCAAAATGACCGGCGTCGAAACGTCCTCGCGTCGAAACGGCCGCGTCGGAACGGCCGCGTCAAACCGGCTGCGTTAAAACGTCCCATTCCGATAAAAAATTTAATGATCTAATTCTTCATATACAGTTTGGACTGTCGCTGAAGGGGCACTAACTAACTACATATATAACAAACAAAATATTTTAAGTGAAAAAACTGCCAAAAGTTGTTCTGTTTTCTAATAAATCAAAATACTTACCCGCCATGCCTGGTCGAATACAAATCGGGATCCATTTTAGTACACAAATAACTGTAAACGTCTCCAAAGAACACCAGCGTTGCACTAACACATCAACACAAGACTCGGGAAGGCGTTACCACGTGCTTAATTCATTTATTCCCCACTCTCTTGCATAGAACGGCGCAATAGTAGCCGTCCCTTTAAGGGGACGCCGTCCTCGAATGGGTTAATATTAGGGGGTAAATACAACTAAGAGTAAGAGCCTTAAAGGTAAAATGGATATATGGATTACAGATGTAGATATAAAAACATTTTTTTTTTCTACCTTAACGTTTTTCTTCTCGACCGTTGGTCGCACTTCACTAACTCTAATCACTATCACTATCGCTCTGTTGGATGCGACGCAACACTAGCCGCAGGGTGATGGGGTCGTACGAGTCAACGACGTCTTCCCCATCACTGGGTTCCTCCGCTGTTTTCCGTGGGGCTCGCTGTATTCCGGAAGGACCTGCTACTGGGGGAGCATGTCCTTCATCCTCCGGTGTCGGTGGTCTGGCAGGGGCTGGCTCTGCTGGCTGGGGGGATGGGGGTGGCGCTGGTGGATCAGCTGGCCGTGCTTGCGGCCGTTGGCAACCCGCACAAGGGCATGCCCTGTTCCTGATGTTCCGCCCAGAACTCCGCAAGCCTAAACAAATCACGATGCTCCGGGACAGGCCGGCAACCGGGACAGTCGCACAACGTAGGATCATAGCGTTGTCCATACGCTAGTGCCCAATCTGTCCGGAACATCTGATACTCTATGTGGAGGAAGGCTAACCACACGGCTACCGTCGCCCGATAGGGGTAATAGTCCTCCGGTCCCGGGTAATTTTCCCCTAGTTGAAAGTGTAGGTTGCGAACATGGTATATTGCCATCCTAAAAAGGGCGTTCGCGACCGGGTGGTTGTGGACCATTCGGATATAGGTCAAAAACAGCACTAACCATTCCATTTTTTTTTTGCGATTTCTATTGTCACTGTGTAAATAAAAGTTTTTAACCGTACAGTAACTCTTGTCTCAAAGTCTCAGTTTGTGTCTGTTGTATCGTTAACTCGTAGACACGTCGTATTAACTTTAAACTAAAGAACCAACTGCGAAGTCCAGAAGGGCATGGTTCCTACTTCTATTCCCAAGAGGGGGAATTTTTCCTAACTCACTCGATTTTTAATTAAAACTGTTTTTATCCCGTTTTGTTTTATTTTAACACGCTAAACTTGTCTCTTACTAATAACTGCCTTTGTTTTTGTTTGTTTATGTAGAAGTCAACATTTATTATATTTTTCCATAATGTCTAGATCGTTTAGGGACCCTAATATACATAAATAAGTTTTTTTTCTCTATATTATTTCCTATATTTGTCATCTTAAGTCGTCAACATTAAACCCTTTTCAATTTCATAGACCCATTTCTCTCATATCAAATTAATTAGGTGAACACTAGCTTCTTTGTGCGCCTAGGCCTTCATTTCTTGCACGTGAGTATTTTAATGGGTTTCCAAACTGCGATCTCGGTAGAATCTCGCCCAAGTTTAAAACTAGCGTCTCTCAGACGGCGGGAATATTTCAGTCTAAAATTTTAAATGCGTTGCACCCATGCGTTTCGCTTGATTTCAGACCCTTAGCGGCGACACGTGGTAATCTTAGGCATTTGTGGTTTCTTGTATACATAATTCTATAGGTCATTAAATAGGAAGTTAAGCTTTTTACTGTAAGATGGCTCTCCGAGTATAGTATTGATTTTTACTTTCGTTCTTCCTTGGCTTCACTTCGACTAAATAAACTCCATTTGATTTTCGGAATATTAAGCAATTCATGTTGCAAGGAGGCATATGATGTTGGTTGTACCATGTCAACTTCTTTAGGTTCCTTATTCATCTCATTTTCTATAAAGAATGTGACATGTTTTTCTTTTTCAGGCACAGGAGCGCTAGCGGTTAGCGAGTTATCAGCTGGGTCATCGCTACCAAAGTAGATTTTAATATTTTCTTCGTGTTTCTGGGAACGCATATGTTCCCGTTGTTTATGATGTAACACAAACAAAGTTAAGGTGTCCCAGCAGGATGCTAAAAGGTGTAATGAACAACCATTTAATTTATGAATGGCTACTGCATTCATACATGTTTCCAATACAAATTTTATCATACGAAAGATAAAATATATCCCTATTACTCCACTGGTCCATTCTCCCAAAATCGTAAAATACTTGTAAATTGTACGGATGGCTGAATTAGCTAGTTTTTCCATTTCCTGTTTATCAAATAAGCGTAACGCGGAAAATCCTTGTGATTGTACATCTTGTCCTGCAATTCTCCGGACAATTATATTATTTAACGCATTTCTTTCTATACTCGATTTGAAATTGGTTGATAGTAATAAATCATTAAAATCCGTCAAACACGTACACAGAGTGGTCCACCTAAATTGCCAAGTTTTAAATAGTATATACATTGAAAGTCTAGACCCTTTTGCATTTATTAAACTTTCCATTCCTATAGATCTGATAAGGGCGTCGAATACAAAGCTTAACCCGAGGCTCGAACAATAAGCGGTAGTATTCTACCTGTGATGTTTTGCACTCATGCACGTGCTTTCGGGTGGGTTTAAGTTTATATTAAACACAATAATTATATAATTTAGTGAACATTCGGATGTGTGGCATAATTTGTTACCCTTGTATTTGAATAAATATAATACTAATAACAATAAAGCAACTAATAAACAAGTAAATTTGGAAAAATGTTTCTATTTGAAATTCTATAAAATTTATAGTAAGTCATTACAGTTCTTCGCTTTAAATTAATCATCATCAGAAAATGAAATATCTGAGGGACTGTCTTCTTCCCCTAAATTGATAATAAGTGGTTCGACCGTTTTCTCCAGTAAACTATCCAATTGCCACATTTTTTCCTCCTCCTTTAGTACATGCTCTATACATCTTTGCCACTTCCCCGCGTTGACTTCTTGAAGCGCTTCTTCAAAGAGTTTTTGAACATCACTCATTTTATAAGTGGTATTTTTTCTAGCCACATAACCTTTCACATGAGCCCATACCAGTTCGATCGGATTTAATTCGCAATGGTAGGGGGGGAGCCGAAGCACTATTATATTTTGTTTTTTGGCCATTTCGTCAACAACATATTTTTGAAACCGATGTTTATGGGTGTTTACAATTGATAGCAACTCCTTTTTAACCATATTGTCCTCAAATTGTATTTGTTTCTCCACAAGCCACTCGATAATTTTTGCTTTTCGCCAAGCAGTTGTAGGCATCTTCTCCAATCTTCTGGAGTGATACGGAGCGTTATCTAACACAATGACGGAGCCAGGTGGAATCAGCTCTATCATTTGTTCGAAATACTCCTCAAAAACATCAGCATTCATATCCTCGTGGTAATCGCCTGTACGAACTGATTGGAATGATAATAGTCCACCTTCTAAAAATCCATTGGAGCTACCGATGTGAGTTATAATTAATCGTTTTCCTTTTCCAGAGGGCGGATTTATTCCTGTTGATAGACCGTCTAAAAATGCTTGCCGGTGAGAAGTCACATTTTTGTCTGTCCATATTTTTCCAACTGTGTAGCCTTCGTTCAGCCATGTTTCGTCCAAATAGAAAATTGTTTTGTTTTCATTGCGAAATTTTCTTATTTTTCTCAAATAATTACGTCTCCAACATACTATTTCATCTTTTTCAAGCAAATGAGACTTCCGACTATGTTTTTCCCATCTAAAATTCATTTCTCTTAGAACTTTCCATAGTTTATCTCTCTTGATTGCAGGAAAGTCTTCTTTTACTGCCCCTAAAACTCTATCCAAAGTAGGGATCTCCTTATTGAAATAGAATGAATGCACCTTTCGTCTTATGATGGCCTTTTCGTCCTCATCGATCGGTATTGTTCGCCTTCCTGGAGATGGTTTTGGTGGCGTCACGGTTCCTGTCTTTTCTTCCCGCATCAGCCTGTAGATGGTTGCTTTTCCAATACCTGTCATCTTTGAACAAAGTTCCACTGCAGAATCGATACTTATTGCACTTTTTTGATATCTAAGTGCATTAAATACATTAAGCACAATAATCTTTTCACTAATGCTTAGCGCTGATTTCGCAGCTCGCTTAACTGGAATAAATCCTGAAAGACTCTCCATTTTCAAAAATTACCCAAATGTGTGTCCTAGAATACTCGCATTAGGTTTGTTCGCTCTTAAAATGACTCACAGTTTTATACCAATAAGTAGAGGTACCTAATTTTTCGTAACTACCTGAAAAGTAACATTGTGTATTAATTGTTCCCGGAATTCTCGGCATAATTATTTTTACCTGTTATGACAATAATGATTACTAAATTATTCGGATAAGTAAATAGGGTTCAAACCGGCACGTCAGGTAGGTGCGCCTATGGAATCGGCTGCTAAAAATGATTTATTACTATCAACCAATTTCAAATCGAGTATAGGGTAAATAAAAGTTCATCTTGGGCCTTTTTAATTTCCTTATAGGTGTAAAGAATGAAGACTGAAGACTCAGGAAACATCCTACTACAAGTCCCAGCATAATTGCATGATTTTATACACAATTCTCCTGCACCATTAAAAGAGGTAATATAACCCCTTTTAAGAGCTTGTGAATTCCATTCCATGAGGAATTCATCAGTTTCAACTAACTGACAAGTCATCATCCCACACAGTGAAAGTAATAAGATGAATGTAGGAAGCTGCATTTTATAGTGATAGAAATCCAACAGTATGATAGGACACTATTTCTACTTTATTCTTTTCTCACCAAGGTCTTTAATAGTATGAAATATCGCAGCTTCTTCTGCATCCACACGCAATTCTTGGGGCCCTATTCCTTGATTGGGATATGTATCAAATCCAATCCATTTCTGATCAATATAATACATTGGGGATATTATTGAGTTACATTCTGTTTCTTCGGCGTGTTCTTGGAGAATCCTGGTAACAGGTGACATAAAATAACTTTTATTATAGGCTGCTACCGGTAGCTCTGCGTAACAGTGTGTCTCTCTTCTTACTTCTACTGGTACAGCTACACATTTCATAATATACATCACTTCTCCTGCTACTTTAGCGACATACCCTAGTTTGTTCTTGACTAGAGTTGCTACAGCATTCGGGCTTAAAGTGGCCATTATAAGTCTATTTTTCAGAATTTCCCTATGTAGCATACATCTTCGGTGGACAGTCTGAGCAAACATTTCGTTTACAGTTCGTTTAAAGGATTGTTCCACATATAAAAATTTTGTATTGACATAAGTGATTAGGTCAGCATCTCGATATTCATTATTCATTTTGGTAAATGGGGTGGTATCCAATGACGATCTTTTTCGTATGACTATGAGTCTGGGGTGTTCACTCTGCCAGGCTTTCATGCCACAAAGTTTCTCTTCGCTAAGAAGTTGTATAACAAATACTTTTGCTCTATCTTCCACTACTACATATTGATTCGATGGTAATTTATGTTCTTTTTCTTGAACAAATGTCGCAATACCCTCATAAAGTATGTTGAACTGTTGACATATGGCAGGGTAGTTTTTATCCCAAAGAGATTCTCCATTTATACTATCCATGCAATATCCCTCCAAGAATGGACATATTACTCCATTTCGCAAATGTATTTCATTATTTTCTAACGCTACCTTTGTATAATAATCCTGTAGCGTAATTTTCACATCCGCTTGAACTATTACACTATTATATTGTATTCCATTTTCGTGATACTGTGCTCCTTCACAATTGTGTTCTGATCCGATACTTCCTGCCAACAGAAGGGTGGTAGACACAGTTGAGTTTGGTTTCAATTTATCTATGATATGTCCACTAAGTCCTCGGAATTGCCTATAAGTATGTGTTTTCCGGCAGTCTTCCGACCCTAGTTCATAGATATAGGTAGATATCCCCCCTTCTACCGCTGATTGATGGGAGAACATTCCTCAATGACTTATTAATCTAGTCACTTCAATCAGACACGAATATACACGGACATATTCATAACGTTGTTTCTCTATAACTTGCACATATCCGTCTTCTATATTATAACCGTTTTCAGGATCCGGGCAAATACTGACATCACGCAGCGATATCGCTGTTATGTTAGTGGACAGATTTCTGCAATCATAAGCAATGAGACTCGAATACACAAGTGGGACCATCATAAGCTGTATGATCATCTTCACTGTAACAAAGAAACCATTTCAGTTTTCTTATCTTCGTAATATACATTTTTTCTAAAATTTTACTTGGTTTCCTAATTTTACTTGTATACATCTACAGGGTGGCTCTCCCAAAATTTACATTTTATTCTACTATATAATCGTCGTATCGCCGAGGTAATCTCACCTCTCGCGTGCGAGTACGCCTATTTACAAGTACTTCTCTAACCTCCTCGTTAGAGTCCGATGAAGATTCCTCACTTTGTTCTTCATCCTCATTCTCATCATCTTCTTCTTCTTCTTCCTCTCCCTCTTCTTCTGGCGGCGGCTCGCTTCCTTCTCGCCCATGTTCAAGGAATTCATCTATTTCTTCTTGTCTGTCTTCCTCATGTTCTATAGTATCAATTTCCTCTTCACGTACGTCGATCTTCTCATCTTTATTTAAATTAGCTTTTTCCTCCGAATAGTCTATCTCCTTACACGGTTTTAATCTATTGGCATGAACCATATGTTCTTTTCTGCCCGTTTGTTCCTTAATTTTAAAGGTCACTGGTCCTTTCTTTTCTATAATTCGATAAGGACCCGTCCATTTATTATAAAACTTCGAAGCAAGTTTCTTCCCTGGAATGGCTGGAGTGTAAAGGTACACTAAATCTCCCAACTGAAATTCTTTTCTAGTCTTTTTCCGATTATGTCTTTCACAACGCTGTTTAATACTTTCAGGCACAGGAGCGCTAGCGGTTAGCGAGTTATCAGCTGGGTCATCGCTACCAAAGTAGATTTTAATATTTTCTTCGTGTTTCTGGGAACGCATATGTTCCCGTTGTTTATGATGTAACACAAACAAAGTTAAGGTGTCCCAGCAGGATGCTAAAAGGTGTAATGAACAACCATTTAATTTATGAATGGCTACTGCATTCATACATGTTTCCAATACAAATTTTATCATACGAAAGATAAAATATATCCCTATTACTCCACTGGTCCATTCTCCCAAAATCGTAAAATACTTGTAAATTGTACGGATGGCTGAATTAGCTAGTTTTTCCATTTCCTGTTTATCAAATAAGCGTAACGCGGAAAATCCTTGTGATTGTACATCTTGTCCTGCAATTCTCCGGACAATTATATTATTTAACGCATTTCTTTCTAGGGTAAATAAAAGTTCATCTTGGGCCTTTTTAATTTCCTTATAGGTGTAAAGAATGAAGACTGAAGACTCAGGAAACATCCTACTACAAGTCCCAGCATAATTGCATGATTTTATACACAATTCTCCTGCACCATTAAAAGAGGTAATATAACCCCTTTTAAGAGCTTGTGAATTCCATTCCATGAGGAATTCATCAGTTTCAACTAACTGACAAGTCATCATCCCACACAGTGAAAGTAATAAGATGAATGTAGGAAGCTGCATTTTATAGTGATAGAAATCCAACAGTATGATAGGACACTATTTCTACTTTATTCTTTTCTCACCAAGGTCTTTAATAGTATGAAATATCGCAGCTTCTTCTGCATCCACACGCAATTCTTGGGGCCCTATTCCTTGATTGGGATATGTATCAAATCCAATCCATTTCTGATCAATATAATACATTGGGGATATTATTGAGTTACATTCTGTTTCTTCGGCGTGTTCTTGGAGAATCCTGGTAACAGGTGACATAAAATAACTTTTATTATAGGCTGCTACCGGTAGCTCTGCGTAACAGTGTGTCTCTCTTCTTACTTCTACTGGTACAGCTACACATTTCATAATATACATCACTTCTCCTGCTACTTTAGCGACATACCCTAGTTTGTTCTTGACTAGAGTTGCTACAGCATTCGGGCTTAAAGTGGCCATTATAAGTCTATTTTTCAGAATTTCCCTATGTAGCATACATCTTCGGTGGACAGTCTGAGCAAACATTTCGTTTACAGTTCGTTTAAAGGATTGTTCCACATATAAAAATTTTGTATTGACATAAGTGATTAGGTCAGCATCTCGATATTCATTATTCATTTTGGTAAATGGGGTGGTATCCAATGACGATCTTTTTCGTATGACTATGAGTCTGGGGTGTTCACTCTGCCAGGCTTTCATGCCACAAAGTTTCTCTTCGCTAAGAAGTTGTATAACAAATACTTTTGCTCTATCTTCCACTACTACATATTGATTCGATGGTAATTTATGTTCTTTTTCTTGAACAAATGTCGCAATACCCTCATAAAGTATGTTGAACTGTTGACATATGGCAGGGTAGTTTTTATCCCAAAGAGATTCTCCATTTATACTATCCATGCAATATCCCTCCAAGAATGGACATATTACTCCATTTCGCAAATGTATTTCATTATTTTCTAACGCTACCTTTGTATAATAATCCTGTAGCGTAATTTTCACATCCGCTTGAACTATTACACTATTATATTGTATTCCATTTTCGTGATACTGTGCTCCTTCACAATTGTGTTCTGATCCGATACTTCCTGCCAACAGAAGGGTGGTAGACACAGTTGAGTTTGGTTTCAATTTATCTATGATATGTCCACTAAGTCCTCGGAATTGCCTA
This sequence comes from Philopedon plagiatum, assembly GCA_963971165.1. Lineage (NCBI taxonomy): Eukaryota > Metazoa > Arthropoda > Insecta > Coleoptera > Curculionidae > Philopedon > Philopedon plagiatum. The sequence goes on from OZ020193.1 coordinate 98,712,913, forward strand.
TAAGTATGTGTTTTCCGGCAGTCTTCCGACCCTAGTTCATAGATATAGGTAGATATCCCCCCTTCTACCGCTGATTGATGGGAGAACATTCCGCAATGACTTATTAATCTAGTCACTTCAATCAGACACGAATATACACGGACATATTCATAACGTTGTTTCTCTATAACTTGCACATATCCGTCTTCTATATTATAACCGTTTTCAGGATCCGGGCAAATACTGACATCACGCAGCGATATCGCTGTTATGTTAGTGGACAGATTTCTGCAATCATAAGCAATGAGACTCGAATACACAAGTGGGACCATCATAAGCTGTATGATCATCTTCACTGTAACAAAGAAACCATTTCAGTTTTCTTATCTTCGTAATATACATTTTTTCTAAAATTTTACTTGGTTTCCTAATTTTACTTGTATACATCTACAGGGTGGCTCTCCCAAAATTTACATTTTATTCTACTATATAATCGTCGTATCGCCGAGGTAATCTCACCTCTCGAGTGCGAGTACGCCTATTTACAAGTACTTCTCTAACCTCCTCGTTAGAGTCCGATGAAGATTCCTCACTTTGTTCTTCATCCTCATTCTCATCATCTTCTTCTTCTTCTTCCTCTCCCTCTTCTTCTGGCGGCGGCTCGCTTCCTTCTCGCCCATGTTCAAGGAATTCATCTATTTCTTCTTGTCTGTCTTCCTCATGTTCTATAGTATCAATTTCCTCTTCACGTACGTCGATCTTCTCATCTTTATTTAAATTAGCTTTTTCCTCCGAATAGTCTATCTCCTTACACGGTTTTAATCTATTGGCATGAACCATATGTTCTTTTCTGCCCGTTTGTTCCTTAATTTTAAAGGTCACTGGTCCTTTCTTTTCTATAATTCGATAAGGACCCGTCCATTTATTATAAAACTTCGAAGCAAGTTTCTTCCCTGGAATGGCTGGAGTGTAAAGGTACACTAAATCTCCCAACTGAAATTCTTTTCTAGTCTTTTTCCGATTATGTCTTTCACAACGCTGTTTAGTACTTGATTCTAAATTTATTTTTGCAAGTTTGTGAGCCCTATGCATTCTGATTAAAAATTCACTCACGTAGTTTTCATCTAAACCATACTTAATACGAGGTTCTCGTATACTTAGGTGTATAGGAAGTTCCATATCGCGTCCAAACATTAAAAAGAATGGCGATTCCTTTGTTCCCTCATGCGGCAAATTTCTATATGCCATTAGACAATAAGGTAAAATTAAATCCCAGCTATCATTATATTCATTGACAAAGTGTCCTATCATAGTTTTAATTGATTTATGGAAACGCTCAACCACGCCGTTTCCACTTGGGTGATAGGGAGTCGTTTTTAATTTTCGGATTCCCAAAAGTGTACAAATCTCTAGGAACATTTTTGATAAAAACTGACTTCCACAATCAGTTAAAAGTTCTCTTGGTGTTCCAAATCGACAAATTATATTTTCTACGAAAGCTCTAGCCACTGTTTCGGCTTTTATATCTGGTAAAGGTATACACTCCGGATAACGAGTTAAGTAGTCTACACATGTCAGTAAATATTTATTGTTATTTTGTGTCCTATTCAACGGACCTACTAGATCTAAGCTTATTCTCGCCCAGGGTGTTGTTGGAATCGAGATTTCTTGAAGTTCAGCTGGTGGTTGATAATTTGTTTTTCTTAAATTGCATGAGCGACACTTTTCTACAAAACTTATAACATCTTTTCTGATAGTTGCCCAATAAAAATCCCGTTGTATAATTTCTTTTGTTTTCTTTTGACCGGGATGTGAGCCAAATACCGAACTATGGTATAACTGTAAAATTTCAGGGACTATGGCTACTGGTGCCATTATTGGATCATGTCTTTGGTTTTCTTCTCTATGCCGATATAGTATTCCTTCGGGGCTAATGTAATACTGTTCGTCTTCAGGTCCTAACGACTTTATTATCGTTGATAGCTTAGGGTCATTTTCCTGTAAGCTCTTGAGTTCTCCCTTGCTCCATATCACATTAATCATAGGAGTAATATTTTCATTTCCCTTCTCCTTGACAGCTGCTATAATGTTTTCATTCGAATTTTCTTCTGATCTCAAACGTGTAAGAGAATCCACATTATCGTTCTGTTTTCCTGGCCGGTATACAATAGTAAAGCTGTACTCCATAAGAAACATGGCCCACTTTGCTAATCTAGAACTTGGATCCTTAATAGTCAGCAAATATTTCAGGGGACGGTGGTCTGTCATTATAGTAAAATGAGTTCCAGTTAAATAATTGCGGTATGTTTTTACTGCAAATACAACTGCTAGGCATTCCCTTTCGATCGCACTGTAGCGTCTTTCTGCATCATTCAACGTACGGCTTGAAAAACATATTGGAAGCTCTGTTCCATCGTGAACTTGAGTCAAAATTGCAGCAACTGCTGAGACGCTTGCATCCGTATTTACTATAAACGGTTTGCTGAAATCTGGATATCGTAAAATTGGAGGTGAAATAAGTGCTTCTTTCAGGTGAACAAAAGCTTCTTGTTGTTCTGGTCCCCAATGGTATTTTATATTTTTCTTTGTAAGCAATGTTAATGGTTGGCTTACTTTCGCAAAGTTTGGCACAAACTTTCTGTAAAATCCACATAAACCAAGAAATGCTCTAATTTCCCTAACATTTCTAGGAATGGGGTAGTTCTCAATTATCTCAGTTTTGCTAGGATGCGTGGTAATCCTCCTTCTTTTATAAGGTGTCCAAGGTATTCTATTTCTTTTTGCATAAAATGACACTTAGTGGGTTTAAATTTCAAATTGCTTTCTCTCATCTTATCAAACACATGCCTAAGACGTTCCAGATGTGTATCTACGTCCTTGGAAAATACTATTATATCATCTAAATAGACCAGACATTCACTATATGTCAACTTTCCTAAAATATGATGCATCATCCTGCTCCAGGTGGCTGGTGCATTCTTTAGTCCCATGGCCATTCGCAGAAATTCATAATGATTATCAGGAGTTGAAAAAGCTGTCTTCTCTTGGTCATCAGGATGTACAGGCACTTGGAAATATCCTGACGCTAAATCCATAGTTGAGAATAGAGATGCTCCAGACAGTTTGTCTATAGTTTCTTGTATATTAGGGATTGGGAAAAAATCTGTCTTTGAAATGGCATTTAACTCTCTATAATCAATAACCAATCTAAACTGTATATCTTCTCCAGGATGTCTCTTCTTTTCTACTAAAATTGCTGGAAAACTCCAGGGAGACTGACTTTCTTTGATAATCCCATCGTCCAGTAATTTCTGAATTTCCTTTTCCAAAATCTCTTGTCGATGGTACGGCACCCTATATGGCCGTTTTAAAATAGGAGGAACATCTTCCGTTATAATCATATGTGTAACATTTGACGTACAACTAAGTTTCTGTTCAGGGCTTTTAAAAATATCAATATATTCCACAATTAAATCTCGCAATTTTATTTTACTTGTCGCAGTAACATTATCTAAATGAAGTGTTTTCAAAATCTCTTTTGTATCTTTTTCATTTACCTTACAAATCCTAAGCCCATTATTCTTCTCACTAGCTTCTACGACTTCTGTTTCGTAAGCCCTTGCTATAACCATTCTTCGCTTTAACTTTATTTCACTTTCTGTTATATTCGATATCCTCACAGGAATGGTTTTCCTTGTTTTACACAACACTCTAGCAATGATGAGTCCTTTCGGAGCTTCAGTGCTTGGTTCTAAAACCATGAATGGTGTAGAAACACTTGCCATTCCTCGTAAATTTGCAGGACAGATCGCCTGTGTCATCGGGGGAATCACTATCTCTTCTAACATAGAGACAATTGCGCCTTCTTCTAAGGAATCGGGACCTTTACTCTCATTGTCCCTCTTTTCTACATATTTATCAACTGTTTCGACAGTCTGAGAACCCATCTCTTTCCTTCCATTGGAAGCAGGACCCATTTTCCCATAGTCCTTAACTTCTAAACACTTCTCATTGGAAACTGGACCTATATACCCATAGTCCGTCTTTTTCAAACACTTATTTTCGGAAACTGGACCTATATTTCCATAGTCCTTCTGTTCCATACACTTCTCTTCGGAAACTGCAGTTTTCCTAGATGTCGTCCCCACTTCTTTTCTATCTAGCTTCGGATGTAATTTAGCTTTAGCATCCAGATGACTGCCAATCATCTGAGCACTACATCCCTGCATTATTGGCAGTAACGCGGGACGGCTGATCGAAGTATCTTGTGACATCACCCATTTTTCTTTACTTTCTTCTTTATTTCTCAAGTGTTTTTCTCTTAGCTCCATCACTTCGGCTTCTAACTGAGCAAGCCTTTCTTCCAATTTATTCTTGGGTTTCTCCTCCATCAAAGGTATGACACTGTCGAAAGCATACATACAATTATTTTCCCAATCTATCTTGACTCCATATTGTCTCAAAAAGTCAATACCCAAAAGCATATCTGCTTGAAAACTATGATTTTCTATTACAACAAAATTATGTTGCACCACTATATCTCCAGGGAATGTAACCAAAATATTCGATACCCCTGACGTGTGTATACTATTCCCCTGTATATCTACTAATCTGACATCAGTGTCACTTACGAACCCCTTGGCAATATCAGGTTTTATCAGGGATATTACTGCTCCACAATCTATCAAGGCTAGGCATGGCTTACCATTAACACTAACCCTAATCACACTACACAACTTTGGGGTTCTTTCCTCCGAGCACGTAAATATCCCTACCTTATTCTTATTGTTACTTATTCCCAACTTGCCTCTTCGGCAGCCGAACTCCGGGGCTGAAACTCGACTGCGTTGGTGTTTAACACCTGCTGCTGTGTTGGCTTATACATTGAACCTGTTTTTCGAGGACAAGTTCGAGCCAAATGTCCAAGTTCCCTACAATTATAACATACTTTATCAGAAAATTGTCCCCTTACATTGCTCCTTTTCGGACATCCACTACTATGTCCGGGTTCTCTGCAAGTATAGCACGTACGGGTTTCTTTTCCCTTGCAAAAATTCGCCGTATGCCCCTCTTTTTGGCACTTATAACACTTAAATTTATGGTTCCCGTTTGATTTGAAAGGACGGAATGCTACTTTCTTATCATAGCTTCTATTGCCCGTACTATTATTTTCATTTGCAACCATTCTGCACTCCCTACTATTTGACGGATGAACTAAATTCTCTATAGATTCTTCCCTTTCTGCTATCCTCAAAGCTTCATCCAAAGATTGCGGGTCTCCTGATAGAACTCGCTGTTTAAGAGGCATCATAAGTCCCAATGTGAACTGCATCATAATATCCTCTTCCAACTTATTCCTCACATCATCATCTGTAGGATCTCCTGTAAGGGTGATTGTCCTATTGCCCAGTAACTTAAGCCTGGTTAAATACTGTCGGCAAGATTCTCCTGACCTCTGTCGGCATTCTATAAAATTCTTCATTGCAGAACCCTTTACATACTGTCGCTTAAATTGATTCCTTAAATTTTCTTTTAACACTGCCCAACTCTTCGTACCTCTTAAGGTAGGATCCGAATCAATAAATTGTTTCGCTTTATTGCGAAATTTTAACAACGTTATCGCTACCATTTGTGCTTCTGTCCAGTTCGCTAATACGCTAGTTCCTTCAACTACCGTCAAAAAATCATCAATTGAAGTAATCCCATAGGCAGAGAGTCTAAGCCTATAAGAATATTTCCAGGTGTAGCAGTCATCGTTGCAGGGCTTGTGGTGGTTACTGTTGTTGTTGTGCTGGCTGCTGATGTTGTAATAGTCATATTAGTTTAATGCAGGTTGACACTCTTTGAGGGGGTAAAATATTGTCCTCAAAATAGGGATCTTCTATGATTGGTTTACCGGTAATGGTAAATGGATCTATACACAACCAAAGCTAAAATTTAAATCTATTGCACGATCTTAATCACTATTTAATCAACCTTTAATCAACTATTAGCGACTTTTTATTCAACCTTTTAATCAAAAAAATTTTGCTTTCCTAAATTTTTTTTCAACCTTTTAATCATCCATTAATCAATTAATCAACCCCACATTCAATCTTTTAATCAACCTTTTAATCAACCCCACACCTGACACCAATTGTAACACCCACCACTGATTCCTATCTCTCTTTTCCTTATTTGGTTGGCGGGGTGAGCGGTAACCCTGGAAACAGTTGGCGGTGACAAGAAAACCTTTTGCGTGGGGCCGGAAGACCCTTGTGACTACTGCATGTAACCCACCACTTAATCTAACACTTTTCCTAGCCTTGCAAATTACTATCTCTTAATATTGTACTTACTGCAGAGGATTTGTTCACTAACTTCAATTTTTCTATAATTTTTGATTTTAAATAAATTTATTACTTATTTACTATGTTTCCCTGTTCCCCAACAGTAAAACACAAAATTCTGGATCAAATACACTTTTATTTCCACAAGTACGGTTGGGAGCCACCCAAATTTACACTTTTTCACAATTTCTTCAATTTTTACAACTTTTGTTAATTTTCACAAACTTTTCAATACGCCAAGACAATCTCTTGGGTTCAACGCACTTACTTGTTCACTTTTTAATTTATAGCAATTTTATTCAAGAAAAATTTCGGCGCGCTCCAAAACTTCCGATTAACACCGTACTATTGATTCCAGATTTTGAACTTTCCCGTTGACAGAAACTTCGGACTAAATTTGGGCAGAGTAACGATCTTACATCTTCGAGTACGTTCACGATACTGTCTTCTAGCCGGCGCTTTCCCGCTTATATAGGGAAAATTCCCATAAATTTTCCCTCTTTTACAGCTTTTTCGCGGAATTAATGTGACAACATGCTATTTACGACCCCATAAATCGTGTCTCCACCTGCGTTTTCCAGGAAAATCTACGTGGGCGACCCTATTTTAGCCGGCAAATGAAAGAAAACATCGGTATTTCTCGGTTATTTACGACGTTTTTTATTGCTTTTTGCTTTTCCGAGTGACATTTATTAACGCGCGCCTTCATAACAGGGCTATAAATTAATTTCGCTATATTTAATTCCCTTATTGTTTCCCGATTGCATCTGCTCATATGGCATCGCGTTGCCTTCTTTCGTTGGTCCAATCAAAAGTAACAGCGCATAATTCCATTGTTATAATAGACTGATTAGGGGAGGAGTCGGTTCCGGTTGGGGATGATTCTTCTTCATTGTCAATGATAATGCAGTCGGTTAGTTTGCTCTAGCTTTCCGAAGTGTTCGTTCGAATTACCTAAGAGCATTACCCCGGTTCGGGACTTAGAAAAGTTTTCGCGGATCTCGGCGAGGTTAAGTGAAATGTTTTCTTCATACACAAGTGAAACTTTTATTTACAATAAAGGATTAATTTTTCTAATTATGTGAGTTAACTTGTCTAATTATTTTATAAATTATTTAAATCATTTTATTAGTCGATTTATGGCCACTTAGGTGTTTGAATATTTTTCAAATGAATTATTTTCAACCCTTCCCTAATGTTTCAAGTTCTTTATTAAATTTTTAACCCAACTATTTATTACCGATTATTTTATATTTTTTTTTCTAATATTTTCCTGTCTCAAATATTTTAAAATTCTTCAAACGCGAACGTAACTTATTTTAATTATTGCCCGTTTTTGGTGCGAATTCTTTTCCGAGAATTTCTTTTCGTATTTCTAAATATTATTCCTTTTTCAAATTATTATTATTATTTTTTTTTTTTCAAAATTTTACCTTCCTTCATTTGTTTACACGGCTTACGCCCTTAAATAAATACTTATAGGCCGTAATGCCACATAAATTCACAGCCTGTAAGTCTACACACAATGCTATACAGTTGTCTTGTAAAACCTTGTTTTTGTCAAGTTCTTTCTCTTTACGGGCTCGGTATTTTCTATTTCTTTGCTCAATGTATTTAGCCTCAGAAAGATTTCCAGTGTTGTAGCAGCAACAAGTATTGCACTAATCTTTTTTAAGTGTGTATATAAATAAATTGCTTTCTTTAAATCTCTTGTAAAAGTATTTCTTAGATAAAGCCTGTAAGCTGATATCTTCACAATAAATTCTATACCTCTTGTAAATTTCAAGCAGATTTATGAAAATCGGCTCCAAAAATATTTCTTTTTGTAGCATAATGCGATTTTAGTTTGGGTAATTCATCGAGAAACGTATCTATATTCCTAATAATTGAAGCTTTGCGAATCTTTAGAGCCTGTCGAACGGTTAATTTTTTTTTCAGAGTTTTGGTGCATCCCATAATTACTGTTGTTGATCCATTCCTGGACTGTCTTGTATCCTAAATTAAAAGTATTTAGAAACATGGTCCTGCACATTTGTAGCTTCTTGTTATTTGTATTTCAATAATATATAAACGTCCCCTGTGTCCTATATTTTCTCTCAGCAGCGATAGTTGTCTTCCTCTTTACTGGCATCTTTTCAACTTGTGTAGTATACCTTCCTTTGATCCCACGACATATCCTTCCAGTAATACTTGAATAAGCTTTTTCTTTGCGTCTCTGTTATATCTGCGCACTTTCTCATCCTCGTCTTCTTACACAACAAATTCAATTGTTCTAAGTTTTTCGCGCGCAATTTTCTGTTCGGCCATGTGTTCGCTCAGCCAGGTGCGTCGAACATAGACGGGTTTTGGGGTATTTTTGAAATTTTTTAAAATCTATTTAAGAAAAATTATTGGATATGTCTGTAGACTATTCCACGAGTCACCCATTTAGTGATTGCAATCCCGCAGTGTTTTAAATCCCGCAGGGCATTTGCGGGATTGGTTCTAATCCCGCGGGATCCCGCATAGGATTTTTAATTAAATAAAATTCGATAAATTAATGTGTATTTAATTAATTATAATTATTGAACCAACTTTAAATTTTTATTATAAAAATCAACAAAACCGTATTTCAGTTAAAAATATTATATAATTTAAAGTCTAGCATCTCTCAACTATACTACTATGACTATAAATCAATCAAATTTCTTCTTAATTAAAGTAACAAGTAACTTTGGGCAAATGAACGTCAAACGTTTATACGCGGGATCCCGCATAGGTTTTTTAATTTTATAAAATTCGATAAATTAATCTTTTTGTTGAATTAGAATGAGTTTTTAATACATACCCTTTTTTCACAAGAAACTATCTTATTAAGGTTGCTTCTCCAAGCACGGTCAACGTGCCATGTGCAAAATATCCTAAAAATAAGTTTTTGATTGTTAATTTGCTCAGTAGATATAAATAAACAAAACGTTACCTATAGACTGCAGATACCATTATACTTGTCCAAGCATTATAGAATGTGGGTGCCATATCAGACATAAATACTCGAGGCCTTACAAGCCTTCCTAGTTTTTCTTTAATATGAAAAAGTAATATTGACATAACTTGTTCATTTGTGCGATTCGATATAAATAGGAATCTTGAGTATTTTGATTTTCGTTTGGTATTTTGTGGCATTATTATAAATTTGGTTTTATGGAAATTAAAAAAACAGTTTTTTGTTTACGATTTTTTTTGTGATAAAATTTTGTATGTGGAATAATAAATCGAATCAAAGGATTAATCTTTATGCAGTTTGACTTTTTGGTGATTTACAAAATTTCGGTTTATATGTAACATATTTTATATTTAAGAAAATATAAAAAAATAATTAAAAACTAAAAGTTAACAGGATAATAAACAACAACAGCTTCTCTATTGAAGGATCTATAAGAGCGTTTTTAAAATAAAATGAACAGACAACTTTTATGCTAGTTTATTATTTAGTTACATAACAGTTACACGTAGTTAATGTGACCCATTCCTGGACTGTCTTGTATCCTAAATTAAAAGTATTTAGAAACATGGTCCTGCCCTGCACACTTGTAACTTCTTGTTCTTTGTATTTCAATAATATATAAACGTCCCCTGTGTCCTATATTTTCTCTCAGCAGCGATAGTTGTCTTCCTCTTTACTGGTATCTTCTCAACTTGTGTAGATATGTATACGTTCCTTTGATCCCACGACATATCCTTCCAATAATACTTGAATAAGCTTTTTCTTTGCGTCTCTGATATATCTGAGCAGTTTCTCATCTTCGTCTTCTTACAAAATTCTGATTTGCATGCAGGTTTTAATATCCTTTCTGGTCGTTCCGTATCTTGTGTAATTTTCTTTTTTCTTTTTCGAAAATCCTAAATATTTTTCACCATGTTCTCGCAATTTCTTGCTTTTCTGACGGATCCATGATTCTTTATTATCTTCTAATTTTCTTTTCCTTCCATTCCCTTGGTCAGTATTTAAAAATTCGTCATCAGTACCTGCGATATAAAGTAACTAGCTAAGTAAGTGTAAACATTACTATGACTATGTTATTTGGTTAAAATCGTTGATGCCAATATCCTCAGATTGATCAGATGGACTTTTATCTTCTAGTAGTAGAGTAACTACGGTCGTCTGAACAGTTGTAGCAACTACCACTGTACGTACTACTTAATGTTTCATTTTTGTTAACAGCTAAAATGGAGTTAGACGGCCCAACATTTTGTTCCAATTGCTCCAACCTTTTTTTCCAGTAATTCTCCGTTGACTGGTTTGTCATTAGTGGAAGTGTGACCGTTGCTCACTTTAATTGAATCTAAAAACAGAGTAACTGTTGAATGCGAAGCTAATATAAAATTGGTTTCTGTACGATTAGCGAGATCAGAATATATTAACTCAGACACAGAAGTAGATGTCGCAATGATACTGGAATCTTCAAGTTGTGAATGTAAAGGTCCTTCAGTTATACCTAAAAACAGCCTAATATTATTAAAACATCTAATACATACTACAGACGACTGATAACTATACTGTTGTTGGTGTAAGTAGGGTCTAGCTCTGTGGCATAAGCAATGTTAGTATTATCACTGGAAACAGATGTAATCAAGTCACACACCTCATAATCAGCTAAAAAGAATATTGATTGACTTCTAAAGGAAAACCAAGCATCTTTATTGATTTAGGGCATAAGCTAAAGCCACTTTCATCAGCATTCGACATTCTTGATGGGCATATTAAAATTGACCAAGGCGCCTATGCTCTCTAAAAATGCTTCATGCTCCCTGAACCAGGATTTAATATATTCTTCTGTTAATCTAGCCCGCGACTTATTTATGGACTCGGGTGTTCGTATTGAAACTATTGGATGCCTACGAATGAAGGACAAATGTCATTTTGGCCCGGTCTTCATCTTTAAGTAGAGTTTTAAATTTTCTAAACTCTTAGGTTAGCTTTCTTTTTTCACCTACAGCATTTCCCTTTCTCGTTTTATATGATTTTTTGGCATTTTTTCGTTGCCTTTGTTCGTCACTTAGTCTTCACGATCCCTGTTTACAACGGTCTGTGATCATTTTCGACTAAACTAATAATTATTCTGCAATAGTATCGCGTGAAATGACAGCTGCGAATAAAATAAATACACAATACAGTAGCACCCACTATGTTCTTGACACCTTTGTTGAGTAACTGACGCGGCACTTGCGGGGAACGCCAAGTTACAGTCGGATCCCCCCCCCCCCCCCGAAATTTGTGTCCGGGTACTTGGCCCGTTTCATAGGATGTAGTCGATGGCACTTAGAACCTGTCTATAGGAATATCTCATATTTAGACAAATTGCCACTTAGTCCCTTTATTACTTCCACTCCTCAATTATTATTGAAGAATTTTTAAAACAAAGAAAATGTTGAAGTTTCATCGAATATATTTCGTGTAAAAATTATTCAAACACCTAAGTGGTCAAATAATTATAATTCGGAATGCTTTAAACAATCTATCAAATATTTATACAAATTAACTTACGTAAATAGAAAAACCAATCCATTATTTCAAAAATAATTGAATAGCCAATAATTTATTTCATTTAATTTCGCCAAGAAGTCGAAAAAACTTTTTTAATCGACCGAACATTTTAACAGACAGGACAAAACTAACCCCCTGTACTGTTACTCTACAGAAGTATTTTAAATAATTATATATTATTTCTTAATCGTTTAAAGTACCTACTGAGTTCTCTTTTTTCCTCATTAACTGGCCACTTTTTGAAGTCTGTAATACGAGTATAAATCACCAAATAGATAAAATTTTCATTACTATGATTTTTGACTTTAGCGAAGCGAAGCCTTAAATAAGCACTGCTAATGAATGATGCATTACAATTTTCTTCCAAGCATTTGTAGCTATGAAGACTTTCCTCGTACTCCACATTAAAACTTCTCTTCGATGTCTATTTGCGCTGCTTTTATTCGAAATCAGCTTATCACATTCTAAACAAACCACACTTATTATAATATCATTATATGTAAATTTATAAAAACACAAAACATAGAGAAAACGAATTAAACAACAAGCCTAAAGCCAAAAACCCAACAAACTTAAATTAAAAACTTTTATTTTAAATTTATGGTTATGTTGTAATGTAAAAAGTCAATGAACACGTAAGTTCTAATTTTACAACTGATGAATACATAAATACTGTCTTGCTACCGATGTTTTTGTTGTTCAAAAATCGTTTATTAATAAGCAGGGTGTTTCATTTAAAAAAACATAACTTTGGTTTATTGTAAAAAAATGGTAGCATCTAGAAAAAAACTGACTAGGCCAACGGACTGTACCTAAAAAACTCTTTTTTAATTTTTTTAATAACATATAAGATAACTGAGATACGAGGGTTGTCCGAATGTTAAAAATTTTCAATTTCACCCTGTATAGCAAAAATCGAGGTTGGTTGGTTGACTTGGTCACGCCTTTGTGGATTTTGAGTCTCCACTTTGACGCGGATACTCAGGGTTTCTGTAATATTAAGGATGTGTTTTTGCTCCTTCGGGAGAAGTATTTTGATGAGGGGAGAGGCGATTTTGCGGTAGCCAAGCTTTAAACTGTAGATTTCCCGTGGGGTGAAGCCTTGGTCGGCGAGGTCTTCTTTGGTTTCCTCGATAGGAATGTTAATGTCTAGACCACGGATAATAATATTGAGCATTCTTTCTTCGGGGAGAAAGTATGTGTGATACTCAATTTTATAGGTACCTAGTAATGTACCTGTGGTCAGCGGGAGTTTTTGGAAGAACGGAAATGCCCCGCCAGACGGTTTTGACATTTAATGACTGAATATTTTGGACTTTTAAATCTTTTAAAATTTTTGCCCACTTTTCTGATTGTTATTGGGACGGTTGATGAGGGTGCTTTCGGGGCGTCGATCATTTAAACCTCATTAGCTACCTGAGGTTTTGGAATTTACCGCAATTATGGGACTACCTGCGGCTTTATGTTGGGAACGTCATGATTTTGTGGTGTCTGTTTTTCTGTGTTTGTGATTTTGTTTATTCTTGGATCTTTGCTATGTATATGCTTTTGTTTTGCGGGGTTATTTGTTTTTGGGAAATTTGGGGGGACATATGGTTGTGTTACCCTTTTTAGCGCAGGGTAGTCTTGTTCGTATTCTGTTTGTCCTTTTTTCTGTTTTGTTAATTGCTGCTTCGTCTGTGTCCATGTTTTCATTATTTGTATGTTTTGTTTGTTAGTTTTCTGTGTTTCGACTATTTTGGTTTGTTGATTTTGTGTTTGGTTTGTTAGTATGCCAGTTTTTTGTAGCAGATCCCTGACACTCTGCTGCAGTTCTGCGTTTAGCAGCATGGACTCTTGCAGCTTCTGCATAATATCTTGGTTCTGCTATTTCATGTTTTCGTTTGTTCTAAAATAATGTCTAATTTATTTTTTAAATCATTGTTTTGATTTTATTTTCCTTGGCTTTTGATAAGTCCAGTTTTAGTTGACGTCTTTCGTCCATTTTGTGTTTGTGTGATGGTTTTCTTCCTCTCCCTCCCCTCACAGAAATTTCAATTACAAAACTTAAAATTATCTTAAACTACAAATAAAAATATTACTATATAAATTGAAAACTAAAATAAAACAAGAGGAACTTAAAGGGATTAAAATATTAGAATATAAAAAATTTCTGTACTAGTAGGTTTTATAATTACCAAATTAGCTCACTACCCCTTCTATCGATAAATACAACAGCTTCGCCGATCTGCATTTACAGGTACATAGAAATCCTTAAAATTATAAAATATATAACTATTCAAACATACCTGCAACCTTAAACTGCAAATATTATTGGTAACATCGCCAAAAAGGTAGTACTCCATAATTGTTTTGCTGCATCGGTTGAACTTCTGAGAACGTAAAGTAATGATAATATTACAATGAACGAAATTGGGTTTTAATTTTCACATCTATTAGGAGGACAAGTGTTTTTCTACGTGAATACCATCCCCCTTTTTAATTTGAATATAAAGTTGCCTATATAAAAACGGGCATTTATGTTTTTTATAGAGAGCAATTTTCTTGAACCGTTTTTGGCACCCGGTACAACGAAGATGTTGCCTACAATGCGATGTATATCCCGCGGGGGCAAACACCCTATAGCACCAACCGCACACTATAACACGCTGGGTTTTTAAAACGCAACAAATCCATTATTACTACACAAGCAAAACGAAGTTTAGCACGCCAGTTTATAGAAAAATAAGCGTAAATAGAAAGAGGGGCACACACGGTTTTATTTTAACTAGTGGCAACAAATAACATTTTTGCTATTAACTGAATTTTCCTATTATTACTAACAGAACAAAGGTTTGACGAGAAAACTAAACAATATTATTATACTGCTGCAGTAATTAACTTTAAATCTTTAAGCTATCTCGCCAAAATAAAGTGTCAGTTTAAAAAGAAAAGCTAGAACAATAAAAAACAAAAATACAGCATAGTAAATGCAAAGTGCTTTCTTATTTGTTTCTAAATAATAATAATAATGAGCACAAAATGCAAAACTAATAATACCCATTTACAAAAATGTACAACTAAAAAGCGGGTAAATACCCCATAATTAAGCACGAACTTACATATTTTGTTGCCGAAAAAGCGGCCACGATAATTACCTCATAATTAAGCATGAACAAAATTCGGCCGCATATATATTTTGATGTAAAAGTGGATTTAAAATATAAACAACTATGTGATATATCTGAAATTATTCAGAAATCTTTTAAGTCCTTAAGGTCAGCTATAATCTGGTCGAGATTAGGGTCATTTGGTCGCAAAGCTCTGATTTTGGTCTCTGCTGTTGGTATTAACAGACAGGACAAAACTAACCCCCTGTACTGTTACTCTAAAGAAATATTTTAAATAATTATATATTATTTCTTGATCCTTTAAAGTACCTACTGAGTTCTCTTTTTTCCTCATTAACTGGCCACTTTTTGAAGTCTGTAATACGAGTATAAATCACCAAATAGACAAAATTTTCATTACTATGATTTAAATAATTAATGGATAAAATAAGAAGCTATAGTGACGTTGGAGAATTTACTTTCATGACATAGGAAGTCAATTTGAGTTTCTTCATCATCTATATTATGTTTTGACTTTAAGCGAAGCCTTAAATAAGCACTGCTAATGAATGATGCATTACAATTTTCTTCCAAGCATTTGTAGCTATGAAGACTTTCCTCGTACTCCACATTAAAACTTCTCTTCGATGTCTATTTGCGCTGCTTTTATTCGAAATCAGCTTATCACATTCTAAACAAACCACACTTATTATAATATCATTATATGTAAATATATAAAAACACAAAACATAGAGAAAACGAATTAAACAACAAGCCTAAAGCCAAAAACCCAACAAACTTAAATTAAAAACTTTTATTTTAAATTTATGGTTATGTTGTAATGTAAAAAGTCAATGAGCACGTAAGTTCTAATTTTACAACTGATGAATACATAAATACTGTCTTGCTACCGATGTTTTTGTTGTTCAAAAATCATTTATTAATAAGCAGGGTGTTTCATTTAAAAAAACATAACTTTGGTTTATTGTAAAAAAATGGTAGCATCTAGAAAAAAACTGACTAGGCCATCGGACTGTACCTAAAAAGCTCTTTTTTTCACCTTTTTGATAACATATAAAATAACTGAGATACGAGGGTTGTCCGAATATTAAAAATTTTCAATTTCACCCTGTATAGCAAAAACCGAGGTTGGTTGGTTGACGTCGTCTCGCCTTTGTGGATTTTGAGTCTCCACTTTTACGCGGATACTCAGGATTTCTGTAATATTAAAGATGTGTTTTTGCTCCTTCTAGAGGAGTATTTTGATGAGGAGAGAGGGGATTTTGCGGTAGTCAAGCTTTAAACGGTAGATTTCCAGTGGGGCAAAGCCTTGGTTGGCGAGGTCTTCTTTGATTTCCTCGATAGGAATGTTAATGTCTAGACCACGGATAATAATATTGAGCATTCTTTCTTCGGGGAGAAAGTATGTGTGATACTCAATTTTATTCTCTTTTAGGTACCTGGTAATATACCTGTGGTCTGCGGTTTTTTTTGGACGAATGGAAATGCCCCGCCAGACGGTTTTGACATTTAATGACTGAATATTTTGGGCTTTTAAATCTTTTGAAATTTTTGCCCACTTTTCTGATTGTTATTGGGACGGTTGATGAGGGTACTTTCGGGGCGTCGATCATTAAAACCTCATTAGCTACCTGAGGTTTTGGAATTTACCGCAATTATGGGACTACCTGCGGCTTTATGTTGGGAACGTCATGATTTTGTGGGGTCTGTTTTTCTGTGTTTGTGATTTTGTTTATTCTTGGATCTTTGCTATGTATATGCTTTTGTGTTGCGGGGTTATTTGTTTTTGGGAAATCTGGGGGGACATATGGTTGTGTTACCCTTTTTAGCGCAGGGTAGTCTTGCTCGTATTATGTTTATCCTTTTTTCTATTTGGTTAATTGCTTCTTCGTCTGTGTCCATGTTTTCTCTATTTCTATTTTTTGTTTGTTGTTTTTCTGTTTTTCGACTATTTTGGTTTGTTGATTTTGTGTTTGGTTTGTTAGTATGCCAGTTTTTTGTAGCAGATCCCTGACACTCTGCTGCAGTTCTGCGTTTAGCAGCATGGACTCTTGCAGCTTCTGCATAATATCTTGGTTCTGCTATTTCATGTTTTCGTTTGTTCTAAAATAATGTCTAATTTATTTTTTAAATCATTGTTTTGATTTTATTTTCCTTGGCTTTTGATAAGTCCAGTTTTAGTTGGCGTCTTTCGTCCATTTTGTGTTTGTGTGATGGTTTTGTTCCTCTCCCTCCCCTCACAGAAATTTCAATTACAAAACTTAAAATTATCTTAAACTACAAATAAAAATATTACTATATAAATTGAAAACTAAAATAAAACAAGAGGAACTTAAAGGGATTAAAATATTAGAATATAAAAAATTTCTGTACTAGTAGGTTTTATAATTACCAAATTAGCTCACTACCCCTTCTATCGATAAATACAACAGCTTCGCCGATCTGCATTTACAGGTACATAGAAATCCTTAAAATTATAAAATATATAACTATTCAAACATACCTGCAACCTTAAACTGCAAATATTATTGGTAACATCGCCAAAAAGGTAGTACTCCATAATTGTCTTGCTGCATCGGTAGAACTTCTGAGAACGTAAAGTAATGATAATATTACAATGAACGAAATTGGGTTTTAATTTTCACATCTATTAGGAGGACAAGTGTTTTTCTACGTGAATACCATCCCCCTTTTTAATTTGAATATAAAGCTGCCTATATAAAAACGGGCATTTAT
Source organism: Philopedon plagiatum (assembly GCA_963971165.1). NCBI lineage: Eukaryota > Metazoa > Arthropoda > Insecta > Coleoptera > Curculionidae > Philopedon > Philopedon plagiatum. The sequence continues at coordinate 98,730,591 of OZ020193.1, forward strand.
GTTTTTTATAGAGAGCAATTTTCTTGAACCGTTTTTGGCACCCGGTACAGCGAAGATGTTGCCTACAATGCGATGTATATCCCGCGGGGGCAAACACCCTATAGCACCAACCGCACACTATAACACGCTGGGTTTTTAAAACGCAACAAATCCATTATTACTACACAAGCAAAACGACGTTTAGCACGCCAGTTTATAGAAAAATAAGCGTAAATAGAAAGAGGGGCACACACGGTTTTATTTTAACTAGTGGCAACAAATAACATTTTTGCTATTAACTGAATTTTCCTATTATTACTAACAGAACAAAGGTTTGACGAGGAAACTAAACAATATTATTATACTGCTGCAGTAATTAACTTTAAATCTTTAAGCTATTTCGCCAAAATAAAGTGTCAGTTTAAAAAGAAAAGCTAGAACAATAAAAAACAAAAATACAGCATAGTAAATGCAAAGTGCTTTCTTATTTGTTTCTAAATAATAATAATAATGAGCACAAAATGCAAAACTAATAATACCCATTTACAAAAATGTACAACTAAAAAGCGGGTAAATACCCCATAATTAAGCACGAACTTGCATATTTTGTTGCCGAAAAAGCGGCCACGATAATTACCTCATAATTAAGCATGAACAAAATTCGGCCGCATATATATTTTGATGTAAAAGTGGATTTAAAATATAAACAACTATGTGATATATCTGAAATTATTCAGAAATCTTTTAAGTTCTTAAGGTCAGCTATAATCTGGTCGAGATTAGGGTCATTTGGTCGCAAAGCTCTGATTTTGGTCTCTGCTGTTGGTATTAACAGACAGGACAAAACTAACCCCCTGTACTGTTACTCTAAAGAAATATTTTAAATAATTATATATTATTTCTTGATCCTTTAAAGTACCTACTGAGTTCTCTTTTTTCCTCATTAACTGGCCACTTTTTGAAGTCTGTAATACGAGTATAAATCACCAAATAGACAAAATTTTCATTACTATGATTTAAATAATTAATGGATAAAATAAGAAGCTATAGTGACGTTGGAGAATTTACTTTCATGACATAGGAAGTCAATTTGAGTTTCTTCATCATCTATATTATGTTTTGACTTTAAGCGAAGCCTTAAATAAGCACTGCTAATGAATGATGCATTACAATTTTCTTCCAAGCATTTGTAGCTATGAAGACTTTCCTCGTACTCCACATTAAAACTTCTCTTCGATGTCTATTTGCGCTGCTTTTATTCGAAATCAGCTTATCACATTCTAAACAAACCACACTTATTATAATATCATTATATGTAAATATATAAAAACACAAAACATAGAGAAAACGAATTAAACAACAAGCCTAAAGCCAAAAACCCAACAAACTTAAATTAAAAACTTTTATTTTAAATTTATGGTTATGTTGTAATGTAAAAAGTCAATGAGCACGTAAGTTCTAATTTTACAACTGATGAATACATAAATACTGTCTTGCTACCGATGTTTTTGTTGTTCAAAAATCATTTATTAATAAGCAGGGTGTTTCATTTAAAAAAACATAACTTTGGTTTATTGTAAAAAAATGGTAGCATCTAGAAAAAAACTGACTAGGCCAACGGACTGTACCTAAAAAGCTCTTTTTTTCACCTTTTTGATAACATATAAAATAACTGAGATACGAGGGTTGTCCGAATATTAAAAATTTTCAATTTCACCCTGTATAGCAAAAACCGAGGTTGGTTGGTTGACGTCGTCTCGCCTTTGTGGATTTTGAGTCTCCACTTTTACGCGGATACTCAGGATTTCTGTAATATTAAAGATGTGTTTTTTCTCCTTCTAGAGGAGTATTTTGATGAGGAGAGAGGGGATTTTGCGGTAGTCAAGCTTTAAACGGTAGATTTCCAGTGGGGCAAAGCCTTGGTTGGCGAGGTCTTCTTTGATTTCCTCGATAGGAATGTTAATGTCTAGACCACGGATAATAATATTGAGCATTCTTTCTTCGGGGAGAAAGTATGTGTGATACTCAATTTTATTCTCTTTTAGGTACCTGGTAATATACCTGTGGTCTGCGGTTTTTTTTGGACGAATGGAAATGCCCCGCCAGACGGTTTTGACATTTAATGACTGAATATTTTGGGCTTTTAAATCTTTTGAAATTTTTGCCCACTTTTCTGATTGTTATTGTGACGGTTGATGAGGGTACTTTCGGGGCGTCGATCATTAAAACCTCATTAGCTACCTGAGGTTTTGGAATTTACCGCAATTATGGGACTACCTGCGGCTTTATGTTGGGAACGTCATGATTTTGTGGTGTCTGTTTTTCTGTGTTTGTGATTTTGTTTATTCTTGGATCTTTGCTATGTATATGCTTTTGTGTTGCGGGGTTATTTGTTTTTGGGAAATCTGGGGGGACATATGGTTGTGTTACCCTTTTTAGCGCAGGGTAGTCTTGCTCGTATTATGTTTATCCTTTTTTCTATTTGGTTAATTGCTTCTTCGTCTGTGTCCATGTTTTCTCTATTTCTATTTTTTGTTTGTTGTTTTTCTGTTTTTCGACTATTTTGGTTTGTTGATTTTGTGTTTGGTTTGTTAGTATGCCAGTTTTTTGTAGCAGATGCCTGACACTCTGCTGCAGTTCTGCGTTTAGCAGCATGGACTCTTGCAGCTTCTGCATAATATCTTGGTTCTGCTATTTCATGTTTTCGTTTGTTCTAAAATAATGTCTAATTTATTTTTTAAATCATTGTTTTGATTTTATTTTCCTTGGCTTTTGATAAGTCCAGTTTTAGTTGGCGTCTTTCGTCCATTTTGTGTTTGTGTGATGGTTTTGTTCCTCTCCCTCCCCTCACAGAAATTTCAATTACAAAACTTAAAATTATCTTAAACTACAAATAAAAATATTACTATATAAATTGAAAACTAAAATAAAACAAGAGGAACTTAAAGGGATTAAAATATTAGAATATAAAAAATTTCTGTACTAGTAGGTTTTATAATTACCAAATTAGCTCACTACCCCTTCTATCGATAAATACAACAGCTTCGCCGATCTGCATTTACAGGTACATAGAAATCCTTAAAATTATAAAATATATAACTATTCAAACATACCTGCAACCTTAAACTGCAAATATTATTGGTAACATCGCCAAAAAGGTAGTACTCCATAATTGTTTTGCTGCATCGGTAGAACTTCTGAGAACGTAAAGTAATGATAATATTACAATGAACGAAATTGGGTTTTAATTTTCACATCTATTAGGAGGACAAGTGTTTTTCTACGTGAATACCATCCCCCTTTTTAATTTGAATATAAAGCTGCCTATATAAAAACGGGCATTTATGTTTTTTATAGAGAGCAATTTTCTTGAACCGTTTTTGGCACCCGGTACAGCGAAGATGTTGCCTACAATGCGATGTATATCCCGCGGGGGCAAACACCCTATAGCACCAACCGCACTCTATAACACGCTGGGTTTTTAAAACGCAACAAATCCATTATTACTACACAAGCAAAACGAAGTTTAGCACGCCAGTTTATAGAAAAATAAGCGTAAATAGAAAGAGGGGCACACACGGTTTTATTTTAACTAGTGGCAACAAATAACATTTTTGCTATTAACTGAATTTTCCTATTATTACTAACAGAACAAAGGTTTGACGAGGAAACTAAACAATATTATTATACTGCTGCAGTAATTAACTTTAAATCTTTAAGCTATTTCGCCAAAATAAAGTGTCAGTTTAAAAAGAAAAGCTAGAACAATAAAAAACAAAAATACAGCATAGTAAATGCAAAGTGCTTTCTTATTTGTTTCTAAATAATAATAATAATGAGCACAAAATGCAAAACTAATAATACCCATTTACAAAAATGTACAACTAAAAAGCGGGTAAATACCCCATAATTAAGCACGAACTTGCAAATTTTGTTGCCGAAAAAGCGGCCACGATAATTACCTCATAATTAAGCATGAACAAAATTCGGCCGCATATATATTTTGATGTAAAAGTGGATTTAAAATATAAACAACTATGTGATATATCTGAAATTATTCAGAAATCTTTTAAGTTCTTAAGGTCAGCTATAATCTGGTCGAGATTAGGGTCATTTGGTCGCAAAGCTCTGATTTTGGTCTCTGCTGTTGGTATTAACAGACAGGACAAAACTAACCCCCTGTACTGTTACTCTAAAGAAATATTTTAAATAATTATATATTATTTCTTGATCCTTTAAAGTACCTACTGAGTTCTCTTTTTTCCTCATTAACTGGCCACTTTTTGAAGTCTGTAATACGAGTATAAATCACCAAATAGACAAAATTTTCATTACTATGATTTAAATAATTAATGGATAAAATAAGAAGCTATAGTGACGTTGGAGAATTTACTTTCATGACATAGGAAGTCAATTTGAGTTTCTTCATCATCTATATTATGTTTTGACTTTAAGCGAAGCCTTAAATAAGCACTGCTAATGAATGATGCATTACAATTTTCTTCCAAGCATTTGTAGCTATGAAGACTTTCCTCGTACTCCACATTAAAACTTCTCTTCGATGTCTATTTGCGCTGCTTTTATTCGAAATCAGCTTATCACATTCTAAACAAACCACACTTATTATAATATCATTATATGTAAATATATAAAAACACAAAACATAGAGAAAACGAATTAAACAACAAGCCTAAAGCCAAAAACCCAACAAACTTAAATTAAAAACTTTTATTTTAAATTTATGGTTATGTTGTAATGTAAAAAGTCAATGAGCACGTAAGTTCTAATTTTACAACTGATGAATACATAAATACTGTCTTGCTACCGATGTTTTTGTTGTTCAAAAATCATTTATTAATAAGCAGGGTGTTTCATTTAAAAAAACATAACTTTGGTTTATTGTAAAAAAATAGTAGCATCTAGAAAAAAACTGACTAGGCCAACGGACTGTACCTAAAAAGCTCTTTTTTCATCTTTTTGATAACATATAAAATAACTGAGATACGAGGGTTGTCCGAATATTAAAAATTTTCAATTTCACCCTGTATAGCAAAAACCGAGGTTGGTTGGTTGACGTCGTCTCGCCTTTGTGGATTTTGAGTCTCCACTTTTACGCGGATACTCAGGATTTCTGTAATATTAAAGATGTGTTTTTGCTCCTTCTAGAGGAGTATTTTGATGAGGATTTTGCGGTAGCCAAGCTTTAAACGGTAGATTTCCAGTGGGGCGAAGCCTTGGTTGGCGAGGTCTTCTTTGATTTCCTCGATAGGAATGTTAATGTCTAGACCACGGATAATAATATTGAGCATTCTTTCTTCGGGGAGAAAGTATGTGTGATACTCAATTTTATTCTCTTTTAGGTACCTGGTAATATACCTGTGGTCTGCGGTTTTTTTTGGACGAATGGAAATGCCCCGCCAGACGGTTTTGACATTTAATGACTGAATATTTTGGGCTTTTAAATCTTTTGAAATTTTTGCCCACTTTTCTGATTGTTATTGGGACGGTTGATGAGGGTACTTTCGGGGCGTCGATCATTAAAACCTCATTAGCTACCTGAGGTTTTGGAATTTACGGCAATTATGAGACTACCTGCGGCTTTATGTTGGGAACGTCATGATTTTGTGGTGTCTGTTTTTCTGTGTTTGTGATTTTGTTTATTCTTGGATCTTTGCTATGTATATGCTTTTGTGTTGCGGGGTTATTTGTTTTTGGGAAATCTGGGGGGACATATGGTTGTGTTACCCTTTTTAGCGCAGGGTAGTCTTGCTCGTATTATGTTTATCCTTTTTTCTATTTGGTTAATTGCTTCTTCGTCTGTGTCCATGTTTTCTCTATTTCTATTTTTTTTTGTTGTTTTTCTGTTTTTCGACTATTTTGGTTTGTTGATTTTGTGTTTGGTTTGTTAGTATGCCAGTTTTTTGTAGCAGATCCCTGACACTCTGCTGCAGTTCTGCGTTTAGCAGCATGGACCCTTGCAGCTGCTGCATAATATCTTGGTTCTGCTGTTTCATGTTGTCGTTTTGTTCTAAAATCATGTCTAATTTATTTTTTAAATCATTGTTTTGTTTTTGTAGGATTTGGTATTTTCCTTGGCTTTTGATGAGTCCAGTTTTAGTTGGCGTCTTTCGTTCATTTTGTGTTTGTGTAGGGGGTTTATTGAATGTGTGGTTTGTGTTTTTTGTGAATGGTTGGGTTTACTGCTTTACCTATCTTAAAAGTAGGTTCAGCCAGTCACACAATAATGTAAAATACAATATGAAACAAAATACGAATAAAATAAAATAAAGAAGCCGTTGGAAAGGAAGTTAAATTTTATTTGTCACATGAAAATCTTTATTTTCCAAATATTTTTTACTAGCTGCCGCCTTATAAGCGTGTCCGTAAGCCGTGTTTCTTTATCATCTATGACCATTGTTCTTCGTATTTCCTGCGTTTTCTTTTGTTTATGGCGCACGATTTTCTGTTTAAACCTAACGTAATTGTTTTATGCGTTGGTAGTACGTATTCCGGAACATTTCTACAAGATCTTGTAGGCTTTTGACTCAGTTCTTTTGATACTATATCATTTTTTAAATAATTAAAATGGTTCTCCACTGGAGCATTGCTTGATCGATTGCCCGTAATCAGTGCAGTCCAAAGCGGCAAGTATGTAACATATTGTTTTATTAGTACCGATAAAAAGAGGGTTATAGAATTTATTTAAATTTGCATGACCTTCGTTACATACATTTTTGCCAATGCGTTCAATAATTTTTTAAAGCGAAGGTAGAATAATGATTTCGAATAAAAACTACCTAAAATTTCGTTTTCTTCTTTCTCCGCCTTTACTTTACTAAACGGGCGACCGTCCTCTTCATTATATTTGTTACAAACTAATTGCAACTATATTCTAAAATTGTTTTCTCTGAATTATCGCCCGAAATTTTCAATCTAATAAAATTACTAAATTTTCAAACCACTTTTCAATATGTAATATATTTACCATTGCCGAGGCTGAAGCCAGTACCTCTTTTAATACTACTTTACCAGGAAGATCAGATAAATGATATTTATTAGATTCGCGAAAATCTTCATAACGTGAGCACAACACAGCTGAATAGGTATTATAGTGTCATCTGTTATTTTGTTGTATATAAAGTTGGAAGCAAATCTATTAATATAATTTAATATAATTAATTAATTAATAATAATCGTTAAAGGCCCGAGACAACGCATAATTTTCAGCAAGATAAATATCCGTTACGACGCGATCAAAAATAGGCCATAATTAGGCTACATTTTTCCCAAAAAGATCTAAACTTCGCTAACCAGTTGGCAATGGAATGACACGATGAATCATTTCTGTTACTGGACTTTTATAATTTCTGTTACGCCTTTATTACCCTCTTTATAGGACCCTAACTGAATAACTCCCGCATAATACAGAATTCGTTTTTCTGGGAAACTAGAATTAGCATCAAAATTTGGTGGTTGTCGCACTGCTCTACCCATTGTATCTAAATAAATAAGGATTATTTTATGACTGATAATTTCATTTCATGGTGAAAAAATGTATTTTGCTCTTTACTGCAAATATATACTGTTAAAGGTCCACCCGTGAATTGTATAATATATTCCTTATGTACGTGCCCCATTAAATGCATATCTGTTCTGTCATCATTATGTCTATCTTTTCGAGCTTTAAATTCTTCCGGATATTATTGTAAAATAAATGTAGTAGCTACGTAGGCTTTTGAGGAAATGATATTGGTTACTTAACAGAAAATTTTGATTTTGTCTAGTTTTACTAAAATTTTTGACTGAAATTTTTGTTGAAAAAAAAGTACTAAAGTAAATTGTCAGTTATTTACTGGTACCTGTTTATTTTTCTACAGGGGTGTTCGTTTGCCTCTAGTTTTAATATATTCATCACTTCCTAAAATTTTCGAATTTTTCACGGTCAATGTGCTCATTTTCGGACTCTCCGGGGTTGAAATTGGCAGGAACACCATTTTTACGATATGTGACAAATTCGGAAAAATCATTTTCAAGATGGGCATATATTATATAGAACGTCTACCGCTTTTTTTTACTAGCTGCCGCCTTATAAGCGTGTCCGTAAGCCATGTTTCTTTATCCTCTTTGACCATTGTTCTTCGTATTCCTTGCGTTTTCATTTGGTTATGGCGCAAGATTTCCTGTTTAAATCTAACGTAATTGTTTTATGCGTTGGCAGTACGTATTCCCGAACATTTCTACAAAATCTTGTTGGCTTTTGACTCAATTCCTTTGATACTATATCATTTTTTAAATAATTAAAATAGTTCTCCACTGGAGCATTGCTTGATCGATTGCCCGTAATCAGTACAGTCCAAAGCAATGAGTTTATTTAAATTTGCATGAACTTCGTTACATACATTTTTGCCAATGCGTTCCGTAATTTTTGAAGCGAAGTTACAATAAAGATTTCGAATAAAAACTACCCAAAATATCGTTTTCTTCTTTCTCCGCCATTACTTTACTAAACGGGTGATCGTCCTCTTCATTATTATATTTGTTGCAAACACTATATTCTAAAATTGTTTTCTCTGAATTATCGACCGAAATTTTGAATCTAATAAAATTACTAAATTTTCAAAACACTTTTCAATATGTAATATATTTACCATTGCAGAGGCTGAAACCAGTACCTCTTTCAATACTACTTTACCGGGAAGATCAGATAAATGTTTATTTATTAGATTCGCGAAAATCTTCATAACGTGAGCACAACACAACTGAATGGGTATTATAGTGTCATCTGATATTTTGTTGTATATAAAGTTGTAAGCAAATCTGTTAATATAATTTAATAGGGGTTGATCGTTAAAGGCCCGAGACAACGCATCATTTTCAGCAAGAGAAAAATCCGTGACGACGCGATCAAAAATAGGCCATAATTCTCTAGGTACATTTTTCCCAAAAAGATCTAAACTTCGCTAACCAGTTGGCAATGGAATGGCACGATGAAATCATTTCTGCTACCGGACTTTTATAATTTCTGTTACGCCTTTATTACCCTCTTTATAGGACCCTAACTGAATAACTCCCGCATAATACACTATTCGTTTTTCTGGGAAACTAGAATTACCATCAAAATTTGGTAGTTGTCGCACTGCTGTACCCATTGCATCTAAGTAAATAAAGGGTTATTTTATGACCTTGATGATTTTATTTCATGGTGAAAAAATTCATTTTGCTCTTTACTGTAAATATATTATACTCTTAAAGGTCTACCCGTGAATTGCATAATATATTCCTTGTCTACGTGCCCCATTCTGTCATCATTCTATCTTTTCGAGCTTTAAATTATTCCGGATATTATTGTAAAATAAATGTAGAAGCTACGTAGGCTTTTGACGAAATGATATTGGTTACTTAACAGAAAATTTTGATTTTGTGTCTAGTTTTACTAAAATTTTTTACTGAAATGTTCGATGACAAAAAATTACTAAAGTAAATTGTCAGTTATTTACTGGTACCTGTTTAGTTTTTCTACAGGGTGTTCGTTTGCCTCTAGTTTTAATATATTCATCACTTCCAAAAATTTTCTGATTGTTCACGGTCAATCACGCTCATTTTCGGACTCTCCGGGGTTGAAATTGGCAGGAACACCATTTTTACGATATGTGAAAAATTCGGAAAATATGAATTTTCCGAATTTTTCACATATCGTAAAAATGGTCATTTTCAAGATGGGCATGTATTATGTAGATCGTCTACCGCTTTTTTTACTAGCTGCCAGTTTATAAGCGTGTGCGTAATACGTGTTTCTTCCCCTTTGACCATTGTTCTTCGTATTCCTAGGGTTTTCTTTTGTTTATGGCGCACGATTTTCTGTTTAAACCTAACGTAATTGTTTTATGCGTTGGTAGTATGTATTCCCGAACATTTCTACAAAATCTTGTTGGCTTTTGACTCAATTCTTTTGATACTATATCATTTTTTGAATAATTAAAATAGTTCTACACTGGAGCATTGCTGGATCGATGGCTCGTAATCAGTGCAGTCCAAAGCGGCAAATATGTAACATATTTTTTTATTAGTACCGATAAAAAGAGAGGATTATAGATTTTATTTAAATTTACATGACCTTCGTTACATGCATTTTTGCCAATGCGTTCGGTAATTTTTGAAGCGACGGTAGAATAATGATTTCGAATAAAAATTACCTAAAATATCGTTTTCTTCTTTCTCCGCCATTACTTTACTAAACGCGTGATCGTCCTCTTCATTATTATATTTGTTGCAAACACTATATTCTAAACTTGTTTTCTCTGAATTATCTACCGAAATTTTGAATCTAATAAAATTACTAAATTTTAAAAACACTTTTCAATATGGAATATATTTACCATTGCCGAGGCTGAAGCCAGTACCTCTTTTAATACAACTTTACCGGGAAGATCAGATAAATGTTTATTAGATTCGCGAAAATCCTCATAACGTGAGCACAACACAGCTGAATGGGTATTATAGTGCCATCTGTTATTTTGTTATATATAAAGTTTTAAGCAAATCTATTAATATAATTTAATAGGGGTTGATCGTTAAAGGCCCGAGACAACGCATAATATTCATCAAGAGAAAGATCCGTGACGACGCGATCAAAAATAGGCCATAATTCGCTACATTTTTCCTAAAAAGATCTAAACTTCGCTAACCAGTTGGCAATGGAATGACACGATGAAATCATTTCTGTTACCGGACTTTTACAATTTCTGTTACGCCTTTATTACCCTCTTTATAGGACCCTATCTGAATAATTCCCGCATAATACAGAATTCGTTTTTCAGGGAAACTAGAATTACCATCAAAATTTGGTAGTTGTCGCACTGCTGTACCCATTGCATCTAAGTAAAAAAAGGGTTATTTTATGACTGTGATAATTTTATTTCATGGTGAAAAAATTTATTTTGTTCTTTACTGCAAATATATATTGTTAAAGGTTCACCCGTGAATTGTATAATATATTCCTTATGTACGTGCCCAATATTTTTAAGTGTCCCGTTTGTGGCCGAAATATTCTCAAATATTGCACCCACGGCTCGTTTATGACTGGCCCAACGAGTAGTGGATAACCTTTTTAAAGTTATATTTTTTGACTCGCCAGTGTCATCTTCATTCAGTGTTTTGTTCAAAAAGTTTTAATTAAACTTTCTGAAATAAAGACGTATATTTGCTCTAAGGTGCCGAAAAATAGTTTCGCCTCTATACATGAAGGTATAGCTGCGGACTTTGGCCCATACTTTTGCATTGGGTGTAAATGGTGTTACCGAAGAAGCTTTCCTTTGTTGGGATGAAGAAATAGATTGCGTAACGGAAGGATCGACAGATCTAATGTATGTTGAAATTGAAAGTGGAGTTTTTGATATAGGCGTAGAAAATGGTCCCATCGACACGTTGCTGGCGATATGTAGGACTGCATAGTTCGCTTTCATTACCTGAAGAAGATAGAGGGAGACATTTGTCCACCTGATCATCCGCAGTTGGGGCAGATGGACACCTTACCACCTGGTCATCTGCGACTGGTGGTCTGGGTTCTGTTGTGGATTCCAAATATGTACGTAATGTCATTAATAAAGTGTTGTGGGATGGTAAGTCATCTTTCGACACTTTCTTACGTTCAACTTCTTTAAATAGTATTTTAAAACTGTCAGTGAAACCATCTCGACCTAAAATATGCTGTATTCTTTTGATATGTTCATTAACTGGGACTGTATTTGTAAATATTGCTGTATAAACTTTACGGGCTTTATATGGTGAACAACAAGATTTTTTGAATTGATGAAAGGAAATATTTGTTGTATAAAAAATAATGAGGTATATTAATGCGATTATCGGATTGCGTGTATTATATCTATTGTTCTCTGTAAGTTCATGCTGAAGGTCCTGTAATATATTTTGTAATTGGATGACTGTAGCCTGGGTAGGTCGACCTTTAAGACTTGCATGAAAATACTTTTTTGCCAGTTCGTAAGAGATTAAAGAAGACGGATGATTTTGTAAAATTTTTGTTGCTTTTTGCATTTTTTTAGGGCGGCTGTAAAAATATTCCTTTCCAAATTTTACCTGCAATGACATTTTGCGTTTTTTTTCTTTTGATTAAATATTAAATATAAAATCAAGTATTCTTCAAATAACCGAGGCACTTACCGCAACAGTTTCATAGGCGGAGGGTTTTCCTTCAAGTTGGACTTGAGTATCTGGAATGGACCGTTTCGGATCTTTTTCGAAACTGAATACCACAACGCGCGCTCACAAAGTACTATTTTTTTTTAAATGTAAGTACTGTGTAGAGATCTGATATTTGCTTCTCTTCCTTAGACAATATTCCTTGGTTCACCTTGTCATGGGAAGTTGATTTTTCCAAACTGATGACATTTGCGGGAACTGTACCATTAATCTTCAACATCAATTTTAACAATTCCAAGTTGTTTTTGCTTTTATATCTATGAAATATACTAGAAAATGATTCTTTTCTAATGAGCTCAAGTGAATATTTTTGTGCCCACTCATGTAATACAACCAAAGATACCAGAAATTCTGGGCAATCAACATGGTTTTTCAGAAAACATGGTATTTAGCACCAAAAGATGGGATTTTTGTAACATCGAACGTAGGTCTTACTTCACACAAGCAATTGTCTTATGTGTTTTCCCTTATGTACTTCTTAAATTTGACCTCATCTACTCTAGTTGCAATAAAGAAACCGCCGCGCCGGGTTCAAGACTTTTGGAGACATTTTCCAAAAATTGTTTTAAATTCTCTAAAGTTTCAAAAGCATAATGCATTGTAAATTGGCAGCTTACTAACTGAAATTTTATTAATGGATCTAGACATTTCTCTACAATTGTATCTGGTTGGGATCAACCAGCACGGAAACCAAAACGTTTTATTTGTACGGGGAGAGTAAACCAGCCGAATTGATGTTTTTGAACCCATATGTGTTCAAATTGAGTTAGCCAGATGCCGAATTGTATCATTATTTCGGCATTTGGCATTTCTGCTATGGACATGTGGCGACATGTCCAAATATATCGGCCACGGGCCGAATTCGCCGCTGGTCTCCAACATATGTTAGATATTGTAATAACCACTTGTTGTTACATGGCCCAGTTTTCTAAAAATCATGTGTCCTTTTAAAAGTTCAGTAGCAATTAAAACACCATTTTATTTAAATGTTTATTAATATAACGTACAAATTTTTTATCGTAAATACTTTGAAAGACAAGGCAATAAAAACTCTTGTAGTAATAAATTTAAGTTTACATTACATTGTATGATGGCCTCAAAATAGTCTTTAGGGTATAAAGCAATCGTACATTTTTTACAAATAAAATTGCATTTACGGTGACATTGACCGCATCTTGTTTGCCTGTCTTGGTACCTTACAAGATGATCCAGTCCGTCAAACCTGGACTAAGCATTTGCAGGCTTTCTATTGATTACTTCTTTTTGCGACCACTACTAGATTGCCCTGCCTTTCTAAATCTAGCCTCTAAAAATAATGTTTTAAATGACTTTTCCATCATATTGTCTGCGTCTTCAGCGACCGCAGAGTTTTCTACTTTTAGTTTAGCAAGAAATTTTTGACGATTTAACGGTTCACTACCTGTTGCTTTAAACCCAGATTTAATATAGCCTAGGAAATATTTCCTTCCTTATTACGCCCCTATTTTGCTTTTTCCAATCCCTTAAAACTTGCCTCCATTTAATTTTAATGAGTCGTCCATAGATGTTTAGCCTTATAGACCATGTATGGAGGTAACAACGCCAGAGGCAGAACAAGCAAACATGACCGAAGTTGCGGCTTTTGAAGTGTCCATAACTTTTTCGGCCCTTTTAGATTGCTTTTTTTTACCTTAGTGCGTTCAGGATCATTCGTCAGATTTGTTTCGTCATAATTGACTAGGCCTTCAGGGGATATATTTTTAACAACATTTGACAAATTGTCGAAGTACGTGTTTATCACCTTAATCCTATGTTAATAAATGTCAAGATGAAATATTGAAATGATGATTAACTGTTAAAAGGGTAATTCATGATAAAATTGCTTAAAAATTAGTAAAATACAATAAACTTAAAGTAATGATTAAATACTTAAAATGCATCATTATCTAAATCATATATATCATCGTTGTCAATGTCGATGTCATATTTCTTTGCCTTAGCCTTTTCTAATATTTCTAAAACGTCAGACATTAATTCAGCTGAGATTTCCGTGTCTCATAGTTTTGAATGCTAAAGCAAGCATGATTTTTGTTATTCTTGTCACCATTTTGGGTTTCATATTAATGTCCAACATTACTAATTTGGAACTTAATAGACTTAAGAAATACAAAGTCATTCTGTTTTCCTAGGATTTTATTGTGTGATTTATAATGGCAAATGCCATTATTAACTTTTCACAATAAATTAATAAAAAATTATAAACTGGAGGTTGATGCGACAACCTCATTATAGTCGTGATCCGATCCGGTAGTGTTATTCCGCCGGTACACAATAATTGTTTTGAGAGATTGATCTGATCACAATTATTGTGACCAGATCAAACTCTGTGCTGACTCTTTCAGATCCAGGCTGTCGGCCATCAGTTTCGCTGGTGCGACAAGAGCATGTTAATCTGTTCAAAATGAATAAAAGTAGTATTTAGATAGGCATTGAATGAGTCAAGGATTCTGCTTACAGCATGCTGCATACTTCTTGCTTCAATGAGGTTTTGATAAGCAGAGGCCCATTTTAAATTAACTCTTATCCTAAAACTTTCTTATGAAGTCTTCAGATAGATTTTGGCAAGGAGAAAGCCATTCCCAGTCAACTTTATTTTGAAATTCTTGTATAAACTTTTCAGAGAAACCTTGATATTTATTTTGGCAAAGGGAGATCCATTTCCAGTTAACACTATCTTGAAACTTCGTTATAAAATCGTCAGATAAATTTTGGAGAATTTTGACTTTTAATTAATGTACCAAAGGCGGGCTTCGGCAACACCAATGATGGTAACACATCACGGCGATTTTTCGAGGATCCGAGTTTGGCAAGCCAAATAACGGGAGTTAATGAAAGCTTAATTCATAGGTTTAAAATAATTCTTAAAACTATTTCAAGTGGCTATGAAATCGATACTGATAAATTTAACCAATATGCTTTTTCAACTGCAGAACTCTATGTGAGTTTATATGCCTGGTACTCTATGGTCCCAACTGTGCATAAAATTTTAATTCACGGAGGAAGTATCATTAAAGAAGCTATATTGCCAATTGAGCAATTGTCCGAAGAAGCAGCAGAGGCTCTCAATAAATATTTTAGAATGTATCGACTGGGATTTGCTAGAAAATTCTCAAGAGAGCAATGTAACAAAGACGTGATAAATGAGCTCTTATTGATATCAGACCCCTTAATAACTAGTATACGGTCCAAACCAAAGAAAAGATCAAAACCTTTTAGCAAGGATACACTGGATTTGCTAAAACCAGCAGAAACTGCCACAAATACAGAATATGACGATTTGACCGAAGGTTTTGAATATGACAAGTAACGGTCGTTAATATTATTTTTTCTATTTTGATGTAAAGTTTTTCTTGTCAAAGCCCTTCTGTGTGTACGTATTTACCAAAACTTCAATTTAAATGTCAGTTTTATCTTCAAATTATATTTATGTACACATTTTAAAGCATTGTTAAAAATTGGAGACTTTTGATCAAGTTTTGTACTTAAATACCCCTATGTGGACCGTCTTTTTCGTTGCTGAGTTTCAATAGGGGCCTTGGGAAGCGGATAAATCTGAGAAGGCGAGACAAGAGTTGTATGACATGATGAATCTAAACTAGTTTTAGGGGCGACAAAGCATTGAGACTAGTGCTTGTGCGGCTCATTTTGTTTTCGACTGCTGCTTTCACTAGATTCGAAATTCTTTAATTTGCTGTTGCTTTTTAAAAGTTGTGACACTTTTACTAGCTTGTTATTATTTTTATCTTGTAAGATTTTTTGTTGAACTAAATTTAGGGGAACATCACTATCTTCTAAACTGTCTTCCTGTAGCATTGTCAAAACCTTGTCTGTAACCTCTGAGGGCCTAAAATCATCCTCACTAAAAATATCATCTAAATATGGAAAAATTCGTGTGCTTTTAAACCCGTTTTAAGCTTTTCAAACAGCCGCCACTCTTGAGTATGCTTTCTCAAAAAGCTCGGCTATAGTTGTCTGCTTGCCTAGGATTACTTGTCATCCAGTTTTCCGCTTCAGCAGAATAGGCGGTTTTCAGCGGATCAAAGAAGCTTCCATCTAGTGGTTGCAGCCGATGGCTTGCATGAGGGGGCAAGCAAAGCAATATAATATGGTGTTTTTGGCAGTACAGTACTGCTTCCAAAGAGCGATGTGACACGTAATTGTCAAATCTTCAGAAGATTTTAACTTATATGAAAGATAACCCCATCAAACAACAGAATAACTTTCTGCTGCCTTTACTCTTTGGGAGAAATGGACGTCAAAAACAATTTTTCAAACCACTCGACAAACAAATTTCCATGTGTGCTTTTAAACCCGTTTTAAGCTTTTCAAACAGCCGCCACTCTTGAGTATGCTTTCTCAAAAAGCTCGGCTATAGTTGTCTGCTTGCCTAGGATTACTTGTCATCCAGTTTTCCGCTTCAGCAGAATAGGCGGTTTTCAGCGGATCAAAGAAGCTTCCATCTAGTGGTTGCAGCCGATGGCTTGCATGAGGGGGCAAGCAAAGCAATATAATATGGTGTTTTTGGCAGTACAGTACTGCTTCCAAAGAGCGATGTGACACGTAATTGTCAAATCTTCTTCAGAAGATTTTAACTTATATGAAAGATAACCCCATCAAACAACAGAATAACTTTCTGCTGCCTTTACTCTTTGGGAGAAATGGACGTCAAAAACAATTTTTCAAACCACTCTACAAACAAATTTCCATCCATCCAACCTTTTTCTAGTACCGTATAGCGCGAGCCAGAGTATTCATTATCTGAAATCCACGTGAACCACATCTGCTTACCCATGTAAATTATAAAGGGTGGAAGTTTTCTCCCATCAGCTGCTCCACAAGCTAGTACTGTTGTGTTTGTTTTTCCTGTTCCTGCGATGTTTCTTGAAATTCTTTTAACACCTTTTCCGCAATGATTTTCATATTCTAAGGGGCATGGGAGAAAGCCGTTTCGTCGCAGGACGCCCAGGTCTTCAGGACCAGTGCCATTATTGCCAGTTTCTCAATGTAATCATAAAGAAAATTCATGACGAAAGGGTCAATACTAGTAGCGCATCCAGGATTTTGTCTTGGTCCAAAAATTTTGGTAACTTGTTTTCTAAGGTTCTCAGTGGGTCTCCAATAGATGTCATTTTCTTTCAGAGATTTTTGTTTGTCCTTCTCAGTGCTAGTCGCTTTATCGATATATGTCACTTTCTTAGTTACCCATTCACAACATGCAATAGTTTTATCATAATTAAATTTTTTGTATCTTATCTGGAATTTTTTACATGTATTACATTTTCTTTCCAGGCATTCCTCATTTGTTTCTTTGCAGCATATATCTTCCAACATTTAATTTGAATTTTTATAAGGAATAACCTCATTCGACTTTAAAGCAAAAGTAATGTTTTCCATATTTGAGTGCGTAATGCACGTTTGGCGTTTTTTTTTTGTCGACATTCATTTACGCGCTTCCTATTAAGGTCAAGCTGGAGGAGTGCACTTGTGCCCTTAATCGTAAATTCTCTCTGTATAAGGTCTTATTCGTTTTCGTCCTCTATCTTTATTTGGGGTTTCTCCTCGATAAGAAAAATACGATAAAGGAGTAGAGCTGAAGCTAGTTACCGGACTCGCAGGTAAACTTCTTAAATTTAAGTTGAGATTTGATCTTAAAATATGGGGGGATTTAACGATTTTTTTGTTAATTGGTTGATTTGAAGTTAATTCACTTAGAGGTTTTGGTTTTAAATTATCTTTTATCGGTATATTCTGAACTTTACTAGAGGCATTTGAATTATTTATAATTATTGGCGAATTTCGCTCCTTCCTAAACATAATACTCACTTCTCATTTAATATCAGAACTTTTTCATGTTGTTCCTGCTCAATAGATGGTGTATTTCGATACACAAATGGTCGCTTATATTTTATTCAGAAAGAAATATTTTTTGAATAATATATATCGAATTTACTAATACCCTAGTCATATCAGATAAAATGAATCTTAATTTCTTTGGAATAAATTGTTCCAATATAAGTCTTTTAGAACAGTTAAAAAAATTACTAAGTACTGGTACAATGTGAAAATAAATATTTAATTAACCCATTAGTGTGCAAAGTTGTTTTTTTTATAATTTAACCGTGTTTTATGAATTTTTATGTACAAGTATGTCTAAAAACTATAATAAAACCCCTTATTTTTGTTGAAGTTTTTTATTTTCTGTTTTTTTTGCCGTCCCTTACAAGGGACCTCATCCATCATGAACAAAATAGAATTCTAAACCTAAAATAATACATGTACATATCAAGTTCACCTAACAAATGAAAAAATACTTACTGAGTATGATAAAGTTTAAAACAATACTTTGGATGTAACGCCACGTTACATTTTTCACAAATAAACTGACTTTTTTTAGCACAATACTTACATCGTCTATCAGTTTCATTATATATTATTATGTGCCCTATATTGTCATATCGGACATCAGTCAAGGGGCGGGCAATGCGGCCCTGCTGAGGCTTAACTCCGAAAGATTTAAAAAAACACAAGGCGATGTATCTTCGAAAAACTACTAGACTCCCGGCATTTTTATCATTTACCTTTACTTTCTTCATAAGCAACCACGAGTTTACGACGGCAACATCCAGAAGATAGGCTACTAATGGCCAGTACCATTTTCTTTGCCTGATTCTTGTCCTGTAGGCTGCTATCAAGGAATCAAGCTGATCTACCCCTCCCATGTTTTTGTTGTATCCGGATATCATTTTGGGTTGGGCTATACTTTTCTTTGACTTGGAGGTTCGGTCCCAACGTAGTGTACTTACGACATCCGTAGTCTCAAAATTGGATGCAACCGTCACTACTTTGTTGTCTTTCCACTGCACCAAGAGGGAATTATCGTTTTTAAAAAACTTATAGGTTCCCCTATTAGCATCATTCCAATATTTTTTTCCAAAAACCGGGCACTGTTCAAGCCTGTTTTCACGAATTGTTCCAGTGGCGCAGTATTTTTCGGTTGCTAAGTAAGAGAGTAGAGGTAAACCCGTAAAATAATTGTCAAAGAAAATTTTATGACCCTTATTTGGTGGAATATTGACCTGTTTTATTAATGACACTACGACATCACCACCTAAACCGAACTGTTTTTTTTTACTGTCATCTTTACCGGTATAAATATCAAATCCATACATATAGCCGCTACTTGAACAGAGTGCCCAATTTTTATAACCAAAACGGATAGGTTTTCCTCGAATGAACTACTTAGCGTAATGTTTTCCGTAATAGGGTACCATGCTCTCGTCAATTGAAACATTTTCGTCCAATCCTCCATGACTTTTAAAGTTTTTGCTTAGGTTTTCAATTAGCGGTCTCAATTTGTATAATCTGTCATCTCGTGCTAGCTTAGAATTATCTCCTGTTAGCTTAGAATTATCGTTAAAATGTAAATATTTTAAAATTTTTTCAAATCTCTTGAGTCTCATGCTATTTTGAACAATTTTCGGTACATCATCGTCACTTGACCAATAAAGTCGTCTATTTGGATATTTTCCATATCCCGACAATAATAGAACACCCAAAAACACATGAAGCTCATCCATAGTCAAGTTGAGCTCATTATTATTTTGCAGAGCATATTGATTACTTTCATGTATAATAAGGTTCATCAGTGGGTCGTCAAAAAATAATTTAAAAAAATCTACTGGTGACGATGCACTGAAAGCCTCCGGGGACGGTGGCACTGGTGTGCAAGTAAGATTTATATTATTATACGGAGGTTGTTCAGGGTTCTGTACAAAATTTGACCTTACATAGGATTTTGGTGCCCCTTGTGAATTTTTTTCCAATATTGCTTTCTTGATTTCAGACAAAGGTAGCAAATCTTCAGGATCGTATTCAATTTCAATTTTTCGTTTTTTTGAAAGGGCTAAGGGTGGCGGATCTTCCAAGTCCTCTTCTTGAGTGGCAGGAACTATTTCACACTGCTGGTTTAGTATACCACGGGGCAGATGATTGACATCACCCTCATGGTCGTCGTCGGACAGATCACTGTCAGCGTCGGTTTCATTACCTGCCTCTGGAGGCAGAATAAAAACGTTTGATTGCCTTATGTCGTCCGCATTATCCAATTCATCCATAAGTTGAGCCAGAGTCAACCTAAAATTAAATTACTGATATAACGGAGGCAGAGAGCGCAGCGTCCCTTTTAAGGGACATAAAAAATTTAATGATCTAATTCTTCATATACAGTTTGGACTGTCGCTGAAGGGGCACTAACTAACTACATATATAACAAACAAAATATTTTAAGTGAAAAAACTGCCAAAAGTTGTTCTGTTTTCTAATAAATCAAAATACTTACCCGCCATGCCTGGTCGAATACAAATCGGGATCCATTTTAGTACACAAATAACTGTAAACGTCTCCAAAGAACACCAGCGTTGCACTAACACATCAACACAAGACTCGGGAAGGCGTTACCACGTGCTTAATTCATTTATTCCCCACTCTCTTGCATAGAACGGCGCAATAGTAGCCGTCCCTTTAAGGGGACGCCGTCCTCGAATGGGTTAATATATAAGTATATATTTTATTTTCTAACACCTCCATATTAGGTATTACTAAGCATCTTAATAATGTATAAATAACTGTTTGTTCATCCTCTTGCACTGGCTCTGGTGCTACTCTTAATCTATACGAATTGGGTAAATCCCAAACTTCACCACCTACCTGTGGTTGTCGACTGAAGTCAACAGATTGACAGAGTGCATCTACTGCAACGCGCATAGCCGGCACATCTTCATACTGATGGTGAGTTAACTCACTTACCACCCCAAAGTGTCCGTTAGCGTTCATCTCCGGTATTTGAACTTCGCATAAACCCCCATCAATATCAACCACATCTCCGATTCCACGGAGGTAAGTGTTGACGCATGTTGGTAGGAGTAACTGCTTATTTGCCAACTCCCGTAGGAAATCAGCCTCGTCCTTGTTCAGAGCAACGCTCCTATGTCGTTTGATCATTATGATCCTCGCCCAAAAATGTGTGACGCAGTAATACGTCCACATTTCTGGTGTCATGCGCTTTACGCACATGCTACTTACTGACGTAAGCCGCGTGTACTCCAAGTCGCACAATTCTATAAATCCTGCATAACTCAGGGAAAACCTCTTCCTACGCGTTATTGCCTGGCCTTTATCCTCAGGTAAATCGAGCGTCGTATCTATAATACACTCGCTCTCCTTAAAAGCTGATGGTGCCGTACTCAAATGCGTAGGGATTGGCTGCGTCGTAATCTCCTTCGGCGTAGCCAATAACTTATTTCCCCGCCTTTTCTCTCTTCTACCTTTCTTTCCCCTCTCCTTCTGTGGCGTCTCGCCTTCATTGGGTTCGGGTTTATTTTCTTTTGCTTTATCTTCGCTTTCTTGTGTTTTATTCATTTTGGTGACAACCAGTCTCTTAAGATACATTTTCAACGTTTGGGTTCTGATAATATCACAATACATTTCTTACAAATATAACTTATGTTTTTCACTTGAAATGGTTCTATTCCCACAGCAACTACTTTATTTAACGACAAATAAAGATTTGTAACAAAAAATATACCCATCGTCATTTTATGAGTACCAAAACCTATAGCTCTTTTATGTACACCCTCTATCAAAGAGTCGTTGAATAAGTATGATAACCCATATAAAGAAAGCCAGTCATGAAATTCTAATTCACGATTAAGATTTTTATTGTTGAATTGAAACAATTGCTGACAAGAAAAACACTTATACGTTTTAAGAATCACTTTCTTAACAGCCTATTTGAAAAAACCTAAAGTAATATTTATATCATTAAAACTACGTACTTGTAGGTATGTATGTTAATTAAGAGTCTTTAAAAAATCTGCAAATGTATGTCTTCTTCGAATGTCTGTTTTTGTGTTGTTTACCTGCCTTCACCAAGCCAAATACCTGGATTTATCTGATGTAAAGAATAATGTGTGTACATATGTACAAAACAATATTTTTCTTAAATATTTGAACTTCAAAAAATATTTTAATTATTCTTTTAATGTCATCCAACCTATCTCTATTACCTACCCTCTATAACCTATTATGCTATAATATTTGTATGCCCCCGTTAATATTTTTAAAACATATTTCATTAAAATTAGTAATATAGTAGACCGAGATATGTGTGTATCTGGCATAAAAAATAAACTTAAATTAAAGTACCACTACCACTATACATATATACTGCCATTAGGTAAATATTATCACAACAATGTTATAAATTCTGTATTATTATAGTTTTAGTTAATAATAATAATAATAAAGATGTTTATTTATGCCAATAAAAATAATTCAAATATAAATATAAAATTGATAAAAGTAAAAAAGGAAACCAAAAAATGACAGTAGTATAATAAAGGATAGATATCCGATTTTGTATATATGTGTGTATATGTTTCTTTCTTTGTCCTTTTTATACTTTTTTATATTGTAAATTAAAGAAAAAATCTAAAACTTTTTATGATTTATTACTATAATTATTTAATATTTACAAATTCTAAAGGCCTACAAGGGCTTTACAAATATGTATACTGAACGGTGGGCGGCATCTGCCCGCGCAACCACCCATTTATTGAATATGTCGCAATTCCAGATCTCTGTGAAGCTTTGAGGCATGGGGTAGGGCGCCTCCCCCTCGGTATAGATAAATGAAAACCAAAAAAAGTCCCCAAATTAGATATGTTTCTAAAAAATACGAATTAAAAACTTACTTGTTCGACAGAGTAAAAATCCCCGCAGCAATCTTCGATAAAATCGATTATTTTACGTACTGAAAAAAGAAACAAACATTTTCTTGTAAAAATCAGTAAAAAGTATGCAAAAAAATTACCTTCAGACATCTTTGAATTCACTCACTAATTAAATGAAGTTTATTTTAAGAGAAGAGTATATTTATGTGCAATCTTTTCTCTCTGTAATTTAACACAGCAGTGCCGCAGATGAAATTCAATATAATATTCTCTATTCTCAATAACTATTAATGCTGATTTAAATTTTTTATCAACGGCGTAAAAGTTCTTAAGTATTAATAACAAATTACTAAGGTAGATCGTTTAAGTGACGTCATCGCAAACGAACACTTGGACTAGGCCCTAGGCTATAAAGCGTCTATGACGTTCCAAATAGAACGTTGATGATGCAAGTAGGCTAGTAATCCAAAGTTCGAGGGTTCGAACACCAGCGAGGCATAGCTTTTTTATAAATTGTTGGTTAAAATTAATGATGACGATGTTTGAGCCAGTGTCGATAGTATTGGTCGTTGGTACCGTCTGCCGCTGCCGCTGAGTCACGTGACGTAGCAAGATTACCTGATTGGGCTGGTCATCTGAGGGCGCGAGGACATTGACCTCTAAGGTCGCGAAGTATACCGAGCTTACCCGATTACCTCTAAGAGGTAATTTCGCGTCTAGGTGCTGTCAGGAAAGTGACCACGCCTTAAAATGGAGTGAAAAATTCAGATCGAAGCTCCATAAGAAATAACATGTGATTTTGGGGCAGAACTCTTGCACCCCCACTACTTCAAAGTGTCAACATGGTACCACTCTCAATTTGTTTCGTGTTTCCTGATATTTTTGATCCATAGTTGGCTCGATGACTTCTCGAGAGAGTATTCAAATTGATTCTGCTTAAATAATAATGAAATAAAATGCAGTTGTTAATAGTTATAAACTTCATTGAATAAAATTTAAAATTAAGAAACAATAATAGATCACAGATGCCTCCAGTTCAAAGCTGATGAGGTGCTTGTCGAGGTCGAATGCGAGAAAAACAGAATTCGATCGAAATTTTCTAGCCATGGCATAAAATCACGCAAATTCAATTCACGCAAATTATTCAATTTCAGGAACAAATTGTTTAGGTGAAAATCGAAGCAATGAAATTTTTCTAGATTCTTCTAAAGCGCATGTTTGGAAAATTTGTGAAAAATGGCCGTTCTCGAAGATTTACTGCGACAATGAAAAAATTTTAAACGTGATCAAATTGTCTAGAAAAAGTTTGCGTCAGGGTAAAATTTCATGTAAAATCTGAATCTGTCAATATCTAGTTACTACTAGGACATCTTGATTTTCCGGAAAATTCGGTTATATGAGCGAGTGCATTCGCCGGTAGGTTTCGATTTTTTTTTATTTTAAAAATGTCCCGTACGATATTGTTACACGGAACCCGACCTCATTTAGGGTCTCCTAGTAAAGACTATCAGCCTTTTAGCATTGTAGAAAATCGAGGTTTTAATGATTTTGTAAGGGCTTTAAACCCTTCATACGAAATTCCTAACAGGCATTCAATTTCAAAATCTTTGATTCCGGCAAAATATGAAGAACTTCTTTTAAAATGTAGATCTTTATTACTAAATGCAAGAAAAGTCTTGTGTCACTACAGATTGTTGGACCTCTGTTAACACGGATTGGGGTTACAGCTCATTTTATTGGAAGAAATTTTAAAAACAAAATCTGTATTACTTGCCTGTAAAGTATTACCTGTTCAACATACAAGCCTTAATTTAACAGATACTTTAAAAGAAATTGCCATAGAGTGGAATATCCTAGATCAGAATCCAAATTCAACTCTGAGGGCTTAGCACCACAAATAAAACAGTTGGATATAGCATTTGTTGCCGACACAGTATTAATTGCACTTCCATCAAGCATCGTAAATAGCATTTCATAGTTAATTGTTAAAATATTTTCTTCTTGGGCCACTTTATACTCTGTTAGGTTTTCTATGCAAGAATTCATTCGCGCTTCTTCGTTTTTAACAACATCGCTACTTTCCTTAATAAAAGCTAATCTGATTGGCCTACAAAATAAGGTTGATGATGGTCGGGGATTACTCCAAATTACTTTGTTCGATGCTGTTTCGAATTAATTGTAGTGGCACAAATGCAGTCACGAATAAGGAAAAATCAGAACTTGTGCTATCATCCAACCTTTGTTTGTACATACTATGCCCCGAGCTTCCGTCGAACCCCCATTTGCAAATTACAGTTATCGATCTGTGACCTTCTCTCGTACGCTCATCAAAATCCTACTTACAGTGGTATTTAACACATCCTGTGAATTTGCTTCCACTACACTGTCGGTTGTGTTAATGTTTTGTGGCAATAAATCCTTTTTAAATTGCCAAAGTTTGTTAAGGGATGGAAAATATTCCCTATGGAGACCGTTTACAACAGATCGTAGGATACAATATTTGTGTTCCGACAAATTCAAGTCCAAATAAGGTTTGTTCTAAAGACAGGGATTTTTCAGATATACTTGGATAGTTTGACAGCTTGGCAGACATTTCGGCAGCATATTGTAGCTCCTCATGTCCTGTAGTAGCAACTAATTCCGCAACACGGCGTTTTTTTCCTCGATCCGACAATTCACCAAACTCTTTCAAAGGCCTGCCGCGACTAGTTCCTGGCTGAGAAAGACAGTTTTCACTTAGATAAGCCGTAATCGGTCCTGATAATGGTATTTTAGTGTTCAAACAGTTTTTATATTTGCTAACAAATACGGTTCGTTTTCTTGCGCACTCTTTCCACCTCGTCTTGAATTTTAAACAATAAAACTCAGCCAACTTATCTGTTTCCCTCTGAACTTCTTCTGGAGGATTAGATAATTTTAATATGGACAACATCTTCTCGGATACTAATGATTTTTTCTCATTTTTATCGCTTGAAACCCAAGTATCGAACGATGCGCCTGGGGTGACATATTCGCTACTTGGCAATGGCCCTAAGAAATCGGCAGCTACGTCAATCCAGGGGCCCATGTGCATTTCTCTTTTCATTTTATGTTGGGGCATGGCAGCCGAAACTAATGTGCAACCTCTACAAGATCTTACCATTTTTTCTGCATTTTCGTCGATTTTTGGCCACCATACTTTTCTACGTAGCCTGTTTTTCATCCAAGCTATGCCCGGATGCCCCTCGTGAGCTGCCTCTAGAACACTTTCTTTTTTTCTTTTTTTGAAATAAAATTTAACGACAAACCGAAAACAAATACAAACAAATTAACATAAATCTCTATAATATACTGACCAACAATATTAAGGCACAATATTTGCAACAATGGCCAGTGTTTCCATAAAAGGAAAAGCTTTATTTAACCTGTTGATTAGGCTAATTAACAAAATGAATATTGGCCTAATCTGAGTCGGAACTTTCGTCTCTCTTTCTTTTTTTTGTGTTACTTTTTAAATATGAAGAAAGAAGTTTCACCAAAGTTGCCTTGTTTTCACTGTCTTGTTTTAAAAGCTCCTCCTGCCTATTAAAATATTTAACCATAATTCTCTTATGTTCTGCTAAAGCATCTTTGGTGGACTTATGTATTTCCTCAATAACCTGTAGAGAGGTTTTTATTGTTGGTTTAACTGATGATTTTATTTTTTGTAATCTACTTCTAGAAGTCTCATCATTTTGTGGCTTTAGTGGGGTTTTGTGGTGTTTGCTAGTAGAGGGCTGAGGTTCTCGACTATTATTCATTTTATTAGAGTCCTCTGCCTGCCAGTGACTTTGTAACTTCCAAAACCATACTATCAAAATTAATTTTTTTTATCTAAGGCGCTGTGAATTAGTTAAAATGTTAAATACTAGATAATGACTATTCAGAGGCTTGGGAAAAATAGAACGCATAGTCATTTTAAAAAATTGTATATATATATATATATATATATATATATATATATATATATATATATATATATATATATATATATATATAAAATGATATGTAAATGAATTTTGGAATGTGTGTCGCTGTCATTGCCCCCCTCTTCTTGGCATTGGCTGGCTGTCCGCGCTAAAATCGCGCCCCTCCATTAAGCAGCGCTGATTTGCTCCTATGCGTCTTCTCTTTGCAGGGAGTTGCGGTGGTGGCGATGGTCCCCTTCATTTCTTCGTTATAAATAAGCATAAAGAAATGTAGGTGAGAACGGACTAGAGAGGAATACAGTTTTGAAAGGGTCCGGTCCTGTGTCTGGAGGGACGCGATTCTTGATCTTATTTCTGCCACTACTTCTTGAACCTTTAAAATAAAAATAATCTTCATTTAGAAATTGGTTATTCAAAATAAAAAAAATTACAAGTAATATTTAGTATAAAAATATGTTTAATTACATGCAATCAGTTTCTTATACACTATGTTCAAAAAGTCCCGGACCCCACCAATATTTCGGAAACGTCGCCTCTGATTAAAAAATATTGCAAAGTTTATAGATCTTTTTTAGTCTAAATTTAAAAAAAAATGTTTTGGGTATACAGGGTACTT
Organism: Philopedon plagiatum; assembly: GCA_963971165.1. Taxonomy (NCBI): domain Eukaryota; kingdom Metazoa; phylum Arthropoda; class Insecta; order Coleoptera; family Curculionidae; genus Philopedon; species Philopedon plagiatum. The sequence goes on from OZ020193.1 coordinate 98,758,118, forward strand.
CACAAAGCAGTACAGGGTGTCCGGATTTCGTTGTATTTGCGGGTTATCTCAGTTATTAGTAGAGATAGAAGGTTGCGGTTTGCGTGTCATGGCGCTGCTTTTTTGTGAAACGAAAAATGCCACAAACAGAATTTTCATAGCTTTCTTTGTTTTCGAGCTACAGGGTGATTTTGAAAATTTTCACTTTTTGAGCACTCCTTGTATCTCGGTTATGCCGCATCATATCAAAATAGTAAAAACTGGCTTTTATGCAGAATGTTACGTAAAATACGATGACGTAGTTAGTTTTTTTTCTAAATATAATTTTCGAGCAATGGAGTAAAGTTATGGTTTTTTAAATGGGACACCCTGTATATTTATACGTCATGACATCCCGCTTATCGAGTGCTTTTCAAAAATATATAACACTTGATATTTATTTTTTCGTCAAGCCGTTAAATCAGAATTTTTAATAAAAAATATCAATATTTTATAGTAGGCCGTGAAGTAAAACGTATACCTACACATTACAGGTATTGTTCGAATTGGTTTCCGTTATTCTGAATACAATATTGGCACATTTTTTTAATTCTTCGTAATGCATTTAAATGGATAACTGGCCGTGCTTGCAAATTTCTGAATTCCATTTCAGTAGCATTCCGCAATTGTTCTATCGTTTGATGCCGGGTACGATATATTTTATTTTCCAAATAACCCCACAAAAAAAAGTCGAGAACTGACAAATCCGGTGACCTGGGAGGCCATCTTATGGGACCATGTGTGCCAATCCAGTGACCAGGAAAACGATTTTCCAGATAAGTTGTTATAACGTGAGAATTATGAGCAGGAGCTCCGTCTTGCTGAAAAAATATATTATTTAACTGGGCCAAAGGAACATCTTCGCGAATTTCTGGTAACACACACACACAGGAAATGTAGATATCTGTTTGCAGTTAGGCTTCCTTCATAAATATGAAATTTTAAATTAGACCCCAATATGAAGCAGGAAACACTGAAGCCAAATCTGCCCTGTCGCTCCCTTGGAAATATAACGTGTTCGTTTTCCTGCGACCAGTATCTACTGTTTTGTCGATTTAAAATTCCTACGCTGCTAATATAGGCTTCATCCGATCATATAATTTTACGGTAAAAATGTCGGTTTGAGTTAATCTTTTGTAAATACCAGTGACAAAATTCTAGGCGTCGCTGAGGATCCCCGGGATGCAAATTATGTACCAGCTGAAACTTATACGGCTTGAAATGATGTTTTTTCAGTATTTCCTGAACTCTAGATTTTGGCACTCCTACTTCTTCTTCAACTATTCTACATGAACTTGTAGCGTTTATCTCCACTGTTGCCAAAACATTAATCTCATCATTTTCTCGCTGCGGTTTATTATAAGCTTTTGGACGAGGTTTCAAAAATGATCCAAAATTGAGAAGATTAGCTTTAATTCTGTTAAATATGACTTTGTTGGGTTGCCGCCTTTCTGGATATCTAAAAACATTGAAAGTAAAATAGATGGTAAGGTTACCTCATAAAATATTAATTTACCTCTCAAAATACAGTTGTGACGCCACATCGCTATTTTCGTTGCACTGAATAAAACAGGTTAACATATCATATTTTTCAAAATTTTCAAAAGTCTCGTTTGCTGCCATATTAATATAAGCAGTGCCAACAAAAATAACAAACTATAACTAAATTAATAAACGATATAACAAAAATTCAATGGCAAAAATAAAAAAACTGGCGATAATATAAAATTGTAAACATGGATGACATTGACAAGTTAATATACAAGATTTCTAAAATGCATGTCAATTGTTTTGTAACCAAAGCCTACTATATAAAAATTAAAATTTTTATTAAAAATTGTGATTTAACGGCTCGATGAAAAAATAAATATCAAGTGTTATATATTTTTTAAAAGCCCTCGATAAGCGGAATGTCACGACGTATAAATATACAGGGCGTCTCATTTAAAAAACCACAACTTTACTCCTTTACTCGAAAATTATATTTACAAAAAAAACTAATTACGTCATCGTATTCTACGTAATATTCTGCATAAAAGCCAGTTTTTACTATTTTGATATGATGCGGCATAGCGGAGATACAAGGGGTGCTCAAAAAGTGAACATTTTCAAAATCACCCTGTAGCTTGAAAACAAAGAAAGCTAAGAAAATTCTGTTTGTGGCATTTTTCGTTTCATAAAAAAGTAGCGCCATGACGTGCAAACCGCAACCTTCTATCTCCACTAATAACTGAGTTAACCCGCAAATACAACGAAATCCGGACACCCTGTACAGAGCAATGTACCATTTTTTTAAATGGAGTCGTATTAAATTTGATTTGTTTTCTAATTCAACGCTAAATTATAGCCCGATTCCTTGTTACATAATAATATGCTATACCTAAATCCATCAATTTCAAAGATATGACGTCATTTTTATACGAAAGGAAAAATATTTTATTTTATACGGGATGATTAATACAATAATAATGATAGCCTTTTTACTCATCCACTTATTTAATTCTACCGAAAAGCTTAATAATAAAATACAGAAATTGTCAAGACGTATACCACGACTCTCTAACAATAACTGCCTGTAAAACTGCCAACTTATCCCTTCTACATTCAAAGAATTCATCTGTTTACATTAACACCATAAAAACTAATTGCCTTAGAAATAGGATATTTTCTTCAATCAATCAATCAATCAAATATACTTTATTATTAAAAGAATACATTATTCTCGTCAACAAAGTGTAGCTTAGAGATAATTATTAATAATTTACATAAAAGATTTTATTAACTAGGTGTATAAACACAAACAATATAAATAGAAAACCCAAACAATATCCTACAAACACGATATCAACGGATAAAACAAAAAAAAACATCGTCTACGTACCAGCATTGAATTTGGAAAAGGTATATCCAATATACTTAACACTTTTTGGACCTTTCTTCTATATACAATTGTATTAAAAAATAAGTATATATAAAAAAATACAAGAAACATAAGTTATAACAAACAAACAAATATAATAAAAAGTCAAAAATTTATCACAGTTAGGGTTGTAGTTTAAGAAAAACAGAAAATCTAAAATAAATAACCGAACCTCAAACACAATAGCTAGGTCACTGCAGTGAATCATCAAAAATCTCCTCCAGTGTATAATACGCCTTGCCGACCAAAAACCTCTTTACACTCCTAAATTTCCTCTCACATTGCTGCCTTCTTAGTCCAAGAGGAAGATGATTGAAAACCCTCTTGGCTCCATAAATTATAGATTTTCTTATTTGCTCCGTGTGAGGGATAGGCAAGTCCAGAAAATGCGACTGACGCGTATTGTGTTGAGAAGTTGCGAGGATTTCTCCCCTTTGCCTCCTGTATACAATACACACAGATTCCAAAATAAACAAGCAGCAAAGTGTCAAAATTTTATACCTTAAAACAAGAATCACGAAATCTGGCCCTACAAATGTATCTCACCGGCCTTTTCTGTAGTAGAAACACTGAATGGAATAAATAATCAGAACAAAAACTACAAAAACAAATGCCATAACGGAGATGGGACTCTATAAGGGCATAGTAAGAGTCTCTTATGCAAAAATCTAAATTATTCGAAATAACCCTGAGCACATAACAGTTAGACGAAATTCTGCTACAGAGATCCCTGACATGGTTTTGAAATTTAAGCGAGCTGTCAATTGACAAACCCAAAAACTTACAAACACATTAGACGATGCAATTCTTTCATTCTCCAAAGAGATACTGCCTATTTCACATTTAAATCTTAACACATTAGATTTGAAAACATTGAAAGACAGCATATTTGCGTCACTGTGATTGTGATTTGTAATTTCTGGTCGAAAATATAATTACTTAAAAACTTGAAAAAATATACATCTTAAACAATAAACTTTGTTTAGTGATTTATTGAGAAATACTGATATAATTACGTAACAGTTCGCATTGATTTTAAGAGAATAGTTATTATCCCTCCAAAAACTTACATGTAAAAAACAGGCCAACTTCTCGTCAGGACTGCGTGTTTTGTTATCAATCTGTTCCTCCGCCATTTGTTTCCACATCGAGTCGGTCCTCACTCGTTCTTCCTGCTTCCCGTCGATGATCCAGCGGAGCATTACTTTGTCGTCTTCATAACTGTATCGACGACGACCCAAATTTTCTGGTTGGGTTGGTTCCTCGTCGGAAGATAACAGGGTAACTTCCGATTCCTGACTCTCATCTCTTTCCTTCCTGGACTTTCCTGGGGGATCTAATTCGATCGATGGACACACATTGACGGCCTCGGTTGAGTCCATCTATGTTATAAAAACAGGTACCAAATAAACACTGATTGAACCAATTCTGGCGTTAAATTGAAGTCACAAAATGACAATTCGTCCATTTTAATTGCCTTTTTTTTAAAAGGATATTTATAAAAATTTTAACAGACCAACGAAAAGTTACAAACTTTTGTCTTGACGCATCGGGCAACACTCTTTTAATCTCTGATCGTTTTTTAAGGGAACCATAACTGTTTGGGGCGTACCTATAGTTTGTTCACAAATCGGTGAATATATAGTCTGTTCAGTATAGTAAATGATAGTTAATTAAAATTATATTACACTTAAAGAAATGTATGTGAGAACGGACTAGAGAGGAATACAGTTTTGAAAGGGTCCGGTCCTGGGACCGATTTTTTAATTTTGATGTTGCCATCACCGCCGATGAAACCACCTTCTCCACCACAAACCCCTGTGTCTGGAGGGACGCGATTCTTGATCTTATTTCTGCCACTACTTCTTGGACCTTTAAAATAAAAATAATCTTTATTTAGAAATTGGTTATTCAAAAAAAAAAATTTACAAGTAATATTTAGTACAAAAATATCGACCATGCGTAAGAAGTGTTACAACTCACAAAACTTAATTTTACAGGAGAGCGGTTTAATGTCTTTTTTGTAGCAAAATATTCCATAATTTTAACACCCGTAAAAATCCTAAATTGATTTTTTTTGATTAAACAACTTTTATTAGCCACTTTAAACTGCCGGCCGGTGGTAAAATATTTCAAAACATGGTAGTTAAAAAAAATAGTTGTAACCCTCTTAAATATAAAATGTTGTTAACGTTACCAAATATCTTTATTGCCTATAATTAGTTAAAGATTGCTTATACCTTAACGATTTCTTTATTTTTTTAAAATAATAAAGTAGGTACTTAGAAATACTGCTTTTACAGGCGTTTATTTTTGCAAATAATTATAAAAATACAACTTGTAACTCTCTTCTGTAGAAAATTAAAACAATATTTTAAGTTACAACATTATAACAGAAATTAAAAATGTCACTCTTAGGCACTTTCAACCTTATAACTAAAATCACAACCTGAAAAAAAGTTTCTTACTGAACATAGAACTTATTAATAATAAAAATGATCAGAGGTGTGTAAAAAAATCTTAATAATAACAGAGAACGAAACTAAATTATTATGCAAATAAATATATAACTCTTTGGTGTTTTAGTACCTTACAAATTAAGTCAAAACTTGCAAACATAGTTCTACAACAAAACATAGAACCGAATCCTAGATAAAAACAATGTTATTCAGAGGTTTCTGAAAAAATCTAATTATAATAGGGAACACATTTTTTTCTTCATTAAATCCAGCAACCCTTTTTTCTTTACCTCTGAAATCGCTGGTTTTTTCACAAAAGCAGGTTCCAAATTTATATTTTGAAATTGAATGTTTTTTCTCTTATTAATAATTTCTGTTTTCATGAAGGTCTCCGCACTATAAGAGTGCTTATAAAATAACGTATTGGGATCAGATGTCGGTAATTTTATAACTCGTAGAGTCGAGAATTTGACGCCTTTTTGAATATTGATATACAGTTCTCAAGATAATTTTTTCAGATCAATTATATTTTTAAATCATAATTATGATAGCTTTTTCCCTTCTTTTTAGCTTGTCTGATTGTGACAGCGTATTGATCTGGGACAAAAATTGAATTTGCTTCTTATATTTTGTGATCTCAGACTCAATTCTAGCGTGTACACTGTCTATGTCCTTTTATAAAAAATTTATGGGTAATGGACTATATTTTCAGTTTGTTAATTATGTATACGAGTGATTCTACAGAAGTAAGCAAGACCCAAAAAAAATTTGAAATTATGTTTACTGTAGAACACAACATATTTTGATCTGTTGACATACATATTATATGTATATTGGAATAAAAACCGAGTATGGGCCGAAATCGTTAGGGCTTTTTAGGGGCATTTAGGGCATTTTTCTAAAAAAAAGGGGATTATAAATAAAAACGTTGCACTTTAAAAAAATTTTATTTTGCTTTCCCCTTAATAAAAATTTACATATACGTATTTAGCAATGGGGTCCACCCATACCAACACGTTCTTGTTAAATAAACCCCCACAATATAAAATTATAGCCGTCGACGGCAACGTACTCGGCGGCGCACTATGGGGTATTTGACCCTAAAACCTGGCCAAAATTATTGGACGCGTTTGTATGTCCCTACTAGGTATTTAAAGTAAATTTAAGCTATAACTACCTATACAGGGTGTTCGGATAACTTGGACGGATACTTAAAGAGGTGATTCTACATGGTAAATTCAAGGTGGCAAGTAATATAATAAAAAGGCGAAAAGTCAATAGGTAAGTACTTTTCGAGTTAAAGCTTGTCAAAGTTAAATTTTCTACTTTTTATTTCGAATATCTTGCGGTTAGTTTTTAAATCATGAAGTGGATATTTGGCATATGGGTTCTTTAAAATGACTTGTCCTTTTTTTTCAATAACTGTCAAAACAAAAAAGACATGCTAAAAATTATATTTGAATTTAAGGTAAAGTATATCCTGATGCATTATCCGAACAGGAATGGTGTAAAGTGGTGGTGGTGGAAGTAGGTGTAAAATCCAAACTTTTACTAAGTATATACATAATACATAAAACTCATTACTTAAATGTAACGAAAATACAAGATGTGTGTGCTTATTTAGGTTTCCATGTCTTCTTCCTCACTAGAGGAATTTGTATCTTCTGAGGTCTGTAGAAATTCTTCTGCTGGCAGCAAAATTTCTAAGGTCTCCTTAGAAAAAGAAGGCGACTTTTTTTTTGGTGTGCGTCTCATTCCTGTTATCAGTGGATCTGACTGTAACAATAGTCTGTTTATTATGTCATAATTACATGACTCCCTGCTAATTTTTCTAGCATAACCCAGCCTATAGGTACGAAAATATTTGTTGCGGGCTTCAGCGGCCTCTTCTGAAAGTTGTCCGACAGGTACAATTGCTGTAGATATAACAGCGGCTCCATGTATAAGAATTTTATGGGCCGTAGGAGGCATGGGGTACCAGCCGTACATCTCCACGTACAATTTAGCTGTATTAAAAGCAAATTCGGAAAATTTATTTTCGTCAATTTTTTGTCCACTCGATAATGTTTCAAGAATTATTTTAAATCGGTACAGCAGATCTCTATCTACTCTTGTAATTGCAGCAGCTTTTTCTATGTCTGCAAAAAATCTCCTTGATGTATTTCCATCGTTGGTATTTCCAAACCCCACTTTCGGAATATCAACTAATAGACCCATCTCTTCTTTGAAAGATTTCTGTATAGCTCTCTTTCTTTCTTCTACAATTTTGTGGTTTTAGCCATTCTTTAATGGGTAGTTTATATGACAAGTGTAACACATGTTCAAAGAATCTTATCCTAGCGTGTAGTATGGATAATCCAAATCGCAAATTTTCGGTATTTGTTGGGAAAGTTGGCAATGCATCTAAATCATTGAAATTTTTTGTTGTGGCCCCACAAATATAACATCGTTGCGTGTACTTGGTTCCTGTCACTGCATTACATACTTTTCCGTCTACCATTGTAAAGAGCATTTTATGTTCTATACAAACAGGACCAGTGTCAGTCTGTATTTCAGTTTTTTGCAGGACCTTCATTTTGTTTTCTATGTAGTTTATTTCATCATTTGTAATGTCTGTTGTCTCATGAACGAATCTTATACGGATTGGCCGGCAATATCGAGGCGAGGAGGGTGTTGGGTTTTGCCAAACTATTTTCTTTTGGCCATTGATTTCTATAAAAAGTTGTAAGTACACAAACGAACTTTGAAAAATATTTGCATCGTTGTCATATTCGCTCTCAAATTTTTGTTTGTATTGGGTTTGTTGAGAGCCGTCACAGCCCCATTTTGAAATCAAATAAAGGTTTTGTTTTTCTTTTTGTAACAATCTCTCCAACACTTCAGACAAATTCATGCACAATCTCTGTGCTGTATGGTCCAATAATGGTTGTAATTCCAATTCTGCACATGTTGCTGTCACTGTATATGATTCACGTGGTGGATAGCATAAGGCTTTTTCTTTCTGTAAAATAGAGTAGCAGGGAAAAATTGATTTGGCTCTTTCCCTGTATGCATTGTACTCGTTCCGAGTTGAATTAGCTTCCACAAATACTGATAAAGCCTCCGTGGGCGTTAACTGATTAGGGCCTTGTGGTTTCGCTAGTATCGCTCGCCTATACTTTGTTGCCCGGGTTGGAGTAGTAGTAGTAACATCTTTTATAAGCAAGGCTGCGTCTACTTTACCAGATTTTCTTAGGCTCATCTGGGCAGCATAAGTCAACTCTTCTGAGCTTTTTTCGGCCCTTAAATCCTTAGTTTTACGCCTTTTTGATCGTTCACTAGACTCTCCAAAGGACTTCGCAGGACGACCACTTTTCTCCGATTTTGCCGTATACGCACCAAATTTAATGGTACCACTTAGCCACACTTGATATTTTGTGAAAAAACGGTCCTCAATGTAGTTAGCAGCCGTCCACCGAAGCTTGAACTCAGACTTAAAGCGGGATAGTATAGCACGTAAATCTTTGAGACTTTCGTTAGGGCAATTAGTTCTTTCCATCAAGCGGATCTCTAAGTATGCGAATTTTTCGTCAATTTTTTTGCATCCAGATTCCTTGATTATATTGTACAAATCCCGTCTACTTATACTTATATGCTGTTCTGATGACTCTATAATTAAGAAAAATAATTTCTATTGAATTCTGAAATTATTTCGAATTTACGGTAAGAAAGACGCCTTTTATTAAAAATTCTATAAAACCTGAAGGTGGAAGAAAGTGGTGAATAAAAATTCGGATTCTTAAACCGAAAGACCTGTACTTTATTATAAAAAAAAATAACCATCGGAAAAAGCCTGGGAATATAACTAAACAGTTCGTATTTTTTACAAATATAATAAAATATTACTACAAAAATATGAACGAAAGTTATAGCCGTACAAATCGCACAAGGCAAGGCAAGTTAAATTAGGTTTAAAACACTCTACATACCTTTCACATCACAATCCATATCCACAAATTGTCCAAACTCACTCAACTTTATAATAAAAACACAATTCAGCTTATAATAACGTTTGAAATGTCCGATAAAACTAACATGCAGCAGAAGCGATAGCTAACTTGCGAATACTCTGTAATCTTTTACTGGTCGTTTAAGGCAAAATAAGTGGGGTAGACACGCCGCCTACACCCTTGGGTACTACCTGAAATATTTTATTTGAATAAATTTTGACATTAGGAAATTCCACTTTTGGCCAGGTTTTAGGATCAAATACCCCATAGTGCGGCGGCCCGTCATAGTAAAAATATGTAACATCTTGATTGGGGAATGTTCCTTCCACTAAATCTTCTGCGGAAATCATTGCGTAAAATTATTTATAAGAAAAAAAATAAAAGTAAGCCCATGGTAATGACGTCATGTCCACGGATATATAAATTTGTTTTTTCATTAAAATATACGACTTGATGAGATATAAAACATTTGTTTACAATGGTTTTAAAAAAGTTTTAGGGAATGCCTAGGGAATGAATTTTCAAACCTAAAATTATTGGGATATATACAATTTTATTTGAAATATCCCTTTTTAATGGCGATCTCTCGCGAGACATACACTTGTAATCTTTGTATTAAAATTTCGTTTTCTACACAAAAATAAAATAGTTAAATATATGATACACCTCTTATAAAACAAAAATAAAAATTGTATGGGAAAATCTTATTACTTACAAAACTAGTACTAATAACAGGGATGTAGGAAGATCTGAGACGTCGAGACTGGACCAATACTTCTCCTTCAGCCGTGTCTAGCGGTTGAGTATGGGCAGATTGCAAAACCCAAGATTTCACAAATGGAGTTCTTCTAGGTTGTGGCAATTAATTTGGCTTCGTGAATATTTGCAGTTAGTTCTTGTTGATCACTTCTTAGGAGTTGAAACTCACTTGATCACAACGATTATGATAAATGATCAATGAAGCGATCCTGTTCGCAGCGCCAATTATAAATTTTGTATTAACAAAACTGTTTTTAAAAACGTACAAATATGTTTACTCTGAGCTCTTTATTCCAATACTGCCTTATTTTCTACTTTACATTCTTTTTATATTAGGGCAAAGAGTTCTTATCGCTAGAAACTATTAACTAATACATTATCTTAATGGTAATAGGTGAAAACGTCATTGGGACGTTAGAAGGTAGGAATGTCTGGTTCCTTAGTTCCGGGCTCTCTCCACATCCACTTCCTCCCATATACGCTCGATCACCTGCATTTCTTCGTTATATTGAAGAAATGCAGATGCGAATACAATTTGGAAAGAGTCCGGTCCTGGGTACGATTTTTCAGCTTAGAGGTCGCCATCGCCGAAGAGAACACCACCGCCCCCACCACAACCCCCTGGGTCCTGAGGGCCGCAATCCTCGTTTGGATTTCTTGTACTACTTCTTCAACCTTTAAAATAATAATAATCTTTATTTAGAAATTGGTTGTTTAAAATAAAAAAAAATACAAGTAATATTTATAATTGTATAAAAATATGTTTAATTACATGCAATCAGTTTCTTATACGCCGTGTTCAAAAAGTCCCGGACCCCACCAATATTTCGGAACCGTTGCCTCTGATCAAAAAATGTTTCAAATAAAGTTTATAGATCTTTTTTTACTTTATATTAAAAAAAATAGTTTGTGTGTGTGTGTAAGTTAATGGCGCTGGTTAAAACCAAATGGCAAGAAAAAAAATGAATATATAGGGTGCTTCACAAATAAGAAACAACTTTTGTTCTTGCACGCTTTTCAGTGCTCCGCGCATACGCAGTGTGATACGGCGTTGGTGCCGTCGGCGGCGGGTAGCGCGGTAGATGGGCGGAGATCGGGCAGCAAAATAAAATTTACTTTTTTGAAAAAAATTGACAATTTTTTAAAATATATTATCGTTGAAGTATTTATTTAAAATAAAGTTTAATTTTTACATCTTCAATAGTATACAATGGTTGTAACATATATTATACTTAATACTTTTAAAAAATATCTATACTACTAACTCTTATTTAAAATATACGAAATAAAAGCTCTAATTTTTTAACACACTTCAAAAGAAAAACATATTTTAGAAACTTAAAAAAAAATAACAAAACAAAATCTAGCTTGCTTAATTATCATTAAAAATATTTATACTACTAACTCTTATTTAAAAAATACCAAATAAAAGCTCTAATTTTTTAACACACTTAAAAAGAAAAACATATTTTACAAATTTAAAAAAAAAATTACAAAACAAAATCTAGCTTTCGATTTTTCGCAGTAGTATTATTTACCTAAAATACGATTTGGCGCCGCCGGTCCCGATCTACATATCGATAATTTTCTCTGTTGGTAGGTCTATGTCACGATGAATAGACATGAGGGCTAATCCCGTTAACCTATCTTGACCACATGAACCTTCGTAGAGTTGAAAAGGATCGCTCAGCTGTACATGTTGTAACTGGCAGAGATAGATTTTCCAAATTTCAAATTCTGCCTCTAATAATGAGAGGTCCACTTTCTTCTCATATAATTTTAGACTTTCTATGTTTATCGAAGAAGATTTAGCGCATACTGACGGCAGCAATGAATGCAGAGACGAAAAACCTTCTTTATGATCTAAAAATCTATCATTTAATTGTTGAATAAAATCGTCAATTAAGGGAATTGCCATTGCTACCCGGAAATACGTTTCTGGTTCATTTGTGTTTATATTGCAGCGATTACGCTGTAAGGAGGTTCGTCGAGGAATTTTAATTTCTTCATTAACTTCGAGCATTAGGGTTTCGGAGTCGTAAAGTTTTGAAAATTCAAATTCAATATTTTCTCGCATTTCCTCAATACGAATAATAATATTCTCTATATGGTCGATTGCAGATTTTAGATCGCAAAGTCGAGATTGCAAAATCTTGCAAACGGATAGAGTGTAAGAAAATATTTTGGCGATAAAGCATAGACCAACCGCAAATTCCCCGTTAATGAGAGCTCTGGCTAATGAAGAGGCTTTTGATGATGTATCTGCATCTGAATAGGCTATTCCAGCCATTTATTATTTTCGCGTGTCCACTCCGGTGCCCGGGCCCTCCCGGTATAATATAAGTATAAAATATGCAAAAAATATATTGGTTCATAAAATACATTAAACACAAAGTACACCTACCTTAGTTTTAACTTTCAACTTTTAAGTTAAGGTTCTTCACAAGTAGGGAACAATTTTCTTTTATTTTTATTGTAATTATCCTATCTTTACAATCACTGACGCCACAAAATTAAATCGAACAATACTCTTTTAATAATTAAAATATTTTGCTTGTGTGTCAGGGATGACCAATATTTTTAAAATAAAAGTATCTTCAAAAAATAATTAAGTTAGGTACATAAAAGGGCATTTATACAGAACTAAACTGCATTTTTACTTGAATCTTTACGTCCCTAAAAAGTAAACATTTGTCTGGCATTTGGCCGCCTGGTCACCACTTTTCCTTTAATTTATGACCTCTGGCGTCTGGTTTAGATTTAAAGGGATTCTTTCCTACCATGTGTTTAACTAAAAACAAATTTAATGTCCATCGCCCTTCTTTATCCGTAATAATAAATGTCTCAATCAATACATAAGAATGCAACGAATGGTGTTTAAAAGTTGAAAAGGCAGCCGGGGTTTATTTACAGAAATTTAAAAATGCTTGCGATTTGGAATGTGGAATAAAGAATCATATCAATCATATATATTACAATATCTACTAAACTAAATGGTTGTTATTTTGTCGACTTAATTGTTTATATGACGATTAGCTTTCTTTTAGTTTATAATAATGGGAAATAATAAATTAAATCACTTTTTTAAATGTGGGACGGGAGTATTCGGACTTCAAAAATCGCACATTTGGCGGTAAATCGCAACACCTGAAAACAAAAATTTCGGGGGGGGGGGGGGTTCTAACCCCCTGATTTTGATCCACCCACGCGAACTACGTCCACTTATAAATAGCATTCAGCATTGTCCCAATGAAAAAACTATACTATTTGTTTTCGTTTTAGTACATCTAAATAATAAAAGCTCGTGTTTAAAATATATTTTTTACCAAGATTTTATTTATAGGTAGTTTATTACCTACTTTTACTAATTTATTTTCAATTTTGTTAGGAATTAAAGTATTTTTATCGATGATAGATCCGGACAGGGCCGTGTCTACCGGCCGACAATTTCGTGCCCCGCACGAAGGCGCCATATCACAAGGGCGCCAAAATCCAAAATGGCAGTTACAAAAAATAATCAGCCAAGAAATAAACATTCACACACACAAAAATCAAACATAACAGTACATTATTACATTAAAATGAAAAAAAAATCGAATTTTTGAGAAAAAATAATTTTATTTCTGAATAAAATTCCAGAATTCAACATGGCCTGGCTGGCAAAGACTAATATCAGCAATCCTCGACAGTGCGCGGGGTGCCAGACCAAAGATGAAATATATGAAAAGCATTTAAAAGGACACCCCGCCAAAAGGTAATTAGTAATTAGTTTTTTTTTAACAAATATTTGGGAGTGATTTTGTATCCCCTGTTCAGTTTTAGTGACTATTTGGCTAAACTTTGTCGTTTTTTGTAATATTCATTTGCAAAATTAAAGATCTAGGTATAAAAAAATAAATAAATATACTATATATGTGGTGGGTGGTCAAACAAGTAAAAGCCAAAATTTTGAGAAAATCAGTTTAATTCATATTTGCATGTCATTTAGGATCCTCGATCGACTGGTCTAAATGGAGTATAACTAAATCTCTTTAAAATAACGATGATCTACCTAGTTTAACACCAGCTATAATTTGATTTTGGTAGGCATATCAATATAAATTGACCTGTACCACAGAATTATTATTAATTACACAGAAGCGAAGAAACCGAGTTTTGCAGGACCAAATTTTGAGGGCGTATGTCCAAAGCGGCCATCTTATAAGCGAACTATCTGTCAGAAGCAGGGGTCAATTACACCATCGGCTGCCTATAGTTAGTTTGATTGTAACTGCAGTGTTATTTGTCTTTCTGGTGTGCGATTTTTTATCAGTCTTCATATCACTACTCTCGTTTCTGAAATTTGTAGCAGTATCAATGGCCTCTTTTCTGTATTGTATCAATAGAGCAGAAGGCATAGTTTATACCGTATTAAATATTTAGTATTTTCGTTATTCCACTACTCCTTCTGATCATAACTAGCCAATATGCTAGAGAATCCTTATACCAATATAAAATTCGTATGAACCAAAGCTATACTCTGATTACTCTGATACATATTATTCATCAATTTTGTAATATCAATTACTGGGTGAAGGTGTTATGTAAATTTTTTTCAAAAATGTGGAAAGCCTTTAAAACTTGACGTTAGATGACTGAAATTATATTACCTACTTTTCATTATTACGTAAAAGTAATGATTTTTGATAAACTTAAACCGGAAAAAAATTAATGGAAAAAACTTTTTAATTTACTGGGAACTTTATTTTTGTAACATACCACCTTCATCCACTCTGTCTTCAATTAGTTTATTGTGTTTCTTGAATTTTAAATAACCAATTTCTAAATAAAATTATTATTATTTTAAAGGTTGAAGAAGTTATACAAGAAATTCAAACAATTGCATTTGTTTCAACTAATATACAATGAACAAATGCAGGCGATACAGCGCATATGGGAGGAAGCAGATGAGGAGAGAGTCCGGATCCTGGAAATCGAGCAGCCGGAGGTCGAGCCACAAGACGAGGATCCACCACCACCTCCCGCCAAGGGGCGGCGAATGGGTGCTAATCGTCGGTGTATCCTAGAGGGACAAAAGTTTACTCAAAATTTTAGCCTGCCAGTAGCAAAAACAACAAGGAAAAGGGGGGGACTGGGAACTTTATTTTTGTAACATACCACCTTCGTCCACTCTGTCTTCAATTAGTTTATTGTGTTTCTTGAAATTTAAATAACCAATTTCTAAATAAAATTATTATTATTTTAAAGGTTGAAGAAGTTATACAAGAAATTCAAACAATTGCATTTGTTTCAACTAATATACAATGAACAAATGCAAGCGATACAGCGCATATGGGAGGAAGCAGATGAGGAGAGAGTCCGGATCCTGGAAATCGAGCAGCCGGAGGTCGAGCCACAAGACGAGGATCCACCACCACCTCCCGCCAAGGGGCGGCGAATGGGTGCTAATCGTCGGTGTATCCTAGAGGGACAAAAGTTTACTCAAAATTTTAGCCTGCCAGTAGCAAAAACAACAAGGAAAAGGGGGGGGACTGGGAACTTTATTTTTGTAACATACCACCTTCGTCCACTCTGTCTTCAATTAGTTTATTGTGTTTCTTGAAATTTAAATAACCAATTTCTAAATAAAATTATTATTATTTTAAAGGTTGAAGAAGTTATACAAGAAATTCAAACAAGGATTGCGGCCCTCAGGACCCAGGCCGTTGTGGTGGGGGCGGTGGTACCTCGTCGGTGGCGGCGACCTCCAAATTAAAAAATCGAAACCAGGACCGGACTCTCTCTAAATTATATACCTCCCTTGTGCGCTCTCACCTGCATTTGTTTCAACCAGGGCCGTAGCCAGCGGGGGGTATCAAAGTTATTACTGAAACATTTAAATCAAATCAAATAAGCTTTATTATCGGAAGATCATACATAATGTTATTGACAAAGCCAAAGAACACATAGTCATTTAATACAAAAAAAAACAATCAATACAATGATAATACAAAAACAAACCAAAAATACATAATTAAGTAACTTATACTAAGCAGTGATACATAATATTTGTTAAAACGTCAATAGGTAAAATATAAATGTATTATGTCAGCGCTACGTTGCACAAGCGAATGTAAAATATGACAAAAAGACAAATCACAACAAAATCAGATACCACGCCCCTTCTAATTAGATACGTAGATAAATGATTTATCACGCTACATTTCTCATGACGTACTCTTCCACTGTATAATAAGCTTTTGATATTAAGAATCCCTTAACCCTACGCCTAAACACCTTGTAATCAAAAACTCGTCTAAATTCCATGGGGAGACCATTAAAGAGTTTTTCACCATTATACAAAATAGAGTTTTTGGTTAACGCAGACGTAGGGATTGGAAGCCTTATCATATAAGAGTTTCGAGTAGGGATCACAGTCAAAGAGTGAATGTCTATGGAGTACTTTCTGTGCATATAGTATATTATATTATGTTAAATTTGTTGTTGTAAAAGCTTGTCGCGCGTGAAAAATTCATACAGGCATTAATTTTGTTTCGCAGAAATTGTAAGTACCTACGTATGTATTTTTCTCTTCGTTTCACGCTAAAACCCCATTGAAATGGGGTTTATGATGGAAAGAACTTTTTCCTCCACAGGCGTAATTTTTCTTAATGGAGGAGGGCCCCCACCAGTTCCCCTTTCATATCTTCTTAAGGAGGTTTTTTTTTGACTTTACATGGCTTTTCATATCTTGCCACGTCTAAATATAAATAAAACCTTGCATCTTTTACTCAGATATTAGGTTACATTAAAAAAATACCTTTCGCCATTATTTCCAATCCTTCTGCCCACCAGGAATGGCATTTAGTTTGGAAGCTATTAAGGTCCATTTCTATTCCGAATCTTTGAAGGTAAATTTATTTGTGAGCTTTCCCGGTAAGAGATCGGAATCTGCAGTAACTAAATGAACCAATTCATCTTTTTGTTGTTGGCTACAATATTGATGTTTTGCTTTATTATATTCCTCCATATTCTGAGAAACATCCATGCAAATTATTATTTCATATACATATTTTATAAATACAATCAAATTGTTTACATAATTTATTTAACCTTTCCGTGGCCGGGCTTCAAAAAGTTACGTTTCCGGCTGTGTGGGGTAACTATGATACCCCATTGAAATACTTCATGATCTTTTGTAAATGATGCATGATGGTGTGCAAAGATGTACAATAAAACACTAATAATTCAAACAGTTTGTTTATTAAAAAACATTTTAATTTTTACAATAAATTATTATTTACGCTTCCTCGTTATTTTTACAATCGGGACATACAAATTTTTTGCTTTCTTCTCTGTGTATGTTGCAAATGGGTTTTTTACATGTACTACATGAAATTTTAGTCTTTCTATCCCGTGATCTGGCACAAAAGCTGCATTTTCGGTTAGTATAATGTTGAATCTCTCTAGCCGGATTTTCTGGAACTGTGGCATTGCTGTTCGAAAGAAATAAATCTATTGCAGTTTTTACAGTTTTGTGAAAATTATTGCTATTTTGTTTCCTGTTTAGAACGTTTGGTAGTGCAAGTTCTTGTGCCAAGTTTTGTAAAAAAATCCTTCGCCTACTTCGGTCATTACATTTCCAATTGGGAAACTTTTTAGTAAATATAATATAGGCATTGAGTGCAGCCATATCAATAATTCCCATAAAAACCCTAAATGGCCATCTCCTAGTTGAACGAACACATGTATATTCTTGGTTTTATTATAGTGTAAAATAATTTCAGGCTTACGTTTTGCTTTTTCATCAGATGATATTTCGTCGCTGTGAAATTGTGTTGATAAGAGAATGACTGCTTTCTTTTTTGTAGGTACATAGGATACTAATGTGAGATCATTAGAAAATCATGGGATATTATCAACTTTTTCCATAGTGGGTACCATGGTTGTGTAGGCCATTTTGGTACCACCAAAATGCCTGTTGCTCTGTCAGAAATTATTTTGTTTAAAGATCTTAAAATTAAACAAAATGGAGGAAAGGCGTGAAAGAAGTATTTTTGCCAAGATACTGTAAAGGCGTCGATTGCTAAGGAACTTGGATCTGGGTGCCATGAAAAGTAGTCTTCACACTTAGTATTTAAATAAGATGTGAAGAGATCTACTTCAGGTTTACCAAAATTATTAATAATTTGTTGAAAAATGTCTTGATTTAGTTCATACTCTGTTTCGGAAGGCAATGTTCTTGAAAGTTGGTCCAGGAAGCAAAACTTTTTAGTGCATATAATGCCACTTTTAATTCCAAGGCATTTATATGTAATGTCCTATCCTCCGTAGACCACCAACCCCGAGTAGATCCATTTTTACATACAGCACCCCACCCAGTGAGTGATGCATCTGTAAACAATACTAAGTCAAAAGTGTCTTTCCTAATATCATTGAATGCATTTAGAATATTATTTTTCCACCAAGTTAAGATCTGGTATTAATTTCTTTGGAATAATAACCTTTGAATTATAGTTTCCTTTATTTCTTAATAAAGCTAAGGTCTAATATCTTTCAAAATCTTTGGTATACAGCAGGGTTCGAAAGTATTATGATATTTATATAAATATCAAAATATCCGATATATATATATATATATATATATATATATATATATATATATATATATATATATATATATATATATATATATATATATATATATATATATATATATATATCTGATATATATCAACATCTTGATATTTATCTCCTTTATGTTTTTTTTTGGTCAAAAATTAACCACATTGAAAAAAGTTTTTGATAAATTTATTTCAAATGGCAAAAATTCGTTGTTTATGCTGGCAATAAATGCGTGTAAGCTTCTTCTTTCTGCTTGTTCTTTAATCGTTGCCCAAGACATCTATGGTCCAACATATTGGCTGCAAAATGAGCGCCTCCTAATGCCATACTTCTGCGCTTGTGAAAATGTTTTTTTGACTTCTAGTGGTTGATCTATTTCTAATTTATTCCATATTTCAGCAGCCACGGAAATTGTTGTTGACGCTCTTTGCATTCGATCAAGAGCCACTGCAATTGGTGTTAATCGGGCTAGAAGATCAACAGCTTTCATTGAGATATGGCTATCATTTCCAATTTTGACAATTTCATTATCAATCTCCTCTTTATTGTGTTGACATATTGGCACAAGAATATCTCTATTATCTAAATATGATTTGATTGCGTCATTCATTGTGTTCCATCTTACCTCCTGGGGCATTACAAGCTTTTTTCCCAGTGCTTTAAATAATGCACCAGGAACATGTTTATTTCTAAAATAGTTGTTTACTTTAATTATTGCTTGTGTGGCTTCTGGAATTTCAAGATCTTGTGCTAGTAAATTTCGCATATGGGCTGAGCAGCCATACTGAATAATATCAATGTCATTTTAAAGATCCCAGCGCATTTTTTGTACATTTGCGGCATTGTCACTTACAAAACTCCCCACTCCTACTTGAAAATCTAAGCTATTTTTATAGCTTTTAGAGCAAGATCTTTTAAATTTTCTGCGGTATGATGATCGACGCCTGTGCCTACACAATCTACCAAAATAGATTCACCATTTGAAGTCACTATACTACAACAAATAACTGACTCATTGTGGATATTGCTCCAACCATCCATTGACATACACACTGTAGATTTTTTAATTTCTTCTCTGCACTCTGTTTATACTTCTCTAAAATAGAACCATCAATTTGCTTTGTAGAGGGGCCTTGGCAACCTGGGCGTAATATAGAACACATTTTCTTAAACTCTAAGTGATCAGCATGGTTGAACGGCGTATTTGTGGCCTTGTCTACGGGCATCTTTTTTGGAATCTGGGTCATTTAAACGAGCATTAATTTCTGTATTTAATACAAACGAATATATAGGGTTGATAAGCAACTAATATTGTATAGCATAAACTATGCATGAGTGTTATAATATAATAATATACGTATAAAGATATTGGAAGTAATCAAAAATTATTTTTATGTCGTTATATAGAACTAAGGTTCTTTAAGCGTCAAGATAAGAATAAAAGTAATTATGCATAAAGTGCAATGTTATTTTCATCAGTAACGACTTCCACGATTTCTCTAAATCGAGCTTCAGCTTCACCTATTTGCTCTCTGTTCAATATTCCTCCAGCCTTGTTGTCAATAAAATCATCAATAATACCAGTTATCTCAGCTTGAAATTCGATTTGACGTGGCCATCCTTTGTACCCATTTAAGGTGGCAATACCACCAGCTCGAGACAACAACTGATACGCAACCCACCCTAAAGACTTATATCTGGAAGATGCAACTATACCAAGATCTTTCTTGTAACCATAATATTGATTATTTCCAACTTCAACAACTGCTGCTAAATACGCCAATGATTCTGATGTTAATAAAGCCATAACTCGAGACCAAGAAAATGTAGGAAATGTTCTAATTGCTTTACCAATAGTGGATAAAACCATTAGTCCTGTAAGAGATGTTTGTTCAACAACTAATCTCATTCTAAGAGCTTGTACAGGTATCCAATTTCTCCATTGTGTAAATAAGTCAGCTACATTTTCATCTGTAATCCCATCATGAAATGAGTTCCAAAATACCTTGATTACAGTAGGGCTTATATCCAGTTGTATTTGTAAATCAGAATATATTCCTTGTCTTACTTTGGAAATGAATCGGGTTGTTACGTTCCCTTGTTTAGTTGGTGGTTTTAGATAAGCACTGTTGTTGGGCTTGGGATATTTTGTTACAATATTATTATTGAGCTGTTTGTCTAGGTAGGCCTTTGAATAGTATTTGATCCCATATAGATGCTAAAGAAGGGTGAATAGGAGGACCTTCTAAAATTTTAGGTGTTGCTTCTTCACCTAAACATTTTAAAGTGTCTTGATCTAATTCAAGATTTAACATGTCTGTATTTACCTCTGTATCTACTGTTTGAGGTTTTTCAGTTATTGGCTTATCTGTAGATGAGGGGTTACTTCCTTCATCTGAATCAGAAATAGAACTTGATTATATTAAGCTTAAGAGGGAGCTATTAGGCCCCAAATTATCTTTGTTACTAGGACCTGTCCTTCTCTTTGGTGATGTACTGTTCCTATCTTTGAACCTGGAACTATGTGTCCTGTTTCTTTTTGGAGTACTACTTGTCCTCCCGTTCGATGAAGGACTACGTTTCCTTGTCTTCTCGTTCGATGGAGGACTACGTGTCCTTCTAAGTCTAAGGTCTTGAGCATTGAGTGAAGAGGAACGAGGGCTACTTGTCCTCGATTTATATATTGGGCTACGTGCCCTTTTTTGCTCAATAATGATTTTTTCTAACGTCTTTATCCTTTTACTTAACCCTTAACTGCTATAACTGTTTATACGTAACATACATACTACAAGTGGGTCTGGCGGACCCGATCACTTATTTTTGAAATAAAATGCAATTTAGTAAGTTTTAACTTTATTTTTACAAAGTCAGTGATAGAAAAACTTATATTTACTATATTGGTGGAACATGTTTTTGTCTATTTACAATTTGCACAAATTTTAATACAACACTGCAAGCACATGGGTATTTTACAGTCTGCACAGACGTAACTCGTTTTTCTGTCTTTTTTTGGATCACAAAAACCACATCTTTTTCTTTTTTTGTCTCCTGCATTTTGAAGAGGTTCAGACCGAATCAAAACTTGAATGTGTAAAATTTCATCAGCGATGTTTCGGATTTGACGAGGAACAAAGATATTGTATATTCTTCTTTTCATATGCGGTGAATATAATTCTTTAGCAAGATCTTTTATGGACATACTACGTGGTATTTCTATATTTGTGGAGAACTGATAAAGAACTCTACTATTTGGCAAAAAACAAGCACATAGGCCATCTTCTGGTTCGTCGGGAAGTCGAGTAATTCGCATACTTTTGATCCAATGAGTCCACCCCAGGTTTTGTCGCGTTATAAAACAAATTTATGTCTGGTTTTTGGGTATCTGCATCGACTTGATTGTCATGGTGCATTGAGGAGATTAAAATGACACTTTTAGCCTTCTTAGGTACATATGATACTATGGTGATATCCGACGTAAATCCAATCATGGATAAGTTCACAGGTTTTTGCTTATTTGGCAGGAATTATGGAGGAATTTGCCTTTTATTTTTTTTTTCAAGGTTCCTACGTAAGCGATATCCTTGTTTCTAAGCTCATCTACTAATTCAATAGACGAATACCAATTATCTCCGGTAACATTACGTCTTGAGTCATGAATTGGTTCCGTTATGCGCAATACAAGTTGAGTAGGATGCGACAAACTAACTTTTTTAGAAATGGTGTCATTTTTGCCGGTATAAACTTCTGCATTACTCATATAGCAGGTTTTGGAATCAGCTAAAATTTGAACCTTTAATCCATATTTAGCCGGTTTATTTGGGATATACATCCGGAAACTACACCGGCCTCTAAAAGGAACAGCATTTCATCCACAGTAAGAAATAAACCTGGCGAGTAGTTTTCTTTGCAGTTTTTAACAAACTGCTGAAATATATTTGAAATAGGAGCAAGTTTATCTAATTTTCGTCTTTCAACCCGTGTCTCAGCGTCATCAAATCTCAAGCATGAATAATAAAAGTAAATCTTGCTAATGACATAGTGCATCTAAAAAGATCGCGACCTGTCCCATCAGTTGCCCACATAGACCTAATGTCTTCATGGCCTGACTTAAAAACTCCCTGCATGTACAATAAACCTATGAAAGCCTCTATTGCCACTTTATCCACCGAGTTTATAAATGCAGGACCAAAAGTTTGGCGAGAGTTTCTTGCTCGTTTGAATTTGCCGTATTTAGTCTTCATGATTTAGATTCTAGCATTTGTATGATTTACAATGGCTTCTATAATATCAGAGGTAACAAGAAATTTCCAAGCATCCAATGCAGGATTAGGGGGATACAACCGAGAAGGGCCTTTCAGGCCAGGTAAAATAGTTACGATGGTCTCTTTTGTTGTTTTACTTCTTTTTGGAGGAATTTTGGACCACTTTGATCTGTCTTTCCCGTAGAAGTAATTGGTATTATTCACTTCTATATCTGATTCTTCTCCCAAAGCCGACTCATTCTCATCAGATGGCTGCCATTCTATTTCGCTATCCGAATTATGATCACTCAAAATCCCAGCATCACTTTCATCTTGATCGCTTTCGTCAGCTTTTTCAATAATTATCCTTCCAGCTTCTTTTTTATCAGCCGTTATGGTAGCCGAATTCTGCGCCGAAGTACTTGTACTTGGAAGTTCAGGATTTTCCATTTCGTCTTGCCAAAATTGTTCTGATTGGAATATTGCAGCAATGTCTTCGACTGATAGTTTATCACTTGCAGCCATTTTATCTGCAAATGAATTAAACTACAATAAATAAAATGTATTTATAATACCCAAACAAGAGACAATAAACATATTTCAGCATATTTACCTGAAGCTACCTCTTTTCAGAATAGTCACGTATTTACTATAACTGGGTCTGTGCGACCCGGATTCGGCTAGATCTCGGAAAAAAGATCGCTCAGCGAAACATCCCCACTAGTAACTCAAGTAGAACTGACTAACACGAGAATACACGGAAGCGCGTTGAAGGGTCGCCACAACCGGTAGTACAGGAGAGGGCTTTGACCTTGTGCGGGTCACTCAGACCCGACTTATAGTAATTAAGGGTTAAAGAATGTTCCCCGCGATCGTGACCTTGAACGTTTTCTGGAACGTTTTCTATACCTTGAACGGGATCTGCCTTTTCTAGGCATCCTTATTATCAATTTAGCGAGGAAAATACGTTAAATCCTGTATAGATTATTAATAATTTGAATTAAACAAACCATTTTTCATGTTGACAAGAAAATTGTGGCAAATTACGTCGCACAAACACTAAGAATGACGTCACTATAGAGCTGAAGTAGACGTGTTTTTCTTCTTTAAATATGTAGCAAATCGCGCACAAGGTCTATACTACATAGTTTATATCTACGGACGGGACACGGAGATATAATGCCAATATTATCAATACTTTCATTATTCATAATTTTTTTTTGACTTTTTATCTAATGAAAAATAAAAACACAAAGATAGGTTATGTATTCTCACCATCTCGTATGACAAAAGCCGCCATTTTTTATGCTTTTTAAACCTCTAACACAAAAAGCGCTTTTAAAATATGCTAAGTAGGCTGCCAGGCGCTTTTCCGCTAACTAACCGTTCATCGACCACTACCAGTTAGCGGAAAGTGCTTGCAAGCGCTAACGAACGCTATGTCCCGTTGAACGCAGCCAATGACTTTTGCCAATGGAAAGCGCTCTTACTTTAAAGTGGCTCGTTTTTAAAGACTCGTATCACGTAGCAATATTCACTACCGTGTCAATCGCGAATCGCGCCCATTTCACTTTCCGTTCTGTTTGTGTTTTATTTTTTGATAAACTGTATTTTTCTATGTGTTTTCAATCTTATTTTTGTGGGTTTTTGTTATACAATTTTCAGCTATTTAGTTTAGATTATAGCATAGCGATGTAGGTTGTGATTGTATGCAAGTTTTCTTAAAAATAAATTTGTTGTCTTCGAATTTAGCCTTACTCGGCAGTCGGCAGGTTTGTATCAAGTTTTTATTTTTTATTTATACCTACTTAACGTTACTACCTTACCACCGATAAGAATTTTTGTAACTACAGTCGGTCAAAATTAAAATCGCACACCCCCATAAAATTCATTTATTTCTACCTAATAATAATAATAATAGTTCATGTTAAATTACAAAAAAGCAATGTACCTACTACATACTTGGTAAAAATGAAACTACACCTTATTATTTAAAAATAATGTAAATAAAATAACTATATATTACAGAATAGGTACATCCTAATACAAATTTTTGTAATACAATGGAACAGATATAAACAGTATAATATGTACAAAAAATTAACATTTGCATTATTTTAAATATTCCGATAATCTGCTCTTAAACATAACAAGAGCGTTACTTTCTTTAATAAAATTTGGGAATCTATTATATTCATCAATGCATTTAATAGAGGCAGTTCGTAGTTTTTTTAAAGTTTGTTTTCTTTATATGTACATTATTATTATCTCAAGTGAAGTAATTATGAATTTCATTATTACAGGTAATGTACTGTTGTAAATATTGTGGAAGAAGGCCGTTTAGGATTTTATGTACAAAAATCATAGTGTTGTATTTTAGTGAGATTTGAGCTGACCACCATTCGAGACATTCCAACATCATAGATATAGGAGTGTATCAGTTACTAAGTAAAATGATTTGCATTGCTATATTTTGGAATTTTTGCAAGGAATCTACTATTATTATCTAATAAGTACAGAAGGCTAGCACAAAAGTTAAAATGGGGTTGAATTATGCTTTTATAAACAAGTATTTTTGTCTTAGGTAATTGAGAAATTTGGGGCAAGCCTAGAGAAAAAATAATTTTGTGAATATTTTTTTTTAATATAGAGGAAATGACTTGATTGTCAATAAGTTATTAATATAAAAACCATCATTCATTTTTCAGAGACAATTTTCATTTCAGAGACAATTTCAATTTTAGAGTTACCTACATATAAATAATAAATAAAATCCTTTATTTGCCAACACAATCATAAGAACGTCAAAGCAACGTCAACAAGCCAATATGCTCAAAAGAAACTAAGATAATTTAATTATTTATTTATTTATCAATGTATATTGTACATTTACAGGATTTAACCACACACTGTGATTAATCTGCACTATTTTAAAATTACACTTGTAGCCAAAGCTTTGAATTTCTCTACCGAGACACCAAAGAAATGCAGTCTGTCATAATACCTGTTGACATGTGCTGCTACCCTATTTATGGGGCTATGCAACAAATAGTATATCCGACAATGTGGGATATGGAGAAGGGACAATATACGATAACAATGTTAAAATAATAGGTTAATATGACACTCACTTATAAGAAAATAGCAGATTTAAAAATTGAATGGGACAGTGACAGTAACAAATTAAAATTGAAATTTAAAAGAATAGAAACGTTTTTGATTCAACCACTGGTTTAATTGTATGTCTTGATGTTTTCTATACCTTGGATGTTGGCAGGTAGCATCCTGTATGCTTTCACAGCCATGTAACATGGTCCTTTTTTAAAAAAGGTAGAGTTATGTTGAGGAATACTCAGGTCAGCCCTATGTCTGGTCTGCATTATCATACCTTCCCCATACAAAGCATGATTTTCGCAAAGCAAGTGACGATTTTTCTTGACAAATATAGCCAAGGCAGAAAAGTAGAGCAATGGAACAGTAAGCACACCCAGTTGACCAAATATGGGTCTGCAGGATGTTCTTGGATGGAGCCCCATCATGCATCGGAGAATACACTTCTGGATCTTGAAGATCTCTGGAGCTCTTGTTTTTTGTAAACTAAAACTAAAAGGACTTACTATTGGGAGGATATAGATATTTTATGCATTAGCTAAGATCTATAATTTAATAAACTAAATTATATGATAATTATAATAAAATTAATAAAAACCAATTACTCATAAACATAACTATAATGATTTAGTTATGATTACAACTAAAATCATCCCCCTTAAAAGACTTTGCAGTTGGTGAACATGATTCTATGCATAATTTTCTAGCATTAATAAAATTTGTCTTGTAACCCTTAGATATTGCTTCTGAATTCCATTGCAGCAGTTCATCATCTAAAACATACAGTTGTGCCACTGTATTAGTCATTAAATAAATAAAAAATAAAGATGAAATAAGGATAACTTTAATTATAGACATTTCTTACTATAGAATGTTTTGTCTTATATGTTATAGATTGAATGATTAAAAAAGAAGTGGATAAATTGTTTATTTTATAATTTATGAAAAGTTCTGATTTATCGTATTATAAGGATACTATTTTTGATTGTCTTGGACTTTGTGTCGAGGAACCCCAAAAGCATATCCCATAGTTTATCACCGACTGAACTTGCCCAAGGTAAAGGAGCCTAATGGTATCCGTTGTAACAGTGTCTCTAGGTCTCCGGACCAAACTGCACAAATTGTTTAATCTAGACTGTAATGCTATAATATGGTTATCCCGATTTAAGGTAGGATCCAGGTTCAGCCCCAAAAACTTAATGTTTCCCTTGATATAGGATCAAAATTAATAAACATACAAATCTGTAAAACTTTGTTTAACTTGGGTAACGATTTAGAAATTTCCAACATGTATCTTCGTTCTTTCCAACGACTTATCTATAAATTGTAAATTATGATTTACAGTTTCTCGTAAAATACCCTCTCGTATATCACTCCCACCAGGTTTGAAAATGATATCTTTACCATAATAAACGCTCTTAAAAACATCAGAATAAAAACCAAAATATTTTACAATCCAAGGCAAAATATGTCTCAGCATTTCTGCTTTTCGGCCATTTTAGTAAATAAAGAAAAAACTCTCTCATTATAGTCTTAGGCTTTAACGTGAATTTCATTTCTTCCACTATATCTAAATCGGTGTTAAGTAGTATTCCTTGCTCAGTCAATCTTTTCATTAATGATAGATTAATATACACCTTAACATTTCAATCTTCATTACAATGTAGTTCCATTAAACAATATACAAGACAAGCTTCTACTTGAGTTGGTATTATATAACTACCTTGAACTTCAGTATATTCATAATTACGTGATCGAATTTCCCTAAATAGATAATTATTATTTTTTTTTTTTAGTTTTTGGCCATTGTGACCAAAAACCTTCTATATTAAATTGCTGTGATTATATTAAAGCTCCTATGACTAACTAAAGATAAGTGACTAACTATAAGATCAATAATAAAAAAGATCTATTTACGTATAATAATGATTACTATGAATACGATAACAACCCCATTTCCGTCTAATAAGGACCAGATGGGGTTGCTGCTTTTCAATGTGTCCCACAAAGAAGAGAAGCTAAAACCACCGATGTCCACTTGACCAGGATCTAAGTGCATTTGTTTAACAAAATCCATTTCCCCATCACTTATCTCATGGATTGTAACATTATATGAAATCACAAGCATCAATTGATGGAATTTCAAATATGTGAGCCAACCCATCACAAGCCACCCTAACTATCCCCAGAACATGGAATTGTGTCTATTAATATTGATCCAAATTGGACTCCTGTTGTCTTCATAATTGCTTGATAAGGGTTTACTCCACCCTTAATTCTGTAAATTTCTTTAGTCATGGAACCACATCCCATGGAGGTTTCTTCCCATTTGTATCCATCTTTCATTGACATGGTCACTTTCAGATTGTTTTCTTTCCTAATTTTAAAATAACCCTTACTAATAGTTAACTTATAGCCTCCAATAGTTCCTGGAAGTTTAGTACAATAACTTAGGCCAGAGAGCATAAAACTAGACTTGGAATCACATTTGGGGCCATCTTCCCAGCTCACCTTGCAAATGCTTTGTATCCAGTTCAGAGTAAATTTACCTTCCTTGTTTACTTGGAAGTCACCAAGTTGGCCTTCTTGAGGGCTCTTGTGATTGTTAGACATGGGACAGTAATAATAGAATCCTGCTCCTGTTCTGACAACAGATGACACTCTCTCATTAAACTTGTCCACTAAGTCTGCCATCACTACATTGTTTTCTTCTTCATTGATTATATGAATGGAAATCTTAGTGTTTGACTGCCCAATAGAATAAACATTAGCCCATGATTTTGAATTAATATTATAAGTGATGGACCATTTCCAGCAACCATATCCAGTAAAGCATGTAGGGCCCCCCATGTCACAGTATTTTTTTACCACACTGGTATTTAATGTGCTCCCAGAGGCAACCACATCATTTTCCCACCATCCAGTGGGTCCCTGATACTTGCAGTCGCCATTCTTCATACAATTGCCCTCTGAGCATCTCCAATGAGAGTTCTGAACAATTGATAATTCAGCAGTATCATATGACCAATAGAGAGGGAAAAATTGGTCAGCTTCAACAATGTTAATCAGAGTCTTCCCATTTGAATAAGTTCTTCCTGCATCCATATTCTCTGAAAGGAATGGAGTAGCAGAAACTTCTGGCACTTTTATTGTGAATTTCCCAAGACATAATAATAACAAAATGACTGATTTCTTATTCAAAACTATTGACTGCCTATCAACCTTCTTAGATCTCACTTTCTCTTCTTGGAGAATCTCTTCCAATTCCTCACTAGATATGTTCATTCTGATGAATATTTGAGACACATTCCTTTTACTCGTAAACCAAACAAATTAGGATTAAGGAAAGAAAAGAAACCTATCCAATCAACTATACTTATAAGACCATATACAGCACAATTTCTGTTCATTCTATCGTTAACATGTTGATGAAAATTATGTTTTTCATTATTTATTTATTTATTTATTTATTTATTTTTATTTATTTATTTATTTTATTTATTTATTTATTTATTTATTTATTCATTATTTCATGATACAGTACATATAGCTTTCACACGTCAACAAATACATATAAAGTAGTAATAACAGTAGTCACTAATTTAAAATTTAAAATGCAAGTAAATAAAATTTCACATACACAAACATTTCATCTGAAATTTGTTTAAAACAAAAAACTTAAAAATTCATCAAATGAATAAAATACATTTTTCAATAAAACATTCTTTACTTCCCTATGAAAAGATTCCAAGGGCAGGTCTTTTATTCTTTGTGGCAGAACATTAAAAAATTTTATTGCCCAATAACCAGCACCGTCTTGACACCTTTCCAGTCGCCAGTAGAGAGGCACCAAGTTGCTTTTCCCGCGGGTGTTGTGATCGTGAATGTCTTTATGTGTTCGAAAGCTAGTATTTCTCTTAATGAACAGCAAGTTCTCCAATATATACAGCGATGGCACAGTAAGGATACCAAGGGAAGCAAACGACTCCCTGCAATCATCCCTATACCCCAGACCCGCCATCACTCTCACTGCTCTCCTCTGTATGGCAAACAGCCTATGTGCCCCCGACGAGTGTCCCCACGCCAATATTGCATAATATGCGACATGCGACTGAAAGATGGCAAAGTATGCTGTTCTCAAGATAGGTTGAGAGACACAAGTCGAGAGGTTTCTGATAACATATAAGCCCCTGGCCAGCTTCCTGGCAACCCCATTAATGTGAGGGTCCCACTGCAACCTCGTGTCCAAGGTAACACCCAAGAACCCCGCTTCCTGCACACAGTCATCATCATCACCTATCCTACGCATTGCAAAATCCATTCTTTTGGTTTTGTCCCTATTAAGAAGGAGCTTGTTCGAGCAACACCACTGCTCGGCCTCAGCCTGCGCCGCCACGGACCCAGCACGCGCGCTCTCCAAAGTCTCACCAACAGAGCAGAGCGTGGTGTCATCAGCGAAAAGGGTAAACCGCGCGGCCACGCTCCCCATAGGCAGATCATTAATATAGATCAGGAACAGGATGGGCCCCAAAATTGAACCCTGTGGGACGCCAACGCTAATCCCCCTCTCCGCCGATGACACCCCCCCACATCTCACTATTTGACACCTGTCGCCAAGATAGGATTTCAATAACTTGATACTATTTGAGCTGAAATTATATGCCTGCAGCTTTTGCAGGAGGATACCGTGGTCAACGCAGTCAAAGGCCTTGCTGAGGTCGCAGAGAAGGACCGTGCTGTACTGCTTATTGTGAAAAGCCTCAATAATATGTGAAACCAGATCTAGAATTCCCATCGTAGTGTTTTTACCGCGGCGAAAACCGTACTGGCAGTCAGAGAAAAGCCCACTGCTCTCGAAAAAGTGTGTTATTCTTAAGGCCATGCACTTCTCCAGTACCTTAGATATAATTGGTAACAAGGATATAGGCCTGTAGTTTTCAGGCATATTAGGGTCCCCCTTTTTAAAAATTGGCGTTACTAGAGCTCTTTTTAAGATCTGTGGAAAGACATTTTCTTTAAAGCAGAGATTTATAAGCTTTGTCAAGGGTATTAAGATTACATTTTTGATAGTTTTTATTAGTTTGACATTTAAACCATATATATCGCGACTTTCTTTGTTTTTTAGAGCATTAATTATATCGCGCACCTCATTGTATGTTACTTCAGTGAAGACAAAAGTGTCGGCTGGCATAGTTAAATTATTAAGATTACTTATGGGATCATTTTTTGAGTCTGGAATGCTTTTCACTATGTTTTCTGCTATACTAGAAAAAAAGTCATTGAAGTCGTCAGGCAGTAGGTTAGTACTGTTTGTGATATTCTTAGTTTTGCCTCTTTGAGTGTTTATAATCTGCCAGATACTTTTTATTGCGTTGCCTGAATTATATATTAAGTTATCATTAGCCTGAATTTTTGCTTGCTTTATTTTGCTTTTGTACATTTTTTAATAGTTAGTATATTAGTATAGTTGCTGAGCACTCACACAGTCATACTGTCTGCTTAAATCTCTCAAAAACATCAAACGCTCACGCATAGCCCTCAGTTCTCCATTAAACCAGGGAACACCACCCATTCGATCAGTTCTCACGATATATGCTTTTTCCGGGAATGAGCAAAGATAAGCTTGTTCTAACTTACGCATAAATCATTGGCTGCAACCATACTTTAGTAACATCATAATCATCTAAAGAACAGTATAACTCACCAAATTTCGTTCTGACGGGCTTAACTTTATCAAGTAAACGTCTCCAAAGGTCTCCCTCATCTTCATTTCTACATTCACTTCTACGTGGGCCACCCTGTATAAGTAGTAAGTATTAAGTGTGTAAAATTTCAAATAAATCGATTCGATATGTGGAAGTGGGTCAAAATTGTATTATACAATAACAAGATTGACATACAAATAAATAAAACAAACAAAGCAACATAAAAAATACCAAGCTGACTGAATGAAAGTTTGTAAACAAGACAAATACATAGATTTTAAAAATCTACTTACCGTACGTACCCTTTTTTGTAAGTTTACGAAATTCTTCTTGAAGATGAAGTATTCTTCCACCCAAAGACATTGTTTTTTTTGCAGATATTACACATCACTTTCTCATTTTTAGATATATCTGCTTTAATTTTCTCAAAATGTTTCCAAAAGAAGCTTCTTTTACCCTTGCAATTTTCTATTTCCATCGCATTAAGATATTTTGCCTCTTCTAATGTCACTAATAACACCGGCACACAAAAAAGAAAGTGGTCTGTACATTTGACCAGACCCATCAATCTATATGTATTTTGCTGCGCTGAATCCAAATCCGAAGTCCGTTTGGCCCGTACACCCTCAAATTTTGAGTAAATTGCAAAAAACGCTGAAAATGGCCAAAAATTGCGAAAAAGTGCAGTTATGAAAATGAAGAAAATGTTTCTTATGTATTTTGATGCGCTAAATCCAAATCCGACGTCCGTTTGGCCCGTACAACCTCAAAATTTTGAGTAAATTGCGAAAAAACGCTGAATATGGCTACAAATTGCGAAAAATTGCAGTTATGAAAATGAAGAAAATTTTATTGAACTAGGTCAAGTATGTATGTATATGAAGTTCGTTTGGCCCGTACACCCTCATAATTTTGAGTAAATTGCGAAAAAACGCTGAAAATGGCTAAAACTTGCAGTTATGAAAATGAAGAAAATTTTATTGAACTAGATCAAGTATGTTTCGTATGTAGTTTGATGCGCTGAATCCAAATCCGAAGTTCGTGTGGCCCGTACACCCTCAAAATTTTGAGTAAATTGCGAAAAAACGCTGAAAATGGCTAAAAATTGCAGATATGAAAATGAAGAAAATGTTATTGAACAAGATCAAGTATGTTTCGTATGTATTTTGATGCGCTGAATCCAAATTCAGAATCTGTCAATCTCAATCATTCATATATTTATTAAAAATCGTAAAAAATAGCAATGAATAGCAAAAAATAGTATTGTTCTTACGCACCAATGAGGACTTTTATTACATATGTGGGAGTGATTTCTTGTATTCTTGTAACATTATACTCTACAGAAGCCAAGATACCCACTACTGCAGAACTGCAGTCGCTTGTTGACGACGCCTGCGGGCCTGCTTTGTCACCCTGACCAGACGCCGATACTGGGGTTCCGAATCCCTGCATCGTAAACTTATCGCTTGTGTCTGCCATGACGGCATACACGCCGTTAACCCAGGGACTCTGCCAGATGGTTCTGTTGCCCACCGTCACCACGTGGAGGTGCCCTAGTTACAGGCACAAGCAATCAGTCCTCCGAAGTTGAATTGCAAGTTCTAGCTATTTTTCGAAGTTTTTTGCAATGTACTCAAAATTTTGAGGATATACGGGCCAAACGGACTTCGGATTCAAAATACATACGAAACATACTTGATCTAGTTCAATAAAATTTTCTTCATTTTCATAACTGCAATTTTTAGCAATTTTCAACGTTTTTTCGCAATTTACTCAAAATTTTGAAGGTGTACGGGCCAAACGAACTTCACATACATACATACTTGACCTAGTTCAATAAAATTTTCTTCATTTTCATAACTGCAATTTTTCGCAATTTGTAGCCATATTCAGCGTTTTTTTCGCAATTTACTCAAAACGTTGAGGGTCTACAGGCCAAACGGACGTCGGATTTGGATTTAGCGCATCAAAATACATAAGAAACATGCTTGATCTAGTTCAATAAAATTTTCTTCTTTTTCATAACTGCACTTTTTCGCAATTTTTATCCATTTTCAGCGTTTTTTGCAATTTACTCAAAATTTGAGGGTGTACGGGCCAAACGGACTTCGGATTTGGATTCAGCGCATCAAAATACATATAGATAGATGGGTCTGGTCAAATGTACAGACCACTTTTTTTTTTTGGGTGCCGGTGTAATATATAATCGTTTATAACATAACTGTAGAATAACAAAGGCCTTTCTCCCGAGAAATAAATTAAGAACTTTACAAAGCAAAGCAATACTGAAAACATTATACAGGGACTTCCCCGAGACTTCACCAATCAGAAACCTATTAATTCCTTTATTTAGCACCTGGCTAATATACACAAACAATAAAATTCTACAATAAATCTCACAATAATAAACATTAAAATTAAAATACAAACAATGGTCAACAAGTATGGATTCATAAAACCTGGTCATGAAATAATGAATATATGTACATACACCTATACCGCATTACCACGTGACGGAATGATAAACGGGGACTTCCCCGATTTTCGTTTTCGCCCAATCAGTCAACGCACGAACGAAAAACGGAAACTGATACAGAATACATACAGGATTTAGCGAATTGGAGGTTTAGAACCGTATTTTGTATTTTTTTATTTATATTCGACGTTATAAAAACCAGGGTTGGCATAAATTAATTCACATGATTTAATTCAGTGATTTAAGTCTTGATTTTTTATAAAAGTCATGACTTTTCCAACCCTGAAAAAAATTAAAGATTGAAATATGTACGTATGTCTTTGCTGATTCGATATATCGGTATCGGTATATCGGCACGTAAATATCGGTATCGGCCGATATATCGTATCGGCAAAATAAAGTCATATCGTGCGATCTCTAATTTTGATAGGGGTTGACTTTTAGGTATCACACAGAATACATTATAAATCGAGCAATGAAGCTTCTTGGCGTTATACAGCGCATTTTGAGAGATTTTAAAAATATTAATTGTTTTAAGGAATTGTACTGCTCATATGTCAGGTCACTTGTTGAATATTCTTGCCCTGTTTGGTCTCCGTATTATAGAACCTGCGTTGAGCAACTGGAAAGGATGCAGAGGAAGTTTCTAAGATTGATAGCTTATAAATTGAATATCTGAGTAGAGAGCATCAATTATAATGAAATTCAGAAATTACTGGATTTGGATTCTTTGGAAAATAGAATACTTATTGATTTGTGCACCCTATTTAAAATTAAAAATTCTAAATTTGATTGTCCAGATCTGGTAGAAAGGATTACTTTCTCTGCTCCACCGAGGCGAACACATAATCGAGGGGTTAATCACTAGACCCAAAAACGTGACAAGATTGCGAAAATTCGGAGCGAATAGCCCAGTGGTCTAAGGCGCTGGGTTTGTGACGCGTCTCCGGCACTGACCAGGTTCGAATCCTGGCCCGGTCGCACGCTTAATAAACAAAGTGTGGCCAGACATTTAGTAGGATTGTCACAAAAAGTGGAAGGTGGTAGAGGAATTCTTCCTCGACCGAGGTGGTACCACCCCACACATCCTCTTAAAGGGCTGATGAAATCCCTACGGATGTTTCCAGCTCTGGATGTGTGAGTCGATTCCCCAGTACACCCACGGTACATAGTACTTAGACTTCGGTCTTCGTGGGTTGTCAGAAGATAAAAAAAAATTTTTTTAATGATTTCCTGCTATTTCCTTGGAGCTTTGAATGATTTCGCTAATTTTGCAAAGAATAATGCCAATTATTGCGAAACCAATTAGCGCGAAACGCGTCCTGGTCTGGCATTGATATTGACCCGCCCGGGGATGTCCATTAGACGTTGGACTCCCCGTACCTTTAAAATGAGAGAAAATTCTTCTACCATAAGTTGTTCTAGTCCGATATGCCGACAACCTTTTTTATCTTATCATTATTATTATTATTCTTTATCACATATTTTTATTTATACACTTTTCTAAAACTCGTAAGCCCCTATGTAAACCACTTAAACAGGTTCATAAAATAGGATATATTCCAATTATCAATAATTATTAAAATATGCCAAAAAAGTTACTAAACCATTTAGTGATAAGAATTGTGCAAAACTTTTTAATTCCATATTTCTGCAAATAGGCGTATTTGGTTACTTAATCACTAATAATATTTGATGCATTTGATGTCTCCTTTGTAGTAGATCTAACATGTCATAGTTAACCACAGATGAGCAAGTCGACGTCATTGAACGTATCTGACGATTTTTTTTTTCGCATGGTTGGCTACTGCACAACCAGGGAAGAATAACCTCATGACTTGTTCAATACATCTTCTGCTTTAAATCTATTATTGCTATCAAATATTGAGAGACAAGAAGCCGAGGCACCCTCATACAGCGGCTGTGCCATGAAAACAAGCGTTTTTGGCTAATTCTCCTCTGTCTATTATCTTCTTTATATCAGAGGCAGTGTTGATTTCATTTTGACCTTCCAGAAAACCAGTTTTTTTTGGAATTTTTTAGAATATGACCAACTAACTGATCGATTACCGTCTGGTCTTCTGAGAGAAAAATGTGAAGATGATAGACTCTCTTCTCTAAAAAATGTTTAAGTTCGTCTGATGCCAGAAACCCTTCTTTAAAAGTTTCAGTCGATGATAACCCCCTGGTTAATGTGGGTATGGAGGACAAACCTCAACCAACAACCATTTTTTTTTCTGATCTGGTGCGACTAAGAGTTTCACCCCGAGTTCCACAATGCGCTTTAGGAGGATTCAGGGGATGATTTGTTGTCAGAGTTACCGACCTCTTCAAACCCGATATCCTCAACTGTAACTCTGCCAACACAAAAATTTGAATTTAATTCTTCATCTATAGTATGTGAAATATATGTAGCGTTGGGTAGCAGAGCTATAAGTATCACATCATTTTCTTTACAATATCGACTCAAATGGAGTGTTAGATGGGAAGCATGGACATCAAGAAAAATAATAATTGGAAAGGATATACCGGCATCTTGAGCAGAAGATATAAATACGTTAGTAAAATACTCAAAAAAACATTCTGCAGTCATCCACCCATTGTTACTCTTGCCTTATCCCCATCCTCTTGGTGTAGCCTTTGCAACATTGCTCGGAATCCTTTCGTATTTAAAAATTAGCATTAACTGAAAAAAGAGTTTTAAGGTTTTCCTTATTAGATACGGTCGCTTTCCCACGATGTCCAAGAATCACACCACTTTTTGGGCTAGATAAAAATTTGTTTCATCCATATTAAACACTCGATCTGGATGTTTTAAAACTTCAGCAGCTTTGCCTAGAATTTCATACACTTCCTGAAATCATTTGCAAATTTTTTCTTCAGTTACAGCACCTCTGCCGTTGTGTAAATATTCTGCTTTTTTTTGCGAGACTTCTTTATGTATATTTAAAAAAGAGTAAAATCATGTTTTCCTGGACATCTTTTTGCAAAAGGAGTTTTCAGATTCAACTCTGTAACATTTTCTGTACAGAGGTGCATAGACCATCTTTTTCAACTGCAAATCCCATCTTCGCACACTGGAGTATCCAATCGACTAACTGCTTTTCAGTTTCTTTACCGAGAAAGGATTCATATTCCAACCCACAGTGACTGGTGGAAACGTCCTGGAGATATCCTACTTAGTTAGTTTCTTAAAGTTGTTCTCGGTACCCCAAATTTTTTGTGAGCAGTTGAAACAGCCATTCCAGTACGTATTGCATTTAGGGCCAGATTCACCTTTGCAGGGGAATATTGAAATTATTTTTTGTTTCGAACTCTTACTCCACCAGATTGTGACATTACTGAAAAAAAATCTCTGCATAAACTGAAAAGAAAATGGATCGCCAAAACTCATTAAGGTGAGTTTACTTATAGCCAACATATCGACCATAAGTAAAGAAAGCTTAAAATTTGTTATTCAGTAATGACCATGTACATTTTTTAGATAAAAACACTGTTAATAAGACAATATACCAAAATTACAAAACTAAAACACATATGCATACCTTCTAAAATATAACCACAGCCAAACAAAATTAAAAAGCACTATGATTGCAAGGATTTTTCGGGAATTGTTTTTACGAAATTTTTCAAGTTTTTAGCTCGATACACATCATAAAAAGGGAATAAAATCATATATAGTATATATACATATAATTTATATTTCTCCATGAGGAAAACATGTCAAAATAGTTTGTCATTGGAGTGATACAGACTTATACGCTGCGACGTATAAAAGAAATGGTTAAACAATTAAAGAAAATAGCAAACACGAAAATGTCTTCCTCTTTCTAACAGTTCCTGTTTATAATCGGCAATTACTTATTAAGCCGAACTGTTACATAAAGATGAAAAGAGATTTCTTTTCTATCAGTGTACATTGTTCTGTTGCTGGTTCGTTATGTTATACCTGAGAGACATGACAGATTTTTGCCGTTAAGTTGATCTTTGAAACCGAGCGTTCCGTATAAACAAGTTCGTTATAAACAATTTCAAAAACATAAAGGTATAGTTTTATGATTGGGAAATCATTTTCGTTCGTTAAAAGCAAGTGTTCGTTCTATCTGCGGTGCGTTATATCCGAGTTAATTTGTATTTCTGTATTTTTTTTAGACCCAACAATGGATAATCTCTCCGGTTGTGCAAACAACGATCCCGTAAACAACGATGAAATTCTTGTTATGAATTTTTCAGACGATGAGGATTTTCCCATTCCCTTACCGCTGAAGACTGAGAACCTCTTTGATACTAGCTTAAGTGAGTTCATATTTTTTTCTCCCGGTAGGGAACCACTCATTTGCTATGGCTTCCAACAAAATACAGCCTAACAAACATAGTATTACCGTTATGTATTATTCTTTTTTTATATATAGATCCTGACCAAGCAAATGAGACTGATCATGTGAATAGTCTAAAATTTGAAAGTTATGCTATGTGCATTGAAGATAGTTCCAAAGAGGATATTATTAGACAGTTTGAATTAGACGCATCTATACCGGATGAAGAGTTTATTTTGGGACCAGATGCAACTGCTGACATTCTTGCCATTGCAAGAAATACAGAGGATAACAATGATGACCTAACCGAGTGGGTATATCTAAAAATAATAATACTGTGCAAAAAATTTTTAGAAAGTGGTTGTTTTAGGGACTTTTTTTTCTCCTTTGATAAAATGGTATATACATTAGGTACGCCATAAAAGTTTGGGAACATTTAAAAGAAATAGCATTTAAAAATAAAAAAAATGCAAACACTTTAAGATAACAAAAGCAATTTATTTGAAACCATTAAAGATATAAATTAAAAGGTAATTCATGACAAATAACTGGTATGGAACAAAATGTATAATAAAAAAATCTGTATCAGTAAAAAAATACCTCTGTACTGGAAACTTGTAAAAAATTATAACCACCTAGTTTGCAAACAACATAATTTTTTGAGATAAACGGCAAACTAGCCAGATCTCTTAGTATATCAGTTTGCTCCTATAGGTTCTCAATCGGGTTGAGATAAGGTGAGTGTGGCGGCCATTCCATTATATTAACACTATTTTCTTGAAACCAGTTTTTTACCGATCGTGCCGTACGTTTGGGATCGTTGTCCTGCTGAAATTCCCATGACAAAGGCGTATTATTTTCTTCAGCGTAAGGCAGCATGTGGCGGCTTATATATATATATATATATATATATATATATATATATATATATATATATATATATATATATATATATATATATATGTATTTATGATAAGAACTTCCCTCCGGGTCAAAACCCAGACGGACCACCCTCCACCTTTTCTAGTAATATTTATAATACAAAATCTACATATATACGATAAGGGGAACCCAGAGAACCGGTTTCTCAAGAGAGGGGTAACGATTTTTTAATTCGATTTTCTCATATATGTAGTATGAAAAAACCGTTCCCTATGACCTCCGGGTGATATATGCCTCTAGTTGTAAAATCTTAACTCTCATACCTCCAGCAAGGTTGTCAAATCTTTGGAGGGTGGTTGGTGCAATTATAATAAGGTGTATACAGCTTTATTTTTTGAACATTAATGTACTTTAATGAAAATTTAAAATGTATATAATATATTGAATCGTTGGCATAAGTATTACGTTTCCATTTATAGTATATTTTATGATGAGTATGTATAAATGCGACGTCATATATATGAGATATATAATAAGACCAAGTAACTTTGTGATTTTAAATTAGTAAGAAGGTTAAGAAAATTTTTCTTTAACATTTGGTTTGACTAAAAGTAATCCATGTTTCGATATTTTTAGTGTTCCGTGAAACGGAACACTTATGAAATCACTTCGGTGTCTGTTCATCCGTCCGTCCGTCTGTCACAGGCGATTTTCTCTGAAACTATTCGACGTAAAAATTTGAAATTTAGCACAGGTATAGTGTGTGGTGGCCCAATTATAGACGTAAGGTATAAAGAGGTAAATTTTGATTCTGGGGGTTAGTTTAGGGGGGTAAATTGGGCAATGCAAAAAAAAATTAAGAGCATCGTTTGGGGTGTCAAATGAAAGATTGAAGCATTGTATTTTTTATGCATTTTTAAACATTTTTGGGGGAAAATCCTTAAAAATTGCCGTCCCCCACCCTCATCGCCAGAAGGATCGCTCAGAACAAACTGAAAAACATCATGAAAATTGAGAACTAGGTTTGTTGAACGAAAATTGTCAGAACTGGAAAATTCTGACGCGATCAATTGTTATAAACAATTTAATTGTTTCTTTCCTTATAACTGTTAAACCATTGGTTTTAGGGGAAAAGGTTTTTGACAAAAAATATTTCTCACGATGTAAGGATCAACTCTTGTCCTTACACTTTTTTTAAGTTTAATAATTTGGCCACTCAGCTCCGCTCATACGCGATGCGATACGGCGTTGGCGCCGTCGGCGGTTGGTAGCGCGGCATATGGACCGAGATCGGGCGGCCGAGGTTTGCTCTTGTTAATTGGGGGGGGGGGGGGGGGCTGATGGCACGGGACACTAATTGTGCAAGTATAGCTTGCACTTGACCGATTTGTGTCAGTTGGATGCTGACGGTGGCTAAACTAAAGATGATAGAACAAAAAAAATAAGAACAATTTGTTCCCCTAAGAATCCATAAAAAATTTACCTTTTTTTAGTAAAATATCAAAGTTTGGTGCACACCAAGTTCCTAAATTTTAAAGTCTGCTATCTACCATATTTAAAGTAAGTCAGGAGTCGTTGAAAACTTAACGGTACAGAGGGTTAAATGCACCGCTACTCAAATTCCTAACAGATTTTTATTACTGTATGGGTGCCATATTGGAGCTAAAAATAGTAAAAAATATTGTCTTGTTGTGCTTAGAAAGCCTACTAATTAAAGGTGTTATTTCCCCAGGCCATGCAGGTCAAATTTGTAAGTTTAATTTGTCATTTGCCTAGGTTGTGCATGAATATGTTTTTATTTTAATGTTATGTCTTTACTTGCACCCCTCTCTCCCTAATATTGTATCTTAATAAAAATAGCGTATAATTCTGCTTTAAAAGCTCGTTAGTTAGCTATGTTATTTGCCTATATTGTTCAACATATTTTTTAAAATTTTATTTTACCCTCTCTACTGACGCTCCTCTCGATTTTTTAAAATAAAAATAATACTTTACTGTGTTAAAAATGTTAGTTTTTCTCTGGTTTTTTCGATTTCGTTCGCTGCCAGGGCCTTTTCCGACGGGATCTACAGCTTAACGTGGGCTCCGAACTACGGTCATTAGCCCTACGACAACCCAGTTAAGTCGCCGTTGTCTTGTGACATACCGACAGTGGAGTGTGTAACTTTTACTCACATCCTACTAGATATCTGATCTCCT
This sequence comes from Philopedon plagiatum, assembly GCA_963971165.1. Classification (NCBI taxonomy): domain Eukaryota; kingdom Metazoa; phylum Arthropoda; class Insecta; order Coleoptera; family Curculionidae; genus Philopedon; species Philopedon plagiatum. The sequence goes on from OZ020193.1 coordinate 98,799,797, forward strand.
TCGGCCTGATTACCTGGTGTATTGGGTAAACGATACATTTTTCACTCTTCTTTGATATAACCGACTGACTAAATACGCCAAATGTGGAAAGGCTCCGAAATGAAGCTAGTTAATATGATGGGTTATTTGCCTGGGCTGTGCTAAATATATTTTTTTTAATTTAATTTTATTCTCTCTATTTATACTCTTCAATTCATTCGTCAGTTACGGCCAAAACAATATTTAATTAGGCTAATTATCGAGTAAAACTAGGTATGTGGTACCGTCACAAAACATCTTCATGATTTTTTTAATTACAGAAAAATATATGTAATTTTATACTAACGTGAACCCAATCCAACCTAACCCTATTTGGCCGAAAGTGATTGGCAGACCCTTTGAAGGGGTGCGGTAGTCAGTATGTCAGTACTAGTACCATCATTAAACATTTTTTTTAATTGAAGCAAAAGAAAGTGTGAGCTTTTTAGTGTTTCGTGAAATGGAATACTTATGGAATCACTTCGGTGCCCGCCCGTGTATCTGTCACAGGCGATTTTCTCTAAAACTATTCGACGAAAAAATTTGAAATTGGGCACAGATATAGAGAGTGTAGTGGCCCAATTATAGACGTGAAATATAAAAAGTTGAATTTTGATTCCGGGGGTTAATTTCAGGGGGTAAGTGGGACATGCAGAAAAAATTTATTTCAAGGGCATCGTGTAGGGTGTCAAATGAAAGCTTATTGAAGCACGAATTTAACAATATATATGATATATTTTTTTCGTTTTTTTTTTTTAGGGAAAAACGCTTAAAAATTGCTGTCCCCGACCCTAATCACCAAAAGGATCGCTCAGCAAAACCTGAAAAACATCATAAATATTGAGAATTAGGTGTGGATGGCGGGAAAATTATCAAACAATTTAATTTTGATTCTGGGGTTAATTTCGGGGGGTAAATTGGGCAATGGAATAGAATTTTTTTAAGGACATCGTATATGGTGTCACATGAAAGCTTATTGAAGCACGAATTCAACGATATACATGACATATTTTTTTATTGAATTTTTTTAAACATTTTTCGGGAAAAACGCTTAAAAATTGCTGTCCCCCACCCTTATTACCAGAGAATCGCTCAGAAAAATCTGAAAAAAATCATGAACATTGAGAATTAGGTGTAGATGACGGAAAGATTATCAAGATTGAAAAATTCCTGCGCGGTCAATTGTTTTAAACAATTTAATTGTTTATTTCCTTATAACTGCTGAACTATTGGTTGTAGAGAAAAAGTTTTTTGACAAAAAATATTTTTCACGATGTAAGGAACAACGTTTGTCCTTACACGTTTTTCAAAATTTTTAATTTGGCCCAGTCCGCTCAGCGCATATGCTATGTGATACGACGTTAGTGCCGTCGGCGGCGGGTAGTGCGGCAGATGGACGGCGATCGGGCGGCCGAGGTTTGCTCATATTAAGTGGGAGGTTGATAGCACGGAACACTAATTGTGCAAGTATAGCTTGCACTTGACCGATTTTTTATGAATAAAAATATTGGTCTGTCGAGGCGGAAATGACCGGAAATGCCTGAGATACCAAATACCAAACCAGACCATTTTTTTAAGAGGGTATCTACTTTACCTCACCAGACATATTCATGAATATTTGCCACGGCAGAATATTTTTATTGATAAGAAAGCTTAAACTTTCTTTAAAAAAAATGTTTAATGAGGGTGCTGACACACTGACTACCTTACCCCTCCAAGGGTGAATGCCAAGCAATTTCGGCCAAATGGGGTTAGAAAGATCTAGTTATTATAAAATTACTCATTTGTTTTACAATAATTAAAAAAAATGGAAATGTTTTGTAACAGTACCGACATACCTAATTTGACTCGATAATTAGCATAATTAAATATTGTTTTGGCCGTAATTGCTTGGGCAACTCAGCGATACTTCTTTTTCTCATCATTTTAAATCACATACAATTTTTTTATAGTGATGTTTTATGAGGGTAGAAATTTGTCGTGGGATCTCTAACTATAAGTTTTAGGTTTAAGTTCCAAAGTACTTTGAGTGTCTGGAGAAAAGAAAAATGCTGTCTCACGGAATTTAAAGGGCGAAAAGAAAGTTAAACCCGCATTCTAACCTATAAATTGTTTCCCAAGAAAACTCGGTTCATAAGTACATTCAATTCAAGTACTGTACTTTCCTTTTTGAATCGAATAAAAACTTGTTTAATACATAATAAAGTTCTTGAACCCATGGTAAAACCACAAAAAAAGATTTTAAAATATCTACCACTGCACCACTAAATTCAACCGTTAATAAAATATCTGAGATTTAACTGTCACGTAATTTGAATTTCTGCCAAGGTCTTGAAAACAATGTTGTCAAATGTCGGAGGGAAGAACGTACGATTCGTTTATACAAATTTATATAAACGAAGCAGAGGGAAATGCGTACGAAATTAAACGAAGCCAAAAACGACTCAGGCGCTATCGGCGAACGCTTGAACTAGAGGACCGAAATGAGCGGTATATATGGTCAAAGTGACCTCCCCACAAATTTTCGGAATTGAACAGTACATACCCTCTAGTGCACACCAGCAAAAGGAATCATGCGATACATACTTCCCTCCGGAATCGGAGGGAACTACGTTATATATGAGGGCACTTCGTTAAGTATTTACGTATTTTAGAGGGCAGTTGGTATGGTTTATACGTATATATATATATATATATATATATACCTATTTTTCTATTAAGACGAGATCCGGATAAATTGTGGACAACCCGAGATCCGCTTCATACGACGTATGTAATAAAATTTTAGATTTGGAATCTTCAATAAAAAAGCAGTTTAATTAATGGGGTTAACAGAGGGGTAAGCTTTTTCAACTTTCTTATATACATCAAGTGTAAGGCAAAGTAGAGATCTCCGATAAAAACATGGAAGAGGAGATCCGACCTTGCAAATTATGAAACATATGTGATTAGATGAGATCCAGCAGTGTTGTCACTTGTACACTTTGACTTTAATAGCATTAAAAATGTTATGATCAGGCGTGAAAAGGGGCGGGCCAAGGCGAAGGCCTTACGCAGTGGTAGTTACAAATACCTACATGAAAAATAAATATTTTAAAATTTTGGAGTATGTAAACACCGTGTTGCAGATGATGGGAAACTCCATTTCTCATAGCGTTGCAGGGCAAAGCCCTCCTGTTGTAGCTACACGCTGATTGAGAGGAGTAACCTAGACCTCAACCACCCTCAAAACAATAAATTTGAGCAAACACGAGTCCTGGTGAAAAACACGAATTACGACGAATGTTGTTTTAATTTGGAAGTTAAAAATATATTTTGTTTATGAGTAAAAACATAATATGAAAGCAACAAAAAGGACTTTAAAGTTTATTGCGCTAGATGTAGTGTAACGGTCGAAATTTGCCAGGAGTTATTTATTGTATACTGGGTCTCCCAAAAGTCCCGCATAAAATTAATATCAATTAAAGGAAAAAGATCTAGGAAAAATGCTTGGACCGTAAATTTTTATTTTTAATCGTGAATTTTTTGACATAAAAAAATATTATACAGGGTGTCTCATAGAACAGTTGTCACGTCTTTGACAATTTTTTTAAATGAAATGCCGAATTTTTTATTAGGTTTTTAAATTCTACGAAAAATTCTAAATATTTTTTATGTAGGACTTGCTATCCCCATTTTCAGCTGTTTCCAAGATATTGACATTTAATTTGAAAAGTAAAACAAAAAGATTATCCATAATAAATTTTTATTTTTTACTAAAATGAAAATTCTAAAAGCGCAACAAATACTGGAAATGTGCACCGCCTTCTACCTGACATGCCCCTACGCGATGGTAAAATCCGTTTACTGCATTCCTTATAAAATCAGGAGGTATTCTATTTGTTTCTGACCTTATTCTTTCTTTGAGATTTCTTTGAGATCTTCAATGTTGTTAGGTCTGTTTCGGTACACTCTTTCCTTTAATTACCCCCAAAGAAAATAATCCAGCGGCGTTAAGTCCGGCGACCTAGGTGGTCACTCAATAGTACCCCTACGACGAATCCAACGGTTTGTAAAGGTTTCATTTCATTTCGATGCGCTGCTTTTCTATTAACATTTTCAGGTAATTGACAAATTACTTAAGTCAAAGTCAGTATTGACATAATTAAGGACAGTTGATGACAGTAAGATACCTGATTTATTTAACATGTTCTAATAAATACAATATGAACTAAAAGTATTACCTTTAATAAAAAAAAACTTTAAATGTCAATATCTTGGAAACAGCTGAAAATGGGGATAGTAAGTCCTGCATAAAAAATATTTAGAATTTTTCGTAGAATTTGAAAACCTAATAAAAAATTCGGCATTTCATTTAAAAAAATTATCACAGTCGTGACAACTGTTCTATGAGACACCCTGTATAATATTTTTTTATGTCAAAAAATGCACAATTAAAAATAGAAATTTACGGGTCCAAGCATTTTTCCTAGATCTTTTTCCTTTAATTGATAGTCATTTTATGCTGGACTTTTGGGAGACCCAGTATATTGTATATATTGCATATTGATACATGTATTAGGATAGTATATTTATTTAATAGGCTTTTGATTGGATGTATTTGTACGATTAGCAGTTTTGGGGTATTAAAAATTAAATAGGAATTTCTTGCATTCATTACGGTACTGCCATCCCACGTATATGGAGAGCACGTCATCGTGTTAAAATTGTCCGGCTAATCAAACTCCTGCCTTGAGTAGTACAGGAATACAATACTGCCGTTCGTACGACCAGATCCAGCGCTCCCAGATTTCGTACAGCGACGACGCGACGCCTGAGAAATCAATAGATGATTAATTCTAAGAATCTACATGAATTTGTTAAACGTTTCTTTTGGCTGCGTTTAAGTTTTCAATACGGCTGCCCAGATAATATCTGGGACGGCTGTCTAGGATCGGTTCAATGACTTCGTTCATTCCAAAGGTGAATACTAAAATTGTTATCCCCTCCAATATTGCTGTCGGTATGATGGATGGCTACCGTAATGTTTGACATTTATTTGAAAATATCGTTAATTTAAAAAAAAAATAATTGACGGCTATTTATAGGGACATTCAAGAAAATATTGATGTAAACGTTTATTTTTGGGGATGCTGCATATTTTGGTGGATTCAATTTTACTCGATGGGTCTTCTTTGGTGATTCATGATTAGATTATTTTCCCGCCATTTTTCTCGAAAGCCACAGGTTCAGCAGTTATAAGGAAATAAACAATTAAATTGTTTATAGCAATTGATTGCGATGGAATTTTTCAATCTGGATAATTTTTGCTCAATCCACACCTAATTCTCAATGTTCATGATTTGTTTCAGATTTTTCTGAGTGTTTCTTTTGGTGATGAGGGTGGGGGACAGCAATTTTTAGGCATCCCGAAAATTGTTTAAAACAAAGCATGATATTGTTAAATTCGTCCTTCAATAAGCTTTCATTTTTTTCCATTTCTCAATTTACCCCCTAAAATTAACCCCCAGAATCAAAATTCAACTTTTTATATTTCACATCTATAATTGGGCCACCACGCTCTATTTCTGTGCTAAATATCAAATTTTTACGTCCAATAGTTTCAGAGAAAACCGCTTGTGACAGACGGACGGACGGACACCGAGGTGATTCCGTTTTGCTAAACATGTTAAAAACTTCTTCATAAAATAAACATGCAGGCTGCAGAAAATTTATAGTAATTTGGTTGCCGTGCCGGTTGCACTGAGGAGGGCTGTGTTTAAATAATATTCCTAATCCTAATTGATGTTTTGGTACATGACTTTGTAAAGATGTTCAAACATCAGCATTTATCATAAAAAGAAATATTATTTATTACAAAAATAATAGATATTTGGCAATTCGTCCAACAAAAAGGACGAAGTATGACAATCTCACAATCTCGGGGGGGGGGGCATGGCCCCCCTGGCCCCTCCCTGCGGGCGCCCATGAGGATAACATAACAAATCCAAAGAAATTTTAACAAACCTGCAAGGAAAAGGCGAACATATGAGTTTCGAATATAGTGCATAATACCCCCTAAACAAATGATCCTGGCAGCCGAACCTAGCCGAACGAGCAACTTGCAATGACATGAGTTCCCACCGCCTGACGAGTCCTAGCGATATACATATTGGCATAAAAAAAATTGCGCAAGTTTTGGCGTTAACCAGGTAACAGAAATGGTTCCAAATTTTCTATCGCATTCTTTGTCAGACTGAATTGGTTGAAGTAGGGAAATCGTAACCACAAAGCATAACCAATCGTTACCTGGTGAACTCTAAAATTTGCCGAACATATACAAACCTAAAGAAATTTTAACAAACCTGTACTCATAATAATATGTCCGAAAAGTCGTTTAAGTGCAGGTTTGTTTAAATTTTTTTAAGTTTGTTATATGTTATATTTTTTTATACATAAAAATAAGAAAAATATGTTGGCTGCCGGGATCATTTTTGTTTAGGAGAACAGACCAAGATCAAGTAAGAAAACCTAAACAGAAAGTCGGAAAAACTATAGAAAAGGTATAAGTAAAAAAGAACAGGGGAAACGCCCGATGATTTAAAATTTAGATATACAATTAGTTGACCTAGAAGAAGATGAAAGTGATGTGGGAAAATATAAAAAAGGTACCTACTGAATATTAAAAGTAAAATGTAGTTAATCAGTTTAGTTTCATATTTTGTTTGCTGATGAGACCCACACCAAATTATAAGAAACAAGTAGGTACCTATTGGGCTAATTATTATAAAGATTTTAACGTAAAATATATTATGTATGTAAAATCGTCCTCTAACATGTAGGTTTGATCTACGTACCTTACGCATTTTCGCCCTAGAATGTTGATGAAATACTAATCTTCATTACATGATATATTTGTGTTGGTGCGCAATCTGGGCTGACGTGGGGTAGGAGTTACTAGAGAGGGGGAATTTTGTGTTTAGGTAATCGATAAAATATATTCTTTTTGAGATTTTTAAATTTCTTTACATCTCAAAACTACAAAATTCCTCCCCTTCCAGCTACCCCCTCTTTACGTCCGCCGAAACTGCGCTCTAACACTTGTACGTTTTAACCCCACATCCGTTATATCCCTAATAAGATTAATATTTTTTAACAACATTTGGTTGCTATTCTAAGTGTAAAAAATTTTTGAATCAAGCCACAAAAAAGTCATAATGCGATTTCCTGTCTTTTTTATAATTTTCCTTTTCATTCCTTTCACAGGTTGGTATTACGTAAGGTATACAAAATAAAAATGCAAATTAAGTTTAAAAGTTTTTATTGGTACCTAACTAATAAGAATAACTTTATTATAAAATATAAAAATAAGTACTTCCATTATCAACAAATGTTCAGTATATTTTCTTTTTTATTTATGTGATCAACTAAATCTAAAAGAATATTACCAAAGTAGTTAGTCAAATCGCAAACAAAATTATTAATGTAAACATTATGTACGTATCTGTGTATATGTCTCTGCCGAAATACTTTATTACGTTTTTACGTTTTAAATTATGTATGGTTAAATATTTTTTTCGTTCTAAGAAGGGCCTCATCGATAGTCCGCCGCTGCTTAAATTATTAATAGTTTTGTTTATTACTTAAGTATGTTCCTATAAATACAAATTGTAACTTTTTTAAAACCATATAATTGCACTCCCGAATGTACAACGTTGCCTCGGCTTAAGCGACTTTATATAGGATGTCCAGAAAATATGTTTTCAACGCGAGACCAAAAAGCGGTCAGCTTATCTAATCTATATCCGAATTCGCTACTTGAAGACTTCAAAAATCGTGTAATTTTTTTTAATTGAAACCGGGTCAACCGTTAGAAAGTTAAAATCTCGTGGATTAAACATCTCTGAAAATCAAAGACACAATATCAAAAAATTATTCCAATATGACTGGTTGAAGCCCAAGAATCATGATTTTCTAACACCTTTTTGTCGAAAGTTGAAAATTTTAGTACATTAGTGCTATTCTTACAAAGCATTTTTTACTGGTGGTGATTGGGGATACCCGTGCTTTTTCCCTCTTGAATACCCAACTAGAAGGAGTTGTGCATCTCGTAGAATTCCATTTTCTGTTATCCCTGCGACGTCGAGGTGTTTTTGTACATCTAGAGTTCACCAAAAACTGTAGCTCAATAAAATCCTGGTTGGGGCTCTGCGACACTAGTACTTGTGATATTTCACATTCTAAAGGACATTCTTGTCGAAACGCTGCATGAACTTCTGTTAAACAATCACAGGCCTGCCTGTATAGGTTATCTAGTCGTCGAAATCGGCTGATCCAACGATGAGGATTCCTACCCGTTTGGGTTACAGGATAATAATGTTGTAACTGATAGCTTGGAGGTGTAGACTGTTCCAGTAATCGTCTTGCTAACGCCATTGCAGGGGCGTCTTCATTTTCTGTACACGGCTTGTGATCTACCGATTGTATACCACGTAAGGACATTGTCATTAAAACAATAATGAGAAATGCTTCTTGTTCTAGATGCATCCTGAAACAAGTACAAGGTAAAAGTAAGTAAGGTAATAAAGATAATTTGACTGAAATGATATTATTTATCAAAGTTAGTGCCTAAAGCTAAATCATTATTTTTAATGGGATACCTACTGTCCGAAAAGTCTAAAAGGGTCTAGCCGGTTAACTATATGAATAGTGCCCCAACGTCGTTTCCATGTTCTTACCTCGTAAATTATTGTTCTTTGACAGAAACATTTTTACAACAAATTTCAAACCCCTCCTCTCAGTAATGAGGGAGATATGGGGGTGGCAACCCTTAACTTAAAAATTCATTATCTTTAAAACTATTTGAGATATCCCAATGAAATTTTAACTGCGCATAGTTATTTATAAGGCTTATATAATATAATTTTTTTCAGATTTTTATCTCATTAATAAATGGTAAAAAGCAAGATGTTTAATTTTTAGGGGTGGTTTATCATACTTACCCCCGGAGTGACACCAACTAAAAAAAATTAGTATAATCGTCCATTCTCTAGTAATAACATAAAAAAATTACACAAAGCGCGAATAGGTGGAACATTGTTAAAAAAAATAAAAATCAATGTGACATATAAAATGAAGCATGTATTTTGGCGAATTAATGTAAGTATAAGTCGTACAAATGAAGGAAACGGGAATAACACATTGATTTTTATTATTTTTTTAATAATGTTCCACCTATTCGAGCTTTGTGTAATTTTTTTATGTTATTACTAGAGAATATACGATTATACTAATTTTTTTTAGTTGATGTCACTCCGGGGGTATGTATGATAAACCACCCCTAAAAATTAAACATCTTGTTTTTTACCATTAATTTATTAATGAGATCAAAATCTGCAAAAATTATATTATATAAACCTTATTAATAGCTATGCACAGTTAAAATTTCATTGAGATATCTCAAATAGTTTTAAAGATATTGAATTTTTAAGTTAAGGGTTGTCACCCGCATATCTCCCTCATTACTGAGAGGAGGGGTTTGAAATTTGGTGTAAAACTGTTTCTGTCAAAGAACAATAATTTACGAGGTAAGAACATGGAAACGACATTGGGGCACTTTTCATATAGTTAACCGGCTAGACCCTTTAAATTTTTTTGAACGAAAAAGTTATTGAAAAAAAAGAGGCTACAACATGACTTGGTTTTTAATAAAACGTATACTCAAGGCTTATTTATCACGTCCATGCCATCAAGGCATGAAAATTCCGATTTCGTAGAATATTATTAAAATAAAAATTTTAAATTCGAAAATAACCCTTTTAGTAAAAACATATTTACATTTCGGGAAAATCTTAAATTCAATTATTTTTCTACAATTCCTAGAATAAAATTCTGATTTTCTACTTATATCACAACAAAAGTGCTTTTTTTTCGAGTTGTTTATAATAAAAATTATCGTATTAACATAAAAAATGTTAAATTATACCTACCTTATATTAAATTTAAGCTCACAGTTCGCAAGGAAATAAAGCGTCTCAAGTTTCTCGTTGATAGCAGCGCAAGGCCAATACCATAAAAGATGTTTCCCAGTGTTGCCGCGGTGATAGGACCTCAGCTTATATGTATACAACGAGCCGAATTAATCTACCTAGGCGCCCTCTGGAATGGTGTTGTTGAACCCAAATCGTATAAAAATTTATAAAAAGCTTAAAGATGACATCCAACCAAAAAATTCAAAATCCATTTATTATTGTTAGGTATGAGTCACGGCGACGAGATACACGCAAAAAAAGGTGAGGTCCGAAATCGGATCTCGCCTTCCAAAACGGACCTCGGCTTGCACATAAATTGTTAAAAAAGGATCTCGGGTTCTTGGGAATATATATATATATATATATATATATATATATATATATATATATATATATATATATATATATATATACGCATAACGAAAGTATGGAAACATTTTCATTTCTAAATTATAAACAATGACTGTAGATGAAAAAAATAAATGTGATATCCAAAACTTTTAATATTTGGTCGGATATCCTTTTGCACCTACAAGAGCTTGACATCTTCTCCCATCGAGTCAATAAGCTTGGCACAATAGCCCAATGGGATGCTTCGCCATTCTTCTTCTAAGACATTCCATAATTCATCCCTGTTTTTAATGGCTCTTTTTCTAATATTTTTATCTAGATAGTTCCAAAGATTATCTATCGGGTTAAGGTCGGGGGATTGCGGTGGCCAGTCCATTATCCGAATCTTTTGTGCAGTCAACCAATTTTGTACCAAACTTGATGTGTGTTTGGGATCGCGGTCTCGTTGATGATAGCAAATGATTTTATACTATCTGAACATACATTTGAGCATCCATTTTACCATCTATTTTTACAAGTGGACCTGTACCAGACCGACGAAATGCACCCCACATGCACCGCCATGTTTAACCGTGGGAAGTAAATATTTTGAGCGGTATCTCTGCCAGTACCATAATTAATAATGAAGGTACTGACTACATCAGCCGACCCGTTGGTTAGAGATACTGCTCAAAATATTTACTTCCCACAGGTAAACATGGCGGTGACAATATAATGGTGTGTGGTGTAATTTGCGAAAAAAGTTGAAATTTTTTCTCAGGTTGGGTTACTACTACTCTCAGTACCTTTTTCAGATAAAGCTGGGAGTAATGAAGGATTCTGTTCTGATATTTTAAATTATTAAGCATCAGTTTATTGCTATGAATTTTAATATAGTACATTATATTTTAGGGGTCAAGCACAACCAGATTCGGATGTTGTAGAGTTAGACAGCGATAGTAATGATAACCATATATCAAATCAGAGCTGCCCTATGGTGTCCATTAGCCAACATATTTTATTAAATAATCCAAATAGCGATCAAATCAACGATTTACAGGAAGAAAATTTCTCAGATAATGTATCATCCATAATCATAACAAACGTAGAATCCATTGCGGAAGATTCAGAAAATATTTCTTCGCGTCAGTCAGAAGAACGTGCAACTGCTGAAGAGAATATTTCTTCAAATGTAATTGAAGAAAGTACAGCTGCTGAAGAGAATATTTCTTCAAATGTAATTGAAGAAAGTGCAGTTGCTGAAGAGAATTTTTCTTCAAATGTAATTGAAGACAGTACAGTTGCTGAAGAGAGTATTTCTTCAAATGTAATTGAAGAAAGTGCAGTTGCTGAAGAGAATATTTCTTCAAATGTAATTGAAGAAAGTGCAGCTGCTGAAGCGAATATTTCTTCAAATGTAATTGAAGAATGTGCAGCTGCTGAAGAGAATATTTCTTCAAATGTAATTGAAGAAAGTGCAGTTACTGAAGAGAATGTTTATTCAAATGTAATTGAAGACAGTGCAACTGATGAAAATTTAGCAAATTCTGAGGCAAGCGTAAATCTTAAAACTACAGAATTGCTTAAGGTTAATAATCGGAATGGACCAATACAAATGTTTAAATGTGTCATTTGTGATTTTTCTGCCAAGACAAGGTTTTTTCTCTCTAGACATATGATATCGCATGTTGGTGAAATCGGAAGTCAAGCTAATCAAGATTCCATCACTAAAAGTAATACCTCATCGCAATCTACGTGTTCTCAACCTGTAGATTTAATGCCGCCTAAAAATAATATGTTTAAATGCAAATTTTGTACTTTCTCATCAAAAATTCGATTTGCACTTCAAAGACATGTTTTAACCCATGCAGATATTACAAAACAAACTGAATCCTCAACTGGCCAAAACAATATTAAGTCATCAAATGTAAATGCTTCTCAATGTAAATATTGCCCATATGTTGCTAAAAATCGTGTAGCACTACTGTGTCACGAAAGATTCGCACATAGTGAAAAACTCAAACATAAGTGTAAATATTGCACATTTGTACCTAAAAGTAAAGTAGGCTTAACGAATCATATAAAATTCACACATCCTACAAAATTTAAAGTGACAGCCAACATTTTTAAATGCAAGTTTTGTTCTTTTTCGTCCAAATTTAGATTTGCACTGCAAAGACATACTTTAACTCATCAAGATATTACGAAAAAACCTAAAACTCATTTAAACGATAGGGAGCCGTCAAATGTAGATTCAACCCATACTGAGGTAACAAAAAAAGCTAAATGTTCAGCTGAGCAAAACAGTATCCAATTTAATGTAAATATATCGCATTCTCAACCTTGTTTAAAGGTACCCAAAACTAGTATTTTTAAATGCAAGTTTTGTTCCTTTGCATCCAAAGTTAGATGTGCACTTCAAAGACATACCCTAATTCATAAAAATACTACAGTAAATGGTGCTAAATGCAAATATTGCTCATTTGCTGCCAAAAACAATGCAGGGTTAACAAGTCATTTAAGGTCTATACATCGTGTTCATAAAGTAAACGGTATAAAAGTGTCTAAAACTAATACTTTTAAATGCAATTTTTGTCCGTTTCAATCAAAACTTCGATTTATTCTTCAGAGACATCTTTTGACTCATACCAATACTACAAAAAAACCTGGACGTCCAAGGAATCCAAACCAAATTAAGTCGTTCAGTGATGATGTTACTTTTACAGATAATACAAAAAAATCTGAATGTTCGCTTGATGCAAGAAATACTGGCTCGTCAAATCTAAATGTTTTCAAATGTGAATACTGTTCATTTGTACCGAAAAACAAAGTAGGTTTAGTAAATCATACCAGGATCCTTCATCCTGAAAAAATCAGTGTGGAATGTTTATCTTGTCATAAATCTATAAACAAATTTAAAATTCAAAAACATAAGCTGATTTGTAATAAAATAAATAAAAAACGTATAACAGCAGATCGTGGTGGTTTAACGTCAGTTGAGCCTTTGAAAGCAAAAATCAAAACAAACATTGTGACCTCGACACATATTTTAGTAAGTGAATCATCATCACCTAAATATAAGTGCGGTTTCTGTTCCTACACCTCAAACCATGATATGTCCATTAGACAACACGTAACTTTGCATACTATATATAAAAGACCAATTTATCATTGTAAAGAATGTAATTACAAATCGACTAAAGTGAGTCTCGCCCTACACGTGAAATCAGCACACGGTGTAAAAGGTATTCCGTTGAAAAAAAATGGTAATAGTCTTGCTGTGCAACCACAAGTCACAAAGTCAGTTAATAAATCTGTCATTCCTAAGAATAAAGCTCTTCAAACTGAAGAACCTACACCGAATATAAAATTAGTTAAAGATAAGTTGAATCGGGCTGCTGGCACCGGTGGCCCCGCGAGATTACAGTGTTCATATTGTTCACATATATCTAAAAGCTATCGAAATTTTCAAGTACACTTACATATGCATACAAACTCTAATCGGAAGATCTATCGCTGCAAACAGTGTAATTACGAATCGACGAAACGTGCTTTGACAATCCATATTAAAACTGCTCATAGAGGTCGAAAAACTCATATTGTTAAAGGGAAAAAACGCCAAAATAACGCGTCACAAGAAGTAAAACAAGAAAAAAAATTAGTTGATTCATCAAATTCACCAAGTATTGAATCGCTAAGTGACCATGAGTCTAACATAAAACAAAATCGATCTGCATCTATCAAGAAAAATAAATCTTTATTGGCCGATAAGTTATCCAATAAGCTAGAACTGAATTTAAATGAAGACAACAAGAAATCGTCAATTGAAAATAGGACTACAGTAAATGATCTTGGTTTAAGTACTTTTCTCTTTGTATGTGAGATATGTGGATATGTAACCAGTCAAAAAGAAACACTAATTGTTCACAAAGTAGCTCATGCTACTTCAGCTTTAATCACTGACGATGATAAGACGAAGAGTTTAGATTCTAAATGTAGTGTAGAGAATACAGGGCAATTTACAAACAGTGCCACAGCCCAATTTCAACTAGGGGTACAAAACAATAAAATTACACCTTTTCAAGATAAATGGGGAAGAAAACATATTTTACTTCCTGATTACACAATGCAATGCGCTGTATGTAAACGGGTTCTATCTCATGCTGGAGCTTTCACAAATCATAAATGCAAAACTATCGCAAAAGGTCTTAAGCACGAACAGCACCCTTTTCCACTTAACATGCAAAATGCACAACCCGAAACAAAGATCTTTAAAGGTAATGACGCAACGTCTTTAAAAGATAAACGGGGAAGACAATATAAGGTACTAAAAGGTAACAAAATCCAGTGCACGGAATGTAAACGCATTTTATTTGGTCGTGCGGCTTACGCAAAACATAAATGCGAAAACTTAGTAGAATTTTTCAAGCGTGTTAAGCAGGAAGGAGATAATTTTACATGCAAAACCTGTCATTTTAGTTCAACTAGTTGGTGTCGTGTTAATACACATTTGTTAGTGCACAAGACCTTGGATGAAGCTGCAATACATAAATGTTCGGTGTGCAATTATCGAACAAAGTACAAAGGCAATTTAGTATTACATTTGAAAAGACACGAACCGGGTCCTGAAAAAAAATTTAAGTATCGTTGTGATAATTGTAATTTCAAAACAAATCATCAGCAGTATATGAAAAAGCATAAAGTTTCTTGTCGTAATGGACCTATAACTTGTGACGTCTGCGGATTTAAAACTGCAAATCTGGCCAATCATAAAAAAGTCGTTCACAATTTGCACGAAAAGAAAAGTGAAAAAGTGGACGAAACTACCGATGAAAATAAATATAAATGTGATAATTGTGACTTTAAAACTAATTATAAGCAGAATTTGCAAAATCATAAAATTTTACACATTAACATAAATCAATTTAGGGTTTATAAAAATAAAACATATAACGTTAATATAAAAAGTGAGAGCAGAAAGGCTAGTAATCATCATACGTCAAAACATCACAATTCCAGTGAAAACGTAAGTTCTACTTTAAAACAGGACAATGAGGGTAAATCGACCATTTTGAAAGAGTCCACAAAATCTAGTATTCAGTTCAGTTGTAAATACTGTGAATTTAGAACCAAGTTTAGGTTTAATCTTAAAAAACACTGTGAGAGAGCACACAGTGGGCCCTTGGGAACAAATAAATCTCAAGAGTTATCAAAGAAAATGGCATTGCCCTTATTTAAATGTACCTATGAGTCTTGCTCGTTCTTATCAAAACAAAAATGTAGTTTAAACCGACATCTTGTGTATGTACATAAGACAGTACCATCAAAATTAAACACGTTTAAATGTAACTTCTGCACGTTTAAAACAAATTATAAATACGGTTTAGAAAGGCATAGTCTTTCAGTGCACGCTAGATCTTCATTACAATGTAGTTCTTGCTTTTATACGTCACCGGACATGTCAACTTTACAAGATCATTTTAATATGTGTCATGTTAAAAAACACTGATTGTTAGTAGTAGTTGTAAGTTGTCAGGCGTGTAAATCTTACTGGCTATGAAGTTTTTGTAGTTGCTGTTTTGAAACCAATAGTTTTTTTGACCGTTCTGGAACAGTAATTGCAAAATCAAGCTATTGTACATAAAATTAAGATTTTATATTTTGTAAATTTGCTTAAATTACTTGAGGTCGGGTCTTCTTAAGAGGGGCGCAATGTACCTATACTATAGTTCCTATCAACATTGACAACTCAACACCCTGTATCACAGAAGCACTATTTTTGCAGTGTCTCTGTCATGTAGGGCGTTAATAGTTTTTTTTTTGTTTTTCGGTTTTCTCAAAACGAAACGATTTTGGTAATTTGAATGAGATTTGGGTTGTGAAAGTACCTAAAATGGTCATATTTTTTTTTTTAATTTCCAACGGCTTACGCCATTTTTACAAAAATTTATCCTATACAAGAATTTGAAACCAGTTACTCTATATACTACTTAACTGCCCTAATATACAACATTTTACAAAATCTAATCCATCAGAACGTAAATGGTAAAAGATGCAACAAGTATAAATGTATAATTTTCACAGTCCTTGACAAGCATTCCGAACTCTATTTAAAACTAGACAAGCTCATTTCATGAATAGGGAGATTCAAATGATCAAAGCTGCTCTGCATTCTGGCCATAAGAATATGCAAGCCATAGTTGGTTCTGTGGTATTCTGAATAAAATAAGTTTGTCAACCGAGTTCGACGGCCAGTACGAAAATTTAGACTGCTCAGCAGAGAACTACAATCAGTGCCACCAATCAAAAGTCTATTAAGAAATGATACATCACTTTGCAATTTCCTACTTTCTAGTCGTGAGATTTAGCCTTGAAAGAATCGATGGATAGTTTGTATGGCCATCGGTTAATGGAATTCTTATCTTAAAAGAACAACTACGCAAAAATTTCTTTTGTACGCCGTCTAACAAGTCAATATGCTTTCTGGCTGAAGGAGACCACACTTGACTTGCATATTCCAACACAGACCTAACAACTGAGCGATACAAGACTGAACACTTGACATGGAAAGTGTTTGCTAAATCTCGTTATATAACCCAAACTCCTATAGGCTCTACAAGCAAGCGACCCCAATGTAACAGGTGAACAGCAATTTGCCATCCAGCAGAATGCAGCCCAGTGGTCTAAGGCGCTGACCAGGTTCGAATCCTGGCCCGGCCGCACGCTTAATAAAAAAAGTGTGGCCAGACATTTAGTAGGATTGTCACAAAAAGTGGAAGGTGGTAGAGGAATTCTTCCTCGACCGAGGTGGTACCACTCCACACATCCTCTTAAAGGGCTGGTGAAATCCCTACCGATGTTTCCAGCTCTGGATGTGTGAGTCGATTCCCCAGTACACCCACGGTACACAGTACTTATACCTCGGTCTTCGTGGGCTGTCAGAAGATAAAAAAAATGCCCAGTTCCCTTACCTGATCAACCCTCTTGAGGTTCTTCGCGCCCATAGAATAGTTACAGTGCACCGGATCTCTCGGTCTCGTAAATGAAATGCAGCAGCATTGAAAATGTGTACCAATTTAGGTACTTTTCATAACCCAAATCTCACTCACATTGCTAAAGTCGGTTCGAAGGTGTTAAAAAGAATTCACACCTTGTATTTTTTCAGAAACAAAGCAAGAGTGGACCCACATTGGTAGGATCAATATGTCCTTACATAAAAAAATAGCCTGTCTCTTTTCACAAGACCGCGACCTTAATATCGTTATTAATGTTATGTGATATAGTGATATGTGAAAGAACTGATAAAAAAACATTTTACTGTTCAGAAATCGGATTTTATAGCTTCATTTTTTAAAGACTAATATTATGACCTATACCTGTCAAGCCTGCTAAATAGAGAATTTTTGCTAACGATTTGCGTGATTTTTAAAACGCAATAATCTCGACACCTGTGCATACAATTTTATAAATATATCATCCTAGAAAGTAAAGATTTGTCTTCCAAGCGGAGTTATAATTTTGTTTTCAGGACCAGCCATTACCGAGTATTTAGTGCTCGAAGAATAGCGTTCATCGGTAGCAAATAGTCACTCCCCATTTTGTGAGACGTGATTTATCATTTTAAGCGTGAAAGTTGTTACATACTATACATACATATATATTTTTTCCAAACATCAGTTTAGCAGCTGAAATTTGAGGTTCATTTTTGTGTCTTCATGGCCCGCACAAGGTGTGCTTAGAGCAGCGATAGGTATAGACGAAATGACACCAAAAACGGGTTGCGAGTCTTAATAGATAAGTATCAGTAGTTTCAAAAATTGAAATCCTACTCATCATATAGTCGAAATATCGCAAAATCAAATTTTTACACAGAAAAACTATGTATAATGCCTTATTTTTAATTTTAAATAATTATAATAATATATTATTATAACTCGAAGAAGAAAAAGCATTCGAATCTAACTGGAATTCCGTGAAGGAAGCGTGTTATGGTTGGCAACGCGTTAATCGAGGTAGTGTTTCGCATTTGTTGTCAATTAAATTCCAGTTTAATATAGAAACCAGCTGCACGTATCTCCACTCTGTTAGCTCTTGTTCCAGCAGGTCAAACTATATAGTATGCGACAAGAAAAACAAAACGAAGAAAACCAAACACGACGGTTATTGTTTACATTTTAGTAGGCAGTTTTCTTCTGAAGATAGACGTGCAAGTGGTCGTTCATTTTAACTCTGTCGCAATTTGTACGCTACGTTTTTATTGTTACAAATTATTATTTAATAAAAGTTCGTTGAGTAATTTCAAAGTTTATTGTTCACGCGCATAATTATCAAGTTCATAATATATAATTTTGTGATATTTCGACTATATGAACGAGTAGGATTTCAATTAATACTGACTGTGAAACTACTGATACTTAAGTAATAAGCCTCGCAACCCGTTTTTGGTGTCATATCCTATATACCTATCGCAGCTTCAAGCGCACCGTGTGCAAGTAGATTTTAGGGAATGAATTTTAGAAAAAATTCCGAGATTTTATTGGATGTGTTGGTTCCTTGATATAATACCAACAAATTCTTCAGTTTTCTCCCTGTAGGGGGGAAATCTATCAAAGACAGTTTTTGAACATTCTCTCGGATTCTTTTCGGTTTACCTCAACATTAGTTATGAAAGAAATTAAAGGTAGTTCAATTTCCTATAAAAATTGTCCTACAGATATTTTACGTTAGATTCGTATTTATGGGAAAAATTGCAATCTAAAATTAAATAAAGTTTAGTGCTCTCTAGTTTAATGTGTTTGCCTCAACTTGCATTATTATCTAGTTTACTAACAGTTTTAAAGAAGCATTACTTTTATTTAATTATAATAAAAGTAAATCTGGTTAAGTGTAAGTTGAACTCGCGTGCCGATAGTTCCGAGTCATGTGGATATTAAAGAGAAAATCCTTGCTTTTTATTGTGATAAAAAAATAATAAAAGTATTCGATATTTTCTCAAATAACTGCATTGCATTCTAAAAATTCAATAAAACAATTAATTACTTTTATTACTGTTCGGCTACAACAAGAGTAATTTTGCAAGTAAGGACATGATGACGTTTAAGATAATTCCAAAAAGGGAACCTCGTTAATCCTAATCCAGCCATCGCGGTAATCCGAACGCTCCACCATCGCTGGTTTTCTTATTTAAATTGTTTTTAATAAGTAAAACAATATTTTTTTAAACGGCGTGCATTGTATATGTTGTATTTAAGCATTTATAAGGCCCTTAGTACATATTTGATTAAAACAAGATAAATGTTTATTCTATATTTGCTTAATATGAGATATATTTATTTATTTGCGCTTTATTAATGAATTTTCTAGTCAGAAAGACAATACTCTAATCCGAACACCCTCTTTAGTCGGAATCTCTCGTGTTTTTTGAAGTTAGGGTTAACGCGGTTCTCCTGTTTATATTTTTAAGTACTAGAATGTTATATTTAATTTAATTTTACTTAATCACATGTGTAGCTCAATTCTTTCACCATGTGTAGCTTAATTCTTTTACCATGTGTATGTTTACCATGGGTGGGTTGAATAAATGTTAAACGCACGTTAACTTTTGGAGATTATATATATATATATAATATATATATATATATAATATATATATATATATATATAATATATATATATATATATATATATATATATATATATATATATATATATATATATATATATATATATATATATATATATATATATATATATATATATATATATATATATATATATATATATATATATATATATATATATATAGTGGTGGCCAACTGATTAGAACCACAAAATAATTAAAATACATATCGACCCCGTAAGGAACAGACCAGCCATTTGACAAAATTCTAGAAGTGGCGCCCTAAGGTCACCATGCCTTATGTTTGTTGGTGTTCCCCCACCAAAAGTTGATATTCTGTAAAGCGACAAGAACGTGCAGGTCATAATCGCTTGGGTCACGTAATTAGAAACAGCCTTTGATAAATTTCGGTGTCCTTTAAATTTTTTTATTGATGAAGATCTTCAGTCTTTACATCATTTACATACTTCCGACTCTCACTCTCATATAAAGATATACTGGAAAACTATATGCTTCCTTTCGACGAAGAAAATTTGCCGATTACTTGGAAGTTTATGCAGGAAAATGATTTATGTGAAATAGCTCAACAAATTTGGAATAGAATACTGGCTGATGTATGTAGACATCCAAGCGAGTGTATGCCTAGAAGATGTAGAGATGTAATTGTGAGTAAAGGATATCCTTCAAAATATTTGCCTCTGTACTAACTGTTAAATAGTATATTATATTCTTTAAACCAGGTTTTGCTATATTATTTTAGTGTTAAATTTTTCGTTTCTAATTAGTTGTCCATTACGAAATAGTATGCGACGAAGAGATTTCCATCTAATACAAAATGTTTTTTTGAAAGGTAATTTACGTTTTTTAAAGGACATTCGTTATAACCATACTTATATTACAGAATACCAATATTGTACACTTTGATTTGGTTTATAGTTTTGTGTTTCTAATTAGCTAGCCGCCACATATATTTTATATATGTTAAATACTTTTCTATATAATAAGTTTTATACCAGATTTAGTTGCAGTGAAGAAATAAGTTTATTTAATATGTTTATCACAGAAAATCCTTTTAAACTTAGAAATGTATAATAGTTACTTTAGACTGTAATCACATGGGACTCATTTTTTAATAAAAAAATATACGGACAAATAAAATTTGTTCACTGGCCACTGATTTAACATCTTTAAAAAATATTTGTACATTCGCTGGAGTCCGGATATAGTGAAATTAAAAAATTCCTAAAAATTGATTCACTATATCCGAGGTTTACTATAAAAAGAAAAATAAAATTTCTGATGTTTATTATATGTACCTATACATACATAATATGCTTTCAAGGTACAAAAACTATTATAAACTTTTTCTATAACTTTACGTGATTGCAAAAAAATGCTAGTTTTGGTCATTTTCTGTCATTTCTTTGATTGAAGGAACACTAATCATAACATCCTCATCAAACTCATTCTCGTTCTCTTCGTCATCACTTACTGTCACATTTGTCACGGAAAAAATAAAAATTTGTTTAATTTTATTCCAATGTTGCATTTACAATATGTATACACAAGAAAATAAGACTGACATTTTTGAAGTGACACTTACCTGTTGCGACTGACTGTATAATTCGTTCTTCTGTCAATGATTCTGTTGACATAACGTTATCATCGATTCTAACGTATTTTTCAAAGTCAAAATATTTAATTTTTTTCTCATTTCCACTTCAATGGTGTTTTGAGTGTCCGTAGTATCAGGATCTTTATGCTTTTTAACCACTCACTCACTGATAATTCATCATCTGAATCAAATTCATTTCTTTTTCAAAAAATCCTGCATGTTTAAAACAATTTGCAATGGTTTCTCCAGGACAGTCGCCAAGCCAGATGAAGAAAGTTTACAGCATCTAAAATGCCTACTGAAAATTCTTTTCCATTGTCAATCTTCATTAACATAATTTTTCTGTAATGGCATTTTAAGGAATTACCCCTTGATCTGTGGGTTGCAGCTTTGAGCTGGTATTAGGCGGCATAAAAACCAATTTAATTTGGTTTAGGGGAACTTTCGGATAGTAAAATGTTTCTGTTTTTCTTTTTTAACTCTGCATCCCATCGAAGTAGCTCCTTTGTAAAAAAAATTAGATGTCATCCACGCTTTACTGTTTGATCTATACTGGTAATGTCTTGTTTTTAACACATCTAGGAGTGGCTGATTTTCCTATAATAAACAGTTTTCTCTTTTCGGTTCCGGACATGTTCCAGCTACCAAAACAGTAATTCTCTCTTTAGACATCTTCCCACCAGCACAGCTTTCTCCTTTGAATTTCGAAATTTTATCCGGGGTCAGTTTGTAAAAAAGCCCGGTCTCATGGGCGTTGAAAATGTCTTTACTGCCACTGAAGATAAAATTAATGTGCTCCGCGTAAGTTAGTTAAAATTGGGAAATTACCGGGGGAAACCCCGAAAAGTTTACTATGAACGGAAAATCTTACCTTACATTGATAAAATTCCGTTCACTTTATCCGGAAGTTCATTATAGCGGGTTCACTATAACCGGAAAAAATATATTAACAGCGGGTTGCACAAAACTTTTAATCAAGCAGTAAATTTAATTGACGTTTAGAGTCATCTTTGGCAATGACGTTAACATGAGTGCTGTCACATTACAAGTGTCTAATTAGTTTAATTCGTGATTAAATTGTTTGTGCAACCGGACGTAAATGTATTAGCCGTATGGGAAGTACTTGAAGCAGCGTTCACTATACCTAACCGGAAGTTCACTATAAGCGGGTTCATTATATCCGGCCTCCACTGTACAATGAATATTTTGAGATGTGCTACTAAAGTTATGACGAATTTAAATCAGTTTTAACTTTATTTAAATTGACACTTTAATTAAAATGACTGTGACATGGATTCTTAGATCATTTATAATTCAGTTAAGGTGATACCTCAAACTTGATGAAGTTGTGCTACTAGGGCAAGTTATATATTTTTGTTTGTTTTTATGGTTGTTATTATTATTGTTTAGTATTTAAAATAACGATAAGATCCAAGTGCTAAGTGGCAGTATTTTATCAGCTGGATTTAGCCCTTTAAGTTTATAGATAACAGATGTCAATATTGCATGAAAATGTATACTGTACTACTAGGTTTTTATATTCTTTAGCTTATTATAGGGTTTTTGGTAAGGGTTGTTGTAACCCTAAAAACTTATCTCTCATGCGAGTCCAATTACGTTGCTAGGTCAATTAAAATCTTAGCAATTTAGTATTTTAATGCTAAAATTCGCTTACTGTTATATGTTTAAATGCCATTTTACGTTCCATAGATTAAGTTTTAAATATATTTTTTAGTAGCCTTGTGCTTGTTATTTAATGTTTGTAATTTACGAGGATGGGCTTAAAAAGTTCATGGAATGAAAATAAAAATAGGACTCTCCGGCTTGAAATTGCGTTTATTTTTTAACATAATCCAATGCCACCTAAATACATTTAGACCAGTGATGATCTTTGCCCTGATAAAATTCAGAAGTGTCAAGATCTTCGAAATAGGCGTCTACAGTAGTTTTAACGTCGTCTGTTACAAATTTATGGCCTTCTAGGTGTCCTCGGCAAATCAAAGCCTAATTCATGAATTTTTGCCATAGCAATAATTATCGTTTGGTGCCATGCATTATCTTGATGGAAAATAATTTTCTTGGGTAAACCAGGAAGCTTTTCAGCAAATGTTTGCTTTAATTTGTCCAAAAGACTCCCATAATATTATATAAATATATAAACACATCATAAAACCATTTTTAATTTCGGAATGTGCTAGATGTGGAACGTAAACTTGCTGTTGCATATCAAAGGCTACAACATATGAATCGGACTGCTTGGCATTTTTTGTATCATTTTGTATTGCCTTGGTTGCACCTTCATGCTTTCTGTGATGGAAGTCTGACACTTCTGTCTCCCTTTCGGTTGCGCCAGTAGATTTTCTTTTTATGTTGACACTGTCACAGTGGAGCAGCAGGTGTCAACTTGGTGCACTCTAAAGCCTAAATTAAAGTTAGTCAAAAATATCTGGTTATAGGTATCATCGTCATGAAATAGGTGGATGGCATAATTTTGACAATACGAGTATTTCTCCAATAAAGCCCTGTACATTTTGTACGGTTGAGAAGATTAAAATCATGATTAAAGTTAAAAAATTAAGCTAAAATCAGGATACTTAAAAACATATAATAATAATAAATGACTTTATTGTAATGATTACAAATGGCGAAGTTGAAGCTTGGCTTCCTCACTTAACCGGAAGGATTCTCGGGCATTCCTTCCCACATTGCACCTGGTATAGGGTTGTTGCGGTAAAACCGTCGCCTGTACTCTGCTGGGGTATTTTCATCTGCTAGACTTTCGACCACATCTCTTAAATTTGAGAAGATCACTTGTTCACTTTGAGGTATAAACCTGTTTCTACGGGTGTAGTTTGGCTTGCCAACTTTAGAAATGTATAATTTATCTCCCACTCTACATTGGCCGATAGCATTAACGGCATTTGAAATACACTCTGGCACCACCAACATTGATTTGACAGTAGACATGAAATTTTCATTGCTTTCAAAGCGTGTAAAGTCGTCATTCAATTGTGGAGCGACAACGCCTCGGTTCGACATAATAACTTTAGCTTCAAATATTGCTAAATTAACACGGTACATTTGGTAAATATTTCCGGCTATGGGTATATTGTTAAATTGTCTTAAAGCCACGAACACTTGCACCGTTCCAAAGCCAATTTGCCTTGTTATATATATTTTATTATTCATAAAAATTAAACCTTCAACTCTGATACAAAAAGAGTGACCCTTGGCAGACTAGTAGCCTTAGGTTTTCTAAGACTTGGTTCACGATGTCTACTCATGAATCCTCGAAATCACTATTTTCCAGCTTTTTCGATGGTTATCCAGAATTGGGGCATATTCTTTTTATTTGATAATGCAAAAGAATAGGCCAAAGTTCTGAGCTGATTTCAATGGAGACCGTAGTGCAATTTTGATGATGTAAGAAGATATTTTACAAAACTTAACTTTTCTGCAGCAGTAACTACTGTTTTTACAGAACAATTTTTGTAGGTCTTATGATTATTAACTTCGTTTTCATCGCGTTTTGAAAGTCGCTGGTAACATTAAACTCCTTAGAGGCTTTCCGTTGACTCATTCCATCTTTAACGGCAGCTAAAGCATTGGTGATCGACTTGTTCTTTGGAAGGCCCCTGTCGTTTTCCCCACTTTTACGTCTAGGCATCTGCAAATGTAAAAAATAATTGCTATTATTATTATTATTATTATTATTATTATTATTATTTAGGTTTGTACCTTGGGCCATGGCTCAAATCCAAATCCAGATTTGCTCATATGCAATATCCATGTCTCCAAAGCATTCTCTTCAGCTGAAGTCAGATACGTGGATGGTCCCATTTTTCTTGTTTCTAGATGTTTTCCGATGCTTTTATAATATAATGTAGTCCTTGGCATTGGCACACTATATGCCCGACTGGCTTCTGCAACTGCAACACCATTTGTATCCAATAGTATTTGATTGTCTGTAATCTGCTTCCAGTTTTCCACAAAATGTTTTAACTTCCCAGTACCAGAACAGCTTGCTTACCTGTCCTACCGCCTGAAGATTTATATTGTGATTTAAAATGAGCTAGTATGCGCTTTAAGTCTTTAAGATGTCCTTCGTCACATTTGGTGCATTTTTGGATATCTCTATGTCTCTCTCTGTAAGAAAGCAAATTGATCTTCCAACTCAATGGCACCAGAACCTCTCATAATACCGATAATCCTTTGTATAAACATTATATTTGCACCCATTCCTGAAATTATCAAATAAAATTAAAAATATCTGAACGTGCATATATTTTTTTAGGCATACTTGTACCACAAAAAACTATACGGCGAAGAAATCAGCAAAAGATAGCAGCTAAATCAAATTGATTTATGTGTGCTCAACCAAAGAGTAAGTTTTTTAATAAGAGACGAAAGCTTTGTCGGTTTCTTTGATGTTTTATGATGTATCCAAATTCGGTGAACGTGAACGGTCTTAACACCACCTACTACACAGTAAAAAAGTGATTTTAATGACAAATTTGTATCCGATTTCGATGTACACTGAAAAACATATTTATTTTATTAAAAAAAAGGACTAAATTTAATGAAAATGTACTAGATCATCACAAAACAGACGAGGCATACGCGTCTAATACACTGACAAGGGGAGGTATAAAAACAATTTTTTTTAAATACAGTAGACTTGATAATCCGGATCAATTAAAGCTAGAGTTGATCCGGACTATTAAAAAATCCGGATTATCGAATCGGCTGCATTTTTGTACAGATTCATTATTAAAAGGCGGTTTAAATAAACCCATTTTATTCCCAAAATCTCAAAACCAAAGTAGTTATTAATATTTATGTCTAAACTTAGGTACATAGATACATACTAAATGTACTAGGTAGGCAGGTAAGTACATATACATACATACTTACTAAGATCACCTACTTAAAATAGTCAGAGATTTTACTTTGTTTTTTAAGTGCAATAACTGAAGAATGCTTAACAATAGCTTTCTCTCTGATATCTTTTAGTACAAGAATATCTCTAATATCAAGATTATTTTCTTCGGCCCATTGCAATCCCAGTGTAAAATATTTCATTGCATCCTCGTGCCTGATTTTTTTTGGCTGTGTGTCGACTTCTTCGTCGCTGGTTCCTTCGTCTATAGCCTCATGCTCAAGATCGCCGTCCTCTATGACATTTTCTGCATTCTCAACCCATTGATTCATCTCAACATTTGTATGAATCTCACCATCAATTTGTGTCAGCATGTTTGAAGTGTCCTGATAGCCGTGGCTTATCTGCTGCAATTTTTTTTGCAATAAGTTGAGGGGAATCAGATCATCCGGGTCATAATCAGGTAAATTGCCCGATAGAAGCTTGTGCCAACACTTTTCCAAGGAGTTCGTTGTAACTTTTTGCCAT
This sequence comes from Philopedon plagiatum, assembly GCA_963971165.1. Lineage (NCBI taxonomy): Eukaryota > Metazoa > Arthropoda > Insecta > Coleoptera > Curculionidae > Philopedon > Philopedon plagiatum. Next base: position 98,826,796 of record OZ020193.1, read on the forward strand.
GAATTATGAAGTAAATAAACTGCATCCATAAGATTAAAACTCTTGACGCATTTGCCAACATCACCTTCATTTTCTAGTAGAGAAAGAATGTGAGCTAACAGGCCTTTTCGATAATTTAGCTTTGTTAATCTGATGGCATTTTGATCCATTAGAAACATTGTGAAAATTTTTCCATCTTCACTAATCAATTCCTCCTCAGAGCAGTGACTTGGTGCATTATCAATCAGCAATAAAGCTTTTTCAGGGAGTCGTTGGTCTTTTAAAAATGACCTCACTTGTTTGCAGAACGAAGTGTGGAACCAATCCTTAAAAAGTGCAGAAGTCATCCATGCGTTACCACTAGAGACGTACTCCACAGGTAAAGTCTGATTCTTGAATGCCCTTGGATTCTTCGCTTTTCCGATGACAAGAATTCGAAGTTTTTGGGTACCATCGCCGTTTGTGCAAGCTAGAAATGTGATCCCTTCTTTGCTTGATTTTCTGCCGGGCGCTATTGCCTCGTTGCTGTGAACTAAAGTTTTATCAGGCAATAGCTTCCAAAAGATGCCCGACTCGTCAGCATTATAGATTTGCTGGGGAACGAAATCGTGAGCTTTTATTACCTTCCTTAGTTTGTCAATAAAGGGAGCTACACTAGATTCATCATTTGATAATTTCTCTCCGCAAATTTTGATATGCCTCAGCCCATGTCTTTTTTTTAAATTAAGAAGCCAGCCTCTACTTGCAACAAACGTATCGTTCCCATAAATATTCGGGAAGAGTTGTCTAGCTTTTGCCCCTAGTATTTCGAAGGAAAGAGGGATATGTTTGCTCCGTTGTTTAATAAACCAGGAATATAATTCTCTTTCCATCTGCGGATATTCTGCTTGCCGTAAGGTCTTACGAGAGCCTGGCCCAGAATGACAAATTCCAATAAATCTGAAACGTTAATTTAAGTGAGCATCAAAAGGTATTCCAAAATAAAGTAAACTTGCCTCCTTATTTTATCCTCATTTTTTCTTATGTCAGAAATGGTAGACGTTCCAACACCGTATTGCAGGGCAAGCGATTTGCCACCAGCACCATTTTTCAATTTGTCTAATATTTCACCTTTTTGTTTAATAGACAAAGTAAGATGTTTACGTTTAACCATGATGCACTCCAATAAAACACGTCCGGCCGACAACTAAACAAAATAAAAATGAATTGCGTCCTGGAAATAACGCGTCAAAACAAGTTGATTCGATGACGAAGTATAAAACGGCCGCAAATCCGGATTATAGAGTCAGCTAAGTTTGTGTTCTGAACCCACTGAAAACTGGAACACTAGCAGTTTGGTAATAGGTTCCTGCAAAAATCTTAGTTTGCGAAGCGGATGCAAGTTTACTATAGTACCTTTGACTTATTAGTTCAAATGAGACTTGTCTTTCTGTGGTACCCATTTCCTTGAAGGCTTTGCCAAGATCTTCTCTGGTGAACCAGGTTCCTTGATTCGTTATTTGTACTAAGACAGAAAGATCTTTGTAGGTCCCAAAGATGCTATGATACACGACTTGAGCTGCTTGTTCCCTATTGAAATTTCCCTCTAAAACCCATTGAGATTTACACATCTCTTTGTAGATAAAGAAGCCACCAGGACCTGATACTGTAAAGAAATTCAACTTATTGTTATCTGTTTCAATCACAGAACTACATCCTTCAGTTTTAATTGATGCAACTGATTTTATAAATCCAAATAGAGGGAAGAACATTCTGTTTGCGTCTGGTCGTACAATGCAGTGCTATGTTTGCAACGGTTTCTATTAATGGGGCAATTTCACTGGCTGGTCTTCCCTTAGTCAAACGTAAAACATCATCAATGTGTGGTATTTGTGAGAGAGCTCTCATTGCTGCATGAGTCCATTTTTCTCTGTATCTTTCATCACTTCTAATATGCATTAATAACGCAGTCATGGGACCACATGTTTGTGCCATCGAGCTTCTTTCTGGTTGGAATGAACAAGCTTCTAATAATACGTGATGATGCCCGTATAATCCGTATTTTGAAACTGGGAAGCTTATACTTTTGTCCCCTTCTTTTGCTATGGGCATTGAAGCATGACCTAATCTAAGTTCATTCAGTCTCAATTGAAATCCACAAAAGAAGTTCATAAAGGAACCTACGGTACCGTACCAATTGGCCTTATCCTTTGGGGTGTATTTCTCATAACTCAGTCCTACTTCCTTTGCTGCTGCCTGTACTGTTGAAATGGCTAGCACTGTTGATATATTGTGCTCCACTCCTTTAATGTTAATATTGAAGTTTCCCTCTTTTGACTTACGGTCCATATTGCCAATGTATCCTGTTGATCTCTGTCTTAATATGTTGTGGCATGTAAATAATACATTAGTTATTTGCGATGATAGTCTTAAATTCATCATGGTTGGGTCATGTTTTGCAAAGTTCTGCCATAACCTTGTCCCTACCACAATTATGAACTTGAGGCATTTGTTCTTCTTGTCAGGGTCTAGTTGTGATTGCTCTGTCTTTGGGTTGGAAAGCTCTTCTTTAGTGTCTGGATCCACCATCTGATTTGCCTTGCGTTTCACTCCTCGACTTCCTCCTGATGACATTTCCTGGTCATTATTGGACATGGTAGAATATCTCTTTGCTCTTTTAAAATAGAATGATTAGTGCAGCTAAATCTCATTTAATGTAAGGATTCGCTGTTTGGATTACAAGGTACATAATTTAGCTAGGCGTCAAATCCGGACTACCGAAATATCCGGATTATCGCTCTCCGGATTAACGAGTCTCTACTGTACCTGCATTTGGTACAAAAAAATACGTAATTACGTATATTATTCCTAATTTTTAAAATGAAACAGTTATTTCCAATCTCTGAAAAAAACGAGTTACATCTCTTAGGGAGGCCACACATCAAAGAAACTTGAAACGTGAAACTACACCTTAAAGATGGAGATCTTGCACATGTGCACAAGAAATTAGTACAGACTAGAACGCCAGCTTTCATCTCTTGTTAATGTGTTACTCTTTGTTTGACTCAACAATACAAAAAATGATAAAATGGAAACTTGATCGCCCTTGATAACTAATTTGACCAAAGTTTTTCACATTATATTTAAACTTAACATTTGAACCGCCTTACTTTCGTAATTTTTGTAATATAAATTAAAAATAAATAAATTATTTGAAGTTAGGTAAATAAAAGAGGTGTGTGTAAGATAATAAAATAATTTTATTGGTGCCCCCAAATCAGCATCTTACTATTTTTACAGTCCTAAAATTTCTATTTATAAATAAAGAGCGTAAAATGACCTTACTCTACCATACAACGTAATCAAATACTGGTGCGGAAAATTTTCCAAGGATGAACAATGCTGCTATCTTTACAAATTGATTAATAACATCATTTTCCAGGTCCAGGCAAACGAAATTCGTTCGGTAATAGTACAAATTTGGCCCGCCGAAGTACATAGACATTTATATTTAAATTCATCGGGGTACCTTCTACCTCTAGGTGACTTCCTAACTTGTGTAATTTGAATGTTAATGAAATCTGCAATATCCTTGGATGGTCAAAATTTATAAGTAATGTTCTAATGAAATCTCGTCTAATGCTTGTTTAAGTCGTTTTTCTAGCTCTCTGCACTTGTTAGCAAGTTGTTCGTTGTTTTTCTTTTACTGGTTGTTCTCATTTTTCAATTCGTTTTCATTTCTCTCAATTTTTCCTTTCTCGGTTTATGATTGCTTAAAAATTCAGGTGTTTGGACATAACTAGTAGGGGAAGTTGGTGGTGACGGTTGCATGGAAACCGATGATACATTAGGCACCACTGAGATTTCTTCTGTCCGAGGATGTAACTCAGACGTACTTGGAACCACACTTGAACCTGAAAGATCGCTTTCTTGTGAAAATTTCGGGACTGCATCCTTTCGTAGCAGTTTTCTTTTGCCCTTTAAATGAATATTTTGAGATTTCTTCTGTCCGAGGATGTAACTCAGACGTACTTGGAACCACACTTGAACCTGAAAGATCGCTTTCTTGTGAAAATTTCGGGACTGCATCCTTTCGTAGCAGTTTTCTTTTGCCCTTTAAATGAATATTTGAGTTAAAATGGGCACTGCAAACTCGATAACTTTTGTAAAGAGTCTCTACTTTAGGTAACAAATCTTGCCTGTTACATGCCATGAGCCACGTTTTCGCTTTTTCAGTTTCTTTAAGAAAGGAGTAAAACATTTCTGTACTTGAATAACTCCTACTATTGCAACCACTGTAACTGCAAACATGCGGTCCTTTGCGTTGAGTGTCGTCCATTGTAGCAAACTTAAAACAAAAATGAACTTTTAAAAGCTAAATAACGATACTAGAAAAGAAAACCTGCACTCCGTTTTACCTCAAACGATCTGTTATGCACTGGCAAAAATGTTTATTAAAAATTAATAGATATTTTTAGAAATTTTCACTTATTCCGACCAAATCGTGGCACACTATCTTGCTTTAAAACCAACGAAACACGATACCTGTAAATGCCGCAAATCAGGTGCATTTACAGCAAGTGGGGGGGGGGTGTATAGAAAGAACGCCAGCGAACATTGCAAACCGTTTCAATGTGGGCTGGTTAGTAGGCTAATAAAATTTTATACAAATAAATGTCTATATCGTATTTGGTTTTTCCTTCCTTCCTTCCTTACCCCAGAGTGGGCTGTTCCGATTTTTCAACTCAATTTTTTATTAAATCTGCAGTCAGCAAGTGTGCGGTACGGCGTTTGAATGCCTAAGCTCTGTTTTCGAAGCGGGTTTCTATGAATTCTGGCTTTGCTGGCTCGTGGCGTACGTACCGTGCGTGGACGCCCAGACCTTTGGCGATCTTTAATGTCTCAGTCTCCTCAAATAGCCTAATGCACCGATACACAATCATGTGACTAATCCCGAGCGGTCGGAGTGTCTCCTTTGTTTATGTTACACTTGTGTAGTGCCACAACAGCAATGCGATTTTCCTTATCAGACCATTTCATGGCGAACAAACAAATCAATTTTTTTTTCACACACAGACAATGAGTAAGTTCCAATATCACATCATGGAGCGGAGCGGAGCGGGCTGATTTTTGCGTCACGTGATTCGGGAGGTCTTGGAGGATATTTGAATAAAGAAACGGCTTCAGGCTCTTCAGACCAAATCGAGCAGTAAACATAACCTAGGTTGATTTTGTGATTCTTTTTTCAGTTTGTTTTTTTCTATTTTCAATAAAAATGGACAGAGAAATAGCATTATTTATTCTTACTGCTGCTAATATACGAGAATTAGTAATTAACGATGAAGAGGAAGACGTCGATGAACGTAATATTTTGGAAAAAAATGATCTTTACGCGGAATACACCATTTACAGGTTTAATGACAATCAATTTCGACAGCATTTCAGACTGCTTCCTTCAACTTTTGAGGATCTGTTATTAAAGATTCACGAAGCTAATAATGATCTTCATATTATCCATCCTGGGCAACCAGAAATATCCATAGAAAAACAAACCCTTATGACTGTATGGTGTTTAGGAAATATAGAGTGCTTTCGGTAGGTGAAAAAATTTTACCTTACACCTTCCTTTATCTGGGGACTTATCAACGAATCAGTGAATTATCATTTCACAAGGTCCAAACCAACGGAAGTGTGATGTTAACAAAGATAAAACCATGATAATTAATCAATCATTGACATAGCCCCTGAACCAATTTAAGAAGATGATTGAATACTTTCCGAAAAGTAATTTTGTGGGCTAGTAACCACAGTACAGATTAAAAAATAATATAGGGCTACTAACCTGAAAGGAGCAGAGAAGCTTCTGCCATTGTAGCCACAGCCACCCGTATCTGCTCTCCTTTATAATTTACATTTATTGTATATTGTTCTGACATAATAAATATAATATCTTCTCGACGCTCAGCCCGTATAGAGACTTTTTTGAGAGACTTTATCTTAAATTAATTGAATTTGACTAAAACCACTTTTATTCGTGTTTGTAACCTTTTCCTTTTTGGATATGAATATAATAATACTTATGCCAACAACACTACTAGTACTAGCCGCACGTGTCTTATATAAATAAACCGGGGTATTAACACAATTGAATAATAAATTTATTCAGAAAGATTTATTGTACCTATCTTGTATATAAACAAAGTCATGATTTAAAAAACATGACTGCAGAACTCTAGCCTATTAGAAACCCAAATTATAGAAGAAGAAAAAATGTATGTACACCGTTATTATACTTTTAAATGAATAACTATAAATAAAAAGATCTGTATATATATAGAGTGTTTCATTTAAAACATTAGACGCCAATTTCTTTGAAAGAAATAAATATGATAAATTTCTGTACAAAGGATTGATATGTGGAATTATATACCACTATTTTATGGAAAAATCAGCTCATCCTCTTAACGAACGTAGGCGTCGCGACGCCACCAAAAATTTGCAGAGTTGAGAAGAAAAAATTTCGGAAGTACAGTAAATTTTAAGTCTTTTGGTACTGTGCACTATCTTGTTTCTTTTGTTGTTTGCGCGAGGTTTCATACATTATTTATCGAATTTGTTAAACAAACGGTGGTTTATTCTTTTTATGCAAAGTTGTATTTTGTCCGCGCTTTACTTCTAAATAACACACGCCACCAGTAGCTTTTCGAATCATAACTGATGGCCTTATGCCTGAGAATTACCTATCTGTATTAGTCTTACATAGCGACTACAATGTTACACTTGTCTTTATAGATCAAATTCTTGTTGCTTTTAGCACAAAATTAAATAAAATTCACTTGACAAAATCACTATTTTTTTAATAAAGCCATTATCTCAATGACGAACCACGAAGTAAACGTATAATGGATCTAATTGTCTAAAATCCGCTCATGGTTAGGCATGATTGCCCGAGCTAGTTCACGTGACCAACCACAAAATGTCTCCCTCAAGGCATTCAACAATAGAAAATCCATCCAAGTTTTCAAATACCTACTTATGTTAATTCTTAAAAGAGTTCGTTGCCATACAAGCATAGGCTTCATCTTCATCGCTGTCTGCGATATCAAAAGGTTCGTCGTCTTCTGAATCATCAAATACCTTCTTTTTTTACAGTTTTTCGCTGACTTTTTTTACTTCTTGAGCTTTTTTAATGTTCTTTTTCGCGATGACTTTCCAAATATGTACTTGCAAGACAGTTTTTCTTTCTTTTCATTGATCGTACATTTCCCCTTAGCAAAGTTGATACATTAATATTTCTATTGCGCTACCAGACAGATTAGATAGATATATTTGTTTTCTTGAACTGCGGACCCCGCAATTACCGCAGTGGAGGAATGAGGTTCTTCTATAGCTGAGCATGTGCATCCACGTTTTGAGGTACGTCCGTAACTGAGCTTGGTAAAAACATGTCTTCTGGAATTATATTAGGATTTAAGATGATGCTGCATGTTTATAATGTAATAGATTATTTTCATCTTCCCGTTCCCGAGAAAAATGGATGAGGTGTCAAACTTGTCATAAATGGTCCCACAGTGAATGGGCTAGTTTGTCTAGCCGTGCAAAGACATTGATTTGTGACATATGCTGTTAAATTGGTATATGCCATCTCACCCATCCATATAAGGGTGAGATGGCACATGTAATGATTTGAAAAAGTCTTATTAAACACAAACTCTGCTTTAGAAGGTTCTAATAAATACTATAGTCCATTTATAAGGAGTATTGTTATTAATATTAATTTCTATTATCTTTGCAACCCTTCTAATTATCTATTAAAAGCTTTATAAAAAAAGTATGCCATCTAAGACATATCTCCCATACTTTATACTATTTTTTCTATTTTGCATTTTTTTCAATAAAAAATGCATAGGTTTAAAAAGAAAATATGACATACAAATTTTGTAAATTTTTATTGCAAAATTTTATGTTGGTAATACTATCAAACTATTTACCACAGTAGCCTTGATAAATTAACAAATCATTTTATTATACATGACTACACACCGCATTACCAACTTTTAAAAAATAAAAAACTTTTTCATAAAAAGCTTATTACGATACCGAAAACGATATCGAAAAAGCTTTGATACTAAACCAAAATAGAAAAAATACCTTATAGTTTGCATAATAATCTCTTAAGGTTATCAAAATTTTGAAGAACATAGATTCTGATTTAATACTTTATAAAATAGTTTTTCTTTCGTAAAAAGGGATAGCAGAGGATACATTTACTTTTTTTTAATAAAGCGTTTTTAGATTATCTGTCCTACAAATTAACGAACTGATTTTAGTCCACCTTTTTTCGTGGCTGGCATCGATAAGTTTTGACCAGTGATTTTAACCAGTTTTGGACGGTTTAAACCAGATTTATCCACTGCCCCGGTCAAAATCTAAAAAAAGTGGTATTTTGCCAACCCTGTGTGATGTCCCTCAGAAATCACGCCTTCTAGTAGTCATGAAAAAACTTATATTCAGATAATCTTAAAAGAAAATAAATTATTTCGGTTCAAACCCCAATTTAACCAAAAATTGAAAGAGGGAGATGAAGCGAAAATACTAAATTGTTGTTTATTAGTCGGAGACCAAATTTTAATTGGAAATATTCATTTTTATAAATTTATTATGTTTTCCCATTAATCTAAATTTTCTACTAATGGAACTGTATGTCAGGTAAAAATAATGTGATAAAACTCGTTATACTTCGGCTTAGAGTTTAATTTAAAACATACTATTTCATATTTGTTCTTTTAGTAGAAAATGATAAACAAGGCATGTTTACTCTGTATAAAAAATTAAATTTTTCATAACGTGTATCTTATTTGTTTTACAAGCAAAAGGAGTGTCATTTTTACGTATCTTGCAAAATTTTGTCCATTTGTCCTCTTCTAAACCCCATCTGCGTACACCTACTGTAGAAAAAGAAGATAAAAGAATAATACTATAACTACTGAACATTACCACATAATGTAACCCGAGAAAAACAAATCGTTGGTTTGTTCTTCTCGGATGTAACTTTAGGTAGGAAATTTGTTGCGGGTTCAGCATATGAAAATTAATACCTGAACTGAAATATACCCGTTTATATCTCACTAAGGATATTTTCTGTCTTCTTACGACGGCTTTTTAATTTAACAAAAAAAATCTACAACTGTTAAAATTTATTTAGAATCTTACTACCCTATATTTTTCTTCTCAAATTTCCTATTCGATATCATGAGATAGACAAACCCTATACCCATCACATGTTTTACGAAATTAGATATAAGACAATGCAAGAAACGTAGTCTATAACCCGGCTGAAGTCTTGCTAGTTCCTCTACCTCTTTTCCAAGACATGCTGAGGTCGAACCTTGCTATAAACGTTTTACGATTGTGCATGTTATTTCAGTTAAAGTTTAGTAGTGTTGAAGTACTGAAACGGTACTTCAAACAGACTAAATTATACGAGAATTTCGACGTGTTTTGCGCTGGAATCTCTAAAAATTCCACGAAATGTCTTCGGTTAAAAGCTTAGTTTAAACGCAAACTTCTTTGTTTAAAGTTATTAATATCACGTAAAATAGGTTGAACGAAAGGTGTTACAATGCGTTGTATACTTACAAATTTAATGTGTTGGGCGGAGTGACATCGTAAAAAGGATATCCTTAATGATATGTGAAAACAAAATTTTATGGGATGCTATAGAGAAATTCCTGCGGATACTTGTGTATGTATGTATACTTGTTTGCACGCTGCAGTTAGCAATAAATATAATTTAATAATTTAAATATTAGAAGTAATACAAAATATGGAAACCGATAGGTAAAAATTCAAGGTTTAATTGTAGCACACATATTATGTATTAAATACCAAAGGTATAGGAATCAAAGTCATAACAAAAAAACAAATTTAGGTTGTTAGTAGATTTGCAATGATACGTACAGTGATCGGCAGAAATGTTGCGCGATATAGGACAAGAGTTTCACTTCTAATCAACTTTTTACTGATTATTTTGAGTGATACATTTTTTGGTAATATTTCTTTAAAAGAAAATTTAAGTCGTTCTACATCATCTCATGTTCTTAAATTCTTAATGAAAATTTTCCTATTCGGTACAACATTGCTGCTGGCCACTGTATATGTTTAAAAATATTATCTGGGTCAGTATGTTTAAATACACATTAGTAACTGCTTTCCTTTTACCTGTGATCATAACATGGCGCCGGCGCCTATTTTGATAGGATTAGCTACAGGAAGTTTACATAGTTTTAATAATTTAAGATTTTTAATATAAAATACGTATGTTACTTAAGTAGACACTACTATGATAGGTAATAAAAAAAATGTAAACTAAATATTAAAGTTAGAAGTAAAACTAAAAAAAAGAGGAAACTAACGAGAAATAACCCATTTTTCGATATAGTTGGTACTAGATAAAAGAATTGGTCCCAACGTTATAGCAATCGAGGAATGATTCACTGACAAAAAATTTGTACACCATTTTCCATATTGCCGTATTTCCAGCGCAAAATCCAATGCTTTGTTTGCTCATGATTTTATTATTTGAGTCTTTGTTGACTTTCTTTGCTCTTGGAGAATCTGAAGAATCCTTTGATGAATTGTTTCGTAATTCTTTTCCTCTTTTTGATTTTTTAGTCCACTTTTTCTGCCACTCTTCCAATGTACTACTGATTCTCGTAACTAACAGCATAGTATTTTTCACTATCAATATCCATTTTTGATACATTTTCTTTAGATGAAGACCAAGACGTTTTCTCTGAATTTTTTTTAAATCCTCATAGTTAAGTTCATGAGAATCTGACAAATCGTCATCGTCTGTTCTTTCTGTGGACGTTTTGTTTTGCATTTTATCTTACTTTTAGGTGATTTATCATTCATCTAAAAGCCAACAAAACGAAGATTTTTTATAACTGCTGTTTTTTCTTCCATTTAACTTCTATATAGGGTGAATTAATAAGTTCGGAAAAGACACTGGGGTAATCTTTTAAACATTTTGAAACAATCATAGAATATATACCTAAATTATGTTACGTATGGTTTCCTATTATTCCTCTTATAACTTATTATGAACGCTAAAAAATACTAAGAATTGTACCTACTACATTGTATGTATGCAATAATTTATGTACCTAAATGGGCAGCACAGTCTTCACACTGAACAGAAATAATTGTTTCTTTCGCCTCATCACACACAGCTGTAACAGAATAAGCTTTATGCCGCACATTGTGTTCAGGTGTAATTCTTGTTTTAACTACACAGATCCCATCTCCATCCCTCTTCACCTAAACATATCCTATGGCATTATCACCATAGGATTCTCGCTCAGACCTGAAAAGATATTCAAAAATAGTCATTGTCATGCTACATGATTCCCCCAAACTATTACTGTCCCTCCTTCTTTGGGACCAATTTCTCGAGAAAAATTTAGTTTCTGTTGACGACCTGGCTCTTTCCAGACCGTTTGCCTATTGACATCACTCTGCAGTCCAATTCTGGTTTCATCTGTGAATGTGAAGTCATTCGCTATGCTCTCGCGCCCAAGTAGAGTAGGTACCCCTTGCACGAAGATTTGCAGGATGGAGTCTTCTTTCAACTATAGACGTCGATATAACATGGCGAAATGTACCTTGGAAGTGAGCCCTAAGGGCTGGAGTTGAAGCATTTCGATGTCTACGGGCATATTGAAGTGTCCCAAATTCTTCATACGTATGAACTATTTGCACAACAGAAGATCTTGGAATGTGTAACATCCTGTGTATAATGGCGATGTGAACGTCCAGCATCATGCGAAGCAACAACTCTTGCCCTATTAAAAGCATAAGTTTCACGTCCTGGCATTATTTCGAAAGAAAAGTATCACATTTATTGTGCTAAATATACAAAAAAAACTGACCAATATTTTTTAAAACATAACAAATCCACAATATTTTATCTGTCAATATTCATGATCCTGTTTGTTCACCAAATAATTCAACTGATGTGCCTAGCAACGAAAACGCAATAAACATACAGCAAATAGATTATATTATACGGGGGTCCAAGACTTTTGATCTTGTATGTACATATATTTTTAAAAAGTTCTAATCTCGTTATAGATTATAGAACAAGGCTTTCCTCCAATTTATCCTCTGTAAGCCAGAGTCATTTCTAGCATCGATTATCATCTATCGAGACCACATGCTAATACAGAATCTAAAAAAAATTGTACTTAATTAAAAGCAGTTACAACATGATATAATTGTTTATAATCGGGACGAAAACGTTAATATGGTGCAGCGAATGAAATATTATGTTGCTCACCTTTGTTCTACATACTTGATAATCTACAAATCATGTTATTATGGTGTGGTATGATTATAATTTTACAAGAAGTGATCGCCTTAAACATGAATTTTAGCGATAAAAATATCAAATTATCATGAACAATAACCGGTATCCTTACTGTAAAAATTCTAACCGACTTACGTAACATCGATTTGTCAAATATACTTTATTCTCTTTAATAGGATAATTATTTATGGATGATCAAGGCAACTCAATCATTATTTGACAATTTATTGTCTTTTTTCGGTAGATGTAAATAATAGAGGACAGCTGATATTCGGATTAATTAATGTGTAGATCACGTCATCCGCCATATTCTTTGATCAATAAAACAAGAAATAAAGGGCTTGAAAAACTATATTTGAGGACTTAACAAAAGTGATGATATTTTTTAATAAGTATATTTAATGTGATGACTAAGTTTACATCTGCGTAACAAGTTTTATATTAAAATTCTTGGTTGAGTTTTTGTCAAAGCCAATTTCGTGTCACCTTAAACATCCAACTTAGTCCTGGCTATTGTCTTGATCTGCAGAAGAGTAAGTGGAAACAAATGGCGCTAATATTCGAAAAGAACGCATGGAAACTTTAGGAAGCGAATGATGCATAGCATAGCAAAATTGAGGCACAAACCTAAGCAAATCATAAATCAGAAATTATTAGAAATATGAAGAATGGTTTTCCTATAACCAAGCCGTGCTTTTAAGTTTTTAAATTTAATTTTAGCAACATTTGTTCATCTAGTTAGTAAACTGCTCCTATTTAAAATTCTTTACATTCTTTACTTTATGGATCAGGAAAATGAGCATTGAATTTGTAAAAATCCGCCTGTTTTATATAGTATGTAATTAATATTGGGTCAGATGCAAGAAACAAAATTTAAAACACAAATGCATACATATGTAGGTTGACACACATACATCTTTCGTTATAAAGTTTGTTCTTGCTTTAAATGTAAACAAAGGACTTTTTATTCCTAGTACACTATATTGCCTTACTTTAGTGAAAGTGTAACAATTTCACAAGTCATGTCGGGTGAAATATTATTTAACGAAAGAGTATTATACAATTCTCAGTAATCACATTGGTATTAAATCATGGTGTAGAATACATATGCTTTTCGAATAGATGTGATAAGTTAATTGCAGGTTTTAAAGTTGACAAGCTGTTCTCTTTCAGCGATGTAAAAAATAAAAAAAATTGTAAAAAAGAAATTCCGAAGAATTTCGAAAGACTAGACCGAAACGTCAATAAAAGTATAGAAAAACATGGACTTTTCTAATGCATTTTTTTATATTTATTCTTGGGTTTTATTAGTCCCGGATAAAATTAAAAATTATATACTTATTGGTTTTTACATATTTTTTATTTGTAATCAAATTTTACGTTTCGCTCTTTTTCCTTTCGACCTTCTTCAGAAATGTTTATTGCTTGAAAGAAAATCTTTGGCAGGTTTCTCCAAAACTTATTACAAAAATGGTAGATATATGTGGACATACAATTTTTTTGTTCCCTGCATTAGTTTTCTTTAATTAAAACAAACAATTTAAAGATAAAACAAATACATTATTTAAAAATACTGCAATATGCATTGGACTATATATAAGTGAAAACTGGCGGAATGATACTATTGTTCTATATTAGTGACGCATAATTTCGAAATTTCAAATTATTGCTTGAAAATCTGTAATAAGAATTCCTTTAAAATTTAAAACAACTTTTTTTTATTTAACGTTTTGATTTAAAATAAAAAATGCAACTTTACTCTTAAGCAAATCTTACGTTTTTGTATTTTTTGCATATCTTGTACAAAAAAACAAATTTTTGGCATCGTGGATCTTATTTTTAAAGCAAGAAAACACTTTTATAAAGAATGACATTTTTCGGATCTTCCACTTTCTTGTCCATTTGTCCTCTCGTCTACCCCATCTGTCGACACATTCTTTTGCTTATAGTTTGTGTTCAATTTGTAAGTCAGTCAAGACCCAATTAGTCAGTAATTAAGAATATACCTAATATAAACATATACATATACACAAAAATTCTACATTGTTTAATTTTTCCTTGTAATTATCCACTTTAAAAACCAAATGAACTAAAAAGTATTAATTAAGGTCAACAATTGGGAAACGCATTTTAAATTTATACTGGTATACCAGCGGGTATGGATATAAATACCCTGAAGGCAACCACGGCCACATTTAGAACTTATTGACTTGCCATTGCGTATTCGATGTTGTGAAGTTTATCGGGAATATATTTTAGAAAAAATGTAGCATTATTATTTAAACTAAAAAATTTATTTAATTCAAATTTGACATATTTCTTTTTATTAACGACTAGCTCGCGCCCGCGGTATAACAATTTTACTCCATTACAAACTTTGAACCTCCATTTTACCCCCCTTAGGGGTTGATTTATTACAAATTGTAAAACACGTGTTTAATCATTTATTTTTTGGAGTACTTCTATGAAGTTTTAAGTTAATAGGGCATCTAATATTTTTTCTCCATACAAACTTTGACCTCTTTAGGGGTTGAATTTTGAAAAATCCCTCCTTAGTGAGTCTCTAGATTATAAAATAAAACTAATGACCAGATTTCATATGTATAGCTTCAGCCGCTTCGGCTCGGCGATGATGAATCAGTCAGTCAGTCGTCAGTCAGGACATGATATTTTATATATACAGGTGCATCGATCCACGCAACATAGGAAATCCCATGCGAATTTTAAGGTGGTCAAATATTGGCTCCCTTGTTTATTTTGGACCGATAATTTATTTTAATTTATTTAAAGGAAAACTTTGACGAACTAACTTGCGAAATTTTGACCTGATTTATTTAGTATTTAAGGGGTTATTTAGAAAAATGTAAATCTAAAATTGGCGAAATTTAAAAATACGGTTCTGCAGCTTTATAATAAAAGCACCAGTAAATGTCAATAACCGACACGGGATATGTTTATGACATGACAGAATTATTTTTCAGGTAAAACAGTTAAATGCTTCTTAAAGGATTTAAATTTAATGCAACTAGTTTTGTCTGTCTGTGATACAACCAAACGAAAATAGAGGGTAGGATAAATCAATAAAACAGTTTTGATAAACAACACATACTTTATTTTTTGAAAATTGTTCTTTGTATGCATAATAAGAGAATTAAATTAATCATAACTATTTTTAATTAAATGTTCAAACATCCCCCCATTTGCTGCTAGACAATACCCCAGACGATCATAAAATTCGATTCGAACATTTCTTAACCGATATATGGAAAGCCTTTCACATTCTGCAGTAATGGCATTTCCTAAATCTTCCAACGTCTCATATCTAATATTTTTGTAGAGCGTCGTTTTTAGGTATCCCCACAAGACGAAGTCATTCGACGAAAGTTCGGGAGACCTAGCTGGCCAATTAATTGTGTGATTTAATCCAATAACGTTACCCCTAAAAACATTTTGTAAATACTCCATAACTGCGGAGTTATGAGCTGGGCGGCCTTCCATCTGAAGCCAAATTTCCTGCTTTTCCCGAACAACTTCTTGCAACGCAGGCGTAATTTCATTTTGAAGTAGTTCAGTAAAATATTGTGCGGTCAAATTGTGATTTAAAAATAGTGGTCCAATAATATGATGTCCCAAAATGCCAGCCCAAACGTTGACTTTCTGGGGATACTTCCTTGTTTCAAAATATATTTAGAAGGTATGTAATGAGACTATATCACAGTTTTCTTTTTAAATTTTTGAATTGAGATCCTAAAAAAATTTACGTCGGCTTACTGCATATACATTTTCGTTGTGTTTCTGGTTCCTACTATATTACACAGATGCCCATGAGATACATAATATTCAATAATTAAATGAATTGGGATCTACTAAGTTAGTACAGTTTATATTTTAGTTTATTTTATATTAAAGCATACTTTCGTGATGTACCATGTACATTTAATAAATTTATTTTCTTGACTCCAGTAGCGAAAATTTTGTACATTAGATTCATTATTCAAGGTAAAAAACATTCGTCGATAAAACAAATATTTTGCAAAAATTCCCAGTCATTACTTGCCCTCTCCATCATATTAAAACAAAAATCCGCCCATCGAATCATGTCCCCATCTCTTAGTTCTTGAAGCCTATGATATTTTATTATTATTCAAATTTTTTAATGATTCTGGTTATGGTCGATATTGCTGGAATTGGCCTCTCTGGATAATGTACTGCAAACATATCTGATACGTTTCGGCTGCTGTTTCCTGCATAATACCACTTAACTATGGCAATCTTTTCAGACGTACGATAGTTCATAACAAAATAGTGTTAAAAATTAAAAAATTGGTCAAACTTTGAAGTTGACACTGAAAAAATTAAACAAAATATTTGCTGGTATGTTTATAAAAATAATTCAGACCCGTATTATTTATTTTAGGAACATCAAAGATAATGTTCGTTAAATAACTTTGCATAGACTTCATAAAAATTATTAAACTTTTGGAAGTGAGTTTGGCTTATTCACTACTTCAAAAAGCTTAAATACCCTCTTAGTCTAAAATAAATAGGGGAGCCAATATATGACCACCTTAAAATTTGCATGGGATTTCCTTTGTTGTGCCAGTCCATGCACCACCCTGTATAGATAATACAGTTTTAAATAGTTTACATACGGTGCAACCTTTTTTGGCTTTAAGGCGGCATTCTCCACGTGGCGTCCACATGCCAACTTAATTTCATGTTAGTACAATTTTTTGCTTTAGTTTTCTTTTGTATAAATATTCTGACAATATTAACCGTAGATTTATGTTCTATAGGTATTTTTTAACGTATTAATCAAAGTTTCAAGATATTTAATGATTTATTTTAGAGAAACAATATTTAGGAAGAATATTGAGGTCCTAGTGACAGAAAAAATGACACCATAGATCTCTTAAAATATTAATCTTCTGAATGAAATTATTATACACGTTGAATCTTTAAATAATTGACTGAAAATTGCTTGCAGGATATGAATCTACACTTAATATACTTATAATGTTATTGTTAAAAATTTTAAAGCCACAAAACTTGCGTCTAGCCCCAGCACAGCAACTAATGAGCCCGACCAATCGCGATTTTAGTTCGACTGATAGTGGATTGGGTGTGCGGCGATGCCAGATTTAGAATTTTTATCTTTTTAGGAAATTGATATTTCAAGTTGCACAAAAATACGAATGCTACATAAATATACAAAACACAGTGTTCCTGTTCTCAGAGCCACCAAATTAGTTCCCTATTGCAAATAAGATACAAAGTGATAAAAAATATAACTGGGTTTATTATTAATAAAGGTAAAATTCTAAGGATTTATTCGTCCGCCAATCTGGCAACACCGGCGTTTTCAAAAAAATTAAGGTTATGTTAGTTAGTGTCGGTTTCAAGTTTTGATTCTCGCGATTAAATTTTATTGGAATTCTGTAATTGAATGCGGCGCTTGTAAAAAACAATTTTTGAGATATAGTGATCTTAAAAGACACGCAAAAAGATTTCATTGTAATGCAGTTGAGGACTTGGCACCATCGAAAAAAAAAAAACAAAAATTACATTTTTACCATTTAGGTAAATATATTTGATTGTTCTATGCATCCGCTCAATGTGCATGTTAGTGTTGATTCCACTATGTAGTCTATAGCAATAAGCCCAGGATGAAGTATTTCTTAGGTAATAGTTCCTAAAGTAATTGGAAAATTCACAAGTTGCTGGATCAGCAGATGTTGTTGATATAAAATTTGTAATGAGCTTTTGAAAAGTTTGTTGGCCAGTCTCTTCTAAAATAGTCCGTAGCATCATGTATACTTCTGCCTAAAAAGAAAATTATTTAGAAAAGTAATGTATGATTTTTTTAAAGCTAGTACAAACCTGTTTGTCCTTTAAAGGTATTAAAGCTAGATTTTTATTCCAAGCACGTAACACATGCCAGCTACAAAACAACCTAAAATAAACATAAACCCCATTTAGTATGTTTTATATTTTCTTGCCATGTTAAATTAATATCTTCATCTGAAGCATCAATATTATCAATTATGGGTAATAAGAAGCGACTGTCAATTTTATCAGAAACGTTAACTAATGTGTCTTTTCGGGGTTATTAAGGTCAGAAGGTCAGAAAATGCAATTTTGTCTAACATATGTTGAAAAAGTTATCGGGTAGGGGGGATAAAAGGGATCGGCTGAAAATTTCAAAAATGATAATGCATATGTCAATTTCGGGGTTATTGAGGGCAGATAATCTAATATAACATGGCCATTACAAATTTAAAGAGGGGTAAATAAGATGAGGGGGGGGGGAATAGGTGCACCAAGAAGAAAAAAATAGTTTTCTTATAAGAATGAACAAAATTAAGTTGACCCGCATTAATCAATCTATTATTGGTCGGGCTCATTAGTTGCCGTGCTGCGGCTAGACACAAGTAGCCAAAAAACCATGTCAAAATGAAATAGGGTTGGGCAACGTGGACGCCACGTGGTGAATGCCGACTTAAGCAAAATGGCGTAAAAAAATACAATGTTAATCCGAGATAATTTCAATTTTATTATTTCTTCAGCTAAATATGTGCCACTCGTTACGGAAACACATAACAAAAAATTCTTGCAGATTCTAAAATTTGATTCATCAATATATCTGAAACTAGAGAAAGCTGTTCGATATTCGACATATCGGTTGAATCGCAAGAACGGAAAAAATTACTAGATTTTACTGTTCTATAATTTAATTTTATATTCTGCAACCGGTATATAACGCGTTTTTTAGCGGTTTTTAAATGTTCTGTTAGTTTGTCACCAGCATCAAAACTTTCCCGCAATAGAACCCGAAAGTTTTGGATATTTTTCTGAGATTCTTATAAATGTATGAGCCCATAATCACTAATCTAATTATAATCTGTCTCTATTCTTAGAGATAAACCATGTTTCCCAGAAAATATAGCTGCTTTTATAGTTGGCCGCAGCCTTTCACTATTTTCCGCCGATTCTTTAATTTTTGTTGTGTCACATACTTTATCTAAAGACATTAACTTATTTTTCCTAGATTAGCTGCATGTAAAACAGTGATTTTGGTAAGATGTCAAAATATGAACACTATAGTATCTCTCTCAAATCTCGCAAAAATATATTCAATTCAAAATTTATTTGAGATATTTATATCAAAGCAATATTCACGATAATCATGTATTTTTACGAATATATTCGAATCGTATTCTCAATTTGAACATCTCTTATTTTGTGTACATTCATATACATATATTTCATTCTAATACTAAAATATGCATCACTAGCTTTGTTACGCTTTTATTAAAAAAAATTGCAACTAGAAACAAAAAATACAATTTTTTTATACTCAATGCCATGTTTTAATAACAAAACCAAGATTTTAATTATTATTTATAGCCTGGTGATTTCAGTTATAATCTAGGTACTCCAAAATCTTTTTTTATTTTCGTTCTAAGTGAATTGTTTTCTATTTTTTCATGGTGCTGAGGTTTTTTCAATAGTATTACTGTAAATTATTTATTACTTCCTACATTATTAAATTGACTTTTAAGACTTTTTAGTATCCACAGTAAATACTCCATTAAAAAGCAACAATTATTGTTTAATAAATCAGAAACACTGTTATATTATCGTACGGAAGTTTTCATATCCTTCAGTATTAAGGAATAATTATGCTTTTGGAGTCTAAATTGTGTAAATGAAGTTGTTATGTTGTTATACAAAGAATTTCTAAGAATCGTACCTCTTCTTCACAGTGTAAGTGTCAGCTCCCTAAGAAACATTTTCCGAAAACGGCCATCGGCTGTTGGGCTTAAGAATGATTAAGATTACTAATTTGCCAATAAGTGCGCCACAGGAATACACCTACAATAATAATGTGACAGTTAGACTCTCTCCGGTTTGTTCAGATTGAATTCAAAGTAGTTACTAGTTGTTAACAACATACGATATAGTTTTGATAAGTAGAGTAGTTATCTCCCGAAGTTCCGTGCATTTTATTTTTCGTTACCTTGAATTTTTTAGAAGTATTTTTCAAAGTTATGGCTATTGAGTCCCTCGTTAAAATTATTCAGTGCATTCATCATTTATTATTATTATCTGGTAAATACTTCTTTACAGATACGGATAAAATTCATAATCATATTCATATACCTGTTGGACCACGTGGACCTCTTGGAATCAAAATCACTTATATCCAATACTATTAATGTGCGGTAGCCTTTTCATTTTTTACAGAGCTATTGTTTTTTAATGTATAACTACCGTTTTTTAGTTAATTGATTATAAGAAATAATTATAATTTCCTCAGTTTTTATATGTTTTATGTAATGGTGTTCGTCAGTAAGTGTTAGTATTTACGTCATAACGTTTATCGTCCTCCTGGTATAGATTTCCTCTTAAACTTCTAAGAGTACTTCCTAATTCATCAATTAAACCTCGTTTTTGTCTTTTAATGAAACGTGATTAATTCAATTATTACTTGGACTGTGTACATTATCAATTACATCAATATATTTCATTACATCTGGTATTATCAATCGCTAGGATAACAAAGCATAAAAAATGTAAAAAATGCGCTTAAAAAGCATGAAGTTTTTACCTAAAAACGCATTAAAAATGCATTAAAATATTCACAAAAGCATAAAAAGTTAAAATTTGTTAACAATTTGAAATTGTACGTTGTTATTTCTTGGCTCAGCAGGACATTGTTATATCAGACAAAGCTGTCCTAGCATTCGATTTGTTTTATCTCATTTTCTGTAAAAATATATAGAAATGCAAATATTTTATTTTTAGATTGAAATAACCTATATATACTAAACTTTTACAACATGCCTATTCCGGATAATTTTGTAATTTTACTTGTTCGGTTTCCTGATTTAGCAATTATGCTGTCTCCGCAAGACGTCTCATAAATAATTCCTTTGTTTTTCAGAGTTTCCGCTTTGTTACAATTTTTGAACCTTACACGAAACATTTTGATATAGTATGTTAAAATAGAGTGTGGAATGCATCTAAACAATTTTTTATAATTGCTTTACATGTCATTTCTAGGTCATAAATGTGTTTGGCTGAAAGGTATATTTTTAGATTTACAATTATTAACTAGTCATATTTATGATTTGAACCTACACTGTTTGGCAATCGGCTACACTTTGTGGAAAGAAATAATATTGTATTTTAAGTTTACATTTCGTCACCATTTCTTACTGGAACAGCTAAGGATAAGATAGACTAGTTTTTCCAACAGAATAGAGATATTTGAAAAGAAATAATAAATAACAACTATTTAAAAATAACTAGATTTAATAAAAGTTGGTTTAATTCAAATTACATGGGTTAAAAATCGACTAACTTATCTTACAAATCAAGCTTAACTAACTGTCCTCTCTTCTTGCGTTTCTTTTAGTTCTACCACTTAGAAATCCTATACTTTATTTTATTATCGGGGCCTAGACTAAACATTCCACTCTGCGTTCTTAATTTCAATTGGTTTCCTGGTGATGGAGATTTATTCCAATAATATGTTCCTTACAGTTCCACCATCTTGACATAGGTTCGTCCTCGAATCTAAAACATCATTGAACAGCGTGATGCAATGGTTGAACCACAGTCTTTCTCAAAATGTCTGGTTATTTTGCAAAAATTGCAAATTATTTTGTTTGCGCGACGAGAAACGTTTTGTCCCATCGAACGTTTCTTTGGACAATTAAAACTGCGATGTCCCGGTTCGTTACGCATGAATACTAATGGACTTATTCTCTCTTAAACTCTTGACGTCTTCGGTTTTTTGACGCGGCAATGTCAGCGTGGCATGTGTAAGCTTTGGTATGAGCGTTTCGCATTTTACCATTGTCGGGTTTGTTGTCCGCGCGACTGGAACCCGGCATAAGTATTGAGTTCACACCAGGGATGTGCCGTAGACTATGAAATCTACTTTACGCGGTTTGTCTACGCGTTATCTACGTATTGTTTACATCCGCTTTTTTCCATGTAGACTATGTAAACTATGTAGACAATATAGACAACCGAAAATTTGAATTTGATTTGAATTATTATGTTTTTTTAATTGGATTTTATTTAATTAAGCAAGCATATCTGCACTATCTGCAGTTTCGCAGTTTGTTTAATTTTAATTTATAACAAAAAACGAAAATATCTGAGGTCTTAAAAAATAAAATTAAAAACACTATAAAAAATAAAATCTCAATTTTATATTTGTAATAATGTATTTAACTTTAAATAAACGTAACGTACAAAACATAATGACCATAAATGTTAATTTTAATAATCCTCAGATTTATTGGAATCAAGTATTTTGTGTTTATAATACACGTGTAGTAGCTTTCTCGATCGATCAAACTCTAGCCGAGTTCGTAATGGCGAGTGTACAAATGACCAATTTGAAA
The DNA here is from genome assembly GCA_963971165.1 of Philopedon plagiatum. NCBI lineage: Eukaryota > Metazoa > Arthropoda > Insecta > Coleoptera > Curculionidae > Philopedon > Philopedon plagiatum. The sequence goes on from OZ020193.1 coordinate 98,849,545, forward strand.
ATATTCTCTCGATCTGAGCCGATGATGCTGGTATTTTTTCTAATTTTAAAGCCAAAGATGATAATTTTGGATGATGAATATTAACCATGCTCCAAAATACCAATGGATCGGTGATATTCTTATCAAATACCGTTTTAAAAATTCCACTTTTCTCTCGATATTGACAATAACTCATTAGTCCATCTGCATCTAGATTTTCCAAAAAGAAATCTTGAACTTCTTTCAGTTGCTCAACCGACAGCTACATTTTTGCGTCCTCATGGTACTTGGGATGTAAATAATATGCACACAATGCATAAATATTGAGGCCCATTTTTACCCTGCTTTCTAACTTATCTTGAAATTTGATAAACTTATCTGGTAGTTCCAGGGAAAGCCATAAATGGGCAACATCTGCAGATGATGAATCCGATTTTTGAGCAAAGTTTATCAAATTACAAATAGGATCGAAAAGTTTGATATTATCTGTGACTTCGTCCAAAAAATCATCGTCAAATATTAATGTTTTGACGTTCTGCTTGATTTTTTTAAATCGGTTATCATTTACAGTTAATATTTTCATAAAATGTATATTTTTTACAAGACAGTGATACGAATCTCTATAGGAACACCAACGAGTATCACATGGCGTTTTAATTCTTGACCCACCTTTATCAACTAAAGCTCGTTCAAAATCTGCCTGCTTGAACTCTTTTAAAACAGCAGTTACTTTCTTTGTTAAATCTAAATCCATAACATCTTTTGCTAGAAGGTTAGCAGTATGGCTGCTACAATTGCTATGCCATACTGGCACATTTCTGCCCATTTTAACCATAGCTGCAGCATTGTCTGATACCACTGCATAAACGTCTGTTTTATATAATTCTTTTGCCAAAACGATTGATTCGTTTACAATTTCTGTGAGTTTTTCGCTTGTTTCTGACTCTCCAGTTAAATCCCAAGCATTAAGAAACGCCTGAGATCCTTTAGCATTATGCAACATTGAAACCACTGTTTTGGAGTTACTAGAAGTATTTTTCCATCCATCAATCAGCAACACAGATTCAGAATTTATTAAATTACTTGATAAATCAATACATCGTTGGTATTCTTTATCTAGAAATGATGTTGATAACGCTTTGCGACCAGGTAGCTTGGACACGTAAGCTGGGCGAAGGGCTTTAATAAAATTTATGAAATGATCAGAGTCGATCACAGAAAAAGGAATGTTGCAGCCAAAAAAAAAGGTACTTAGTTTTGTGTGCAAATCTTCAGTTTGCTCCTTAGTAACATTGTCCACGAATTTTTCCATTGCGTTCCTTTCCATTTTTCTTTTTAAGGGTGTTTTTCTAGGTGTACTAGCACTGGACATCTGCGAAATTGATATGTCCGAAAATCCCTCAGATGAAGGCTTCAGTTTCTCAGAGCTTGTCAATCTTGTCACTGATGACATAGAGGAAGAGGGCAGTTTTTTGGTAAATAAAGTAGACCACGAAGCATTTGCCGCTTTAGATGTCGAAGGCTCTTCCAGTTTGTTATTCTGAAAAAACATATTTTACTTTATAAACATTTATTTAAATACCTTATTTTATTATTTTATTAGCTATCTAATAACATTAATAATTAATATTCATTTGGTACCTACTTCTACTTCGAGCCCAGTATCTTTATCAAAAAGGTATTCCTTCAAAACAGTGCCGTCATTGTCTGAATCTATTTCCACTGTTTGGAGTTGCGAGGACTCAGTATTAAATTCATTTTCGTTATTAACAATTACTATTTCAATATCTTCTTCACTCGCTTCTTCAGCAAAAGAGTTTGTATTTGTACTGGTACTGGAGTCACTATCAGATCTAGATCTGGACCTAGACTTGGATCTTGACGGAAGCAAAACAGATTTTTGTCGCCACCAAATGCTGCCTCTTTAATTGACAAATTTTTCTGTAAAAATTAAAACACTGAAAACTTGTGCATATTTCTTAACACATAAAAGCAGAAATTTTTTTTTCTATCGTAGTTATTCACTCTATTCTTTAACAATTACATAAATATTAAGTTAATGTTTAATAATATTAATTACATTAAATATTTAATTGTAAATTTTACCTGTGCGCTTTTAATCTGGATGCAGCGGTATTCGTTAAAAGTTTGTTGCAAACAGCACATAACGCTGAGTATTTCTTGCCATTTTTTACTAAACTAAATAAAAGTTCATCAAAAGAGCTATTTTTCTTACGTGGCATTATCAAATTAAAATCCAAATAACACTAGCACGCTAATTCGCAAAGCTGAAATAATTCTAAGCTGACTGAAAAACCGTGTGTATTTCTTTTAAACTCATGTCATAACCTAAAAGGCCTGACAAGACAACTGACAACTGTCAAAAATTGTGTTCTTTACGCGTTATATACATAGTTTACACGTTGTCTACATAGATTACATAGTTTACATTGTTTACGCCAAAACGTAGACAATCTTTGTTTACGCGTAGATGCCCATCCCTGGTTCACACCCCCTTAGATAGGTTAATAAATCTTCGGAGGATTTATAATTGTTCGCGAGTTCCATTTGTCCAATTAAAACTGCGATGTCCCGGTTCGTTACGCATGAATACTAATGGGCTTATTCGCTCTTAAACTCTTGACGTCTTCAGTTTTTTGACGCGGCAATGTCAGCGTGGCATGTGTAAGCTTTGGTATGAGCGTTTCGCATTTTACCATTGTCGGGTTTGTTGTCCGCGCGACTGGAACCCGGCATAAGTATTGAGTTCACACCCCCTTAGATAGGTTAATAAATCTTCGGAGGATTTATAATTGTTCGCGAGTTCCATTTGTCCAATTAAAACTGCGATGTCCCGGTTCGTTACGCATGAATACTAATGGGCTTATTCGCTCTTAAACTCTTGACGTCTTCGGTTTTTTGACGCGGCAATGTCAGCGTGGCATGTGTAAGCTTTGGTATGAGCGTTTCGCATTTTACCATTGTCGGGTTTGTTGTCCGCGCGACTGGAACCCGGCATAAGTATTGAGTTCACACCCCCTTAGATAGGTTAATAAATCTTCGGAGGATTTATAATTGTTCGCGAGTTCCATTTGTCCAATTAAAACTGCGATGTCCCGGTTCGTTACGCATGAATACTAATGGGCTTATTCGCTCTTAAACTCTTGACGTCTTCGGATTTTTGACGCGGCAATGTCAGCGTGGCATGTGTAAGCTTTGGTATGAGCGTTTCGCATTTTACCATTGTCGGGTTTGTTGTCCGCGTGACTGGAACCAGGCATAAGTATTGAGTTCACACCCCCTTAGATAGGTTAATAAATCTTCGGAGGATTTATAATTGTTCGCGAGTTCCATTTGTCTGATATCTTTACTTTGAATACCGTGCACAATAATGTTCACTTTTTCTTGCTCAGGTATTTCCCAGTTGAGTCGTTGCAATTTGTTCAACTTTTCCACGCAGTATTGAACTAAAGTCTTATTTTCGTTGGATGAGAATAAAGCGGCGTCTTTAAATAATAAACCCGTACACCGTCTAAGTACCACTCGCGTGCGCGATCTATAAGTTTCGATATCGCAAACCGAGTTGTAGTGACGTCATCCCATTTAGAAAAGTAGGCTTTTTCTTCCACAAGACGAAGCCACTTATTTATTGTTATCTTACTTAATGCAGGATTAAAGTCCGGAATACTTTCCCAAGATAAGTTACTTGAGTTAATACTGACCTTCTGACTCTGCTTTAAAACCTTTACTTCCTATTGTAATAGAATTTGTTGTTGAACTGTCAATGGAGGGATTGTTGAACGATCATTCAAATTCCCTTCAGATGAATGGGGTTGTGAATTCACCGATTCAAGGTCAATTAAAGAAATTTCTCTGTTGGTCATGTTGTTAGTCACTAGAATCACTGAAGGTCTTAAGCACAGTAAATTAAAGTTACACACACAGGGCACTAAGTTGTAAAGTTTTTTTTTCACGCGACACTAGATCAAACTCGAGGTGAAGCTAAAGTTTTTGTAAGAATATAAGGACAACAACAAAATATTGTTATTTGACTTGACATGCATGCGCGTAATCCCACTTCTGACAATTGTGAGAAGAAATAATATATAACAACTATTTAAAAATAACTAGATTTAATAAAAGTTGGTTTAATTCAAATTACATGGGTTAAAAGTCGACTAACTTATCTTACAAATCAAGCTTAACTAAATTTAAATAACTTGGATTGTAAACTTTGTTTTTAAAAACTTTTTTTATTTACTAAATACAAGTTTTAACAATTGTAGAAATGTGACAACTTAAAGTGACTGCGTACAGCACGAAAATAAATTAAGAAGTGAAGTAAAGATTTTTACAAAGGGGTATATAAACTAAAACTAAGATAAGTTAAGGCATCATTAAGGGTTGATAAGGCAGTCTCTGAGTCACATAACTCCTCCTTCCTCAAGTTCGGAAATTTGAAGAAATCTCAAGTGAATATAATCCTTCAAGGTCAGGAATCCTCTTAATCTGCTCTTCTCTTAATTGTTTAATCAGGGTATCTAAAGTTAATGTGCTTACACCAACATGATTGGAATCACTACCGATTCCTTTATATCTTTTCACTGATGTGTCTCCAAGGAGTTCAATTTGTAATTGAATGCAGAAGTATGACAAGTTTGGTAATACCCTTACAGACCAGGATATTTTAATCCAAATAAGGCATCACGTTCCATAAGTTCAAGATATCCCTGCAAAACTCTCCACTCAGCATTTAAACCTGGATGAGTTTTTAATAGATTGATCCAAGGTAAATCTGTAATTGTATTGATTGTTTGGAAAATGATATTTATGGATGTTAAATTCCTCATTGCAGTTTGCTCAGGTAATGGTTTAATTATTACATTATTGCAACTAGAAATAATATCTGACCAATTTTTATATAAATGGTCTAGTGTAACATAATTAGATTGAATTGAATAATTAATTACTTCCCAGACAGCTTTAATTAAGGAAGGCTCAGGATCAGTTTTGTATAATGAATTTGAAGAGGGGATTCTTCCTTTTCTACGATCAATAAATAATGGTGTACAATTCCCTGTCCTGGAAATAGATGCACTGAACACAAATAAGGCATACTCAAAGTTTGATTTAAAACAGTCTAAATTCAAAACAACTCGTGAGAAAGAATGGATTAACAAATCAACTTCATCTTTTGTTAGGTTGTCATTGTCTTCTTTCATTTTATTGAATAATTCTTCTTTGATATCATATTTTATCATAACTGTTAATGGAAATAATGGAATTTTAATACCTTGTCTTAGATAATTATAAATAATCTCATCAGTTTTCTTGTCTTTATTATGTTCACGACCTCCAAAAATATCCGAAAATAAGTCACAAATCATTGCAGCATCTATAATGGATTCATCGAATACATGTTGTTTTAATTTTCCAGTACATAATAACTTGGATAAAGTAAGATCTTTACATGCAAAAAGATCAGATTCTGTAACTTTATTAATTCTAATTCCTTTATAATAATGATGCAATCCTCTATATCCTAAGGGAGCCGTTTCTTCTTTCAATGCTTTAATCCATCCATCAGGTATGTTAAAATTAGAGGTAGATGGTGGAAGTTGGTTCAAAAGATTTTTTTGATCAATGATTCTCTTTTGTAATCTCTGAAGTGCTTGATTCATCTTAAATCCAACAAAAACCTCTCTTTTAAAAATGATTATATATTTAAAGGCGTTTTTACATAAGGGGAACCTATTATCGGGTCTTCTACACCAGAGTGTTGTGTTTCTAGATCAACTGATTCATTCGTCATATTTTTTATCGGGTTATCTCTTCGCAATTTATCAGGGTTATCATTATTTGCGGGTGTAATTACGTCCGATATTATGTTTATTTTTGGGGTTTCTAAAGGTAATGACGGGTTCAAACTGTTTAAAATTTCTTCTAATTCATTATTGGATAAGGAAGGTAATTCGTTTGAGTCATAATTTGGAAATAAGGATAGACTGTCATCGTTCTCATTTTCTATGGCAAGTATTTGAATGCGAGAAAGGGCATCGGCATTAGTGTTACTTTTGCCTTTTTTATAAATTAAACTTGAGCCGCCAACGGACTAGTTTAGAATTAGGCTCTTTTATTGAAAATAACCATTGTAGTGGTTTATGATCCGAAATTGTTTTAAATTTGGTACCAAAAAGATAAGGCCTAAAGTACTTTGTTGCCCAGACGATGGCTAAAAGTTCTTTTTCTATCGTACTGTAATTTATTTCTGAAGGATTTAAAGCACGCGAAGCATAGGCAATTGGTCCTTGCGATAAAACTGCACCTATTGCATAATTTGATGCATCAGTCGTAAGGCTTCGAAAAATCGGGATGTTGTAGTATAGGGTCGATAGTTAAAATATTTTTACAAGCTTCAAAGCAATGTATAAATTCTTGAGTATGTTCAATTTTCACGTTTTTTTTTAACATTTTGTCATTGGCTTGGTTAATTGAGCAAAAATTTTTATAAACTTCCTATAATATCCAATAAGTCCTAAAAATGATTTTATTTCTTTTGGTGACTTAGGGATGGGAAATTTTTTTATAGCTTCGATTTTTTTTTGATTGGGTTTTATTCCTTCAGTGGTTATAACATGTCCTAAAAATTCGACTGTTTTGCATAAAAATTCTGACTTATCTAATTGTATTTTTAAGTTATGCTCCTTGAGTTTTTTAAATACCTGTTTGAAATTAGAGATATGTTCTTGTAGTGATGTAGAATAAATTATTATATCGTCCATATAGACGAGACATATTTTTCCTTGCAGATCTTTTAAAACGTTGGAAAGTGGCAGGGGCGTTTTTTAAACGGAAAGCCATACGGACGTATTCATAATGTCCATTTTCGACATTAAATGCGGTTTTGGGTATAGAGTCAGGGTGAACTTCAATTTGGTGAAAACCTGATGCTAGATCTAAAGTTGTGAAATACTGACTTCTTCCTAATTTATCTAAGATATCAGAGATTATAGGCAATGGATACCTATCAATAGTGTTTTGATTAAGTGTTCTATAATCGGTTACGATCCTCCATTTTTGTTTACCAGAGGCGTCCATTTTTTCTTGGGACTTTCCAAACAGGGGACGACCAGGGACTACATGAAGGTCTGATTATTCCGTCTTCTAACATCTGCGAAATTTGTCTTTGGACTTCTTGTTTATGGATATACGGGTATCTCTATGTTTTTGTATGCACGGGAATGTCATCTATAGTTTTTATTTCGTATTAAACTTGACTAGTGAATGTTAGTTTGTCATTAGGTCTATGCAAAACTTCAGGAAATTCTAAAATTAATCGTTTTAATTCCATTTTTCCTCCGGATTAAGATGTTGAGATCTTATTAAAGAAAAGTCGTTGTTTTTTTAAGTACATTCAAATTCTTTTTGATTGTCAATAAAATATCATTCGGATCTGTTAAATTGTGATTTGATGCAATTATTACTAATTTTTGGAATGTCCATTATTTGTTCTATATTGGATATTTCAAAACACCGGCACACAAATTAAAAAAAATGGTCTGTACATTTGACCAGACCCATCCATCTATATGTATTTTGATGCGCTGCATCCAAATCCGAAGTCCGTTTGGCCCGTACACCCTCAAAATTGAATAAATTGCGAAAAACTGCTAAAAATAGCTAGAAATTGCAATTCAACTTCGGAGGACTGTTTGCTTGTGCCTGTAACCTAACCAACCTCTGTTGGTCATGTTGTTAGTCACTAGAATCACTGAAGGTCTTAAGCACAGTAAATTAAAGTTACACACACAGGGCACTAAGTTGTAAAGTATTTTTTTTCACGCGACACTAGATCAAACTCGAGGTGAAGCTAAAGTTTTTGTAAGAACATAAGGACAACAACAAAATTTTGTTATTTGACTTAACATGCATGCGCGTAATCCCACTTCTGACAAATTGTGAGAAGAAATAATATATAACAACTATTTAAAAATAACTAGATTTAAGAAAAGTTGATTTAATTCAAATTACATGGGTTAAAAGTCGACTAACTTATCTTACAAATCAAGCTTAACTAAAGTTAAATAACTTGGATTGTAAACTTTGTTTTTAAAAACTTTTTTTATTTACTAAATACAAGTTTTAACAATTGTAGAAATGTGACGACTTAAAATGACTGCTTTCCTCACGAAAATCAATGAAGAAGTGAAGTAAAGATTTTTACAAAGGGGTATATATATACTAAAACTAAGATCAGCTAATGGCATCATTAAGGGTTGATAAGACAGTCTCTGAGTCACATAACTCTAACTGCCCTATCTTCTTGCGTTTCTTTTAAGTTAGAAATCCGATACTTTATTTTAGTATCGGGGTCTAGACTGAACATTCCACTCTGCGTCCTTAATCTCAGTTGGTTTCCTGGTGATGGAGATTTTTTCCAATAATATGTTATGTGCCTTACAGATATTTTCACAGATTTTGTTCTTCTAATTTAGCTCTTCTGACGAGCATTGACGTGAACTATAAAAAAATTCATAATAAAAAATTGTCAGTCTGACACTTTCTTTCTTCTGCGAAATCTAGTTTAGCTTAACAATATGAGAAAAAGATCTAATAATATAATAAAAGAAGAAATATATGTATAGGTAGTCTTGTTCTAGTCATAGATTTGTAACAATACACATACTAGGATGGTTTGAACATGCTTCCCTGGGGCGAACCTTAACTTTAGGCGAAACTCTGTACAGCCAATCATAATGCTGGATGTGCCGCATCATTTTACTGCAAGTGTCTCTTAATTTAGCGTAAGTGGAACGTGTACAGCCAGTACCAGTAGTGTCCCAACAAAGCTAATCGCAACAATCTAAAATTTGCGACTAAGAAACTGACAATAACATGAATACATTTTAATATTGGTACCTATTTGAATCTTTTTTCAATGATTTCGAATCCAAAGAGATGCAAATTTAGAAATGGGTTTCATTTTTAATCCTTGTTTTATTTTTTCAGGTTCTTTGGGTTAGTGCCCTTTACATTGGTTCAAAACTGGATATTCAGTTTATTAAATGGTAAGTGAGCAGAGAGATAAATTTCTGTTATTCTTAAAATTTATCGTACCAACTTTAGTATCTGTAATTACGTTTGCTTTACATTTTTCTTAATAATATTAAGGACCCTGATTCCTCCCCTGAAATTTAAGACCATCTCCTCCCCTGAACATCCAAATTTTGATCCCCCCGAGGAGCAATGGCATCATTGTTCTCAATAACCTCCTCAATGCTGATATGGGCCATCCCAACCAGTGCAGTGTATTTAGGAAGTCCTTATACCTGGCTTTCTTTCTCTGGTTATTAATCCAGTTCATGTTGCGCCGCGGGAACAGAGTCGACAGGTGTAGGTTGATAAATCGACCCTCAAATGTCGCCTCCGCTCTCGCCATGCGCATTAGGACTCTGTCTTCAGAATTATCATTACTGGACTCATCCCCAGAGTTATCTTCAACCCCACCGACCGCGTCACCTTGAGGAGGTTCAGAAGCCCCAGCGTCGCCTTAAGGAGGGTCAACTGGACGGCAGGGGTGATTTTCCAAACCTGCACCAGCCTGATGGGCAAGCTTCACCTTGAGGAGGTTCCACCGGTACGTAAGGGTGGGTTTCCAAACCTGCCATCCGCCTAAGCGCTGGCGCAGGCCCGGCTTCCCCTTGAGGAGGGTCCACCGGTATCATTCTCAAACCTGCACCCGCCTGAGGGGCTGGGGCAGGTCTGACTTCCCCTTGAAGAGGGTTGGCCCGTTGTAGCTCATCTATTTTCCAGATCCCGATTATATTCCATTGGGTGGGCCGCCCGCATATGTTGCCTAACTCCCGGATAGCCCTTGAATTCCCTGCCACACAAATGGCACAAGTTTTCTTCCCCGTTCATTGGACGCCCATGACATTGTTTACGCAAAATGTGCGTCCGCAATCCCTCCTCAGACCCGAAGTCTTTAAGACATACACAACGGAACATGAGGGAGCCGCAAGTACACCAAGCAAGGACGAGGAGCTATCTTGGGAAAGAGACTCTTTACTAGAAGACAATATTAAAATAAATCTTGGACTCTGAGCTTGTGTAGGATGGGGTGGAGGGAGGAATAATAATTAGGATAAGGTGGAAACCAACCTTTAGCCGCCGAAGGAGCTTACTGCGAGGTCCGATAGTCTTGAGGCTCCAAGGGTGAGATCACCAGAGCCCCAAGGCTAACTGCACTAAAGCGCACTGTGCCCACGACTTCAATCCTTGCCGCCCTTAACCATGCGGAGGTAGGTTGCACGACTTCGGGAGAGAGATAGCTGATGTTAACTTCTTCCACCTTTAACGTCCAAACGGATTGTTGATGACACATTCCACTGTTTGCCGCATTAGATGAGCTCACACCTAGACACTAGCTCCTGTTCACTTTAGCCCTTACTGCAGGGGCTCTGCCTTTTTAAAGAAGAAAGTAAGGGATGGCTGTTTTCGCTGCCTATTAAACAGTTTACACCCTGGCGGCCCGACGAAGCTCCCAGCTTTAGGTGTTATTCCATCAACGTATCAACAAAGCGCGTAACCCGATCCGCACACAAAGCTCAAAACAAGACCCCTTATGCGTTTTCAGGCTTTTCTCCGAAGAGATATTGTTCCACCAGACTATGCCGGTTTCCCGCACAATCCAGAGTATGTCAAATAACCAGTGCAGAAACAGGTGTGAAAACAACATCTGGCGTTAAAGTCCAAGCCAAAAAACTATTATTGATTTCAATAATTTTTCTAAAACGCGATAATTTTTAATGAAATATTAATTATGAATAAAAAATGCTAAAAGTTACTTACATTAAACCAAATTTATAAAACTGACCTTAGTTAAATGCTGAGTAAGTTTAAATATCGCCAGGAATAAACTAATATGCAGTTAGAATGACATTGCCTCTCCTTTTTAAAATCCTAAGCTTGAGAATCGTTCTTGTTTACCTAAACCATGACCTAGTATTAAATATTTAATTGCCTAAAGAAATGATCTGCATATTATACTTCAATTTATACCTAAGGCTTCTAAATGTGTATATTTTAATAATTTGCAACTCGCTTCACATTTTAGTTGTCTACTTAGCCTTTTACAGACGAAACCTATTAGCATACATACTATATATTTGTTATAAAATGCAAAGTTAGAATTTTTTGATAATATTGTATCTCTATATATAAAAGAAGAGACTGATTGACTTGCTGATTGACTGAGGTATCAACGTACATTTTACCTAACAGATTACCAGAGGGTAAAAAATTAACCCTTGAGGGGGGGAGGGGGGTTAAGCGATTAGAAATTTTTCCAAAAATCTCATTTTCGGGGTGTTTAAGGTTAAAAATATAATTTTGTGTAATAGATGTTAAGAAAATTAACGGTGGGGGAGGGAGTTGGAATTTCTTCAAAAGTGTTAACTAATATGTAATTTTTGAGGTTACTGGAGTCAGAAAATCTAATATAACATGGCTATTACAAATTTAAAGAGGGGGAGATAGTATGAAGGGAGGCGGAAGAATAGGTTTACTAAAAAGAAAAAAAATGTTTTATAAAAAGAAACAAAATTAAATTGACCCTTAACCGCAGTAATAAATACGTAACAATATTACTTCATACTTTTCAGTGTTTTTCCTTTTGTGAAGTTGCTTCACTTTTTGAAAAAAAAGATTTTTTTTTTAGGAGCAATAATTCATAAATACAACCTGACAAAATCTAATATTAATTTCATTTCATTTGCCTTTTCTATCAGTAATCTGAGTCCGACCCTGATTTTTGCGTCATGTAATATTCAAGTCCCCCTAGATATAACTAACCTAACCTAACCTAACTCATGTTTCATGTGTTCATAATCATGACATCAAAACTACACTATTATCACCTATACCACGCGGACGAAGTCGCGGAAGAAAGCTACTAATAAATAAACGGACTTCTTGCATAAGTATTCTGATTTCTACAATATATATTATTATTAACATTATTTTTTATCAAGAGAAACAATCCAAAAGGTAATTTAAGCTTTTTTTTAACAATATGACATACCTAATAAAATTATTTCTTGCGAAATAAATAGATATATTTTATTTTAAGTATTAATTTGTATTCGATATTTTTGGCAACATGTCGTATGACTAACTACATGTGGGTGCTCATATTACTAAAAATTTACATAATTATTCAACTATCAAGTTGCCGATGGTCGACATTGAAATGTTAGCAACATTGTGACCTTCGTAATTTTGGAAAATGGAAAGTAGCTTGGTATACAGACATGCACGTATGTTACATACACTAAGAAGACCGTCAGAACAGGTCGTTACCTATTTTAATGAAATTTAGTATACATGTAGAACATCTAAAAATAAGAGACACATATGTTTTTAGCTGTTGCTACTGATGCACCTTAAGGGGGTAAAAATTTACCTTGGAATTTGGCTAAACATCACTTTCAAATCCTAGAGCTGATGTCGAAATGAATTAAGAAAGAAAATGTTTTTTAAAATTAGTGTTATTGTATCACCTGAGAGGAGCATAATAAGGGGAAGGGGGTGAAAAAAATAATTTTTCCCCCTCCCTGTATTGTAAGCAACCTATTTTGACACTGCTTTGACAGACGGAAGTGAAAGTTACTCAACAAGGTATTGGTTGCCCTTAACGACAGGATGTAAGTCAACTTACATCCCTAGGGAAATAATAATCTGAAATTATTATAAGAATTCATACCTTTTTTTCGACTTTTCCGGTAGTAGAGATAAACAAGCAATATTTGCTGATTCTTCTATGTCTGAAACATCCATTTTGTCCACACAGAATCAAATAATTCGACTTCTTCAAGCTTTTCGCTATGAATTGTCAACTTGACGTTGTTGATAAAATAAAAGCTGCTTATATTGCTCTGGCAACGGATCACGGCTGCCTTCATAATTTAATGAGAATGCTATCGAATGTAATGATAATAAAAATCCAAAAATATATCCAGCATTTTCTGGTAAACATACAATTCAGGGAGGGGGAAAAATGTTATATACTATATGGGATGTAAGTACATTAACCAGTCTCGGACTTTTTTGCCAGCCCTCGCTATCGCTCGGGCGCAAAATTCGTCCTCGACTGCTAAATGTTACTTACATCCCTTATAGTATAAATAACTATTACCCTCGGTCACAGTGTTGAAAAATTCGACTTTGGTGCCACTGCATGAAAAACTACAAAAATCTTCTTTTGAATTTTTTCTGCTGTGACATAATAGAAGGGGGAATTTTTTTTAAGTCCCTGACATTTTGTTAATATAATCTCGCTTTGAAGTTAATTTTCAAATGTACTATTTGACACTGACAACGTCCTTGTACAACATTATTTGAAATAGTGTATGCAGTTCACAACCACCAGTGTCCCCTGCCTCAGATCGACAAAGCTGGTCATCACAGATTTTAATGAAATCTGGTGTACAGGCAAGACATCGAAAAATAAGAGACATATTTTTAGCGGCTAATAGTCGTAGCAATTAAATTTAAAATTTGTCAAGAAACTCACATTTTTTGGCCAAGGTGAGTTGGGGTAAGTGCGTTATACTTCTCTAATAGTGACACTTTAATCGAAGTTATTTACAAAACTAAATCCAGGAACAATCACAAAAATATGTGGCATATTTTTGCTATATTCTCTTAGCATATAACGTAAGAAAAAGTCCTCAATGTATGCCGGGGAATCAATCACGCATGTCTTAGGTTAAAAGGTATAGGTGAATGAGAAATAAAACTGTCAATTTCTGAAGCTTTTATTTTTAAGAAAATTACATTATCGTCATTCTCATTGCATAATACAGAATTAAAAAACAAACATATACAACAAAGAACCTAAAAATTATAAATCTAAACTAAATGAGATACGTGTCCACCTTCTACTTCCAAACATATTCTCATTCTTTTTTTTACAGCATCAAAAACATTGGTGAACTTTGGGGGTTAACCTTCTGAAATTTATTTGTAATTCTAACCCGTAGGTCTTCTAAATTTTCACAAAGGGTTTTGAAAACCGAGTTTTTAATGTGTACATACTCTTTTCCACTGATGTTTTGTCCAATGAACGCCAAAGCGGTTTTTAGCTGGTAAACGAGCAGGCAACTTTTCCGCGACTAATCTTCTTCGTATTGTCTTTGCGAACACGATACATTTTCCTTCTCTCTGAAGTTCGGCATTTATTTTAGTAGAGGACATGACGGGATACTTCTGAGATATCCTCGTTAGATGCCGAAGTGTCCTTTGGTTCATTTTTCTTGGACGTCGTGACTTTTTTTAAGGTTCAATAGAGCCACTTCCTTCGTACTGTTTAATAATTGCCCATACAATACCCCTTTTAACTGCAAATCGTTTAGCAACATCAGTCTGGCTTTCACCATGAGCACACATCAATAATACTACTCTAAATCAATTGAAAGTTTTATTCCACAAATTTATATTTTTGTGTCTATCTACTTTTGTGAGGCGTTTTTCATTTTTTGTTTGTAAACTCGGTATTCACAGGTGATAAACACATGTTGTTTACGTGATGTTTTTAAGGTTTCAAATGTATATTGCATATTTTAATATGAAAAATGTTTACCACTATATTTATCTTTATTTAGTTTTATTGTACTTCTTGGGCTTTCGGTCAGTTTAAATTAAAGTCTTGAAATGGTTTTGACGTTTCGGTTTATTTCAACTCTAAACCATCATCAGAATCCTAATAACAAAGGTGTAATAGTAATATATTTTTCTATGTAAGATTTATATAAACAAGAGATAGTAGAATAGGACATACCTTTTAAATTGATTTCACTTAAACACTACATTTTAACAAAATGACTTATTGCAACAGGGTTTTAAACTAGACTGATTTGAGGATGTTTACAGTAAAGAGCTTTGGTTTTATTATTCCAGATGTTTAAGGGTAGGGACACAAAAATTTTGCTTTTGCTTTTTTATGATAAGGTTGTTGTAAATGGTACTTAAATTATCCGTATCTGTTCTATAGTTTAGGGTGTTATGGGTTTTTTTAATATGTATCATTTCCTTTATGTTTCGTTTTTTGTAGTTTGATTCATAATCTAAGATTTCTACGTTATTAAAATTAAAGTTGTGTAAATATTCTAGTGAATGATTTGATAGAGCTGTTGAACTGTGACTAACATTTCTAATACTGTTTTGATGTTCCTTAATTCTGTTTTTAAGATATTGCTTTGTTTGCCCAATATAGGTTTTTGGGCAATCAAGGCAATTTATTTTGTAAATGAGTTGAGACTGGTTTGTTTTTGGAATATTTGGTTTTAGATTTGTGAATAGTTTTCTTGAATTATTAATTGGTTTTTCTGCTATTTTGATTTTATGTGGGTGAAGTACTTTTTTAATTTTCTGGTTTATTTCTTTTATGTATGGAGTAGATACGTAATGGTTTTCATTCATA
This sequence comes from Philopedon plagiatum, assembly GCA_963971165.1. Classification (NCBI taxonomy): domain Eukaryota; kingdom Metazoa; phylum Arthropoda; class Insecta; order Coleoptera; family Curculionidae; genus Philopedon; species Philopedon plagiatum. The sequence goes on from OZ020193.1 coordinate 98,865,005, forward strand.
TTTTTGGGGTTATTTTTCTGTGGGTTGTATATTTTGTTTATTTTTGCTTTTATGATTGGTTCATAGAACTTTTTAGGGTAGTTATTGTTATTTAAACTGACCGAAAGCCCAAGAAGTACAATAAAACTATTTAATCAAAAACGGTCAAGAAACCAATATTACTAATTTATCTTTATTTACCCAAAAAAAGCTTTTTCTATCTACTTTTAGCCACTAGTGTATAATCACAAGGTTATATCAAAAGGTGTGCGCCATTTTAAAGTAGTCCTTGGGGTACCTAGTGATCATTGAAAATATCTCATTATGTTAAAATTTCAAACATTGATATTGAAATCTAAAACAGAATGACGGCATGTCAGGGATGCGTCGGTTCAAATGAATTAATTAAACCTAAATGTGAGCTCCTGTCATTCTACCTATCTAGTGTAAAAAGTGTATAGGAATAGCGATGGGATATCGTGCTACATTTCTGGCGGTGTTCCTATCGGGTGAATGTCTGTATAATATAGCTTTCTCCTTGAACATTGCAAGAGTCAAATTAATATTTTCGTATATGTTTCAAGCAAATAAAGAACCAAGCGAACCAGGTTGCTCTGCAATTGAATGGAGAAGCCGTCAAATATCCTATTAATGCAAACTTGTATTTATCGTCCAATTAAGTACACGGAAATCCATAATTGGAAATTTGTTTGTTAGATATACCAATAAACACGCGATATAGGGGGTAAAAATAGCCAAGCGACAAATGATAAATAGACTTTAAATATGGATAAATTAATAGTGGTTTATTTCCGAATCAGTAGATTTTTGCAGAGATCTGTTAGTTAGGAAGTAAAAAAGTTATCAAAATACAATGAAAAGCGTAAACCAGGATATTCTCTTTGTAGAACATCAGCAAAGTTTAGCCCAACAGATTCCCCAAGACCTCGACTTTCACAGGTCATTTCTTTGTTTTTTCGCCCCTGATTAATCCCAAACTGTAAGCAATAGTCTGGCTTGGTACTCGTAACCCAAGCTTTATAGCACAACCATGTTTTCCATTATAAGGAATCATTGATTCGTCTATTGGCATATTTGGCTGCATGATAAAATTCTTTTTTCTACGAATGTTAATAAAAACCTTTATTGTATGTTCAATAGTAATTTCGGAACATAGTCCATTGTTTTATACACATTTTCATTGTGCTTCAATCACCATGGTGATTCAACTACAAAGTTCTCATTGTGCACGGGTATATTTTTACAAAGGTGGCGTTGACCGGTGCCGAGTCAAAATCTTTATATTTTCATTGACATTTTTTGACATCTTAAAAAGAAAAATATTACTAATCCCATTTTATTAACAGTAACATTCGTAGAAAAAGTATAGTGTAAAACTCGCATGGAATGACCATTTCCTACTCGTATGATTTGCAGCACTCGCCTGCGGCATCGTGCTGCAAACGTCATACTCGTAGGAAATGCATGTCATTCCATGCTCGTTGTATAAGTATATATAATTTATTACAAACCAATAAGAATAGCATTGCCAAATTCTCCTCTTTCGAACCTTGCTTTTAAATTACTATTACTGAAAATGGTCGCGTCGCGTCGTGGGCTGAACCCGGCCATCGAGCCACTATATCTGAGATCCTTAAATTTGGGTCGCAGACTAACTGAACGTTGACATAAAGGTAAGTTTTTCGATTTCTAAAAACTTCTTCATCACCACCTGTAAAACATTCAATTTTAACTGCAATATACTTACTTAAATAGTATCTATCTAGCTTCAATATTTTTACTGGCAACTATGTATAATCATTATCGAAAGACAATTTAAATATTTCATAAATTGTTAATCAAAAGCTGTGACTAGGGGAAAACTCAAAATATAAAATTTTACTCGATAATAAACAGTCGATGGCTCCAATTAGTCGGGGAAATCTGGCTATTGTATAAAAGCAGTTCTATGTCCTGATCAGATCTGCATTTGTTGGCATTTGAATAAAAATGGGCCTCTTTCTAGCTATAGCTTCTTCTACTCTAACAATTATCCTTGACACTGTGGAAGTTTGCACACCAGTAAAGTCTGCTATGACATTTAAGTGTGCCCCAGTGGCACAGAATCTTAAGAATAGCAGTAACTGATTTATTGGAGACACGTTTTCATTCCTAAAAACAAAATTACGGTAACAAACAGAAATTATTTTTATCATTATTTCTTTATTCAGACAATTTTGCATTTATCATTTCTGTAAACTAATATTTCTTTATTTCATTAATTCATTTTTATACCTGTTACGGTTACTAGAAACAGCATAAATATCAGTAAACTTACATATCATTATGGGGATATTCAAGTTCTTCCTCGATAAACGATAATACGTATAAAACAATGCCCTTTGTTAGCCGAAATTTTCGTAAGAAACTTAAATCGTCCATTTCTTGGAAGGGATTTTTACGTTCCCTAATATTCTTTGGAAATCCATAGTCAAGTATTTCCAACAACTCCATGACAAAATTGCTCTCATCTGTTATTGAAGTGGCAAGATTAAAGTGATTCAGACTAAATTTTAAGTTAATTTTTGCACAAACTCTTAAATTTAATCATATTGTCAAGTTGTTTGCACCCTTAGGCCTTGAGATTCAACCAAAGTTTTTTGGGTCTATCCAGTGAGCTGTGATGCTGTTACGCCAAAAAAATGTCGTCAGTGCCCCCGACCCTGCATCTACTGTACAATGGTATTTTATGCCTTCTAGCCCTCTCTTCTAGAAATCCATAATCTTCTGACCGAGAATACTTGCTTGTGATTCTAAGACCGTAGCTATCCATAGTTAACGTGTGAAATGCAAGAATTTGTTTTCTATACTGGAATGAATGGAATTATGAAATATTCGGCGTAGAGTTAATTTTGTGAGCATATATGTGAGACAGGTGATGACTGTCCAATTGAGGAATTACTATGTTGAGCTTTTTTCACTTTTTACTGCTTCTTAAGTTCACCTGACATTCTTGTATTGTGTACCTGATTGTGTCTTAAAATTTGATGTGCAGTGATGGATCCTTTTAATCAACTTTGTTTGGTAAACATAAAATAGTATATAAGGACACTGACTGTGATATTTAGAGTTATTAGGTACTATTTCAGAAAATTAGTCGTTCAATATAAATAATCGGGCATGAAAAAGGGTTGAATCTTGCATAACCGATAGGTAGGATCTGTTGTTTCATTATGTGAGAAATGCAAATTGGATAAAAGTATCTCAAATCGAATTCTGGACATGCCAATGTATTTTAACCCTTCACTTTGATACAATATATTGCGCGAAAAGTAGTCTTTCGGCGTAGGCTTTTTGTCTAATCCCATCCACATTAGCATTCCGATAAATGCCAATATTTCTGACTCATCGGTATCTTTCCAATAGGTCACCGAGGAATTTTCTGGAATAGTTTCATTTGCTATCCTATATATATTTTTTTGCTCCGCATATTGGTTTGTTTCTTGAACTAGTATTTGTATTGTGCATCACTGTTAGTCGATACACCCCTCCAAATATCCTCATCAGTCATAAATAAAATTAATTGCAAGAGCCCTTACAAGGCGTAATCGTCCATATATTGCCTATAGTAGGTTTAGTCTCATAACTTGCTGTCTATTTAAATAATTTTAGAAAGTGAAACAGACATGCAAAATTGTTGAAGCATGAAAGTTTTCATTTCTCTAGTACTAATAGTCCACTAGTATCATTACTTCCATCAGTTAAACTATTACTTTTTGTCAACTAGTTTTTACCAATTAAATCACGACAACACTTTATGCTCGCTTTAGTTTAAGTTATCTTTTTAGTCGTTTAAATTTGCGTCTTGTTTGATCACCGTCGGATAAACTAAACAAGGTATTACTCAAACGAGTTGTACATAAACTATTAGCACGACCTCATACCATCCACTTTCTGTTCATGCGGATATTTGCAGTTTTTTATTAACAATCTTTTTATCGGAATATGGCTTGCCCATTTTCTACTATCTACTTTAGTACACTTACACATAAAATTCCAAATATACCAAAACTACTTTTAACAATAATTTGGTAATGATGATGAAATGCAGGTTTGTGAGGTTACCTGATGCCTTAAAATAAAACACGTAATTTGTAGAACAACTGGAATAGTGTTATACTAACTTTACTTCGTTATAAACATAGAAAATTCTAAATTTACTAAACGGACCCTACGAACAAACATGCCGGGTTTTGACAATTGACAGACTCTCCCCACTGATGCCAGACTGCTAATGTGCTCCAACTTGCACGGAACCTAATCTAAGATATTCTAGAGCCTGTTCTTTATAACAGATAATTTCATTGGCTCTAATAGATGTAAAAGGAAACTTTCTTGCACGGTTTCGTATTTCTCTAGTTAAATATGGAGATGTAACTCTTTCTTTCATGTGCTCCATTCCCAATTGAATTCCTCGCTGTTTTAGGAATAGCCTTCTCTGTTTTCCTGATGGTGATGAAGGATCATTACTCCTTTTTATAATAAAAGCGTTAATCGCGGACACGTTCAATAAATTGTAGAAAATGACCATCGGCCATCTCCTGGTGTTTCTGGCAACACTATATATGGCACAAAGTTGATCCGCTACATCAACACCACATTTTGTCGTATTATAAAATGTAGTCATTTCCGGTTTATTTTTTTCACCAGTGCTTTCATCGATAGTCATCATGGTGCATCGTAGACAAAAGAATAACATGTTTGTTCTTTTTTGGTTTATAGGAAACAATGGTCATAGTTTCAGTAAACCCAAACATACTTGACTTCCCTGGTCTTGGGATGGAGATGAATTCATTCGGTATTGTCACTCTGGATTCTTATTTTTACACAATTGTCTTAGTTTTCACCGCATATCCGCATTTAATTTCAAATAATATTTATAAAAATAAAAGGATAGCCCGAACCCGAATACGAAGATCATACTCTCGAAATAGAAGCAGTTTCGTCAGGTATCACGTCTCTTTTTCTTTTGTTTAAATTTGACATTAGTTGCGGCCTCATTCATTCATTGAAAAAGCAAGCTGGATGGTTTCAATTGCTTTTGAAACTTCAGCGTCAGTCTTGGAGTTCCTTCACTTCACTGCCGTCTTCATCATCAGATTTGTTCTCTAACTCATCCTGTTTTTTGCTTACACTTTCCAAGATTTCGTCCTCTGTAGAATTTTCGCTTGATATTAGATCCTCGTCTACATTTATAAATTCATCCAAAGAGACTTTATCATTTGCATTAAAAATTTCTAAGCATCTATCAATGGACTCTTGGTCATTTAAGGCTACCTGCTTTTCATTGATTATTATCTTTTTTAATTCTGACAGAGGCATTTCATCTTCCAAGTCATAAAAGTTGACGGTATTGCTTGGCGATGATTCTCCTTCAAATGGGCTAGAGTCCTTGGACGATCATTGTAAACAATGGATTTCAGATATCCCCATAAAATGAAGATGCAAGGGACTAAATCGGGCGAGCGCGCTGGCACGGAAGATCGCCCGTCAAGGAGATCAGGCGCCTGGGGAAGTTTTTCCGCAAAACACGCATTGCAATTCACGCTGTGTGTGCCGTGGCTCCATCTTGTCGAAACCAAACTTCCCCAACATCAATTTCTTTAAGATTGGGCACAAAAAAACGATATTACCAAATATCAAAACCCACTTTTAACAGAATAATTATTCTGCTTTTTTGTACTTCAAATCCACACTCTTTGCCGATCACAAATCGACTGAAATTAGTCCGTAAGTGCCAAAGTTTTATTGGTTCAGGTAAATTTGGTTCTTTTTGAACCCAAAGTCCAAAGCAGTGGCTACCTCACAGATTCCTGACAAAAAATATTTTGACTTATGACCTATTGCCGGGATCACTGTGCGGTGCACCGACAAAGAACTTTACTACATCAGACCGTTAGAAAATGAGCAGGAAGATTCCAATCCAACAGGATCCAAACATATCGAAACATGAAACTAAAAGTTTGGACTAATAAAACGGCTTGCTCTGGAAGATTGTTAATTTAATATTTAACAAGGATCACTTAATATCCTTAATATAATATCACTATTAAATTCTTAAAATAAAATTAAAAGTTATAGTTATTGACATGTAAGTGAAAGCCCTGAAAGCTGCTAAACAATCAATTAACAAATCCTAACAAACCCACTCGTATCGTGGCTTGTTCTAGGGTAAATTGCCCATCCTTACTGATCTTGGAAGGTCGATGACTTGATGATCCGAACCATAGGTGGCCATACGACTACCATGAGACATATCAAAAGCCAAACGACGAGCTGGAAGTTCAGACTGTACGACTTGTGAGGAAGGTAACGTATCAGTCGCAAAAGTACCTAAAGAAATTCTGGAAGGTGCGGGAATCACACGTCTTTGTTCATTAGGCTGATCAGTATCAGCAGAAGCAATAGGGTGTGCAGCGTGTTGAAGCGTAGATGTGGCCAAGGGGTTAAAATGGTTCCGGCATATTTGAAGGAGAGTAGGGAACTATTTGGGGTTCTGAAGAAGCTAAAGGAACAGCAGGGTGTTGTGAAACTCTTACTTCGGATGGGAAATCAACGAAGTGCGCAGGTTGAGTTTGTATGGTCGGGGCTGCAATTAATGGATCTGCACCACTTCATCATCAATGTTAATTAGGTCATATGACACTTGTACTTGTTTATGTGGCGTGATAGTGACAGGTAAGATCCCGTTTATTCCGGGTCCATTAGAGATTGGAGTCACCTTGAGTACCACATGAAATACTCATTGGGGTGACTAGTCTGGATCGGTACCTGACTAATCTGAAAGAAAACTTTTAATCAAAATTGGGGTTTACTTTCCTGTCCCCTACCTAGCTGAATCAGTTTAACGTGTTAAGCATGTTTTAATGTTCGTCGTTTATAAAAATTATTAATTTGAATTTCGAATTCAAAAAGCATCCGATAAGGTGTTAGTCAACAAAATCATTATTGTCTAACCATTACCCTTATTAATCTTTTATTTAATTGAAAATGTACAATACGTGTCTATTGTTATAAAAATCATTAAGATTTAATGAACTGCAATTATTTCAAATATTATTTTAATTATTTTTAAAGAGTGTTTTAAATATGTAATTAGCGCCAAATGCGAGAAGTTGAATTAGCGTTAATATTGTGCTGTGTGACAGGCCAGTCGTGTAATTATAATTACTGATCCACACACAGTAACGCGCTGACTTCGTAATGTCAAGTATGATGCAATCCATTCCAGGTAAGTTCCACAAACGCCAATATTATAGAGCTTTTTTAGGAGCAGCTTGTGACAGTGTCAAATGCCTTTGACAAATCGGTGTAAATGACATCGACTTGGCATCCCGCCTCCACCGAGGAGACCAGAAAGTTATGATAGACAGCCAGATTTGTGGACGTCGATCGGCCTCCAAAAAATCCATGCTGTTCCTCCATTATGTAATTTCTATAAGTATTGAAAAGTTCATCGCTTATAATGGCCTCAAAAATTTTAGGTATAATAGAAAGCAAGGAAATACCGCGATAATTTTCTACGTCACTTTTGTCACCACTTTTAAAAATTGGAATTAAATTGGCATGCTTCCAGATGTCCGGGAAAATGCCACTGTTAAACGATCTTTGAAATAACAAACATAGTGGCATAGCCAGGGATGAACTGCAACCCTTCAACAAAACAGGATGAACTCCATCAGGACCACTACCTTTGGACGTATCCAGACTCTTTAATCTATCAAGAACTTCCTCCACAGTAAAATAGTGGGTTGACAGCAGGCTGGCAAACTCAATTTGGCATATATCGCTTATATTTACGTTGTTGTGTACAGAATAACATGATTGAAAATGATTGGAGAAGGCATCAGCTATAAGATCAGGATCCGTTAATTCCTGGTTTTGGTATTTCATGACACTCGGCAGACTGGAATCTTTCCTTAGGTTGTTTATAAAACTCCAAAAATGCTTAACATTTTCTGGTATGAGATGTTCAGTTTGTGTTACGTACAACATGTAACACATATCAGTTCTGTACTTAACTTCACGACGTACACTGGAGTACGCATCATAATCCGTGCTTTGACCAGACCTTTTAAACTTATTATACAGTTTATTTTTTTGACCAATTAGTTTACGTAACGGCGCATCAAACCATTTTGGATATCTATGATCTTTAATAATTTTTTGTGGAATATACATGTCTATGCCCAGGAATAATCTTTCGTAAAAAATCCTGACCATACGGTTTATATCAGTTTCTGAAGACAACAAAGACCAATCCAGTTGATTAAAATATTGATTTAGGTTATTATAATCTCCTTGGAAAAACTGATAAACCTTTAGTTCGGTTTTATTTTTGAGATATGTAATGCAACGGATGTCATAATTTATTTCAAGTGCAGGATGATAAACATCGATATTTGTTAGAGGAAAAGAACTGGACGAAGCTGAGACCTCCGGAGATGGTTCCGTAAAGACAAGATCCAAAATTCTGTTTAGACTATTTTTCACTCCATTTATTTGCTGAAGTTCCAAGAAGTACATTGAGTCAAGCAGAGTTTCTACACAAGGCGATGTAAATTTTAGAGGAACTAATGTGTCATCCTCCAGCTCCCATTCAATAGACGGAAGATTGAAATCACCAAAGATTAGAAATTTATAGTTATCGTACCTATTTCTCAGTGATTCACAGGGATCACAAAATGAGGCATAGCATTGAATGCTGGAGTTAGGTGGAAAATAGACACAACCAATGATAAAGTTCGCGTTAACAAATTTTGCTTGAATCCAAGCAAACTCATAATGGACTTGAGCTGAACTTTCCACTAATGAAGCATAATAAGGTTTTTTAACTGCAACTAGGACGCCTCCACCACGTTGGCTGTTCAGTTCGGCATATCTTCTGTCATAGCGGAAGACAGTGTAACTGTCGTCAAATACCTCAGATGAGTAAATATCGCAATTGAGCCATGTCTCACACAATCCTACAATTTCAAAATCGCATGTTCGGGCATTCCTAAGAAATTCGTCCAACTTGGTCCGAAGCCCTCTAACATTTTGGAAGTAAGCAGTTATATTATCTATGTTCAGTTCATCCGTCTTAGTTCTCAGCCCTCGCACGTTCTGGTAATTCACGCTGAAGGTGTCTAAAGGGCGGGGCTGCTCGTCGGTTGAACAAAATTCGAAACCCGTGACGAGACAGGCGAGTGGCAACATTCAACAGGAACATCGGGGTCATGATTGAGTTCTGAGTTCCCAGGATGTTCGGTTGGACCAACATCGAGACGATCCGGTAGGTTACCGGAGTTGATTGGATCGGCGAGTATTTTGGTACAAATGTGCACAATAAGCTTCGTCTTAGCATTGTAGGAGGGGTTGCCATAGTAGTTGAGCTCGCAGTCACTAGAGAAATCGTTGAAGCTGACAAATTTTGCACGAGCGTTCGTTCTATCGTGAAGGGACCGCTTAACAACCAGACCTGATTCGTAGACTATATATCTAATATTTACAAATCTACTTAACTATCTATAACCTATAAATAAACATAAATTAATATTATTATTAAATTATTAGAACTTATATATTATGTTTTCAAGCTCAATACAAGTTTTGTCAAAATCAGACATGGGAATAGATGAGGTATTTTTAGAATTAACAATACAATAATTCACTAAGAGATGGTATTTTGTTAATGGTTCACTGACCTCTATTGGCATTACAGTGAAAAATGTTACTACAGCATTGTAAAATTTAGCTTTATCTATTTTACCTATTAAAGTAGTTAAATAAGCATCAAAAGAAGTTTTTTCTTCTTCTAATGCTATTTTTTGGCGTTCTTTGATCTATTAAAAAGGTTAACAAAGCGTTATCAATTTCACACTTTACTTTTACTTTAAACCTCTCATCTGGCATTTTTTTAAATACCTCTTCAGGGTTGAATGGATGTATACCGGTCGCTCTGAAGCCGCTTTTAATAATTTGTGGAGCATTTACTTCCAATTTTTTTAACAGATCTTTGAGTAACTGAGGAAAAATAGATTTTTCAACACAGTTTATGTTCGGATTTTCCAATTTAAGTTGTGTTAAAATTGATCTCCATGCTCGTTTTACTGGACGAAAATAACTCGCATCTAAAGGTTGTTAGTCGTGTAGTATTTGGTGGAAGTAACACAAATCGGATGTTATGCCTTTGGCATTCTTTTAAAACTTCGATATTGATGTGTGACGATAAATTATATCGCCCACTAACACTTTGGGCGTTGACGTACGTCTTGCCCAAGGTACAATTATTTTCATAAACCAATCTTGAAATGTCGCAGCGTCAAACCATTCTGAATCACTTCTGTTATACACCGTTCCAGGAGGTCCATCACTTACCCATCTATCATATAGTCTTCCGCTCTTATAGACAACGTAAAGAGGTAATGTTTTACCACTGGCAGTGGCAGCAAACATAATAGATATGGCTGACTTCGTGGAGTTCATATATCTTTCTGAATATTTAATGCCTCTGGAGAAAATACATTTGGTTGTCCCTGGATTATCGCTTAGGTTGGTCTCGTCATAGTTAATGATTAAATCTGGGTGTACACCGTCCAAATTACTTTTTAAGTTTTCAAAATAGTTCCTCATGTCTTCGGAAACTTCTGCACGACTTCTTTTCAAATTCTGACATTGCCGTGACCAAGCCAGACTTAGTTTGTAGGCAGAGCACCTCTGAGTGCGTGAGCTTCTTGCCAAAAAAGCCATCCTTCTGAAGAAACAAAATATTCTGCCAGGGTGTCTCTGTGATTTTTTGCTATGTTTGTTGAACTATTAGACCCTAGTCTGGTAACTGACCTTACATTTCGTCCTACCTCTCTTCATGACCCAGGCTGTATTTCTCCAGTCTGATCAATATAATCAGCAAAGCCCGTAGGGCAGTACGTTCTTTTGATAGGAGGAATTTCTTGCTCACTCTTTTGTAGAAAGTTATGAAGGACTACGGTGGCTTGCACAATGAGCTCACAGACTTCCATACTTGCACAAATTGGTCTCCGTAAAATAAGCCAACGCTAACTTAAAATCCCAAAAGTACTTTCTATTGTGCGTCTTGCTCTACTTATCCTATAATTACAAATATTCTTCTTTTCATCTAAATTACTTCCTGGATATGGCCTAAGAATGTTGGTATGTAGGGGGAAAGCAGCGTCTGCTACTAAAAAGTGTGGCAATATAACATTTGTTTTCGGAAGGGCTTTCGGATGTGGAATGTTTAGGTCTCCTTTTATAAGAGCCATACCCATGCCACTATTTTTGAATACTGCTGAATCATGATTTGAGCTAGCAGCTCCTAAATCAATCATTGTAAATCGCATATATGCATCACATTCTGCCATTAGTACAATGCTGAAAGATTTCTTATAGTTAAAGAACTCACTTCCCGACTTTTTTGGAGCCCTAACCACCACATGCTTGCCATCCAAAGCTCCAATGCAATTCGGGATATTCCAAACTTTAAAATATTCTTCAGATATTTTTGAAAAATCTTTCTCAGTAGGTTCTGGATGTTGTGATGTACTCAGAATATCCCATATTACTTCACACGCTTCTTTAATTATATTCCGAGAGGTTGTTTTTCCAACTCTGTAACCCCATGCAAACTCTTGCATAGAGCATCCTTCAGAAAGGTAGCTGAAAGATAAAAACAAAATACCGTAGAGGGGGGATATTTGGGTGATTGTTTTCCTTTTTTCATTTTGCTTTTCTAATAAAACCTTCACACAAATTTGAAAATTAATAAAAATGATTTCATAGTTATGCTTAATGTGTATATTATCAATAGTCCTAACAGAAATTTGAACCAATCTCAGGTTTTGCTTTTTTTTTAAAAAAACTTTTTATACCCAAATAGCCCCGCGGGTCGGGTTATTTGGGTAACATATACAAAAGTGTATGAAACTTAAATAATACGCGTTAAAGGGCTATTTGGGTTAACTAAATATAAAAAAAAATCGAAGTAACTCCGGTACTTTTATTTTTTGCTCAAAAATATTTATATTAACAAGTATAAAACACATGCAAAATGGCACATTATTAAAAATGGTCAGTAAACTAAAATTGAACTACAAAAACAAAACTACATTTCGTAAACATCATTTTAAACTAAAACTAAACTCTATGTAGGTAAGTATAAAAACAAAAGTATTAATTAACCAGTATTCTCTAACCAAAATATATATTTTCAAAGTCTTGACCAAGGAACTCATAATGTTGACGATTTGCTGTTCCTGCTTTGATTGGCGTAGGTAACTTTTTAAGTATCATTGTGCCCGATATTGTGTCTTCGTCTCTTTCATTTTCAATAAATTTTGGTTTGTTCCCAAGAATGGTTTTTAAGAAATTGACTCTATATTCGTCTTTAAGAATATTGACTATTTGTCCAACATAACATCTTCTCATATTTTTTTTACAGTATTCAACCAACACCCAGTCCCCCTTTTGTAATTCCCCGTCACGCTCATTTCTTTCATTCAGTTCTTCGCAATCACTTTCCTCTACCAAGCTACCAAAGGACGCATCGTCAGCGTCGGATGCTGAGAGTGATATATCCTCTTCCTCCGTGTCGGTTTCACTTTCCCAGTCTATCTTTTTCTTCATCTTTGGTTTGTTTGCTATCCCACTTGTAGATGGTGTTTCAAAATCGGCAGAACTTACACTCTTCCCTGGTTCTACTTGTAGACGCTTACGTCTTTTGGTGTCTTTTTGCTGCGTTGTTTTCTCTCGGATTTCTGTTAGAATATCTACAACTGCCTCCGAAACGTGTCTTCTAATGTTGTCGATACTTGCCACAGTTCCAAGGAGCCTTTCCTTAGGTTTTCTGGGATCCAATGGGAATAGTCCCGTTTTTGTAAATCCGGAAATAATATTTGCGCTGCCTCTATTTTCTACCTCTAATTTATTATGCAGTTTTAAAAGAAGACTTGGGAATTCGTCTTTAGGCAAGGCAGTAAACCGTAGTCCTGGACCTTTCTTCCATGCTGTTAGTATCTCTCTCCAATATCGTTTTAAGGGGGCATAAAAAGAAACATCCAACGGCTGCATAATGTGCGTAGCATTGGGCGGAAGACAGACAAATTTTATATTACATCGTTCGCATTCTTCTATTATTTTTTTAGAAAAGTGGGACGATAAGTTGTCACCAATCAAGAGCTTTTTACCAGGTTTTGATCGGAAGTAGGACAAAATAATAGTCATAAACCAATTTTCAAAGCAGATGGCATCGAACCATCCGCTTTTTGATCGGTTATAGCGCGTATTTTGCGGTCCACCCACCGTTCAGGTATCCCAAAGGTGTTCCGCGCGGTACACCACATAGGGAGGTAAGATAGAACCATCCGCTGCAGCAGCATACATCACACTAATTGAAGATTTTGTGCTATTGATAATTCGCTCAGGATACTTGCTACCTCTTCTACAGATAAATTTTTTTGAACGAGGATCATCCGTTAGATTTGTTTCGTCATAATTGACAATACATTCCGGACTAACATCTTGTAAAACGGTTTAGTAGTGATGAAAAAATTTATCAATGTCCTCTTCAGATACTTCAGCACGTTTCAAAGAAATATTGGCACAAAGACGATTAGATATTAAGTTGCCATGCCTCTTGATAAAATTTTGTGCCCAATCTTTTCCAGGGAGGTTGTTACTATTTTTAAGCATGTCAACCTTTCTTCCACACTTATCTAGATATCGCTTAGCCAGAAATCTAAGATCCAAAAGATCGCATGGAAATCCCCATTCAGAAAGTGCCAACACATGCTGAATGAAGGCATTTTCTTCTTCCCTTGAAAACAGAGTAGGGTGTCCAGCAGATTGATGTGTAGTATTTTCACCTCGGACTTTCCTTCCAATTGTAGATGTGGTTATTTTAAATCTCTCTGAAGCTTCTTCATAGCTCAAGCCTTGTTCTTTGACGGCCAGGAGAGCATTTCTTAAATCATCCTCAGTGTAGGATTTATAGGGATTAAATTGACGACCCCTGCGTGCATTTGTGTAACGTCTTTTATAGGTACGAACCATCTGAAAACGAAAATATATATTTCAACTAAAATTAAACAGAAAAAAAAGACGTTAAAACGCATAAAAACTTGTAAACCAAATAGCCCCCAATAAAACTCAAATAGCCCCACTTCATAAAAATGGCTGCCGCTAAGTAAAATCTAACAATAATTATCACACGAACATGTCAAAGCCATTGCAAGACATCATATTTTTGAACAGCCATTAAAATATTTCCATAGTACTCACCGTTTATTCTGTACCCATGGAAGTTTCAAACATACACAATTTGATAAAAATGGCGCCAAAGTAAACACACAACAAAACACACCTCCACGTTTGGGATTAGGATTTATGCTGATGCTCCTGAAACATGTTGGGTATAACGGTCACGATGACAACTAAAACGCCGGGATCTAACGACGTATACATTTTTGCGGCAAATTTGAATTTATCGCCACATAGAAACCAAATAGCCCCTCAGAAACCAAATATCCCCCCTCTACGGTACTGTAATATAAGAAGATATACTTATTAGTTTTTTATGTCAACGCTGTAAAAAGTACTTACTGTAAAGTCATAATCAGGCGCTGTTGGGAAGGAATATGCTTTTTCTTTGGATCCTTTGTAATATAGGGCTTGGCTAACTGATGGAGGTATGAAAACTGATCTTTCGTCATTCTTGTATATTTAGTGAACTGTTCTTCATCCCATTCTAGAGTCAGCATATCTCTGACAAGGGTAGCAAAATTTCCCTCTTCATCTCGTTTTCTGTTCATCGGCCTAACTCCAAATCGCCTGATTCTAGTGCGACGTTTTTTATAGATTGCTGCCACATAGTTGGCCATAGTCAAAAATAAAGATGATAGCACAGCCACTTGCTTTTCTGACACTTTCATTTTTTATGTTTTTTTTACAAGGAAGAAAAAGACATTAAAAAATTATTTGACTTATGTCAGCAATGTCATTACCGAAATTAACAAATAAGCATTAAGAAATTTTATAAACACTCCTTAAGAATTAAGAACACAGTTTTACGTTAAGAACAAGAAATTAAGAAATATCAATTGACAATTAAGAAGTTGGGTAAACCGGTACCACCGAAATAACGACCAACGACTATAACTTTCTACTAACATTTGTTTCCCTTAAAATTTAAAAAATTCTCGACAAAATGATGTAAAATTTGTTTAGAAAAAATAATAAATAAAATACCTAAACCCCTTAATTTTTTTCCCGTGGGGGTGCAGCAAAAATTCAACTTTTTTTCGCAAATTAAAAAATGTTTTTCTTTCTTTACCAAAACATTCCCAGTGGGCGCACTATTAAAACCCTTAAATTTGGTACGGGTCCTCTAAGTAGTATAAACAGAGGTATACAACTCTGAAATTTCACCAGCCGCCACTGTCTGAGACCAAATGTACTAGTACAAATTTTGTGGTTTTTAATGTGCTTTTTCTGTGTATCAAATTTGTCACTCTTTTTTGTTATATAAAACAAGTATTGAATTGATGTAGCCTTTACTTGATGAAGATCCATAATTAAAATATTTAAAAATAACAACAAAACTGTTTCAATCTTCACTAAATTTGTATTCATAAAATGACAATTATTGTTTCGACACACAGTGTCTTCGTCGGATGGTTGGTATAAAAAAACGAATAAAATAAATACAATAAAAAAATGAATAAAAATTTAGTGAAGATTGAAACAATGTTGTTGCTATTTTTAAATATTATAAAACAAGTGTTTACTTACTTACTACACAAATTATTCCCCTGCCCGGAGTTCTCGCCTCCACTTCCCACTCTGCTATTCGTCCCGAAAAAAAGGGGGGTGGCGCGCCTGCTGGAACTGTTGTCATTAACAATATTGTTTCAAACTAAAACAAATTCATACCTTGTATTA
Organism: Philopedon plagiatum; assembly: GCA_963971165.1. NCBI lineage: Eukaryota > Metazoa > Arthropoda > Insecta > Coleoptera > Curculionidae > Philopedon > Philopedon plagiatum. Next base: position 98,880,977 of record OZ020193.1, read on the forward strand.
AAGAATTGTTAATAATAATATTAATTTTTTTGTATACAACAAATAATTATAATATGTAACTTACATCAAAACACCCAAATATTTCAAAAGCCTCGTATAGCTCTTTAGTACATATTACCTCGGCTTGTTCAGGCTAAAACAGATATACATACATAATTATATTTATTGAATTTATTCTTAATAACACTATATTTTTACTTTAAAATGTTATCCGTTAATTATATTTCATTATTTTTTGGCCAAATATTAAACACTTACGGATATCAATTGGGAACCTTCATCACAGGCAATTACTACAAATAAAATAAATTTCATTTCATGGATATTTTACTAACCCAATGCAGTCAATACAACTGTTTTCATAACTGTATATTTTTGCAATTTTGAAAAAATCTTTATAAATACAAATAAAAACACAAAATTATTGTTAAAATGAATTACTTACAATTGTACACTACATCCATTTTGATCATTCAGCTATTGCAACCACTCTCACAACTCACAATACCTGTTTAACTAACTAATAGTCCACTCCACAGAATCTACGTATCGGGGATTATAGCCTGACACACAACACCTAATAATTTGCTGAATTTTTGCTCCCGAGAGTATGCCATATACTTACCGGACACCCTTTATATGAGTAAAAATAGGTTCAAAAGGGTCAAATTTGACACTCGTTAATGTGTTGTAGTTAACTGTATTATTTTACTAAATGAATACATTTTTCTATTTACTTGTGTAGATTTTTATATTGTCATCTAAGGATAAATAAAATTATTCCTGGATAATTTAATAATGTCGGGTATAATGTAAAATAAATTAAGTAAGATCGGCAGTTTGTACAGCATAGCAACAGCAGTCACACACTATGAATAATAATAAACATTTAATTAACTTGTCTACACGACTTCTCGTCTCAACCCTGCGCTTCTTTACAGGAAAAAAGAAAATGATCTTGACCTCTTCGGTCGCTCTACAATCTACCATCATTAACCCTATTCCGTCGTTTTTGTACCAAAACAACGCGATTTTAGAGACATTATAGACTGTATTCTAAGTTTTTTTTTTCACATTCATACAGCTGGCGCATAGAAATATTGTACTGCCCCCTTGCCAATTGCCGATATTTTCCATACCTGTTTTCGAGAGGATCAGTTTGAAATTTTGCAAGTAACACATAATTCATACCTATTTCTTCAAAACAATATTTTACAATTTCTAGCATACCATAAATAGTGTGATGTAAAGCTGTATGTGTTTGTGAAGTTAAAGTTTTTGTAAATTGATCTGATTCTTTCCACATTTCCAACCACTCTAACATTTTGTGCAAAAATATAACTTTGGGATCGTTATCACCGGCAGAAGAAGTTATGGGTTCTTGGTATACGTCATTTAGACGTTTTCCTTTGTACGGTGTTTGGGTGTTTTTACATTAACTATCTTCCACCAAGTTAATATTACATTAAGGAAGTCAGCTGTCTCTTTGGAATGATTGATTTCACTACCAAACTTTAAAAGAGCTTGGATAACAAACGGATTAAAAATTTTTAAAGCTAGCTGAACATTTTGTCTCTCAAAATTTGTTGGGAAAAGAGCTTTTAAAATTAGATTATAACCGTATTTTAGCAATTTGTCATTTTCTTTACTGTGAAGAATTTTTAAACTTTGAAGAGATGCATATTTCAAGTCAGAAGTCTCGAAATCAGGATAGATAAACATCTGGTCAGTTGAGCCAGTTAGTTTTTATACACTTCAATAAATGTACGCAGTCGAACAACTAAAATAAAGGCCGATTTACATTAGCAGGATGAGGAAAAACAATACTTAGTTTTCTTGTGGGTGAAAAATTACACATTGATTTACTATTAATTGCAATATTATCACTTAAAACACAAAAAAATTTGTATCCAATTTCTTCTAGTCCTAAAATAATAGACTATAAAATTAAAAAGCATTTCATGATTAATTTTTGTAACTGGTGAAATATGTATTACTTCTTTAAAATTTGAAAGTATACTGCTAATCATAAAAGTAAATGCTGAATTTGCTAATGTCGTACTATTCACAGCTGTCCCAACAATGTTTCCTCCTTTATAATCAATATATGGTTTTATATGTATTTCATCCATGAGCAAAATCATGTATTTGTCGTGATCTTTTAAATATTTAAATATATTTTTGGCGTATGACAAAAAAGATTTCCGTTCTTCCAGAGTCGGGTCTGTAAGAAAGGAGTTACATATAGACTTTAATGTGTCAGGATGAGGCAATATTAAAAATCCATGATTTCTTAAATATTTATATGCATGTGCACTATCTGTATTTATTATCGAACATAATATTAAGGTGTCTGCAGAATATCGATACCTTTCTTTAGGTAAAGTCAATAATTTTAGTTGTTCGCATACAAAAGACAACAAAGAACTATTTTGTTCCTGTTTTAAACTTTCTATTATATTGCAGATTTGACTAATAGACTAATAATGTTTTTAAAGCTTTCATTCGATGTTTGTTGGGAACTCGATTGATTGTTTTCAAATTTATCTAATTTTTCTATATCATTTACTACTTCGGATAAATCATTAATAATATCACTTAAAATAAAAGGTGTTTTAAGTTTACTTGTTTGTAATAAAATTTCATATTCATATAAATATGTTTGTAGTTTTAAATCTGACTTAATATTTATAGAATAAGTTATAATGGGACCCGAAGATGTTTTGATTTTGAATAAAAGGACCTCATTTGAATTATTAAGTATCGTATGCCATTTTTCAGGAAGTACCCATTTATCAAAAATATTTTTAAATTCATCAGTGTTTTTTAAAAAAACGGACCTTTTATAGGCTTCGAATTCCTTTATACTATCTCTAAGTGCCTTTCGCAAATTCTCCTGCTCTTGTAAGATGATTTTTTCATCTCGACCCTTTCGGCTGATATTATCAGGTTTTGAAAGATATCAAGGGCAATTTGGAAAAACTGTTGGAACCGAACATGGTTCAAGTTTTGGATGTTGCAAAGGCACCTCAACAGTTTTTCCACATTTTTCATCATAATAGGTACTTAAAAATATTATACTTCCCTTTGTGAAATGTTCTTCACAAACTCTGTGATTTTTTGTGGGCACAAAATTGTCTCGTGGAATGCTTCGGAGCCATTTCGCTAAAAGATCAGCGTCCTTCGGAAAGCCAAAAACATGAACACTTTTCGCCGGCATAATTGCCCTTACAACCCTGAACGCAACACTTATATGGCATTTTCACTGCACTGTTTTGCCAACACTATTGTTCTAACACACTTAAAAAATAAAAACTTTAAACAAACACTATAAATATTAGAATATTTAATTAAGCACACCGGTTGACCCTTAGCTGTTTAAGGGTTGACCATTCTGCATTCTGCCTCGGTGTACCATGCTTTCTCAAGCTTCTTGTAAATAAGAAGAAACATGTATATCTAAAAGTTTGCTTAGGTGTAATAATTATTTTAGTAGAGGTTAAAGATAATATTGTACCTACTTTTATGGCATTTCAATGTCAATGTAAGTTTTGAGGTTTGTCAAGCTATATAAATTATTATTTTCTGATCATTAAATGATTAGAATGCCGTATAAGTTTTTCCTTCATAGGGATAATATCTTGACCTATTGGCAACCCCATTCAAGCTGAGATTTTCATACGAATTCCTTGATGGCCTACTGGCATGACGTAAGAGGTGGGTGACGTCAGAGCCCAGTAGCCTTCTTCCCGAGGGTAACGCGTAAACCCGGCCTTTATCAGTACGTTTTCATGAGGAGTTCAAATCGATTTGAGTACACTTTCCGTTTTGAATATTTAACTGTTTTCATGAACTGATCTCAGTTCGATTTGAAATCGTTTCGAAATATCGAAGGTTGACAGAAATGACAGCTGTCAAGTCGTGGGAAGAGACGTCAAATTTTAATGTATTAACCTTACTTTTTCTTTGTATTGAAAGTAATAAATATGGATAAAAGGAAATCAGTTGTATTTGCTTTGGTAACTGTTCAATTTTTATTATGCGTGACCTACATATTTCTTAAAGAAGAAAATGAAAGTACAATTAGGCGTCAGAGGGAAGCTGCGTTTATGTTTCAACAAATTGTAACAAACGCTTCATATTTTAAAAAAACCCGAGGTAAAATAAAAAAAACCATTCGGAAGAAACGGTGGTGGATTAAAAAAAGGACCAGTGATTGGTGGGACCGAATTGTACAGCGACATTTTACAGAAGAAGATTGGCTTAGTAACTTTAGACTAACTTCAACAACATTTAAGTTTATCTGCGAGCGACTTAAGCCCTATCTGCAGGCAGCGGACAATTATGTGCGGAAGCCCTTATCAGTCGAAAAGAAAGTCGCTATTGCTTTATATAAACTTGCATCATGTGCTGAGTATAGGGTGGTGGCTAATCAATTTGGTACTCACAAATGTATAGTTCATAAATGTGTTTATGCCTTTTGTGAAGCTGTTAACGAAGAATTTATGAGGGAATACCTAACTATGCCAAATGACTTCGAAGCTGAGGAAGTTAGTACATCCTTCGAAAAGATGTGTGGTATACCAAATATAGTGGGAACAATCGATGGAACTCATCTACCTATTTTACCTCCTGCAGAGGGATACAGAGACTTCGTCAACCGTAAGGGATGGCCCTCCTATAATTTATTGGCTGTTGTTGACAATTTATATCGGTAGGTATACAATGACCTGTATTTAAAAGTTTGACAAGTATGGTTAAATCAGTTTATTGGAAATAAAATATAACCCCCTCATTTACTAACGAGGTTTAACATTTAGTCCCCATAACATGGAGATATTAGTGAGCCAAGTGTGTTTTCAGTGTCATTTTAAAATTTCTGTATAAAACATCCCTTTAATTTGGCTATTTCTGCAACATGTTTTCCCAAGTAAATATTTTACATTTCTACATGCACTGTATGTAGGTAAAACAAAGATTTTATACACAAAATATATATGGCAAGGAATGGTCATCTTTTGTGCAAGGACAGCAGTAATAAACTTTATTGCTGATTTAAGTATGTTAATGTGGCATTATTTTTACATTTTAGGTTTAGATATGCAACATGTAAACATCCTGGAAGCACACACGATGCAAAGGTTTTAAAAGATTCTAATTTATTTAAAAATGCTGAAAAAATGCTTCCCAAACGATATAAGATGATAAATGGACAAGAAATTCCCTGCATAATTCTTGGTGATCCGGCCTACCCTCTTTTACCATGGTTACTTAAACCATATAAAGGCAATGTGTCTCCAGAAGAGGAGTCATTTAATGTGTATCTTGGCAGAGGTCGAGTTGTAGTGGAGAATGCCTTTGGTAGACTAAAAGCACGCTTTAGATGTTTGTTAAAGCGCACCGATATTAATTATAAATTTGTACCTAAAGTGGTTTTTACCTGTTTAATTTTACACAATATTATTGAATGTAGAAAAGATAAATTTGTGGAAGGTTGGTTAGAGGCTATTAAAGAAGCAGAAATACATTTAGCACAACCAACTAAAAGTGCTACACGAGAGTTTGACAATTTGGATGGAGCTGTCATCAGAGACACCCTTAAAAATTATATGCTAAAATATCCTCTTAGACAATCTTCATTAGTATAAGTACTTAGACCTTAGATAAAAGTATAGTAAAATAAGTGTTTGTGTTTTATCATAGTATGTACAGTCATGGCCAATGAAAACTTTTATTATTCATAAGCAACATCATTGAAATTAAAACTTTTTTTGGCCAGATGACATATTCAATTTAATTTATGTCTATTAATCAATAAAGGTGTATACAGTACTTATGAAAGTATTCTTTTTTCTGAATGTTAAAACAGTACTTGGGTTAACTTGATCGAGCACATGATAAAAATAATATGGTCTCTGGAGATAATAAATTGTCTGATGACTTATAGTTTGCGTTAAGGCTTAATGTTTTACCATAGCTACTTAGTACAAATGAAAGCAGACATTATTTTATATGTCAAAATATACATTGTTTCGGGGCTTCAGAAAAATAATTGGTCTACATATGATTGAAAATAATATTTATTAAAAAAAAAAACGGTACCTAATTAACTATTTAAGTAACAATAAACATCACTTTTTTTGTTTCTTTTCAACAGGCTCATCGTCAGACGAGTCTTCTGGTCCTGATTGGGGATTGTGTACGGGGTGGCTTGTAGAAGGTTGGGTGTGGGGCTTGTGGGAAGGTTGGGACTGACTGCTTGGATGACCAAACATTTGTTGAGGCATCATCGAGGGCATCATGTATGGAAAGGGAAACGGATTCTGCTGGCTCTGGCTGAGTTTTTCCATTGCTGACGTAAATGTGTTGAGAATTTTGTCTAACTCCTCCGATCTTCTCTGAGCTGCCCTTTCTTCAGACTCTCTTTGTTCTTTAAAAAACTCGCTTAAGAGTAGCCTCTGTTGCCGAAAAAACTCCTCGTCACTGTGTCGCTGTTGCGTTGCAGACTCTCTACTTTTATAAGTTTTCTTTAATACTGGGGTAGGTCCTAACGACTGGACAGTTGGTATATTGTCGGATATTTCCGAGTCTGTTATGTCGGGATCAACAGCTATCTCGATATCCTCACCACTAATTGCTGATGCAGGACGGCTACCCAAAATTTCCTCTAGCAGCTGAAAATGCTCACATTCCATCCTGTTGGCCCCACTTTTCTCATTATGTTTCTTGGCGGTGTAATATTGGGATTTTAAAGCCTTCCACTTGTTTTTGATTTGAATAGAATTTTTAGTTTCTATGCCTTGCTCTTTTAATTTGTCTTCGACGAGTTTGTAAATTTCGGCATTTTTATACCGTTTGCCGTCAAATAAATTATGAATATTTTGGTCTCGAAATATTTCCAGTAAAACGGTGACCTCGTGTGGTGTCCAGATGTTTCTAGACGTACTAGGACTGGATGCTGGCGTCTGCGAAGTCATAACGATAACAATTATTGATCTTCCGATAATAAAGCTTATTTCAATTGATTTATTATCAACTGCACTTCAAGAATATAACAACAAAAAAATAAAATATAACGTTTCATACAACAACGAACAGCAAAGACACAATCACTTTGGAGGTTATGGTTATAAAAAGGCGTCACCGGCAATTTATTTGACATTTGACGTTTCTGAAAGATGTAACGCGCAAGTCCATTTTCAGTTCACTACGGAGCGGCGTTTTCATGATATTCGATCCCGATACGATCCCAAAATTTGCCGAATCGACCTTGAAACTCGAAACGATTTCAATACGGGTTTTCATGCAATATTCAAAACGGAAAGAGTATTCAAATCGAATTCAAATCCTCATGAAAACGTACTAACTGTTTGCTTCTTTGTTCTTTAACGTTTCTTATTAAAAATTTAAGTTAAAGGGGTTATTGTCTCATCTTAAAATATGTGTTAAGCTATTATATGTGAGAAGGAATAATAAATAACAACTGTTTAAAAATATCTAAATTTAATAAAAGTTGGTTTAATTCAAATTACACGGGTTAAAAGTCGACTAACTTATCTTTCTTGTTAGATTATATTCACAATAATACATATATTTTTGGAATCTTCAAAAAATTTAATTTACTAATTCAAACTTTATAGTCGCGAAATATCGCCATTTCTAAACTAAGAGATAAACGAACATTTCAAAACTCCAACATTTAAGGTTTGTTCGTTTGTGTTGCACGAAACTGCACTAGCCTATACTTCTTTTTTCTTATTTGGGGAGACACCCATTAGAAAAAAAAAACAACTGCTGGTTAGTTCAGTTTCGTGTAACATAAAAGAAAAAAACCTTAAAACAAGAACTGATTAAAAAACATATATGACCTTACCAATGCCTTCTTCGGCCATCTTCATCCAGATGGGGTTCCCGCCGACCTGGGAAACCAGAACACGTGACAGCAGGTGGCGTCCTCAAAGGTGTATCTTGTGTGACTTTTCGAATTTCTAAAAGAAAAAAAGTGTATTAATCTGCATGAATTAATAGTATTGCCAGAATTAGTCTCATTACTAGATCCTGATTGAATTTAATGAAAATGTTGATCTTCGCAGAACAGACGATAGTTCTTGTGACGTATTAGACTCGACCGGGTCATCGGCACGGCGGGCCAGTTGATGGCGACCTTTCGAATGGTACCTACGTGCGTCACGGGCCCTATTAAAGTTGTAATTTAATATAATAAAGATCTAAACTAACAACTACGGCAGGCTTCCATTCCCTCGGTTTTTCCTTAGCTAAGATACTTTGACCAGGCTGAAGCTGAGGTAGGGTTTTTGTGGAAACTAACAACTAAACATTACATGGTGGCAGCGGAAAAGTGCGCTGTGAATGTGAAAAAGGTTTATTCAAAGTGAAAAACACTACAGTTCAAAGCCGAGGTTCAAAGTAAAAAACAACGGCCACGGAACAGCTGATCAGGCGGCTAACGCGGCGATCGATAAAATTTCCGGGCCGTCGTACGTGAAACGGGCAAATAAATTCAAGTGATTTGTGTAAATTCACAGTGGTCTTAATAAAAAACGGGCACCGTGACCTTGCCCATTGATATTTGTTCAAAGACAAGACACAGTGTGATAAAATGGAGGACAACGTTAAATCCCCAGGAAGTATGCAGTTTCAAGGAGATATTGCAAATAATTGGAAATTATGGAAGCAAAAATTCAAACTTTACCTTTTGGCAAGCAACAAAACCAACCAAAAGGATGAAGTTAAAGTCGCATTACTTCTTAATTTTTTGGGTGACGAAGGACTTCACATTTATAATACTTTCGAATATGCTGAAAGTGAAAGTGGAAACAAACTTGATAACGTACTCGCAAAATTTGATGCTTATTGCGAACCTGTGAAAAATGAGGTATATGAACATTTTAAGTTTTTTAAGCGTGATCAGCTACCGGACGAGTCTGTCGATCATTTTGTAACGGGGTTAAAACAACTAGCCTCAACCTATGAATTTGAGACCTTAAAAGACGTGCTTATACGTGATAGACTTGTTCTAGGAATTCGTGATACTCGAATACAAGAAAAACTGTTGCAAACACCTAACCTAACACTTTCTGATGCTGTCCAGACATGCCGAGCAATGGAAATTAGTGTCGCTACACAAAGGGAGATATCAAAGCAGCAATACCATGATCAAGTTTCTGTAGAAGCTGTAAACAAGGCACACAGTTCCAGGTCAATCCCAAGCAAATTTAGTTATCCTGGACCCTCAAGAATTAAAGGTAACCTCTGTGGTCGTTGTGGCCTTAAACATGACCAAGGTAAGTGCCTAGCTTTAAATAGATATTGCAGTGGCTGTGGTCGTAAGGGCCATTACAGAAAGTTTTGCAAAACTAAAGTTGTACATTGTATGAATAACTGCGATAATGAGTATGATGAGAGCGATCAGTACTCTTCAGGTGATGACGAGCCTGATAATAATTTACAGGATCACATTGTCTGGACAGTAACCGCTTCAAGTGTCGATGCAATAGAATGGCATGAGACAATTAAACTTTTCGGTGTAAAAACAACACTAAAAATAGACACTGGCAGTCAAGTCAACATTTTAAATTATAATGACTTTTGTAAATTAAATATTAGTGAAAATTATTGTGCGCAAATTCAACGTTGTCGTCATACTCAGGTCATGAACTTGAATTATTGGGAAAAATTCAAATACAGTGTGAATATAAAGAACTTAATGAAAATTTATTATTTTTTATTTTAAAATCTACAACTTCATGCTCAATACTTGGGCTAGAATCGGCTAAAATACTAAACATTGTTAATATCAATAAAAACCCTAAAAAGTGTGTTCAAACTGTTTTGTAGCTCAACATCATCTTCAGTGGCCCAATTATTAAAACATTACGAAAAAGTTTTTCGTGGATTTGGTAAACTCAAAAAGACTTGTAAAATAACATTAACAGATAATCCAGTGCCGCGCGTGTCTGCTGCTAGAAAATTACCAATTTCTTTGAAAGACAAGGTGAAAAGTAAACTTGACGACATGGTGCGCGACAAAATACTCATTCCAGTTGAAGAACCCACTGATTGGGCTCATCCAGTGGTAATCGCATCCAAGCCCGATGGGGATATACGAATATGCATGGACCCCAGAGCACTGAACCAGTATGTTAAGCGTGAACACTACCACATACCAACAACAGAGACATTATTCAGTGAGTTAGCTGGGGCAAGGTATTTTACACTTCTTGACGCTTCACAGGCTTTCCTGCAAGTCCCGTTGGATGAAGAAAGCTCCAAACTGTGTACAATAACCACTTACTGGGGGAGATACCGATACCTACGTTTACCTTTTGGCATATCCTCAGCCCCAGAAATCTTTCAGAAAGCTGCTTGTGATATGTTGGAGGGTGTTAAGGGTGTAATAATATACTTTGATGATTTTTTGATATATGCCAAAACACTTGATGAACATAATGCGATTCTAGAAACAGTTCTATCGAAAATTAGTGAAAGTGGCCTCACACTTAACCTTCAAAAATCTAAAATCTGCAAAACATCCATTAAATTTTTGGGTCATATTATAAGCCCTGAAGGTATTGCAGTTGACATAAGTAAAACTCAAGCTATTCAAGATATGGCAGTACCCCAAAATAAAAAAGACCTCCAACGTTTTCTGGGTATGACTGTATACGTGTCTAAATTCATACCAAATCTGTCTCAAGAAACAAGTGTACTCAGGAAACTTCTTAGTAACAAAAATGAATGGGTCTGGACCCAAAATGAAGAAAAATGCTTTGAACGCCTAAAATCACTAGTATCTACAGCTCCAGTTTTATCTCATTTCGATATCAACAAACAAACAAAATTATCTGTTGACGCAAGTCCATATGGTCTTGGCAGTGTTATTGCCCAGGGTTGACATCCTATAGAATACGCTTCTGTATCATTAACTCTGTATCATACAACCATATAGAAAAGGAACTGCTGGCTATAGTTTATGGATGCGAAAAGTTCCATTATTACCTTTTTGGCAATAAATTTACGGTTGAGACAGATCACCGTCCTCTTCTTGGACTGCTAAAAAAACCTTTAGATGACCTCTCTCCAAGAATACAGAGATTGGCCCTACGACTACTACGATATAACTTTGACCTTGTTTATGTTCCTGGCAAATACATGAGTGTTCCCGACGCCTTAAGTAGAGACCCACGAAATCAAGTCATAGACACCGATTATCTAAACGAAAATCTTCTAGTCTATTCTGTTATAGCAACGTCCAGTGACAACGAGCAACGATTAATTTCAGCGATCGACAATGACGCCACTCTCCGAAAGATTACATACTACGTCTTACGAGGCTGGCCGAAATATATAACTGAAGTTCCTAAAGAAATTAGAAGCTACTGGACCATCAGACATGAATTGTACATTCATAAAAACGTTCTATTTTTTGGGAAAAGACTTGTAATTCCTACAAATTTAAGGCCTGAATTCCTTCAACTTATTCATCGTACGCACCAGAGTGTGGTCTCCTGCAAGAACCTGGCTCGAGAATCTGTCTACTGGCCAGGAATATCAGTTGATATTGAGAAACTAATATTGTCATGTGACATTTGCCAACAATACTCTAGAAGCAACGTAAGGGAGCCTTTAACTCCTCACAATATTCCAGAACTTCCATGGAAGAAAATTGGCATAGACTTCAAAACCTTTGCTACTAAGATTTTTTTAGTAGTGGTTGATTATTATAGCAAATTTGTTGTAGTCAACAGACTCCACAATAAAACAGCAGAGAGTGTTATCTCTACCCTAAAAAACATATTCGCAATACACGGCCTACCTACTGAAATATATAGTGACAATGGCCCACTATTTACCTCTTATGAGTTTACTTTGTTCCTCAAAAAGTATGACATCCAGCATTCAACTTCCAGTCCACATTTCCCCCGTTCAAATGGAATGGTCGAGCGGGCCATACAAACTGTTAAAGCTGCTCTGACCAAATGTGCCAAAGATGGAGAGGACCTTTTTCTACATATTCTAAATTACAATGTTACCCCAAAATATGACATGCCCGCTCCATGCGATATCCTAATGGGAAGAAAATTAAGAACACTGCTGCCAGTTTCAACATTGTCTTTGCAGCCAAAGTTTCCAACCAAAAATCTAAAAACTGCACTAAAAGGAAGACAAATTAGGCAGAAAGAATATTTTGATAAGTCCACAAAAACCCTACCTCGGCTTCAGCCTGGTCAAAGTAGCTTAGCTAAGGAAAAACCGAGGGAATGGAAGCCTGCCGTAGTTGTTACAAAATTGGGACCAAACGATTACCTAATTAAAAAAGACAATGAAACCTACAGACGAAACAGATCCTTTTTGAGACCTAGAAGAGAAGAGCCCCCAATTGGGTCTTATGAACCGTCCACTTCGTCGCAAGAGAGGGATGCGAAAACAGCATGTGCACACAACTCTGATAATAATTTATTAAGTCCCTGTAGAGTCAGCAACGAAAACAAGATTCCCTGTAGAGTCAGCAATGAAAACAAGATTCCCTGCAGAGTCAGCAATGAAAACAAGATTACTAACTCCGATTGTCTAGTGACCAGAAGTGGTCGGAGAATTAAGAAACCTGAAAGACTTATATGAATATAAAATATTTTGTTGTTGTTTATTAGTTTTGTAAGGGGCGTGTGACGTATTAGACTCGACCGGGTCATCGGCACGGCGGGCCAGTTGATGGCGACCTTTCGAATGGTACCTACGTGCGTCACAGGCCCTATTAAAGTTGTAATTTAATATAATAAAGATCTAAACTAACAACTAAACATTACAGTTCTAATGCTCAGGTTTGCTGATCCGAAATTGCCGATCTTATTTTGCAAATACTCCGAGCGATCTCGTCGACTTTTTTTTTGTCGAACTTCTCGAATTTCAACTGTCGACGCTGCATTCTTACTCTCACAGTCTCATTCTATTCTCATTACCGCATTCTCATTCTCGAATTATCATGATTATTATTATTATTATCATCATTAATTTCTTTACTATCATCATTATCATTACCATGACCATTATCGCCATCATTATTATAATTTTTTTTTAATTCAACCTACCAGTTTTTTTTTAATTTCTACTTCTGTATGGCTCAAACCATGATAAAATGGTGGTTCGAAACCGTCTCTTCAGACTCCCCCAGCTGCGACCTCGAATTAAAAAGGTGAAAGAAACAACCTTCCTGTTTGTTATTCTTTTTAAAACGTTCTACTTCCGAATTTGTGAGGCCATAGTCTGGCCTCTCCAAATTCGGCTGGATTGTATTACGAAACCTGCTCTTTAGGCTCCCCCAGCTATGCTGCCCGCCAACTAAAAAGGTGGAAAGGAAAGAATTATTTTATTCTCATCCTTTCTAAACCTAATTTAATAAATAAATAATAATAAATAAGTAAATTGATAATAAATAACCGTTCTTTTGATTACTAGTAGTATTCATTAAATAAACAATGAACCACATTGTTAATATACCCTACCGGTTTTTTTTTAAATTTCAATTTCCTTTTTAGTCAGGCCATATTCTGGCCTCTCCAGGTTCGGCACAATCGTGTTCCGATACCGGCTTTTCAAGCCTCTCCAGCTGTGATACGCGCTAACTAAAAAAAACACATTGTTAATATACCCTACCAGTTTTTGTTTAAAGGGCGACTTATTTTGCAAATACTCCGAGCGATCTCGTCGACTTTTTTTTTGTCGAACTTCTCGAATTTCAACTGTCGACGCTGCATTCTTACTCTCACAGTCTCATTCTATTCTCATTACCGCATTCTCATTCTCGAATTATCATGATTATTATTATTATTATCATCATCATTAATTTCATTACTATCATCATTATCATTACCATGACCATTATCGCCATCATTATTATAATTTTTTTTTAATTCAACCTACCAGTTTTTTTTTAATTTCTATTTCTGTATGGCTCAAACCATGATAAAATAGTGGTTCGAAACCGTCTCTTCAGACTCCCCCAGCTGCGACCTCGAACTAAAAAGGTGAAAGAAACAACCTTCCTGTTTGTTATTCTTTTTAAAACGTTCTACTTCCGAATTTGTGAGGCCATATTCTGGCCTCTCCAAATTCGGCTGGATTGTATTACGAAACCTGCTCTTTAGGCTCCCCCAGCTATGCTGCCCGCCAACTAAAAAGGTGGAAAGGAAAGAATTATTTTATTCTCATCCTTTCTAAACCTAATTTAATAAATAAATAATAATAAATAAGTAAATTGATAATAAATAACCGTTCTTTTGATTACTAGTAGTATTCATTAAATAAACAATGAACCACATTGTTAATATACCCTACCAGTTTTTTTTTTAAATTTCAATTTCCTTTTTAGTCAGGCCATATTCTGGCCTCTCCAGGTTCGGCACAATCGTGTTCCGATACCGGCTTTTCAAGCCTCTCCAGCTGTGGTACGCGCTAACTAAAAAAACCACATTGTTAATATACCCTACCAGTTTTTGTTTAAAGGGCGACTTCATTTTTCGTCAGGCCATATTCTACCCTCTCCAAATTCGGCACAATTGTGTTACGATGACGGCTTTTCAAGCCTCTCCATGTGTGGTTGGGTTTGATGAAACGTCTGACTACTTAAAATTTTGGAACCCGGTTTTGAACTTCTGGTGATAGTCGCATTTACAAATTGATTAAATATCCCTAAAAAGATTAAAAAATGCCATTAAAATAAAGAAATAACTTACCTGTTTTTGTTTTAAAAGGGCTATCTCCTGCGGAGATAAGCCGTATTGCTCTAGATTCAAGGCAATCTTGCGGTAACGGCTTCTGAGTCCTTCCCAGGTGCGACCTGGGACTAAAAAGGTGAAAAGTAAAAAATTAATTTGTGAATAAATCACCGATCAAAATTACCATTAAATGTTTTGCACATAATTCTCAATTTACGAATTCAAATTTTCTAGATGTGAAATATATATATATATATATATATATATATATATATATATATATATATATATATATATATATATATATATATATAGTAGAAAAATGGAAGATTTCTTGGCCTATAGGTAATATAATAAATGTAAATGCGAAGATTTACTTCTTCGCTAGTGCAGCGAAAAGGCCGTGAATGAAAAATAAAAATAATGAGGACTATCTTTGATTCTGGTCTGGGTGACCTCCGCTGATGGGTAAGGGCCCAGAAATCGATAGCAGGAGGTCACCCAGACCAGAATCAAAGATAGTCCTCATTATTTTTATTTTTCATTCACGGCCTTTTCGCTGCACTAGCGAAGAAGTAAATTTTCGCATTTACATTTATTATATTACCTATAGGCCAAGAAATCTTCCATTTTTCTACTATTGTTGTACAATGGTGCATTTGTACCGTCGACGTCGAGAAAATCGACATTCGACATACTTTCGAGTATTATTGTGTTAGCAGCCAAACATTTTTGGAGCAACACTGGGTGAACTAGTTGGCGCGAGCCACTACATCTTACCCATCCTTTCCGATCATTTTGGATATAAGGACTCTCTTTGATTCTGGCCAAATCGTGGTCTGTTCTTCAGCCACCCTGGGTGTAAGCCTGCCCGCTGATGGGTAAGGGCCCAGAAATCGATAGCAGGAGGTCACCCAGACCAGAATCAAAGATAGTCCTCATTATTTTTATTTTTCATTCACGGCCTTTTCGCTGCACTAGCGAAGAAGTAAATCTTCGCATTTACATTTATTATATATATATATATATATATATATATATATATATATATATATATATATATATATATATATATATATATATATATATATATATATATATATATATATATATATATATATATATATATATATATATATATATATATATATATATATATATATATAGGTATAAATATAAAATAAAAGTTACCAATTTTTTTTCCATATGCTTCCACACTGGGTTCCCTCCTACTCGGTCCACCACATTGTTACTAATTAAATAGCGAATTATGCTCAGATCCTCTTGGGTAGTGTACCTCACAAGACCCCACGATTTTCTAAAAGAAAAAAAATATATTAATCTACATTAATTTTATTGTTTGCCTTCTTTTTTGACTGAGGAAATTAAACCATTTCGTCTTTTGTTAGATCTTATTCAGGCCTCCAAGTTTGGCACTGTTCTGATTCTCCGACGGCTTTTTACACTTCTCACACCTCCTTCTCTCCGGTTCGCCCGATCGCATTCGGAGAGGTCGACTTCTACACTAGAGTCTAGAGGTTGGGGGGACACTTTTTTATCCCGGGCTTCCGCATGCGCAGAGGAAAACAATAGTGAATTTTTTCGCACCGATCCCTCTTCGCTTGCGAGGAAAGAGACTGGTCAGGGCCCCTAACCAGGTGCTAACCCTGTTCCGGCTTTAGGGTGCCCTCCGATCCACCGTTCTGGACAACAAACAAAACATAATTTTGAGGTTAGGTTTTGCTCGGAACCTTTAAAAAAAGACAAAACAAAATTTTTATCGAGGAAGGAGTGCTAACCCGTTTCCAATACACCTTTTAGAGCCGATTTCCTAATTTTTTATAATATTTTAAGTGACAAATATAAAAAAAAAGATGCGACCGAGCAGGGATTCGAACCAAGACGTCTGGGTCAATAAGCGGATACTATACCACTGCACTACGTGACTGATGCTAAGAAATCGGTAAACTTATTAACAAGTGCCTCATTTATATTTTTGAGGTTATTACGCATGCCCGGGATAAAAAAGTTTCCCCCAACCTGTAGACTCTTTAGACTTCTACGTCCAGCTACGCTGTGAAATAATTATTTTATTCCCTACCAGTTTGTTTGCCTTCTTTTTTGACTGAGGAGTCCTCTCTTCTTGCGTTTCTTTTAGTCTTACCACTTAGAAATCCGATACTTTGTTTTATTATCGGGGCCTAGACTAAACATTCCACTCTGCGTTCTTAATCTCAATTGGTTTCCTGGTGATGGAAATTTATTCCAATAATATGTGCCTTACAGTTCGACCATCCTGACATAGGTTCGTCCTCGAATCTAAAACAACTTTGAACAGCGTGATGCAATGGTTGAACCAGTTCATAACGTGCGATTGCTTAATCCGTGGATGAATCTTCAACTAGCTCGTCACTGTCATCATTTTGATGTTGTCGGCTGTGGAGAACATACAAAGTCAATTAAATGAAGAATAATATAATTTTGTGCCTTACATATACATTTCTAAAACCAGATAGGGTTGCAATACCAGCATATGCCTAAATGGGAGATAACAAAATGGAAATGCATACATTAAACAATTTTCGATAAATATTTAGAAATATTAAATGGCTTCGGTTTTCAAGGGAGGCCATAAACAATATCAATTTATTGAATAACATGTAAACTACTAAAAATAATAATAAACCCGAAAGGTCAATTAAACAATATATTGGTAAATGATTCAAATAAAATAAAGTACATAAAATCAGGAACAAAATAAAAGGGCTTATTCAGAACGCGTCGTCAAAACTAGACTGTCTCTGTGTCCCCATCCTATTTCCTATTTTCTAACGGGTTATGTTTATGTTACACAACCCATAAAGTTATTATTTATCGTTTCCTATAAGCATGCATTGCGTATAATACTACTCAATGGAACCAATAAGTTTGGGTCCGGTAAAAAGAGGCCTATCATATTACAAACATATTGGGATTTCAGAGGTGGTCATTTTTATTAGGTTACAACTTGTAGTAGAACCAATCAGAACCATATTAATCAGAGAATTGCCTGCTTTAAGTCAGACTAGACGCATAACCGTTATCTATATGGTTTAGTATTATTTCTGTTCGCAATTTTTTTTGCTTTGTTTGCAATGTAAAGATGATAATCCCTTTTTAAATAACCTACAATCTCATCCGCATCAGCAGTTTGATTTAGAAGTAATGATCTTAGACGGTAAATTCATTTTATTACTGGTATTGCCAGTAATGTAACTTGATAAGAGTAATCTGATACCTCATTTGACAAATAACTAGTTGGTATATCATTTCATTAGTAATATTGTAATTGCAGCTTTTCATCGTGTATGTAAGAATATTGGAGAAATATTGAAAATAAACTACTTTTTATAAAACAGATGAAATTATATTTTAAAACTAAAAATTAAACAGCAATATCAAAAACAAAACGTTTTGGCTTCGTTCGTTTCGTAACGCCGAGCCCTTTACGTTTTAGTACCTAAGCATACCGTTAACATAAAGAAAGAAATCTTATTGGGTTCCGGCGAAATCCCATGAATAAGGTCTGTATTCGTTAGGTGCATAGGCGGTTCTAGACCTCAATTTGGGGGGGGGGGGCTTAAGCCCCTGGTTTATATATTAAAGACTATATATTAAAAGGCACCCTTGCTAGCAAAAACTCTATTCAAAAGTAGAAGTACAAACTATTTCACAACATAATGTTTTATACATCTTACGTCGACCTTTGCCAATTTCTCTCTCCGTCTTCTCGCCTGCCTCCTATTGATGTGGTCAGATTTGCTCACCTATTGCAATCCTTGGCAAGTAGACGTATACAGAGCGATCACTTTTCAAATACTTGACTACAATAGTGAGCCCCTTGGAAATGTTTTGGTAAAGAAAAAAATAATTTTGTAATTTACGAAAATAAGTTGAACTTTTGCTGAGCCCCCCCTGGGAAAAAATGGACGCGTTTAGATATTTTATTTATTATTTTTTCTAAACAAATTTTACATCATTTCGTAAAGAATTGTTAAATTTTAAGAGAAAACAATGTGTTAGTAGAAAGTTATGTCATTTGAATTTTTTTAAACCTAAAATATAATTTAAAAAAAATCAAGTAACTATAACTTTCTACTAGCACATTTTTTTCTCTTAGAATTTAAAAATTTTCGACAAAATGATTTGTTTAGAAAAAATAATAAATATAACACCTAAACGCATTCATTTTTTCCCAGGGGGGCTTAGCAAAAATTCCACTTTTTTTCGCAAACTACAAAATGGCTTTTTTTCTTTACCAAAACATTGCGAGTGGGCTCACCATTAAAAACCTTAAATTTGGTATGGATCCTGTAAGTAGGAACAGAGATTCAAAACTTTGAAATTTCATCAGCCGCCACTGCATAAAACCCTATTATTTCCTTTGTACCGAAACGAAACATTAAAATATATGTAAGTTATTAATTAATTATTTTTTATAAATTGTAACAGTTCTAACCGATGCAAAACCTAAGAATTACAGAGGACTTAAAGCAACAAAATATTTCCTTATTGTTTGTATCAGGAGGGTTAAATAAAAGTTATAAATCGGGGACAGATAAATCTATTTGACACACAATACAGTAACATGCACGAGCTTACAATCCCAACTACACCAAAATCTACCTAGTGTATCAATATTTCTATTCACATCAACATCCACGAATGTTCATATTAACAATCCGAGGCGGGGGCGGTGCTCAGGCTTTCTGGCGACTCAAGCTTAAAAAACTGAATGATTTACTAAGAATTATATCAAATTATTGTTAAATTCTGAAAACTACCATTAACTATTTAGGTGTAATTGTCTCTTTTGTCATTTTTTCTGTTTATTATTTTTTCATTTTCTAAGTAGGTTGTGTATATAAATCTTTTAATTTTTCGCCCCATACAAAAGTCAACCATTATCATTATTTTAGAAGTCATTTAAACTGGGTAAGAGTGTTAATATCTAAATTAGGTTACCAGTTACCAGTGGGTGGCAAAAGATCATTGCAAATTGATCCCATAATAACTTTAATTGGTTTAATTATTAGTCATTACTTAAAATCTTTATATGGGCTATCTCATTGTGGCATCTATCAGTAATAAACCATTATTATGACCTTTTCCCACTATCCACTATTGGAAATTATACTAAATTGTTAGTTATATTCTTTGGAAAACATATACGGTCAGATTCACTAAGAAGGTTTAAGATTTAGTACTGGTTTAAATTGAGGTCTTATAGTTGACCAGTTATGTTTTGACAGGTTTTTGTCTTGTCATTGTTAATAAGTCGTCATTAGAAACTTGTGAATTATTCTGATATTTTAGCGAATTGCTTGGTTTCCAAATGATTTTCATCTTGGAACGAGTTGCTGTAATTAATGTAGTTATATTATTGTCGAAAGTACGTACTAAAATTGCCCTTTTCTTTATAAATTTGCGACAAAGCTCAGAAAAAAAACTTTTGGTTGTCAAATTATACCGGACTAGCGTTGGAGAATCTGGCTGATAGGATATAATCTTTTTAGCTTATTATTATATTTATTTGTTTTAACTATTATTAAATTTTCTGTAATTTAGTTATTAAATTTCAGTAGTTCATTATGGCGTCAATCAATTATAGCTCTCTTCGCAGAAGAATCACAAACTAGTCAGGGCCAATAAAATTACTGGAGACCAGTCCGCAAACTGTCATGTGACCAAATAGCTGAAACTTGATTGGCGCTGATCGGTTTATGATTTCTCTGCGAACAGAGCTATTAATGTATCTGACTTGGGGATTCTCACTTTAATAGCTCATAATCGGTTTTTATTAGTTTTAATCATTTCGAATGGAATTTTTTCTTTGCTGGAATTGCCAAAAAACAATCATATATTTGCAATACAGATTTATTTTACTTAATTATCTGATATGCTTCCAAAAGAAACAAATTTAAATTTAATAAAACAAAAATTATAGTATTTATTACATTTTACTGTGAAATTAGGAATTTCGCAATATTTTTGGGAACATATTTTATAATTTAAAGAAGGTTTAAACACATACACTAAAGATGAACTAAGCCACTTTTTATCAATTTGATAAAACTAAAATTTGTAATAAAGATGCTGCAAAATTTTTGTCATTTTACAGCTTTTACCTAAAAAACACCAAAGAAACCATAAGTCCTCTATAACAATCTGTGTTTACAAATATTGCTTTATGTGTCTTCATATATATATATATATATATATATATATATATATATATATATATATATATATATATATATGAAGACACATAAAGCAATATATATATATATATCTATATATATATATATATATATATATATATATATATATATATATATATATATATATACAGTGTGTACATAATGTATGGAACAAATTCATTATTTATCAATCCAAAACATTTTCGGAAAAATCCTCGGACACGTATATAATAATTTTTAATTGCGCATTTTTTGAAATAAAAATTAAATGTACAGGGTGATTGATGTAGTAGATATGACATCATCGACGATTTTTTTAAATGGAAACCCCTATATTTTAGTTCAGATTTCTAATCTCCAAGACGAGCTGATTCCAAAAACATAAAATACTTGTGGCCTAAAGTTGATAGTTTCGAAGCTACAAGGTTTTAAAATATATTTTTTTTTTTAAATTTAAGGTATATTTTATTTTAACATTTAAAAAAATAACAATAAATACAATAAATTAATTAATTAAGTGTTGAAACTGTTGTCCTTCTTGTGCCTGACAGTAACTCAAGCGATCAATAAACTCTTGTTGTACTCCTCGTATTGTTTCTTCTGAAATATTCCTGCATTCCGTTGTTATTCGATTTTTTAATTCTTCAATATTGGCAGGTCTGCTTTTATAAACAACATTTTTCAGGTGACCCCATAAGAAGAAGTCCAATGGTGTTAGGTCGGGAGACCTAGGCGGCCATTCAATAGGCCCACGTCTCCCGATCCATCTGTTTGGAAAAACATGGTTGACATACTGGCGCACTTCTGCTGCATAGTGAGGCGGTGCGCCGTCTTGTTGGTACCACAAATTTTCATCCAGAACCGCATGATTATTTATACTAGGGTAAAAGTTAAGTAGCGTAGGGATAAGAAAGTCTTGAAGAAAAGTAAGGTAATTTTGCCCGTTTACATTGTTGTCAAAAAAATATGGCCCGATAATTTTGTTTTTAACTATGCCCGCCCAAACGTTAATTTTCTAAGGATATTGAGTATGATTCTCACGCATCCACCTAGGATTTTCTTTAGCCCAATATCTGCAATTTTGTCGGTTTACTTCACCATTTAATTTAAAAGTAGATTCATCCGAAAATAGTATATTTTCAACAAAAAAAGGATCCTCGTTACATCTTTCCATTAAAATTTGACAGAACTCCATCCTGCGATCTGGATCATCGTCATTCAACTCGTGAACCAGATTGATTTTAAACGGGTGCCATTTTTCTATTGTTAATAGGTTGTGAATGGTCATAGCAGAAGCCCCTTGATCTAGACCAACCTGGCGGACGCTGTTGTGGGGATTTTCTTCCATAGCTAATAAAATATCTAGTTTTTTATGCTCCTGAAGAGCTGGACGGCCTTCCTTGGGGAGATCTTCTACAGAACCCGTTTCTCGAAATTTTTTTTCAATTTTACTAACAGTTGATCTCGTGATTGGCCTTTCTGGGTACTTAGCATTGAACAAAATGCCAACTTCTTGTTGTGTACGAACCCTATTACTATAAGTATCCAATCATCATAAGGATTTCTATCCTTTGTGTAGAAGATAAACGCATAGTAATTAAATATTATAAATCAACTTTACTACTTAAAAAAATTATTCAATATTATGACAGCAAAATGTCATTATCTGCCAATCGAAATACCATAGTTACAAAGCAGAAATAAAGAGAAATTTCATGATTACTGCTATTCTACCTTAAAAAACTGATTTATTTTAACACCTTGTAGCTTCGAAACTATCAACTTTAGGCCATAAGTATTTTATGTTTTTGGAATCAGCTCGTCTTGGACATTAGAAATCTGAACTAAAATATAGGGGTTTCCATTTAAAAAAATCGTCGATGATGTCATATCTACTACATCAATCACCCTGTACATTTAATTTTTATTTCAAAAAATGCGCAATTAAAAATTATTATATACGTGTCCGAGGATTTTTCCGAAAATGTTTTGGATTGATATATAATGAATTTGTTCCATACATTATGTACACACTGTATATATATATATATATATATATATATATATATATATATATATATATATATATATATATATATATATACATACAGGGTTTTTCACTTAAAACTCCGAGGGCCTATATCTCTAAAACGAATGGATATATTTGGATTTTGTAAAAAGCTGTCGCTAGGCAGGACCAATTAGCATTTTTTAAAGATAACATCAATGAGACGCATTTGACGCCCTGGGCGTCGCGACGCTTAAAAAATATAAATCGATTGCAGGGACTTCGAAAGTACGTGCACTTGAAAGTACCTTAAATTCTAAGACTTTTTTGTCATTTACCCTAATTCGATTACTTCACTCGTTTTTAGGTAATCCAAGGTTTTATTTAAATTTTTTTTATTAATTTTGGAAACGGATCTGTAGTAAAACTGAAATAATTCTTCACTTAATAATAATTCAGTTAATTTTGTTCAAATTTCATTCCTTCTGCGCGAACACAACCATGAAAATTTGTTAAAACTTTGATGTGGGTAACTTTTAAAATCGTTCTTCTTGTAATAGCAGTACATGCTGCTGTAATTTTGTTTATTAGATCGGCCATATCTTCAACTGGTGTTTAGTAGACAATATTCTTTAAGTGACCCCAAAGAAAAAAAATAAGGGTGTTATATCTGGTGACCTTGCTGGCCATCTTATCGGTCCGTTGGTTCCAAACCATCGATTGAGATACACTCTGTCCAAATGGTCCTTAACAATTTGAGCATTATGAGCAAGAGCCTCATCCTGCTGCAGCCACATATTCGTTCTGTATTCAAAGGGTACTTCTAACAGTTCTGCAAGTGTAACTTGAAGAAAATGTAAATAACGTTCTCCAGTTAACGTGCCTTCGTAAAAATGGGTCTCCAATACTCCAATAAGATATCCATTTAATAAACCGCACCAAAAATTAATTCCAAAAACGCGTTGATTTCCGCTTGCTCTAATTCAACGAGGATGCTTTTGGGACCAATAGCGACAATATGTCGGTTCACGATTCCATTATTATTACTCTCGTCGCTCCAGAAAATGTTTGACAAGATATTTTCATTTTGGCCATACAATTTGGAAAATCTTGCTAAGAATTCCAGTCTTCGTGCGGGATCCCCAGGCTCCAATCTATGGACTAATTTGGTTTTGTATGGATGAAACTTGTTGTTTTGTAGAATCCTCCATGAGCTTATGGACACATCAGTATTTTCTTTGATTCTGGCTAGTGAAGTTTTGGGATTATCATCAACTTGCTGTAGAACTTGGGCTGTATTTTCATCATCTGTAGCAATTTTCCTTCTATCTCTTTTCGGTTTTACAAAGCAGCCATACTCCCTTAAGTTGGTGCACAGAGCTGCAAAAGTTTTGTCATCAGGAATTCTTCTATGAGGATAACGATGCCCATACACTCTTTGTGCTTCCTTAGCATTTGACCTGCATTCACCGTAAATCCTATTAAAATACCTATTAAAATTAATAGAAATTAGGTGTTAAGATTTTTTAAAACCTTGTATTACTTAAAAACGAGTGAAGTAATGGAATTAGGGTAAATGACAAAAAAGTCTTAGAATTTAAGGTTCTTTTAAATGAACCTACCTTCGAAGTCCCTGCAATCGATTTATATTTTTAAAGCGTCGCGACGCCCAGGGCGTCGAAGTCGTCGAATTGATGTTATCTTTAAAAAATGCTAATTAATCCTATCTAACGACTGCTTCCTACGAAATCAAAATATATATATATATATATATATATATATATATATATATATATATATATATATATATATATATATATATATATATATATATATACAGTCAACTTCGGATATAACGAACCATCAAGGGGATCTTTAAACAGTTCGTTATAGCAGGGCGTTCGTTATATCCGAAGTGCAGAGAATAAAACAAGTATGTACCATGTACATACATATGTATAGGTACTTTTTATGAGTCGTTTATTATAATCAATACATAATACATAGTATTTTTAAATTATGTACTTATTAAACATACATATTTGTATAATTTATACAAAATCAGTACGTTGTAATTTTTTTCTTTTTTTTAGTACATGTTTTTCAATTTTAATTTGTAAGTAATCACCAGACTCAACACTTTTGTTGTCAAAATTATTATTATTAAAATTTACGAATATTAATAGTCTTTGACATTTGTAACTTATAGTCCCTACAGATTTAGGCATATACAACTCCATTTTGCAGTTTTGTAATTATGTCAACTTTTTCTGCAAGTGTTTATTTATAACCTTTCGCTTGCTGAATTTTGGCGCGCTCTGCTCCATGCTAGAACAATGTTCCCTCGCCTATTGCCAAAATTAAACTACAAATTGAAACGGCGCCTGACAGGTCGCTACTCGACCCGTTACCCGAGAATACCAACCATAGAGAAGCGACAAAACATGTCGGTGCCTTTGATATTTAGGGTAACCAGTTTTGCTGACCTTGGGCAGACACGTATCCACAATATTGAACGGAGAAAGATATTTCGTCACACTAATGATGCGGTATAGACAGAAGTCCACATTCACTTTTGTATTGTCTTTGTCGCTTATCTATGGTTGCTATTCTCGGCCGTTACTTTACGAATATGGAAGTGATACGTACGTGAAATTTCGACAGTTCGTTATAACCGAACTTCCACAAGCAAAAAAC
Source organism: Philopedon plagiatum (assembly GCA_963971165.1). NCBI lineage: Eukaryota > Metazoa > Arthropoda > Insecta > Coleoptera > Curculionidae > Philopedon > Philopedon plagiatum. The sequence goes on from OZ020193.1 coordinate 98,906,656, forward strand.
TAATCAAAATAGGGTTCGCTATAGCCGATAGTTCGTTATAGCCGGGTTCGTTATTAACGAACAAAAATACATACATTCTTATGGCGTTTTGGCCGGAACATAATTCTTGTTCGTAATAACCGGTCGTTCGTTATATGCGGAGTTCGTTATATACGAAGTTGACTGTAGTTTGTATCCAGCGGCGTTCCTTGCAAGCAGTTTCAGTTTTTTGCAAATTTGGCTGCTAACTTAATTTTTACAATTTCTCGAAAACTAGACATATAAACAGATTAAAATTTACAGGGTAAGTTACCGGCTACTAGAAGTATAGTTTGTATCCAGCGGCGTTCCTTGCAAGCAGTTTCAGTTTTTTACAAATTTGGCTGCTAACTAAATTTTTATCAATTTCTCGAGAACTTGACATAAAAACAGATTAAAATTTACAGGGTAAATTAAGGGCTACTAGCTGTATAGTTTGTATCCAGCGGCGTTCCTTGCAAGCAGTTTCAGTTTTTTGAAAATTTGGCTGCTAACTAAATTTTTATCAATTTCTCGAGAACTTGACATAAAAACAGATTAAAATTTACAGGGTAAATTAAGGGCTACTAGCTGTATAGTTTGTATCCAGCGGCTTTCCTTGCAAGCAGTTTCAGTTTTTGCAAATTTGGCTGCTAACTTAATTTTTACAGTTTCTCGAAAACTAGACATCTAAACAGATTAAAATTTACAGGGTGATTTAAGGGCTACTAGCTGTATACTTTGCATCCAGCGGCGTTCCTTGCAAGCAGTTTCAGTTTTTTACAAATTTGGCTGCTAACTTAATTTTTATCAATTTCTCGAGAACTAGACATAAAAACAGATTGAAATTTACAGGGCGAGTTAAGGGCTACTAGCTGTATAGTTTGTATCCAGCGGCGTTCCTTGCAAGCAGTTTCAGTTTTTTACAAATTTGGCTGCTAACTTAATTTTTATCAATTTCTCGAGAACTAGACATAAAAACAGATTAAAATTTACCGGGTGAGTTAAGGGCTACTAGCTGCATAGTTTGTATCAAGCGGCGTTCCTTGCAAGCAGTTTCAGTTTTTTACAAATTTGGCTGCTAACTTAATTTTTATCAATTTCTCGAAAACTAGACATAAGAACAGATTAAAATTTACAGGGTAAGTTAAGGGCGACTAGCAGTATAGTTTGAATCCAGCGGCGTTCCTTGCAAGCAATTTCAGTTTTTTACAAATTTGCCTGCTAACTTAATTTTTATCAATTTCTCGAGAACTAGACATGAAAACAGATTAAAACTTACAGGGTGAGTTAAGGGCTACTAGTTGTATAGTTTGTACCCAGCGGCGTTCCTTGCAAGCAGTTTCAGTTTCTTACAAATTTGGCTGCTAACTTAATTTTTATCAATTTCTCGAGAACTAGACATAAAAACAGATTAAAATTTACAGGGTGAGTTAAGGGCTACTAGCTGCATAGTTTGTATCCAGCGGCTTTCCTTGCAAGCAGTTTCAGTTTTTGCAAATTTGGCTGCTAACTTAATTTTTACAATTTCTCGAAAACTAGACATAAGAACAGATTAAAATTTACAGGGTATGTTAAGCGCTACCAGCAGTATAGTTTGTATCCAAAGGCGTTCCTTGCAAGCAGTTTCAGTTTTTTGCAAATTTGGCTGTTAACTTAATTTTTACAATTTCTCGAAAACTAGACATATAAACAGATTAAAATTTACAGGGTAAGTTAAGGGCTACTAGCAGTATAGTTTGTATCCAGCGGCGTTCCTTGCAAGCAGTTTCAGTTTTTTGAAAAGGTGGCTGCTAACTTAATTTTTACAATTTCTCGAAAACTAGACATAAGAACAGATTAAAATTTACAGGGTAAGTTAAGGGCTACTAGCAGTATAGTTTGTATCCAGCGGCGTTCCTTGCAAGCAGTTTCAGTTTTTTACAAATTTGGCTGCTGACTTAATTTTTATCAATTTCTCGAGAACGAGACATAAAAACAGATTACAATTTACAGGGTGAGTTAAGGGCTACTAGCTGTATAGTTTGTATCCAGCGGCGTTCCTTGCAAGCAGTTTCAGTTTTTTTACAAATTTGGCTGCTAACTTAATTTTTATCAATTTCTCGAGAACTAGACATAAAAACAGATTAAAATTTACAGGGTGAGTTAAGGGCTACTAGCTGTATACAGTCAACTTCGGATATAACGAACCATCAAGGGGATCTTTAAACAGTTCGTTATAGCAGGGCGTTCGTTATATCCGAAGTGCAGAGAATAAAACAAGTACAGTCAACTTCGGATATAACGAACCATCAAGGGGATCTTTAAACAGTTCGTTATAGCAGGGCGTTCGTTATATCCGAAGTGCAGAGAATAAAACAAGTATGTACTATGTACATACATATATATAGGTACTTTTTATGAGTCGTTTATTATAATCAATACATAATACATAGTATTTTTAAATTATGTACTTATTAAACATACATATTTGTATAATTTATACAAAATCAGTACGTTGTAATTTTTTTCTTTTTTTTAGTACATGTTTTTCAATTTTAATTTGTAAGTAATCACCAGACTCAACACTTTTGTTGTCAAAATTATTATTATTAAAATTTAGGAATATTAATAGTCTTTGACATTTGTAACTTATAGTCCCTACAGATTTAGGCATTTACAACCCCATTTTGCAGTTTTGTAATTATGTCAACTTTTTCTGCAAGTGTTTATAATCTCCTTGCTGAATTTTGGCGCGTTCTGCTCCATGCTAGAACAATGTTCCCTCGCCTATTGCCAAAATTAAACTACAAATTGAAATGGCGCCTGACAGGTCGCTACTCGACCCGTTAACCGAGAATACCAACCATAGAGAATCGACAAAACATGTCGGTGCCTTTGATATTTAGGGTAACCAGTTTTGCTGACCTTGGGCAGACACGTATCCACAATATTGAACGGAGAAAGATATTTCGTCACACTAATGATGCGGTATAGACAGAAGTCCACATTCACTTTTGTATTGTCTTTGTCGCTTATCTATGGTTGCTATTCTCGGCCGTTACTTTACGAATATGGAAGTGATACGTACGTGAAATTTCGACAGTTCGTTATAAACGAACTTCCACAAGCAAAAAACTAATCAAAATAGGGTTCGCTATAGCCGATAGTTCGTTATAGCCGGGTTCGTTATTAACGAACAAAAATACATACATTCTTATGGCGTTTTGGCCGGAACATAATTCTTGTTCGTAATAACCGGTCGGTCGTTATATGCGGAGTTCGTTATATCCGAAGTTGGCTGTATATATATATATATATATATATATATATATATATATATATATATATATATATATATATATATATATATATATATATATATATATATATATATATATATTATATTATATATATTATATTATACATATATACCTACGAGCTAATATATTTCGAAAAAAATTTAAATCCCTATTCCTAAAGGAACGGACCCCCACTATTCCTGCCTTGGCTGTGCCCATTATATATAAAAAAATACATACTTATAAACCCAATCAAGGGCGTCGCCAGCCACGGGCCTGGAGGGGGGCAAGATAAGAGAGAGGATGGGGGAAAGATGAATTCTAGGTAAAAATAAGTTCAACGATTAACATTTTTAAAGGATTATTATGTAAACAGGTAAACCGTCATATTCGAACTAATACATAATATGTTAGTGTCTTTTGGTATTGAACTTTAATCCGCATTGTTTAAAATTATTTAAAACGCTTTTTAATTATTGCTTAACACACCTACAATACCAGTAAATATTATTTATTATATCCTGAACATATTTTTTTTCATTATATCTGATTTCAAATGATTTATTAAAAGGAACAACCTGCATACTTACAACCGGCAACGTTAGGTTTTTGTAATCTGAAATTATATAATTAATTGCTATGGCAAGTACTTTTATACCTTGTTTACATTGGATACTTGGAAATACGTTTCCAACAACAAGCCAACTGTCAAATCAAATGTTGTCGGTACATTGTACTTAGTAATTCGAAATCTTCTGGGAACTATACGTAGTAATCCGAAATCTTCCTGGTACTATACCGACCCTGCCGTCTACGTCTGCCGATACTGACATAACTTCATAATGTTTAATATTTCCAGTTAATTTGAGAAAAACAATATGTTTGGTGATGAAAAATTTAAAAATAAATCATTCTAGCTTTAGAGAGAACGACGACATTGTTCTCCTACGGAAAGTTATTGTAAATAACCGAATATTTTGCGTTATCGTTATCCGGTTTGTGCTTTTGTTGTAAAAAATTGATTTATTTTCAGAAAGTTTTACCACGTTTTGATATGGCGGATGCTTGGAATAACGATAACTTTAAAGACTCTAACTTAAATAGAGACTTTTTGCACCTCTTAATTCGTCATTCTGTCACATGATTCTGTTATGGTTATCGTTATTCTGAGCATGCGTTATATTAAAAAGCTGATCCGCTATCGATTTTAACCATAACGGATTCCTTTAATTACGGAGGAATAAGGAAGAGCTTACCGTTAACGCTTTCGTTATGCTTAACCTGCATGGTTGCCGGAATGTACAAAATTTAATAGGCATAATTACAATGAATCAAAGCAATAATAAGCAATTAATTAAAAGACGATGCAAATTTAAGATTTACATGACAATAAACGATAATAGCAACAAAAGCACAATATTTTAAATAAATAAAATGGACCTTGTATTTTTTAAAGAAATTTTATATTTGTACGGATTTATTTTCTTGAACAGTCTGGCACACCTGTTTTGATGATCTAACCTAACCGTACTTGTTTATGTTTGTTTATATTTTTTTTGCACGTGCACTGCACTGTTTCTCAAATTATATTTTTTGAATTAAATTAATATTACTAGCATTTAGGTATTTATTTGTATTGAGTGCATTTAATTACAAACTGTCCAGTTATAAATGGCATACAATATTTGATTTTTGCTTATAAAATTTCTTTTTAATTTTTTCAAATTATATTAAGTTTCAGTTTGCACAATAAATATTGATATAAATAATTAATGTACTAACCCAGTATATAAAAAACTGTTTTATTTCAACAAAAAATATATTATGCATTTAGATACTGTTCTAACAATATTGGCTGAACATTAAAAAATTGTGCAGTTTCACTGCTATACAAAGTTGTATGACGGTTACATAAAATAACAGCTGCTTCAAACATATCTTCTATTTCTTGTAACACCAATTTCTGATTTTTCTTAAAATCTAAAAATGCAAATTGAGAAACAATTTTTTGAAATCCCCATTCAACGGCTTGTCGGACTACACTCATACTTAAATTAAAATTTTGCTGTTCCTCGTTAAGTCCTTGGCCTGGATAAGGACATAAAAGTAACTCCCGGATTCCATAAGCTTGATCTCCATAAATAACATAATGACAATCTGGAAATCTCCCTTTTTGTTCTAATTGAGCATACAAGCCACTCTGTCCAAAAATAAAGGCATCGTGTCTACGTCCTGGGTATGCTCCAAGAAGGCGTACAATAATTCCATCAGGACAAATTAGTGACTGGTACTTCACACAGTGTACACGTTTGTGGCCTGAATAATACTCTTCTTGAAACTCGGTAGGTCTACATATTGGTCTAGCCCTTCCATCAATAAACCCCCAAAATTTAGAACAGCAGCTCCCTTTGCTGCAATTACCTAAAAACATAACATATTTGAAATATTAATAATTTACCAAAATAGTAATTTATTTTACTTACTTCAGCATAAGTAAATCTTACTTCTTACAACTTTCTTACACTGTTATCAACTAACCAAAAATAAGGAAAACAATAATGTGAATAACGAATAACAAGCATTATTGCCAACTATTTTTTAGTAAATACATTAAAAACAACATCGGAACAAATAAATTTTAAGTTTTATTAAAAAATTTCGCGACATATGTACATATTTCTGATTTCTGATTAACACGAAACCTCTAAAGTGTGTTGCAGTTTTATTAAATACTATAAAGCAAAACGTATAAATTAACATACTTGTTTACTAATTTCTTAATGCAAAAAAAGTTTCAAATAAACATTAAGAGGTAAAACCTCTTACAAAAATGTCTAGTTGATCATCGTGAATCATTTTTGTTATTTTGGAATGTTTATGTCAGGATAGTACAACGGAAAAATTTATTTAATTTTACATAAAAGTACTTTGGATTTTCTGGTGCTAATCGAAACCAGCGACACAACACTTTGGTAAATAACTAGTGAAAAAATTGTTTATAATTTAGTATCCTTTTATATGAAAATTATTTATTGACTGCGAAATATGTAAACACTTCTTTTATATAAAAAAAATATTTTGGCCATTATTTTGTCAATAAACACAAGTTTTTAAACCCTCAAAACCACCATACTCTAGACGTGTGCTCTAGTCTTGCTTTTATATTTATGCTCAGTATTGGATTTTTTTCACACTTTGGTCCGATTTCTGATCTAAATTCTGCAATTTTTTTACACTCTACATCTTTTTTATTATATTTAGTAAAGTTTCCATTTTTTAGTATCATGACAGAGTTTTCCATTAAATACCATATACATTACACAATTGTGTTAAATTTTGCTTATTCCCTTTTTTTGCGATTTAATGAAAGTGATAACATCTATTTGGATGTTCCATTAATATTCAATATTATTGTAATAAACTTCGGTAATTACTGTTCCGTTTAATCACTTTGTCCAGTATTTTTCGGTGATTACCTTGAATGTAAACTACCTCTTGGTAATGTAAGGTAAAAACCTATTTTGTATTTTTCTTAGATTCTTTAAAACGAGTACATAAGTGTGTCTCCCATTTTATGATACATTTCCGTAAAGTATTTAACCAAAAGTTGTACCTAATTAAATGATTTTAAAATTACGTTTAATTTTATGTACCTATTTTATTATTTTTATGTTCATTTTCAGTTCTATGGCACACCTTTCTCTTAAAAAAGGGACTTTTCTAGGTCAATAAAAACCATATCCTTGAAGCACTGGCCATTAAAAAGAACATGTAGAAATTTGAATTTGTATTTTGACTGATTAGTCAATGTGCAGTTTTAGAGCGCTTAAATTTATCATCAAATACATTACAATCTGATGAAATAGATTTGGAAATCACCAAAACAATGTTAGAAACCTCCGTGATAGTTTTGAAAACATTAAAGAGACGGCGCGGCGAGTGCTTTGGCTATGAAATGGAAAATCACTCCAGAATTTGAGGAAAAGAGACACAGAAAGGTTAAGAGATTTTTTGAGGAACTTGGTATTGACGAACGACTGCACTAATACTGAACGACTGCACAATACTGTCATTTTTTGGTTTTGCTTTTTACTTTTATATATTTTATAGTTATATTTTAAATTGTTTTTATTGGCATAAATAAGCATCTTTATTATTATTATTATTATTATTATTATTAGGGATGTCGCGAATATTCGGTCTATCCGGCCGGAGCCGGATATCCGGCCGGTTGGGCCGGATATCTGGTTTGGCCGGATAATTAAATATTCGACCGAATATCCGATGTATTTTATTGTATGGAGACGGTTTATTATTATTATAAATTATAATAAAAAATAATTATGTTGCATGGAAAACTAATGATTTTTTATTTTAAAATAAACAACATACAACACGAAAACCTTAGGTAAGTTTAGATAAAAATAAAAACTAAAACCTAATAATACTGAAAACTAGTACTAGTACTAGTAAATTTATGTAACGAAAATACGAACTTAAATTTTTAATATTTAAAATTATCTAATGGAACATTGTGGTGCAAGTAAATTAACATTTCGCCATTTTCGGAGGAAAGCCGATTCCGCTTTTCTTCAAACACATTGCCTGCCTCCGAAAAAAGTCGTTCGCTAAAAATTGTGGATGCTGACAAGTATTTGAAAGCATACTCCGATAAGATGGGAAAATTTTTATTTTCGCCTTTCCACCATGTATATGGAGAAGCAGTTCTTTCGATTAATGGCAAATTCAAATAAGACTGAACCTCGGCCTCTATAGTCTTAGGCACCCGCCCGTCATTTCGGGGATTCCCGCGAATGTTTTCAACTTTGCACGCTTGACGGCGTCGGCGCACGGTTGCTGCAGGTCATCGGTCCGCATTACACACATGGCGACTCGATTTACATAGCTACAAACTTTAATTCAATTCGTCCTTTTAAACTGTTGGATATTCGGCCGAATATCCGGATCCGGCGGTTAGCGTTTGGCCGAATATCCGGTTTGGCCGGATAGTAAAAACTACTATTCGCGACATCCCTAATTATTATTAAAAAGCCAGTATTGATATTATTGTAACTCAATTATTAAAGAAAGAAAAATTTTCCCCCAAAAAATATTACAATTGCTGCTAATGATGAACTCTATAATAAAGCCAGTGCTCTTCAACAAAGCTATAGTAACGACTTATCCCCTGAATTTCCAGCTTAAATTAGTATTTATGCAAGACTTATGTGAATTGACTTCAATAAATGAACAGGGTAATTTTTAATAATTAAAAGTAAGTGCGCAAGTAGAGGGATATGATGCTCCCCGAGTCTCCGCATGCGCAGTAGGGTCGACCTTGAACGCCCAGGTGTGCTATTGTTATTTGGCCTTGATATGCGCAGGTGTTATTCCAAGGTCAAGGTCAAGAACTTGGCCTTGAACGCGAGCAGATGTTTCTTTGTTTGGTGATGACCAGGTGTACGATGCTTATTTCAAGGTTACATTTGCGGTGCATATTTTCAATGAATGCGAGCAGCTGTTTCTTTGTTTGGTGATGACCAGGTGTACGACGCTTATTTCAAGGTTACATTTGCTTGGCCTTGAACGCGAGCAGATGTTTCTTTGTTTGGTGATGACCAGGTGTACGACGCTTATTTCAAGGTTACATTTATGATGTTAGTTTACCTTCAGTTATTACTGGGGTGTAACATGTTTTGGTATGACGGTCGAGTGGGTTGGGTCTAAATGTGGATCGGTATATATGAGGGTAGGGGGGGTTAAATTTTAGTATAGAACATTGTGTTGAGTAAAACGGTTCAAGCAAGTTAATTTGAAAGTCATGGCGTACGTGTGTGAAAATTGTGGTAAATCATTTACTCGGAGTTATAATATGTTACGACATAAACGAGAATCGTGCGTAGCACGATTTGAAAATATGCATGGTGGAAAACAGCGAAAAGTTGACGATGGGGCATCAACATCCGAGGTGCGTACTTGCACTTGCTGCAATATAACCATACCAGCAAATCGAATGGCAGGTCATCAAAGAACAATACACCATAAAAGTAATGCATGTTCACCAATATCAGCTGGTGTTGAGCTAGTGTCCAGTGCTTTTAGAAATAGGATTGCCACATACCGTATATCAAGTGATAATGAACATACTGACTATTCATTATTTTTTGATGAAATTAAAGCAAGAGTGTTAGAGGTAGTAAGTGACCTAGTAAGAGTGCGTTGTGCTTTGAAAGTTAATATGGTGGTTGTTGGTCGGTATCTTTTACCAACACAAGATAATATGTACAGTGACAAGTCATTTAATACACGCAATGAAATTGTCACTTCAGGAAGCGATTTGGAAGAAATATATCAATCATTAGTGGAAGCCATGAAGACTCAATCGACTGAGTTTCAGGAAAAAGATTCAGGTATGTTATAAATTAACGACTAAAAATAAAATAAATACTTATGTCATTCTTTTTTGTTTTCGTAGGTTGGGCTCTGGAAAAAATTCTATACCTGGAAGTAAATGTCAACGAGTATAAACCTTTTGGTGGATCTTCATATATAAAGTTACCCCGATTCATCGAATTGAAAAAAGCCATCATCAATGTGTTTAATCAAGATGAGTGTTGTTTTGCGTGGTCAATCGTGTCTGCTTTGTGCCCCACCACTAGAATGGCATCACAGATTCAATCTTATCCACACTATTCAAGAGTGCTGAATTTTACAGGTATAGACTTTCCAGTAAAGTTGCGTGATATATCAAAATTTGAAGAAATGAATAATATTTCAGTTAACGTTTATGGTTTGCAAAAAAATTTCGAAAATAATATGTTAAAGTACGAAGTTGTCGGTCCATTAAGGTATTCGGGTAGAAAACTTAACAGACATGTCAACTTGTTGTTAATAACAAAGGATTGTAGTATTAAAGATGATGATGAACATATTTGTGATACGCGTTGTTCTAAAAGTCATTATTGTTGGATAAAAGACTTATCGAAATTATGTTCCAGTCAAATTACATCACGTAGAGATAAAATGTATTTTTGTGATGGTTGTTTGATATATTTTAGTTCACCATCATCTTTGATATCACACCAAAAAAATGACTGTAACCACAAATATTCATTAACACCATCACTAAATTTAAAAATAGATAAATTTGGAAGGAGTGTAAGTGAAAATATATTAAAATTTGACAACATAGAAAAGCAAATGCGTGTACCGTTTGTCGTTTACGCGGATTTTGAATCGGTGCTTAAACCACTGGATACAGTGGAACCGAATCCCACAAATTCTTACTTAGTCAAAAGCATCAAACATGAACCGTATTCTTTTGCGTATTTAATTAAGTGCTCCTTTGACGATTCGATTTCAAAATTTGAGCTCTACCGGGGAAACGACGCAGCCCAGGTTTTCGTTTCTCGACTTGAAAGTGATTTAAGATCTCTTTACAATACATACTTAAGAGATATAAAAGCAATGGAAACTTTAACGGCTGACCAAATAGCGGAGTTCAATAATGCCACAAAATGTGGTATATGTGAACGACCTTTTGAAAATAATAATTGTAAAGTAAAGGACCACTGTCACATAACTGGGAAAAAAAGACCTGGTGCTGCTCATTCGATTTGCAATTTAAATTATAAGTTACCCAATTTTATTCCAATTATATTTCATAACTTGAGCGGGTACGATTGCCACATGTTTATTAAAGAGTTGTGTCGTCACGGAGACAAGATCGATGTTTTAGCTCAAAGCAAGGAAAAGTATATTTCGTTTACGAAAAGTATTTACGTTCACGATTATGTCGATAATAAAAGTGGGACAATAAAGAAAAAATATTTGAAATTGCGGTTCATCGATAGTTTTAAATTTCTATCAACGTCACTGGAAAATTTGGGTAATGGATTAGCTGTGGGTAGTTTCAGGGAAACAGGAAAATATTTTTCTGATAATGAGCAGTTTAATTTAATGCGTAAAAAAGGTGTTTTTCCCTATAGTTTTGTCGATTCAATAGACAAAATGAACCATCCAACTTTACCCACAAAAAATCAGTTTTATGATAGTTTGTCAGAGGAGCACATTAGCGATGAAGATTATGATAGAGCTAAAAAGGTGTGGGACACATTTAATTGTAAGAATTTGGGGGACTATTCGGATTTATATTTGAAATCTGATGTTTTATTATTAACCGATGTTTTTGAACAGTTTCGCGATACTTGTTTAGAAACGTATAAACTGGATCCAGCACAGTACCATACCCTTCCAAGTTATTCGTTTGATTGTATGTTGCGTATTTCTAAGGTAGAGTTAGAGCTATTGACCGATATCGACACGGTTCATTTTTTCAAAAAAGGTATTCGAGGCGGTATAAGTCAGTGTTCAGAAAGGATGCACGCTGCCAACAACATATATGTACCAAACTACGATCCTAACGAGCCATCATCTTTCATTGTTTATCTTGATGCAACAAATCTGTACGGTCATAGTATGTCGCAAGCATTACCATTTGGCGGCTTTAGATGGTTATCAGAGCATGAAATTTTAAATTTAAATATTATGGATGTGGACGATAATGGTCCAGAAGGATACGTTTTGGAAGTTGACGTTCATTATCCGGATACGCTATATGATGATCATTCCGACTTACCCTTTTTAGTTGAAAATATTGTACCACCCACGGAATCGGCAAAATTTTCAAAGTTAATTCCGAATTTAAACGATAAAAAGAAATACATCATTCATTACCGAACATTAAAACAAGCAATCAATAACGGCCTAATGGTAATGCAAACACACAGAATTTTAAAATTTAATCAATCCCCCTGGTTAAAGACATATATCGACTTAAATACAGATTTGCGCAATAGGGCAACAACAAAGTTTGGTAAAGACACTTTTAAATTAATCATTAATGCTGTTTTCGGCAAGACCATGGAAAATGTGGAGAATCGTAATGATATAAAACTAGTCACCCGATGGGAAAATGACAGGAATAAAATTGGGGCACGAGCATTAATTTCTCGTCCTTATTTTAAAAGTTCAACGGTTTTTAATAAAGAATTCGTTGCCATTCATATGGATCGATTAAAGGTAACTTATAATAAACCAATTTATATCGGATTTTCCATACTGGACATGTCGAAAACAGTAATTTATGATTTTTTCTACTCATTCATTAAAGCAAAATTTGGCAAAAATGCTTCTTTACTGTATACCGACACAGATTCGTTAATATTAAAAGTTTACACCGAAAATTTGTATCGTATAATTGCAGAAAATCCGGATAAATTCGATACATCCAATTATACCGAAGGAAATATTTTTAACATAAAAAAAAGTCAGTCAGTAGTAGGTAGAATGAAGGATGAATTTCCAGGTGATCCAATAATAAGTTTTTATGGTACCGGAGCCAAAGCTTATTACATAAACTCAATCAGTAGCGAAATTAAAAAAGCGAAAGGTATAAAAAAACGTGTAATTGAAAAACAGCTTCACCTGGAAGATTATCGGAATATCGTAGAACGTGGTGGTCAGATATTTCGAAAAATGAAAACCTTTCGAAGTTATAAACACGACGTTTATACCGAAATAATTAATAAAGTTGCTTTATGTCACCACGACGATAAACGTTATATTATACCATCAACAACAAAAACTCTACCTTGGGGGCACCCAGACATAAAGTTTTACGAAACAAACCCTGAAGATAACCTAAATATGTTAATACAAGCTATGCAAAGTTTTTTACCCGAAAATATTAGTTATAATTAGAAAAATGTTGGAAAGTCTATGTTTTAGAAAAATAAAAAAATATTAACTCCAATGTCACGTAGTTTTATTAACCACTATAGTAATAGCAATAGTTGAAATTTTATAACGCAGGATAGGAAAATACATAGATAATTGTTTCAATAATATGTTGTTTTATTTTACAATATAGTAATAAAGTTACAAAAATAAAAATTAATTAATGTCTGGCTTGTAAACTTCTCGTAGCATCCATTGTCTTCTCAACATATCAGATCTGCTAATCGGCCCTCGTCGACACATCAGCGTTCCACAGTAATGACACTTAACAATCCTTACTCTCAACAATTCAATGTAACTGTAAGATTGCATGTGGTCAGTCCAAATATATACTTCTCTTTTACAATTATAGCAAACAGCAGAAATTATTATTTGTGCTCCCGAAAAAGTCTCAGCTGGACGACTGTTATCTTGATCTGCGGGCAACATTATAGTTTCTGATAATAGGCATCGAAGGAAAGAGAGTGTCTATAAATATGGGTTGTCTGGGTCATATAACCTTGAGAGCACAAACAATAACAGAAGTAAGGACACACGATTACCTTGAAAATATGTCCTTGAATCGCTGTTTAGCCGTAGAACGCAACCTTGTAAGTTGAATTAACTTGTTTGGCCTCTAAAGCATCAACCGTCAGATAGGGTGGGGGAGTTTATGGTGGGGTGATAAGTATAAATTTGGTTTGCTAGGCAGAGCATTTCATAGTTCGCTAGAACAGTTCGCCAAGTAAATACATTCGTCAGTTAAGTGCAGTGAGTTAGTTAGAAAAATGAATTCCGGTAGTGAGTCGTTGTTAAATGCGTTTAACTTGGATGGAAGTATCCAAGCAGAGTTGATGGGGCAGGACGTTATTGACCTGCTGACCCCGGGTGTGTTTGACGAGTGGCACAATGACGACGTGCTAAACACTGCGTTTGTGGAAGAAGAGAATGTGGGTGAAAAAAAAGTATCTTCGGCGGTTGATTACGTCAACAACTGGACGGAGAAGGACGGCGGGCGCATCAATATCATAAGTGATGTGGTGGTAAAGAAGGCGAGGCGGCAACCCACTACGAAGTTGGAAAAGCTGCTGAAATTGCCAAAGACAGCCGGCAACAATAAAAGTCAATTTTATGCAGCTATGGAGGGTGAACAGAAGAAGAAGAAGAAATTCGTGTTCAAGCGACCAACAGTGCCAGTTCAATACCCCGATTTTTTGGAGACGTCACAACCACCGAAGCCTCTGTCACCGGTCGTCATCATTAATGAAGGCCCAAACTCGACAACGCCCGAGCCGCCGAAGTCCATGCCTCCGATTGTGTTGGTGGCCGACGCTGACGAAAAATCGCCGATCGCGAGTGCGCCGATATCGCCAATAGTTGGGCGTGGAATGTGCCGCAAACCATTAAAGAAGCGGTGCAAGCGGCTATTCGAGGCGGTTAGTCAACCCCGTCAACCTGCTGCTGCTTCTTCTGCAGAAGTGCCGATACCGGACTGGATGGAAGAGTTTTCTCCAAGCCAGAAGTGTGCCTTCTCCGTGGCTTTTAGTGCGAGGCAAAAACTAGTTGATGAACTAAAAAAGAACGATAGTGATGTGGCGCAATACGAGAGACAGATTAAGGAACTGCAGGCGAAAATTGAACAGTGTAAAAGTGAAGGGGAAGTGTGTAGAAAAAGACTTAAGTTATTGGACAATTTTCCATATAATTAATTTTAGAATTTTATTGTAAATATAGAGTTAAGTTATTTTTGTAATAGTGTTGTATATATAAGTAAAATAAAATGTTTTTGTATATATGATAATAAAAAGTTAAATGAAACAATATTTTTTATTTCTAAAATAAGTATGCGAAAGTTACACAAAATAAAATAAAAATGCAAAATAGAAAAAAGAATAGACGAAAAAATGTAGGGCCGTAACTTTAGGTGTGTAATCATTAGATGCACACAACTTAAGTATGCGATAAAGTGTTATGTCTGTGAAGAGAGGCTACCCGTTACAATGCCTGAGAACATGCATCTTATTTGTAATAAAATGTGAATTTTATTGCAAGTAAGATAATAGACCAAACTCTCGGCATTTTCGTAGAGAACTTACTAGAAATTTAGCTAGTTCTAACGTATGGTAAGAACGTACATGTCTTTATAGAGTAACACAATATTTTCCAAAAGAAATTAATTCTTGAGAAATATCATGTTACTTGGGATGTGACATGAATCAACTACAAACTACGATCAAATATTTTGTAGCCCTGAAAAGGGCTGATTTTGTCGGGGTAGGTCGGGGAGGGCATGGTTCCGGGATCAGTTGGTGGAATCAGCTGGACCATCATCATCCTGATGGTCCGTGATCCACCAAGTGGATGAATCGGCCGGACCGTCATGACCTTCCGGCGGCGGTGGTGGCACCCAATCAGTGCTGGAGTCTGGCTCCATGTCTTCAGCCGACAACTCCCCATTTTGCCAATCCATGTTTGGCAATTCCAGACACACATCTGCTTCTTCGACCGCCCGCTCATCTTCCCAGGCATTAAACATATCTTCTGCCTCGATGTCTAGAAGTCGTTCGATGTCCAAGAGTAGGTCATCCATATCGACATCATTCATGTCAACGGTATCATCGCTAAAAACCGATGAACCGCGACTCAATGGTCTTTCGAAATCCATAGTTATATCTTCGTACTTTAAGATTTAAAAATGAAGTGATTCTGTGACCCGCTCGTAACCGTTTAAATAGAGATAATCTACCCCCTCCACCACTCCATCCCCACCTTTCCACCGCCAACAAACTAGAGTTTATTATACAAATGCCCTCCATCCAAAAATGATACTGGCGGACTTCACTGTCGAAAACTGCTTTTAGTTCTCAAAAATGGTGTAATTGTGTTGTGGAAAGGTGACCGACAAAGAAACTTATGCTCGATCCGTCTGGACTTACATAATTTCTATCTAATGTCACAGATGCCGTGGCATTAGATAAATACAAGTAAGATCAAAATATCCTGTACAGATGCCGTGGCATTAGATAAATACAAGTAAGATCAAAATATCCTGTCATCCTGAAAAGGACGGATTTTGCAAGGAAAATTATAGTCGATCCGACTGGACTTATATAATTTTCTACCTAACACCACATGTACTATGGCATTAGGTAACTAAAACTACGATGAAACATTCTGTGGCCCTGAAAAGGACCGTTTTTCAAGGGATAAAATCTTATTTGTAATCAGGCTCGATTACAAATAAGGCACGCACTCTTATGTTGTAGAGTACCAAGAGCTACTCCACAACCTTTACAGTTCGGTATGTGCGCGCGACTACCGAAATCTTGGGTTACATGACCACTGAAGAATTGGTCACCAGCCGACTTGTTTTCCAAGTCGGCATAGCAGCCAATACACCAGCCGTCATCACCCACCTTCACCAGGTTTAAGATCTTGCACACCCGGCGGGATCGGACGGGGAAAACTTTCCTCTGTCTAAGTGCCCAATTATCCAAATTCCTAGGAGTATCATCGCTTAAGTATCCATCATCATCTGATGATGCCATGTTGAGATGAGCGAATGTAATGAAGTAAGCAGTCGACTCGAGCTGCTTTTAAAGACCTCAGCTTCCCCCACCCTTGCTAAAAATACAGGAGGGGATGATGGTGCGATTCTATGACGACTACCAAGATATGATAGAACCCTTAGGAGATGACAAACTTAAACGCTGAAGGGTGTTTTACGTGCAAAGATATAAGAAAAAGAAATATATAAAATTCAGTTTTGGAAGGTCTAAAATTGCACCAAAGACCCCCAAAGACCCCCAAAAACCTCGAAAAATCCCGGGGTGGCCACTTCGTGCCCCCCCGGGCCCCCCCCAGATCGGGGGCTCCGCCCCCAAACCCCCGCCAGGGGCTACCGCCCCTGGACCCCGTTTGGCTTTTGCGCAACGGAGGCGGGCCAGCGGGTGGGCGGTGGGGGCGGCCGGGGGGGGCGGGGGCGGCGCGGAGGTTAGGTCGCTTCGCGACCTAACGACGCTGCTACGCAGCTAGCGCCGCCCCCGCCCCCCCGGCCGCCCCCACCGCCCACCCGCTGGCCCGCCTCCGTTGCGCAAAAACCAAACGGGGTCCAGGGGCGGTAGCCCCTGGCGGGGGTTTGGGGGCCTCGCCCCCGAACCCCGGAATAACAGTCAAATTGTACAATTCACATTAGTTTGGACCTGACTATCTTTTCATAGTTCCCTGTTTTCCCTAAAATACATACCTACTCCCTAGGTCTTTTTTTGACCGACCTCTTATTACTTTTAATGACTCAAATCACTCGGGTCTTATTTAAAAACGATTATGCCACCCATCCCTCATGCCTTCGCCCTATTCCCCACAGCTTCCCTATACTACCCCTTTGAATTAATTAGAAATCTGAAAAATGTCTTTTTCAATTTTTCCAAATTAAAAATTGAAAAGTCATTTCCAATCACAAAAAGTTTACTCTAAAATATTTTCCTATAACTTTTTTCGATCTGAGCTACACTTCTCCCGTTATTCATGAGCAAACCCAATCAAACCCCATAATTCTTGAAATTTTGATTAGTCTGATCATTTTGATCATAAAAAGTTTTATGTCAAATGTTCTGAAATGTCCTTGAACTATCAAATAATAATAATAATATTAATAACAAAATTCTTATTATTTGTATTGGCTAAACAAACCCAAGCAAACCTGAGCAAACCCACAAGTTATGTGCTTGTTGTCATTGCTTTGATCCGAAATAAAAATATTTTTGTTATATAAGGGTTAATGTGGTTGCTTTTTTTGTTAAAAATATACAAAAATAAAAATCTTAGTGGGTCGACAAATATCGATTTTTAGTTCCAAAAATATACGTCTCGGAAATAACTAAATGGATACAATTTTTAAGTTAGAAAAATAACAATTTTAACGGATCTTGGACCTTTAACTTAAAATAAGTTTTAGACACTTCTAGGTAAATTATCGAAAAGAGTTATGCAAAAATGCCAACGTCTATTTTTAAACGTCCTGAAAATGTCATCCTTGGTCATCTTTGCATTTTTCACCGATTCAGTGTCAAACACAAAGTGACTAAGAATATCTAAACTACGATCAAATCTTTTGTGGCCCTGAAAAGGGCCGTTTTCACGGTGGGTTGGAGAGGGAAACCTAGAGTGGTTGTTCCCCTCTCGCGATCTGCACCGATCGCGGTGCAGCTCGCCGTCTTCGCACCTCCAGCCGAGTGCTGCGACGGCTCCGGCGACGCTCCGTGAGCTCTTCTAACAGAGCCGCCCTTTCTTCAGGACCCAGCAGCATCTGTGGTCCTTCCACCACTTCCACGGGCTCTGTTGGAGCCGGCTCCGGTGGTGGTTGCGGTCTTGGGATCGGCTGTACGATAGCCGTTGGCTTATTCGCGTTTTTTAAACGCCAAGCCTCCCAAAACTCGCTTATTTTGGACTCCCTTGTCGTCCTTAACATCAGCCTGTCCCACTTCATGGCTGGTTGAGAAATGAAAATTGTGATGGCTGCTCCCGCTTTTAAAAGCATTTAGGATGGTGGGGGGTGAGAGTGGGGGTGAGAGTGGGGCTAAACAGTTGTAACATATCCTTTCAGAGTAACAAAATATTTCCTATAGAATAGATTTCTTGTTCGAAATATTTTGTTACACTGAAAGGATACGTCTGTTTTTGTCATACTTAAGAGCAGGTTTGCCAACGTTCTATGTGAAACGACACAAATTCAGATGTATCTTTTTGAGCGTATCAACCCAGAGTGAATTTATTGTTTAAAATATGTTTCTTGATAGAAAGTTATGTCACTTTGAATAACTAGAGGCATATGCGTTCTTATCATACATAAAAACTACAAGCTAAATCTTGCAAATGCTCTTTCTCTCGCCATCTATGTATGATTTAAACACATAATGCATCTCTCACCCAAACTAACACAATTTTTCCTTCGAGAAATATCTTCCTTAGGAAACATAGTGTTTAACTACAAACTACGATCAAATATTCTGTAGTCCTGAAAAGGACTGATTTTGTCAGGGGACAGGCAGGGTTGTCGTATGAGGAGCTTTATTTGTAATAGAATTTACATTCTATTGCAAATAAGGCAAGACTGCTGATGAACGACGGTAAACAGTCTCTCCCTACACAAAGCACACCTCGAGTGGTTCCGCCTTTGATCACCTCGCGAACCCACTGTAAAATGGGTTGTGACGAAATGAACATCCATAATCGCAGCTCCAAATCCTCTCGTGTAGCAGTTCATACACAAATCTCTAGACCCCCATGAGACGTAGGATTGCATGATGCAATACCTAGGTCTAAGCCTACGCGGTCTGCGTACGAGCCTATGTTGCACATTTGGTGCGACTGCCTGCTCGTCGTCACTAGAATAACCATTATCCGAGCTTGACGACATTGTGGCTTCGAGTGAATTTAATTTTCTAAATCCCGTCTTATATACTTTCTTTTCCCCACCCCTCTCCTAAATTTCTCTCTATTTTTCGCCTCATAACCTTATTTACCAAAGCCCCACATTTGAAGTATTAAAATAAGGCAATAGTAAAAATAAAACGCAAATATGTCCTTTATAAGTTTATTTTAAATATGTAAAAATATATAATTTGGAGAATTACATAACTTCAAACTAATGTATTGATTTGTTAGTAACAGAACCATTAAGTATATTGTAGCTAAAAAATGCATCGTGAATAACTAACGCGTACACTTTAATGTCTTTAGGAAATTTACTTTTGCGTGTTTCAAACTCCAATTTCACGTCCACTGTGGACGTCCTCACGGCTTCTGGTTGGTGACTGCAATCGATTACGAATAACGGATTTTTCAGATAGTCGGCAAAACTCATCATAGGATCGCTCAGTTCTCGCTGGTAGTAGCTAGCTTGAAAATTCTCATAATTATAATAGGCTGCGGCATACAGTTTCTTTGAAAAATCTAAATTCCATCTTTCGTACGGAAATACGGCAGAGTTCAGATAGAGCCTAATATCACTTATATCGGCCGTTGTAAATTGTGTGCTATCTTTTGCTCTGTTGTCGGACGAGCTAGTTGGTTGAAAACCGATAATCAAATATCTCGGTTTTTCGAGACTCGTGCTAGTTCTTAAGGCCCAAACGTCTGACGATGTTTCTCTCAAAGAAGGTAGCTCGTAAAGATCCCATTTACGGTAAGCCATTGGAACGTTTGCGTTACTGCCACCTTTATTCATGCGTGATAATATCTTTAACTTCTGTCGATCGTCTGGAATAATGTGACGAATTTTCCATTCAATTTTTTCAATTGAAATGTCTGCATCTACTTCGCCGATATAGCAATTGTTGAAAGTGCGGGCGATAATTAAAATCAACTCTTGCTTGACGTTAAAAATACCCTTTGAATAATCCTCTGCGAAACCCATGAGATATTTTAGAGGAAGCTTGCCGGAGAACATGTTACTTGTGGGATCTAGTATCCCTTGATTTGCTTCGTCTAGACCCCATCCGCATGCCATGAGAGCTCTATTTTGTGCGGCACCCAATGACACCATAGTTTTCATCGTTGTGGTAATTCCGGGTTTCCGAACGACGGCAACTTGCTCCCCTCCCATTTCATAACGACATTCGTCGAATAGAAAGGCGATGGCATTATTTGATAGATAACATTTTTTACTAACATCTTTGGGTTTAAATGTTCCTTCGATGTAAATGTAACTATCCGATATATCCAAAATGATATCTTGAAAGTGTACAGGTATACGAATTTCATCGGAATTGCGGAATGTTGGAGAACCGTAAGGTTTATATGTGTGTTCTTGAAAACTAATAATGGAGTTATCAAAAATGGGTTCGGTAAAAACTTCGATTTTGTCACTGCTAGCGGCCATCATTTTCTAATTTTTCTCACTTTCAAACCGATCGATTGTAGAAATTTGCAATCTTTCGCGGAGAGCTGGCGATTGCTGTGCGGATGTGTTTTCGATCGTCCGTCTGACTTGCGAATGAACCTTGACTGTGTTGTCTGCTTACTTTTATGTCGTTTAACTGAATCTTGAATTGTTGACAGCTTATGCAGTTGACGGTTAAAGCAAAAACCCATTATACGATTTTTTTCAACTCTAGTTTAACTATTATTTTCTCACCTCGAAAATCGATCAAATCACCGCTATCGTCCAAGATGCGTAGAGTAATGTTGTCGATAAACTGACGACCATCCGGCATTATCGGCATATAAATATTATTTTGCGGTTCTTTAGAGATTTTGTAACCGGGTTCGACGTCAATATCAAATTCAAATAACGTATGACTTTCCAAAGAATTCAGGTATGCTCCGGAAATTATATTACAATCCACACGTACGATGCGCACTTTCATTATGTCCACGATGGTACTTGATTCGTGTCGTTGTCCACCTTGCAGCAGCACAGAGCCAAATCCGAGCACTTTGCCGATACTATTGCTACCTCGAAAATCGATGCTATATTTTGACTTTAGCTCACATTTTAACGTATTATTATTGGCTGTTAATGAAAATAAATCGGTACCAACTTCATTGCATGACTCTTTTAAAGCGGTGTACATGGCTTTTGCTATTTCATTAATTTCGTAAGCTCCTGGTGGAATCCTTACATACTTTGGTATCGCTGTTTTCAAATGGCTGAATGAATTATTGCTTTCGTCGATATTAAAAATCGAATTATATGTGTAAAATCCCAGCAGTGCAACTCCATATTTGTCTGTTGTATTTAACTCGATGGGTGGGTAAAAATCCGCACTTAAGACACTTGTATGTCCTGTTAGAGTGAATGTGTAAGACATGACTGACCACGAAACTATTTGTGTAGCTATTTTATTGCTGTTTGCAACAGTTAAATGGATTTAAGCTGAAGCGTTGCTTTATTCCTTTGGACGTTTTTAAACTGTTTTCTGCCTTTATATTCACATCGTTAATTTTGCAATAACAACAAAATATTTTTTTTGGTATCGGTCCATCGCCCTCGTCCGAATCTGAATTATTGCTATTATAATGTTCGAAACAGTATTGATATTTCAATATATCGACGTCACTTTTTAGGTGATTAGGTAACCTATCCCAAACTAGTGCTATTTCATTTGGAGCTAATGCGATCAACACTTCTTTGGGCGTATTTTCTAACTGTTCGGCAGTCATTTTTTGTAATCCTCCGACTTCACGATATGCTTTAAGTGATAGCAACATTTTGGTGTAGTTGTCACGTTCCATTTGGGGTGTCAAAGACATACTTTTTACGATTGTAAAAGAAACTTCAAACACAAATGTCCACACCAGACTGTTCCGAATTCTTGTTGACGGTCGTATGTATAGTAAATTTTCTTCGTCGCTTCGGAACCCATCTGCAGATATCGTACCAATTCCATAGGTGGGGGTAAATCACCGAAACTATCGTAGTATGTTACATTAGAATTGCTTTTTCTATATGCTACCCAATGAGTCCCTACACCCGACATACTATCCAAATTTATAATGGCGGCCTCATAACGTTTGGGACCGCGTACAGGTAATGAATCTCTCATATATACGCCTCGAAAGTGTGGTATTTTCATTTTTAAGGCGTACTTTTCTATATCAATATTGGATAGTGGTCTTTGAGGTAGGGATTCTATTAGTTTTTTGATTTCTTATTTTTGCCGTTGTTTATATATAATCCCAAACCTGTGCGATATGGTTTCAAGTATAATCCATTTCCTCTTGAACTTAGATGTAAGCCGGTACCTATTTTTTCTGCAGTCGACTTTTTTACTGCTTTTACGGCACGCACGATGCCTGCTGCACCACCTGCTAATGAACCTAAGGCCGATAGTCCTGCAAATATTGGTATTAACGGTAATATCCCCCCAGTCTTCGGAATTGGAATGATTCTAGGCGTGCGAATTTTTCGTTTGCCACCGGCTATTCTTAGGGATTTACGTGCAGCTACTGCAGCTATTTTCGATGCTTTCATGATATTTTTCTCGACAAGTTTTTTCCCACCAGCTTTTAACAATTCTGATCGAACGGGTCGTCTAATAGATGATCCAAAAGCTACTTTGTGTAGTCGCTTATGTTTACCAACGCCTTTACCTTTAGTGTGGCGGCGGCGGCGCTGGAAGCGACGTTTACCTCTAGTGGATGCTTTTCTCGATTTTGATGATGATGATACACCCATACCAAAACGTTGTTTCGCTTTCATAATGTTGGTTACCAACCAAGCTGCAGCTTTTTCACCAGCGCTAGAGTCTTTAGATTTTACTCTTTTCCACGCGCTTTGCTCGAGTTCCTGATCTGCTTGGTGGCGAGCACTTAAATTTTCACTATTACGCAAATAGGCTAAATCGTGTTTTTTGCATGCGACATCCAAAGAATTAATTCCTTGATCTCCTCTTGCCACACGTTTTACTACTTTCGTCCCGGGCCCGCAATACTGATAGCCGGGAATGTGTAACTCAAACGGTAGCCTATTAATTACTGAATTAACAATACCGCTTCCAGTCTTACTTGATAAACGAGACCGTCTACTTCGTCTGACGAGCGACATCTGAATGATAGTTTACGTGCAAGTTCAGTATAAAATATAGATTTTGTTAAGATGCGTATCGTCAATCTTAAACAAAAACTTCCCGTCGATAATCTCGATGTAAAGGTCGGATCTGGACTAGAACAAAAATTATTTAAAAGACATGGTCCTTTGCTACCGTCATCTATTCGTGGATTATTAATAGGACCTTCAAACTGTGGAAAAACAAATGTTATGATTTCGCTGCTTACTCACCCCTCGGGACTGCGTTTCGAAAATGTTTATATCTACTCAAAGTCGCTCTATCAACCGAAATATGAATATTTAAAGAAAATTTTATCACCAATCAAAGGTCTTGGCTACTACGCTTTTAGCGACGCAAATAACATTGTGGAACCGTCAGATGCTAAACCTAATTCAATATTTATTTTTGATGACGTTATGTGTGAGAAACAGGACGTTATAAGATCGTATTTTAGCATGGGACGTCACAAAAATGTGGATGCCTTTTACTTGGCGCAAACGTATTCTCGTGTTCCTAAGCAGCTCGTCCGGGATAATGCCAACTTCATTATTATGTTTAAACAAGATGAGATGAATATGAAACATATATTTTCCGATCACGTTTCACCCGACCTGACGTTTACACAATTTCAAGAGATGTGTGCTAAATGTTGGGATAATAAATATGGTTTTTTAGTTATTGACAAGGACAGTGATGTAAATTCGGGCAGATACCGCAAGGGATTCGATAGTTATATATTCCTATAATAATAACTTGGATAATCATTTCATCGTTGAACGGTGCTTTGAAAGCATCATGAATGAAGAAATCGAATTAAAACGAAAGCTACTGGAAACTACAAATGCGGTTAGAAAAAAATTTAAACAAATTAAAGCAGCTAAAGTGCAGAATGAACATGATTTGGAAAAGTTTTATGAACCAGTTTCTAAACCACTAGAATCTATATCTAAAGCCGTAAAGCAGCAGCAGCAACAGTACGCAACTAAAAAATCAAGTACTACGACTAAACCACAAAGTCGGAGTAGCAGCAGCAGCAGCTCGGTGGGAATGGCGAAACTGTTTGAAGAACATCCAACAGAAGCGGATTTTGAAACATCTACACCGATTTCGCAAAAAACACAAATTCCTACACCAAAACGTGGAAATCGTGAGTCACTGTTCGAAACCCCTTCCCCATCAACGATAACATCATCTTACACATCACCACACACATCAAGTGGTAGCAGTTCAGCCGCAAAAACTATTCAAGATTATTTAAATGGATTAAAATTCGAACCGTCCCGTTATGATACCGTGTATGGTGTACGCTTTGGTAAAAAAGACAATAAATCAACAAAATATATTGGCAACTTGGTGGTTCGTTTTCTAACAAACGGAAAGATGGTGTTATACAAGAACAAAACAAACATTGCTGAATTCGATGGAACGGCTGAGCTTTACGATTTGATTTTTCTAAAAAATCCAGCATGCTTAGATAATGAAGACGAAATTAGTCTAGATGTACTTCGAAAATACCAAACCATTTTGAAATTGACGGATGCGGCCTACGACGGTTATGACAAGAAACGTGGTTTAAGGGAAACCCGATGGAGAAAATATTTACGAATCATAAAACCGCTAATTATGGGAACCAAACTGGGTGGTGGTGTAGGAAGAAAAAAAGGCGACAACAAAATCCAACTACCAGCAAAAAAGCGCCTATCGTCGAAATCATCTGAATATGTTTATTGGAATAAACCTAAGGAGTTAGTGGATAGATTACGATTATTGTGGGGGTCAAAAGTAGCTGGACATACCGGACATGATAATGAGATTATGTCAATTATGGAAGAGCTTCGAGAAGAAGGAATAATATATTAAGTTTTGCACGTAGTTGCCATCCTCAGTGTCTGATAAGACGTGGAACCTTATAATATGGATCCTAGCCGAGAAAAAATTAAAGTCGTAAATGAATTACATAGGACAGCAAGAAAAAATTTTGTTAGAAGACGTACGGTCATAAAAGGATATCGAGATTTGTGGCAAATTGATTTGGCGGAAATGCAGCAATATGCTACTGACAATGATGGTTACCGTTACATTGTTGTATGTATAAATTGTTACTCCAAATTCGTGTACACCAAAGCAGTTAAGAATAAGACCGGTGTTGAAGTTACGAATGCCATGAAAAGCATCATTGAAGAAGCATCATATGCACCAAACAATTTACAGAGTGATCAAGGAAAGGAATTTTATAATAGCACCTTTCAAGCACTCATGAAAAAATATAATATAAACCATTATTCCACATATAGCACGAAAAAAGCGGCAATTGTGGAGCGTGTTATAAGAACTTTGAAAAATAAGTTATATAAACAATTCTCGGCTAGAGGTTCTTACAGATGGTTACAAATATTACCAGCTATAACGAAGACCTATAATAACACTAAACACCGCACCATTGGAATGAAGCCTAACAGTGTAAAAGAGGATACCCCTATTAAAGCATATGACTATTTGAAAATTGCTCCGAAGAAAAAAAAATTTCATTTGGGTGACATTGTTCGCATTAGCAAGTACAAAGGTGTATTTGACAAAGGATATACGCCTTCCTGGTCCACGGAACTGTTTGAAATAGCAAAAGTTAATATTACAAATCCACCTACCTACTTGCTACAATCATTGGAAGGTCAACCTATTAAAGGATGTTTTTACGAAGCAGAACTGCAAAAGACAGCTAGCCCTGGTGTTTATTTAGTTGAGAAAATTCTTAGAAAACGCAAGAACAATCAAAACGATCAATTGTTTGTAAAATGGTTAGGTTTTCCAAATCAATTTAATTCTTGGATAGACAAATCAGATATTGTATAAATATTATCAAATAGGTTTTACGTTACGTATGTATGCATTATAAATGATAATAATAAATATTGCTTTTCATAATTATGCGTTTTATTTTCAATTTAACAGTATAATTATGTTTTTAAATAGAACTTTATCTAGGTTGGTTTCCATTTTGGTTTTTTTGGATCCTTTATCTTCGCTGTAGTATACCGTGCAGCAAGTGAGTGAATTTGATACATTTTTTCCTTAAGATACGTAATTTTGGTCTCATCATCTTCAAACATTTTTTGAAAAACCGGTACTAGCACATTACTAAGTATGGTATTTATCTGCGAACCAAGTTGATGAACTTCCGTAAGGACATATTCTTTGGTAGCAGCATCATTATCATTTATCGGTTGGGCAACATTCCTTAATAATTTTCCCTCTATATCAAAATGTCCATCTGAAGTAAGTTTAAATCCGATTCCGGGCAACCCTCGCGATAACTTGTTACAAACAGGAGTTTTCTGTCGACCAAATTTATCAATTGTGTTGTTAACACGACCCATTTTAAAGTAAAACTAATTCACTCTCTTTATGTTCAGCCTATATATAATTGACATAACTAATAAAAATTCATTTTACCATACACCATGAAGCAAGTAAGATTTGACGAAGAAAGAAATATTATCCACCGTATGTCAGTTTGGTGTTTTGCATATAGACAAGCCAGACAAAGTAATTTTCAGCAACTAATACTTAATAGATATCGTTTTCAAAGGAGAATTGCAAAAATGGATGTAATGCTAGCGAGGATTTTAGAACGGAACCACAGAAATAATATATATCAAGAGCGATTTGTTAATTCAAATGTATGGTGAATAATAAACATATTTAGTACAAAAAGATTTTTATTAAGATTTAAATAATACATCCACACTATCATTAGAAAAACGCACTTATTCACATAAATTTAAAATTACATGACTATCATAAGAAACTTTTACACTATATCTAAATTGTCTCTATTTTTCGGAATTACCAGCGCTGCCCTTCTTGGTCGAATTCCATGGTCTCACTATTATTACGTTCTGATGAACCTCCTCCCCCTACTCCTCCTCCTCCTCCTTCTAAGAAAACAGGACTTTGCGGTGATTCGTTAATTATTTCGAGATCTTCAAAATTGCTTGAAGAAGTCCAGCGCTGCCCTTCTTGACTGAATTCCGGCGTATCGTGATTATTATGTTCTGATGAACCTCCCACTGAGACAGCGAGACTTTGCAGAGATTCACTAGAATTTTCACGAGATATTTGTTGCGGTGATTTCATCCCATGTTTCTTATGGTACTCATTTTGACACCATTCACAGAAACCCATTATTCCACTAATAAATTCCCAATTTTCGCAATTGGCACACATCTGACGACCGTTTACAGAGAATGGGCGAACAACTGCAATTTGACGTTCACTTTTTGGTGACTGCATTTTGAGGAAATAAATTACTATGCAGTATTCTGGAAGTACTGAAATGCAGACTGAAACAAGAAAGTTTTGTGCCTCTATTTGTATCTGTTAGGTGACCTTCAAACCCCTCCACTCTCATATCCCATGTAAAATCGAGGTCACCATACACAGAATAGACTTGTTTCTTTATCTACATGCGCGTAATACGTATACGCTGAATAGCTTTTTCTTGATTCAACAATTTTGAATCGATTTCCTTAAGTCTTTTTGTAACAGATTGCAAAAAATCTTCATTCGCCTCTTCAGCAAGCTTTTTATTCATTTCATTAAGTTCTTTTCTAACATATTCCAAAACATCATTATTCACTAATTCACTAAGTTTTTTAATAATTTCACGCCTTTGTTCAAGAACATATTCCTGATTAGCGGCATCCCCAGGATTCTTTGGTGGTGCTACATTAGTTAGAGATTTCCCTTGTATATCATATTGACCATCATCGGTCAATCTAAATCCAACTCCTGGTTGTCCAACAAGAACAATGTGATTTTGGTCATTAAATTTTTGGCGCCCAAATTTATCAATTGTGTTGTTAACACGACCCATTTTTAGCTTAAACTGATGTGATTTTTGTGAAGGTTGCCTATTTATAAAAAAATTAAACAATAATTTAGGTACATAATCATTTATTTAACATCTCATGTTATTATATTATACAATGAATTAAAGATTTTCTTCATCTTCTTGAACACACTCCATTTCGTCATCGCTAACAGTACCCAATGCTTTACTATCAACTTCATTGGTGACTGCTTTATTTCCAAGGTCATCAAGAATAGTGGTGTCATCTGCGGGAGCCAAACCATATTTTCTAGCTAATTCATCGGGTAAATGAGGCACTTCGAATAGGTAGCTTCCCAATTCTTCATTTATCATTCCAGCGCAAAATTCGTCCAGATCAATGGTTCCATATAGGTATTTCTCGCACGTATGTGCTCCAGCCGTGAAATTTACGGCGTCTTTCATATACTTCCTATACTGACTTTCACTAAAACCCACATCGGATTTACCATAATTTGCAAAGTGTAGTATTTCTTCAGCCAGCTCTCTTAATTTACATGATAACCAATTAATGTACATATCTCGATTTTCAATGACAGTAGGGCAGTCACACATCTTAAATAGAAAATAATGGACATGTGATTGTGTGTGAGTGTGTGTTTTTCGATATATACTTAACAAGAACTATTTTATTACATTTTAAATCAACATTAAAATAGCCTAATCAACAATATATTACAAACAACCAAAATTTAACAACGCTCTAGTATTACCTCCAGAGAATACATGTGAGCTTTGCCCCAAATAAGTTAAGGTGTACTGATCACCGGAGTTATTCATCATTTCAATAGTATCCTCTGTCAGAATTTCAGCTACGCGTGATGGTAAAAATGTTTCAAATATTGCTTGATGTGTTGGATCAAACAATGTGACGATAATGGCTTTTCCAAAACGTGAAGTCAAAGAATTAATTTTTTTTATCATATAAATTTTGCCCACCGTTAATGTAGAGAATTTTCTACGTTCCAGAAATTGAATATCTTGGTTTATCATATTATTAATTTCGGCTATGGTCTGCTTTGAAATGCTCATGATTTAAAATACAATAAAAACAATTACTGTCAAGTACCTTGAATAAACACTTGTAGAACACACCACAAACACAATACTTTATATGCCAAAGCAACAGTTAACGCATACGATGTATGAGTGACAATGAAAGCTATTTTCGAAATGAGCCATATTTATTAGGAAGTAATCCAAGGTCAAGTATTTATTTATGGTGGGAGGAATACATCCGACGACCTCGAAAAATACAAAACAAATGTAACCTTGAAATAAGCGTCGTCCACCTGGTCATCACCAAACAAAGAAACATCTGCTCGCGTTCAAGGCCAAGCAAATGTAACCTTGAAATAAGCGTCGTACACCTGGTCATCACCAAACAAAGAAACAGCTGCTCGCATTCATTGAAAATATGCACCGCAAATGTAACCTTGAAATAAGCATCGTACACCTGGTCATCACCAAACAAAGAAACATCTGCTCGCGTTCAAGGCCAAGTTCTTGACCTTGACCTTGGAATAACACCTGCGCATATCAAGGCCAAATAACAATAGCACACCTGGGCGTTCAAGGTCG
Source organism: Philopedon plagiatum (assembly GCA_963971165.1). Classification (NCBI taxonomy): domain Eukaryota; kingdom Metazoa; phylum Arthropoda; class Insecta; order Coleoptera; family Curculionidae; genus Philopedon; species Philopedon plagiatum. The sequence continues at coordinate 98,936,733 of OZ020193.1, forward strand.
ACCCTACTGCGCATGCGGAGACTCGGGGAGCATCATATCCCTCTACTTGCGCAGCATCAAGTTTACCTGATGTATGTTGTTTATAACTTTACCAGTTACTGAGGCAATGTCTAAGAGATATTGTAGTAGATATATATAAATTATTAAAAGATGTATTTACAGAATCTAGGCACTCCATAGAATGCTTAAATTATGTACATTGTCAGAGTCAGACCGCATCTCACACTGACGATGTTGTTATAATATATTATACGTATATATTTTTTACTAAAACACATTAAGAGCATTCATCATCAGCTGATACATACTAATTTATTTCAAAGAATAGCACCAAAACTAACCAACGAAATGGTACGAAATTTTGGAAATATATTCTAATTTTATAGAAAAATGAGGGAGAGTCATTTAAAAGGAAAAAACAAAAAATTATTTTTTAAATTTTTGTTATTTTGTAATATTTATTTTTTTTAAAGAGTTTCCCTCATTGTTCGCCATTTTCTCTATAATTTATGCCGAGACCGAATTTTTAATTAAACCTTTAGTTTTGGTGCTATTCTTTGAAACAAATTAATATATATCAGCTCATGATGAATGCTCTTAATAGAACGTAAACTTTATTTTAATAACAATATTTGTATCACAAAACATAAAATACTTATCTTATAAAATAAAACAAAATAAAAAAAACTGTTACTGTCTTATAAAATCTAAGATTAAAGTAATATGCAGAACAGAGTAATAACATTCGAACCTTGCAACACTAAATCAAAGAACTTTATTGACCCCGTCTCAATACTTTAAATCTTGTTAACTTTTGACATATAAAGATTGGTTTAGGATTATTTTTTAGTTTACTTATAGTAGGTAGGGGTTTATTATAAAAATAATTTCTGAAGGAACAAGTGTTTTTTTTTCAAAGATAATTTTCCATTATCAATCAATCATTCATTATTTTGATAATTTTCCATTATCAATCAATCAATCATTAAGAGGTTGGTTCATGTGGAATGAGAACACGAAAAAAAAGTTTATAAATGTCCTTTATTTTCCAAAATAAACTTAAAAACTACTTTAGTAAATTAACAAAAAATTTAAATTAAAAAAATGTATTTTCTACTGCTGGATGTCTCACATGTTTCCTTCTTCCTCTTGTTCCTATTCATCAATTCTCGTGAACCAGGTTTAGTATCTTTCTTCGCAGAATCCTGCATCGAACAGGGCTTTTGATTTGCCTCATTTCTGATCCAATGGACCTTAAAGAAATAAACCTTTGATATGCTAAATTTAATACATTAGGATATGGATTTTTTAAAAATAAATTAGACGTTTTATTTGTAGACTCTAATAGGGACGTAGCCTTTTCTATTAGAGTTATTGCTTCAGAGTCTTGCAATGGTCTACTTAACTTTCTTTTCTTCATAGATGGTGTTTGCAAATCGTCACTTCTAAACGAGGAACTATCAGGGGCTTGGGATTTTGTTGTCATTTCCTTACTGCATAATTCGTCAATGGTCCCATCGAATATTAATTCCGATTCATCATCGTCTTGGCATACTGTTCCAATATTTAAATTTGACGGACTTGCTCTAATTGGGTTGGAGGTGTTTAAAAACAACAGATGCTAAAAACACCAAAGGTTAGATCTGTATATATCTGCTGCTCCAGCTTCACTTACCATACTCTTTTTTATTTTATTCACCTCCCCAAATAATTGGGTCCGAAGACTATTACTTTTTTTTCTATTATCATCAACAGAGATATTCACCATTGCAAAATTTTTATTGAAGTCTTCTGTAACTGCTTTTAAAGCCATAGTTCGCCGTGTCTTGTTCTTCGTTTTCGTTTGCTGGTTCATACAGCAAAGGATATTTCTGGTAGAGATTGATTAGATACGCCGCACATAGGAGTATTTGTATCAAAAAGTCGGCCAAAAGTATTTTTGTGTTCTAATAAACTTTAAATGTCTGAATTTGATAATTTAAACATTCCAGAAGTGTCGTCGCTGTCTTAGAAAGGAAAAAATATATTATACTCATGATCAACTTTATTGCTACTACATAATTATACACCTATATTAACTTCAATAATAAAACATATCAATCTTGTTATTATGATATTATATTCATGATAACGTCCATTCATCCTCATCTAAAGACTCTTCAGTTGAAGATTCCACTTCAGAAAATTCACTCTCACTTTCATATTGAGATGTCGTAAAGGGCTCTGGAAGAATCATCTCTAGGTTCTCCTTTGTAAAGGCGCTGGATTTTTTGGGAGGTATTGGCCTGTTACTAGTTATAAGGGGATCAGAACTTAGTAAAAGCCTGTTCAGGATATCAGTTACAGTCCTGTCTAGAAAATTTTCGTGCATAATTTAATCTGTATAGACGAAAATGTTTGTTTCTTGCCTCTGCAGCCTTTTCTGACAGTTGCCCAATTGGCAGCAATGCATGTTGGATAACCACTTGACTGTGTACCAAAATTTTATGAAGTGTTGGCGTCATAGGGTGCCAGGAATACTGTTTTACATATAGTTTGGCAGTGTCCATGGCATATTCAGAAAATTTGGTGATATCGGTTTTATATCCACTCGATAACGTTTCTAATATAACCTTTAACCGGTATATCAATTGAATATCAATACCAATAATTTCGGCAGCAAGCTCTGCATTTCCAAAAAATTTCCGGCTGATATTCCCGTCATTTGTATTCCCGAATCCAGGTTTGGGCACATCAACAATAAGTCCCATCTTATTTTTAAAATCTTCTTGTATAGATAGTTTACGTTTCTTAACTATGTTTTTATCAGCTTCTGATTTAATTTGCCACTGCCTGACAGGAAGTTTGTACGACAAATGTAGCAGTCTCAAATACTCTGATTCAGGCGTATAAAATTGATAATCCAAACCGTACATCATATTCTTTAATTTCCGCTGATTTTCCCAAATCGTTGAAGGTTTTTGATGTAGCTCCGCATATGTAACATTTCATTGTTGACTTTGTATCTGTCACCGCGTTACATATTTTAGCATCAACCATGGTAAATAGAAGTGTATGTTTTAAATACTTCCGTGTGTTTATTCTCAGTCATTACTGATTTTGCGAGAAATTTTATTTTTTCGTTTAAGTAATTTATTTCGTCCTTTGTGACATCTGTAGATTCTTTTATAAATCTTATTCTGATTGGTCTACAGTAGCGAGGAGAACAAAACATGAACTCTCATACACAGTACCTATATACATATGCACTAGGGTGGGCCGAAAAAACTTTTTTATTTGTTTGCAAACGCTATACCATGAAAAACTTGCCTCTATGATAGATAAGTAAAAAGCAAACAACCGAAATATTTTTTACGTAACCCTTAGGTAGCGCATCGCACTTGAAATTTCGGTTTTTTGTCAAAATCACGATATCTTACAGGATTTTTTTCGAATTTGATACAATCATATATTGGACTGCTATAGTAAAAAACTTTATCAATGAAGGTTGAAAAAGACCTAGAAATATTAAAAGAGTATTAAATATTTTATTTCAGGTAGCGCAAAGCACGCAAAATGTCCTAATTTACGCATTTAATGTCAATAAATGAAATAACGCACATAATAATATATGACATAATATTATATAAATTTTAACATAACAACATTAATAACTAATAAACGTATCTATAAATAATTTTTGAAACTTAGAAAACACATTTTACCAAAAAAAAAACCAAAAAAATGCAATTCGGCACCAGAAAAAAATAAAAAAAATAATGTTTAGATTATACCCTAAAACTTTAAAGTCTTTACTTGTATTTAGGTGTATTGAAATCCCTCTTACTAGAAAAAAATGGCATCGCACCTCTAGATAATAAGGTACTTCTAATCAAACCGTCTCTGTTCTTAACGCCGACTACTTTTTGAGATGCCTCGGTGACCAGTTTTACGCACCGCTCCACCGCTTGAGTGTGACAAGGGAACTTGTGAAAGTTCCATTCCTTGGCTGTTCCACCTGATGTGATTTTTGCCCAGATCTCTTCGTTAGATACCCTTCGCAGTAAAGGTGGTGATGAAAGAGTGGTTGTGATCCAATCAATCATGTCGGTATACTCGCTTGCTTCAAAGTTCATTTTCGGAGATTGGAATCTTCTAATTGACTTTGTTTTGGAAGCTAATTGCCTAGCTTTCACAATTCTTCTATAACCTAACTCTCTGATATGGGACCTTTCATCTGTAATCATACTGAGAAGTAAGTTTTCAGGATGAGCAAAGAAGGCGTTTCGTTCGATTACGGGATTAATAATTTGAAGTAACCTATCAGGTAAAAATATAGTGGACTTTATGACCTCGAAAACATGCTTTGGGCCATCGGAAAAAAACTTACTTTTTTTAATACTAAACCATACAGGCATGTATGATTTAAGTATAAATCTCACCAAAATAATATGTTCATCTGAGGGATTTTCAACGCTTAGGTATAGTCTTAGAACTCTATTTGCCAACGTTAACCACCTTGAGTGTGAAAGAGGGCCTGGTTCACGAACAGATAAGTCCTCAGAGCAGCTGCCTAACTTGATAGCGGAACATATGTCTAATAGGTACTGTTGGTCTTTGCTTAAAATATTTCGATCAATGTTTGGCAGCTCACAGTAAACATCACTATCGGAAGTTTTTCACATTTATTTAATTGTACGCCAATTGGGCCACAAACGATTTTGGCCCAGTCGTTACACCATCCAAAGTTTGAAACAAATGCCGAAGCGGCAATTCGTTAAAATGAAGCAAGCACACTCCCCATTGCAGTGGTCTCTTAACTTGTTCTTCAATCATCCGGATAACACCCGTTTTCCAACCTGTATTGACGACAGTACCATCACATCCAATAACATCGAGATCGTCTAATAAAAAACCAGCGTCTAGCAAATGAGAAATTATACTATTGGCTATGTTTTTAGCAGATCCAGTTAAGGGTGAAACATGGCCAACATAAATAGATCCAGGTTCTTGTATAATTGAGTAGTGTTCTTCCTTTATGGTTCTTCGAAAGCTTTTTTGATGTACTTTTTCAATAACAAGTGTGTCGTCTTTTCTTCCATCAAAGTAAAGTCCGTGGATTAGGCTGTGTTCTTTCTTGCTCTGATTTTGAATTTCTGTGCGATTGACACATTTTTCCCTTCTTACTTTATTTTTATCAATAACGTGAGAACGGTCATCATCAGTGATCATACCAACATCTTGCAACACACTGGAAGCGATAGCTGCCGTTGCCCTGTCTGATATTCCAAACCGATCACTAATTAACGCAGTATTTTTCAGTTTGATACGCATTTGCCATGGTGACTTAACTTTACGCTTGGATTCTTTGTAACTTTGATCACTATCACTGTTAGCTTCTTCAGGCGAACTACTAGTTGGTGAGAATGTTTCTACACTTTTTGAGCACGATGGCTTTGATAGATATTTATTATGTTCCAAGAGCTTTCTTTCCTGCCGTTGTGTATTTTTTTTTGTTTCCTTTACGTCCAGAATTCCAATTTTACCTACGCCAAGATTTCTTTGAAAATACATAAATTTCAATTCAATAGTTGGTATCTTCTTTTCTTTTTCACACTTACAGGAAATGGATACAGGACATTCACAGACCTCAGAGGACTTTTTGCAGTTGCAGATGAATGTTATCTTACACTTGCATGCAGACACATCAAAAAGTAATAAAGCCTCTTTCTTAAATTCTTCCACCTTCATTTTAAACTTTTCTTTCTCTTTGTCACGTTCATAAGACTTCATTAAACTACGGTATCTAGTATGGTAGGCATTGATCAGCTGAATAATTCTGTAAGGCGTTACTGTTGGTATTGAAGCCTTATCAAAGACAGCTTTTACTTTTGGCGCCACAATATTTGAAATTTGAGTAAAATTAACAGACTTTCTAGATTTTAACTTAAGGTTATATTGTTCGTGAAAGCAGCGCCTAATTACATCTTTATATGATGGTAGTTTACTCACAGGTAACTCCTTTGGGTAGCCAAACAACGGACAGTTAAACTCGCTGCGAGTTATTTTCCTGTGTAGAGACATAATGCAAAGATATTACGACAATTTTAACACAGTAAACGCCAACGACTCTCAGTACAATGATGGATCGCGGTCGATCGCGGTCTACGTAAAGGGGAAAGCCGTCATCAATCGATAACGAGCTTTGGTGGGGGAACATCGTGTTACAAAGCAGATACGGTGTTTCGAACTAAAGCCAACGCCAACAGGCACTTCAAAATCGATAAATTAGAAATTTTTGTGTGGTTTGCGCTACTTGAAATAAAATGTTTAATAATGTTTTAATATTTGTAGGTATTTTTCAACCTTTGTTAATAAAGTTTTTAACTATAGCAGTCCAATATATTAATCTGTTAAATTTGAAAAAAAAATCCTATAAGATATCGTGATTTCGACAAAAAATCGAAATTTCAAGTGCGATGCGCTACCTAGGGGTTACGTAAAAAATATTTTGTTCGTGTGCTTTTCACTTATCTATCATAGAGGCAAGTTTTTCATGGCATAGCGTTTTTAAAAAAATAAAAAAAGTTTTTTCGGCCCACCCTAATATGCACATAACAACATAAATGAAAAACAAACTCTATAAATAAAAACCACGTCCTGGGTAAACAAAAATATAAAGCTCGACATTGTAAAATAAAATGAAAATTGCACTCTGTAAAAAAATAATGATATAACATGTAACATTCAATAAAAACATATACTTAATATTCTCTAAACAAAAACAATATTCCTAACAAATGAAAATCAAGGAAAGCTATATACAGTCTTTATATTTTATTTTCTCCGAGTTCTTGTATCACAGGTCATGTTAGGGGATCACAGGTCACATTAGGATAGTATAGGTCACATTCGGATATCACAGGTCACGTTGTGGTATTACTGCTCATATTCTGGAATCATATGGTCACGTTTGCCAATATTTCGTCCAATCCGAATTAAAATGTCTTGTTGAGGCTATGCTGTTCTGGTCTTTCTGTTCAGATGGTAAATGCTCGCGAAGTTTATCCAAGGGAAAGAAAATGATTAGTAAAAACCTATCAATTTAACTTGCTGGATTTGAATTTTTTAACTTTGTCATTATGCCCCTTTGTGTAACGTTTTTTTTTTGGTAATTTATCTTTCGCGAATTTATGAATATTGAGACGTATAATTTTGTTAATTATTTGAGTATTGGTGTCATGAATATCACAGAAATGTTCATTTAGACTTGAAGAGTATTTAGTTTTAAAGTTATCTTCAACGAAAGCGTTGAAATCAAAATTTTATTACCTGTGCTGTGTCTCAGAAATTAACGTTCAGATTCACTAAGAAAGTTTAAGATTTAGAACTGGTTTAAATTAAGATCTTATAGTTGATCAGTTATGTTTTGACAGGTTTTTGTCCTGTCATTGTTAATAAGTCGTCATTAAAAACTTATGAATTATTGTGATATTTCAGCGATTTACTTGGTTTCCAAATGATTTTCATCTTGGAACGTGTTGCTGTAATGAATTTAGTTCTATTATTGTTGAAAGTAAGTACTAAAATTGTCCTTTTCTGGATAAATTTGCGAGAAAGTTCAGAAATAAGTTCATAGAATAAAACTTAGTTGTCTTATTCTTACACTTGTCAGTTTAAAACTTTTGGTTGTCAAATTAGACCGGACTAGCATTGGAGAATCTGGCTGTAAGTGTTTTAGGACCTTATTAATGATGATTTTTCACCTGTAAAACTTTGTCGGTAAAGTTTTTAAACACCCTGTATGTATAAAACTATTGTAATTAGCAAAATAAATGAAGTGTTTTAGGACCTTATTAATGATGATTTTTCACCTGTAAAACTTTGTCGGTAGAGTTTTTAAACACCCTGTATGTATAAAACTATTGTAATTAGCAAAATAAATGAATAACTTGTAACTACAGCCCTTGTAAAATTTAGTTGCAACATTTGTTGCACAATAATGTAAATATATTTTGAAAAATATCACAGGATGTTTAAAATGCAAACATTCAAATGTTTGAATAAAATTAGTTTATGTTAATCGTTTAAAACAAAATCCGTTCTTCTTTCACGTGATTTCTATGGTGATTTACCTGTCTTTTAAAAACAGGTCTGGCAAAGTCCCAGCCAGTCGTCGAGTTGGGTACGCATCGAAGTGCTTTTTGAATGGTAATTCTCTCTGAACTTCTAAAACTAACGTTAGTTTCGTTGTGTCGGTCGTCTCGATGGTATTTGTGGAGCGTCCTCGTTCGATTGACTTTAAAGATGCGTAAACCTTAACCTAGCTTTTTAAAGTTTTGTGCGTCTAGTGTTGATGTTTACCATGTTCAAAACGTGCTTTTTTTGGATACAAGTGTAATATTTGTGCTGGAATAATGACATAAAGAAAATAGGTATGTAGGTAGATTTTTATTTGTTTAAATATTATTGATATAAAAAATGACATTTTCTGTTATTAAAATTAAATCATTAAACAAAAATAAATTTAAGTGAATCAGTCAACGGAAAAATACTGGAAACTAGGTCGATCTACGAATTTTGATCACTGGACAAAGTTCTCGTCCTCGACATTAGCATCTTTATTTATCCTATTAAATTATTATTTGTCTGTCTAGTGATATTAGGGGCAAAAAGTGACTTAGTATCTTATTAAATGCGATTTTATTTATTTCTACTTTTTAGATTTTTGTCTTTAAGGCCGCATTTTCCACGTGGCGTCCATGTTGGCCAACTTAATTTCATTTCGACATGGTTTTTCGACTTTAAAATTTTTAACAATAACATTATAAGTAGGTATATTTAGTATAATTTGTAGCTTCATATTCAAGGTATTTTTTAACGAATTAATAAAAGTTTCAAGATATTTTATGATTTATTTTAGGGAAACAATATATAAAATAAATATTGAAGTCCTAGTGATAGAAAAAATGTCATCATAGGTCTTTTGGTGCCGTTCTAATATGCGGTCTACCGTCCTACATACAGTCTATGTGTGTACGCTATTATTCTAATATGCGGTCTACCTGCTAATAACTTTAACATAAATAATATAAATTGTGTTTACAACAGTGAGGAAGGAATATCTTTGAGAAATTATCAATGTTTACACTTTGATTGTACTGGTAAGAAACAATCTTAACAAAATCTAACATTGATAATTTCTCAAAGATATTCCTTCCTCACTGTTGTAAACACAATTTATATTATTTTATTACTTTAATACTCTAATCGGATTTTCCCAAACTCGCAAAAATAAAGTAAATACGCTCGGGGCGGAATTGGGGTGCAGGATTAACATACCTGAGAGATCACTATTTTTGGAATAATTATGCGGGCGGAGTTAGGCACTGCTCACAATTAGATATTAAATGTTAAAGTTATTAGCAGGTAGACCGCATATTAGAATAATAGCGTACACACATAGACTGTATGTAGGACGGTAGACCGCATATTAGAACGGCACCGGTCTTTTAACATATTAATCTTCTGAATGAAGTCATTATACACGTTGAAACTTTAAATAATTGACTAAAAAATGCTTGCAAGATATGAAGCTATACTTGATATACTTCTAATATTATTGTTAAAAATTTTAAAGCCGAAAAACCATGTCAAAATGAGATTAAGTTGGCCAACTTGGATGGCCACTTGGAAAATGCGGCGCTAAATATTACGAGAAAGTGTTTTAATAGTCCAAAAATTCGAGACTAAAAATCCCTTTTCGGAAAAATTATTTTGATAGTTGATATTTCAAAACTGCTCGTAACTTTATGAGTTAAAGTTAACGTGACCATTTATTTTTTTCTTCAGATCGGGACGTCAACGGTTTTTCGCCAAAAAAAGGCAGATAAAAGAAAAACACATTATCCATACTAAATTTTATTAGTAATTTTAATGACTAGGATTACACGAGGTGTAAATCACTGCCTAAAATTTGTACAATAAAATGCCCTTTTTCAAAAGAATACCCAAGAGTATCTTAAAGTTGCTTTTCAATACCTCAAAAATACCCTCCAAATACATAGTAATTCGACCAAGTCAACGATTTTCCCAATAAATGCCTGCAGTACCCATAAATTCCACAAAAGTTGTACTTAAAATACCCTTAATTTTATGGGACTGAAGGTAGCGGCTCGGCTAGTGGCCGCAGCGATATTAAACGCCCCAAGTAGGTATATTTCATTTTGGAAATTTTTTCAAAGGTTTTAAAATTTTTTTGGCGATTTTGTGATTTTTGGTAAATACGCTTAAAATGACTTCCCACAAGCACCTATAGTTGGGAAAAATTGCTATAAAATCCACATTTATTAAAACAATTTCGTGAGTCTCGGCAAACACCCTTAAAATGACGCCCTACAACTATACGGGTAAAATAATTTGTGTACGAAAAATAACCCTAGCGGCCAGCCCTTACCTTTTTTGAAAAGCTTGCTCTAAAGTCTACACTTATTAAAGTACTTTCGTGATTTTTTGTAAACATGCTTAAAATAACGTCCTACAAATATCCATATTTATGTATGAAAATAGCCCAGCGGCCAGCACTTAACCTTTCTGAAAAAAAAATGCTCTAAGACAAAATAACTGTTTTCTGGTTGTTCATGTATGACGTTATAAAACTCTAATTGGCTTAAAAGTTATGCATAGTATTTACATAACCTTCCAGGCGTTCTTTGAGCTAATCACGATTAGGGGGTTTGCTTCTGCAAACCCCCTAATTAAACCCTGCTTAATCTAAGCAGCTATTGGCTTATTTTCTTCCCGCCAAATAATTGGGCGTGAGCAGGTAACAGTCAATTTTACGAAGTAGTTAAAATACCCTATAAATTCCCAGCAAATGCCCCATCAATACCCTTAAATTCCCCCGAAATATCCTTTAATTCCCAGTAATACCCAAAAAATACCCCTTTCTTAAAAAAATACTTAAAAAAAATTAAATTCCTTTAAATTCCCTCACCCTGTACAATAAAATACCTCAGTAATTTACCCCTCGACAATGCACGACATGCAGGTATCTGTTATTTATGTAGTGTTATATTTTTCTGAGGAACAAATTTTCTTTAATGTATCAGGTGATGATTTAACAAGTTTTGCTTTCAAATTGGTGTCGCATTTGCAAACTTTCTGAAAACGGGACATTTTGGCGTCCCGAAGCTTTTCTTGGAATACCGAAAAACGGGACAGTCCCGTTCAAAACGGGGCTTATGGTCACGTTAGTTATTACGAACCAATCAATATGTCACTGCTGGTTTTTCTGGAAATTCCAAATGGCCATATAATAACCACGGGACGCTTTTTAATAAATATTGCAGACGTTATAAAAATTTTACAAAAAAATAACAGCGAATATTACTCTGGTATATTGATCAGTTCCGTGTTACTGACTAGTATACTAACAATAAGTAAATATGATTCAAGTGATAAGAAAAAAAAAGGAAATGCATTCAAGTCTGAATTCTTAATACACCTAATTATCATTTATATTACTACAGAAAATTGGACTAGAGCCGAATGTTAAGTCTGTAACAACAGATAGAATTAATTAGTATCTAAAATTCATACATTTTTGGACTATTAAACATGATTACAGGCATTAAAAAATCACCAGATAATTAAATTAAGCTGTCAAGCTGGTTGCCTTTGAATACTTTGTTCATTTCTATTAATAGTTGCCAGAAAATAATAAAAATAAGGTTGAACCGTTTTTTAGACAACACACTGTTATGAAAAATTTTTCATAATTTGAAATACACTTAATAATACAATTAATAATGTATAATTAAAAATAAATTTAGACAGTGCCTCCCCTTATTTTTTTTAGTAAGGTACTTTCCTTTTTTCAACTATGATTAAATTATTATTTTAAGCCTTTACTTTCATAAAAATATTTATATGAAGTACCTATAGAGAAATGAACAAACCTGTTTTTTAATGATGGTCCCAAAAATTTCTATGTATTAATAATAAATATTAGGTGATAAAAAACTAAACGATGGAAAATTACTGTTGCGCAAGAACCTAAGCAATCGTATTCAGCAACCGCATTTTTTTCAAACTAAATCCTAAACTTTGTACCACCCACTTTGTAAAAATATTTCGGTTTCCAAATCTAAGGTTTCAAAAGATACTCGAATTTTTATGTTGTGCAACTCTTTTCTATTGAACTGATGATTGCGGTTTTAAAATATAAATATTGATTTATTTCATCGTCTTTGCAACCTTGAGTCTGACATTCCAAAAAATACCCGTAATATTTGTTGATGTAACGTATTCTTATTTGTAAAATTATTTACTAGAGTTTTACGTAAAGTAAGTACCTACATAAACACTTGAAAATCTTTTTGATATTTATGAAGCACACATTCTTGTGTGACACTGACCAAATTAAATATTTTTGGTCTTTTTATTTTTTTTGCGAGCTTTGTTCGGCAGCTTCGCTTAGGTATTAAATTCTAGTCTAACCGAGAGTGTAACTCCGAAGCCTGCAAACAAACTTTAATAAACAATTTTCCAAATTTAATTGCCATGAAAATTACTGAATACTTTGAACCAAGTATCCATTTTGAAACCATAGTCACATGCCAACTATTTGTAGTGTCAAGCAAGTGTATCGTGGTGTCAAGTAACAAGGTTGTTTTACAGGTATATAAGTCCAAACGTCATAATTTTTACTACTCGTATTTTAAACTTTTCGTATGGAGGGATGTACGACTAATAATATTATCCATCTCATTGTTTGTAAGTGCCATTCAAAACTTTTCTATTTCTTCCTGTATTCTGGCCGTTGAAATCATTTGCGAAAAGGGAATTAATTATTTTTTGACATCACTAACATTAAATAAATTTTAATTGTTTTATAAATTTGAGTAGACTGCATACTTCAGCATAGCGTACTAATAGAAATTTTCTTATCTGTAAAACTAGGCCCTTTAGGTAAAAGTGAATAGGCAGGACCACTTTGCATTTACAATTTTTTATTAAGGGAATCTCATTTGGCCCGTCAAAACTCTACTGTTAAATATTAGCGACACATGGAAAAACTAATGCTCCTAAATAAATCCTAACGATTCCCTAATATGTGTAATTTATGAGCTATATTGTTGCTGTGCATAGTGCAACATTATTTTTGACTTGGTTTTTGTTTCTGTCTCAAATTATGTTAATTTTATAAGCTGGTTAGTACTTGTAATTTTTCGCAGTCATAATAACATTATTTGCATACGATGAATTGCTATTTTTCATATGACATTTTAATTTGATGCAGCATACAAAAAGTAATTGAAGACTTTAATTTAATTGGTATTATACCGATTATTTTATTGACTTGGCGTGATTTAATAACCGTTCACTAATTATATTATTAGAATATCTGCATAACACATTTGCTTATTTAGTTAGCTTTGCAGTTGATTGTATAAGTACTTGAAAAAACCAAGAAGATCCAAAAAGTCTGGATTTGTACAAGTTATATTATTCATTCGAAAGATCCATACACTATTTTTTTGTTGTAGAACAAATTTGCCATACATACGATTTGAACGCTGCGCCACTTAATAGGTTTCATTATCTATTTATTTGATTGTCAAATTATTAAAGCGTTACGAATTAATATGTTATAGTGTTGAATACGCAACCCCATACTATGCTCTGATTAACTTGGTGGCGCTCGGCCTGAAGTCAGCAAACCCAGCAATTACGAGAGCAGTGTTATTAATTAGGTACCTCTGCAGTATCAGACAATCTTAACTAATTAGTTACTCATCTATGGTAAATTTCTTTTTAACCCTATTGCCTCTATACCTCGTAGTATCAAATTAAAACCAATATGTATATACATTTTTTTTAATAAAGAAGCGTCAGATGCAAAACATCAAATTACAGTGTTTAAAAGTAAAACACTTTTAACTTTATTGTGTTTCATTGGTTTAATAGAGTATATCTCTATATATATGATTTGCCTTTTTAGTGCTTTTTCAAGAGTACTTACTACTGCAAAAAGATTGGATCTATTAGAGCAACTTGAAATTAAAAAATAATCTTATTCCATGCACTATGACCAACAAAATTTCCATAACACCCCAATTATTGATAAATATTTAGAATCTTTACAGCTGGAACTTCCCAAGCCTTTATTAGAAGTTTTATGACAACTTAGGTACCGTAAAGTGACGTAACTTTGACCGAAATTAAACTACAAATATAAATATCTTTGCTTTGGCTTTAGGGTATTTGTTCTTTTAGTGACCCAGATGGGGGCTTGGTATAACCCTTTAAATTGCACCATTAGGTGTTCCATTTACAAATTGCATTACGTATTTTTTAAAAAAAAACTGTGGTGGTCAAAGTTATGAACGATGGACACAACTTTGACCGGCCCCTTAAAAACCGCATTATATTAAAGTTAAACGCTCTGTTCTATAACATTGACCATCACGTTCGTTTTTAAAAAATACTAAAGTGGCTTGTACTAATTTTAAAGCAAAAAAATGAGGAAAAATTCCAAAAATAAACTAGTTTATTCTACTTACTCTTAGAAAAACAGTTAAATATCGATAAAAAATAAAATACACACCAAGAAGAATTGGCTTTTTGCTAAAAAACACGAAAAGTAAAACTCTAAAGAAGCAAATTACAATGGAAAAGTATAATGTTTTACTTTGTAAGCAAAAGATTATTCTATTTTTAGTTCTAGGTTCTCAATATCTTTAAATATTAACCCTCGTTTAGTATCACTGGGTTTATTTAATTTAAAAATAATGGCGTTTTTGGGCACAACTGATTTATCTACTAGAGGCCAAACAAATTTTAAATTTTTCTTTCGCATGAATTTTATTTCGTATTCTTGCCCCAAGGAAATTATTTTACCAACATAATATTTTGGTTTGTTATTTATCGTATTTAAAGACACTACTACATAATCATTTGTAGCCAACTCTTCTGAGTGAACTAACAGTTTAACTTTTTCATTTATTAAGTTTTTACGCAAATCTGCTAAGTTGGTATTTTCTTCTGATGAATCCTCGTCGGTGATTTGGTCTTTAGTAGTTTCACTTAAAAACTTTTCTCTCTCACTACTTTTCCAGGTTTCGAAACAACTCTCGTCCGAGCTCTCAGCGTATGGAATATTTTCCTGACTAGTTTCGGAACTTTCGCCGTCAGTTCTTTTTTTTGCCTTTTCTTTTTCAGGACCTTTTTTTCTTTGGATGGACCCGGAGTGGGATTAACGTTAGCGTTATTGGAAAGTAGATCTTCTAACCGGATCCCTTGGCCAGGTTGGACGTTAATTTTAGATTTTCTTTTTTTCTTAGGAACTTCTTGATCACCATATCCCATTGTTTTAAGCATATCTACTACTACTTCAGAAACTAACTCAGATGAATGATCCCCAGTAGCATTTTGAGGTAGCCGATTTATTACTCCGGTTGGATTGAAAGGAACAATTCCACATTTTTTAAATCCAGAGATTAAATTAGTAGAATGATTGTTCGGGCAAATGCTATTACAAAGATTGTTTAATAGACGAGGAAATGGTCCTTTTGCATTACCTGACATTTCTTTTGTTGACTGCTTTTCCAGCAATCTAGTATGTCACGCCACTTCTTTTTTAGTGGTGCATAAAAAGCGACGTCGAGTGGCTGGCACAAGTGAGTAGAATTTTTGGGAAAGCATGCAAAAATAATGTTATTTTCCTGGGCAGATTTCAATACCTCCGACGAAAAGTGGCTGGCAAGATTGTCTCCAAGAACGACGATTTTTTCGTCTTTGTGATGGTTTCTAACATATGGCAAAAATAAGTTGTAAAACCAGTCGGTAAAGATCACAGAATCAAACCATCCGCTTTTACTTCTGTTGTATCTTGTCTTGGGGGGTCCTCCCTCTGTCCATGTGGACCATATGTGCTCAGATTTATAGACCACATATGGAGGCAACATTGAACCACTTGCGGATCCGCAGAACATTACAGACACGCTAGCCTTTGTGGAATCACGAATTCTGTCTGGATATTTCGTACCCTTTTTAAATATGTACTTTTTTCTTCCTGGATCATCAGCCCGGTTAGTTTCATCATAGTTGTAAATTCGACCTGGGTCAATAAAGTCTTCATCACTTAGAAGAGTCTCTTTCAATGCATTAAAATATTCCATTATTACATCTGGCGATATTTCTGCCTTTGAAACTTTGAGATTCTGACTCATTCTATGACTAAGTGTTTGATGACGCTTTATAAATCGTGTCATCCACTTTAGAGTTGGCATATTTCCTTCATTAAATTGAGGAGCTGTCACTCCTTTTTTATTAAGTAAATCGCTGACCAGATGTTGCAAATCTTTATGACTAAAGGGGAATCCCCATTCGCTAACTTTTAAAGCATGTGCAACTATAGCTTCTTCGATGGGCGTTAATACAAAGGGGCGGCCGATCTTCCCTGAGTGTAGTTGATTAGACTTATTAATTAATGTACCCTTGGGTATTTTAAAAGTTCTTGCGGCCATATTTTTAGACATTTGCCCCGACCTTATCATATTCAAAGCTCGTTCAAGATTAACATTGTTTTCACCTTTATCATAGCAACTGTATTTTCTTTTCGGCATTTCTGAAACAAATTATGATAGGTTTTTAGAAAAAAACTTAACTTTTACCTCTATCCCTATCTTTGACCACCGGTCAAAGTTATAGGCATGGAATGAAAATTTGAGGTTATAACTACATTTTTTTACAAACCAAAAAAAATTCGGGATGACTAAAGTTTAAAACTATCACAATCACTTCACAATACTATAGGGCACTTACCTGTGAAATATTATTGAAAATCACTAGCTAGTTTCAGAGCACTGATATAAAGTTTACCAGCTCTAAATTGGCGGTACTTTTCTTTAAAAGTGGTCAATGTTTTTAGACGGCTTTTACCTTAACGCACATACGAAAGCGCCTTGTAGGGCCATCTATGATACACTGCCCCACTTACCAGCATGAGAAATGTACCGGTTGCTTTCGCTATTACTTTGTGGATTCCTTAAACATCTTTTTTTTAAATTGTGGTCAATGTTACATATCCGGTCATAGTCAGGTCACTTTACGGTACCAAACACAGATATATAAATATTTGTTCCAACTTTAGTATCATAATACTTAGTACTCTTGAAAAAGCCCTAAAAAGGCGAAACATATTATTATGTGGAATATAATCTATTAAACCCATGAAGCATTATAAAGCTAAAAGTGTTTTAATTTGAAATATTTTAAAAATGTTTCATAAATAACCAACTGCGAAATCAACAAAGTGTATATTATTATCAAATTACGTTGGCGACATTACCTTTTCTTTCTATTTTTATTCGTCAAATATTTGACAGGAAATGAAAGGTTATAGAATACTGGCACTCTTTGTCTCATTTTAAAGTTTCTCCATCCCTTTTTGTTATATATTTAAAACTTGATACCTCTACATGGTTGCAGATCAGGTAATACAATGAATTTAGCTAAATAAATTGATGTGATGCCAATGAACAAAATTATAACACGAATACCAATCAAATAAGAGTTAAACTCTTTTTATAGACAAAAAAACATGCTTTATGTATTATAAATTACCTAAATGTAAATGGTCATAACGCGGGTATAGAATTAAAACTAGGTAACTAAAAATCCTTAGTTTTGAGATAATCGAAGTTATTTATTTTTTGTTCAAGACACATGTGTGTTTTTTTTAAAATAATTTAGTATAGCATTTTTTTTAATGAAGTGAATACAAGAAATAAAAGTGGATTTTTTAAAACTATTTTTATTAAAAAATCATGTTTTAGTAAATTTTAAAAATCAGATATCTAGTTTTAGCAGCAAATAATATCTAACATTTTTCAGTTAACTAGTAAACAGAGTGAAACATAAAAAATTGAAACAGTGAGTTTTGGTCAAAAAACTTTTTATTAAGATGAAATTTTACAAAAAGTTGAACAAGGAATAAAAAAATAAAATTATTTTGTTTTATTCGTCATCCTCTTTTGTCAAGGAATACGGCAGATTGGCATAAAAGTTGTAATAATCTCTGCTCATTGCCGGCGGGGTACTAGAAAACAGTGACATTAAATCATCATACTTCTTTTTGCTGATAGCCTTGGGTGTCTTGTACAAAGGCTGTAACAAATTGCTAGAAGACCGCCTTTTGGTTATACTACAATCTACTACTCGAAATTCTTCGTCATCAAAGTTCTCCTTAAATTTGAAGCAGTTAGGGAGACTTTCCTCAAATCTGATCCAAGACATCTTCTGCCATTGCACTGGTTGGCCATCTGTATCTTTTTTTCTAATATTAAAATTGGTCTGTACAAAATTCTTCCAGTCTTTAAACGCTATGTTCTCAATGACACGGTATGGCTTGTCGCCCTTTCTTCTGGCGCTGCGCGCAATCGTGTTCCAGTCCCCTGGCCAATATGCTTTACCTACTCGCTTGAATTCAGTACCGATAGCGGAATGGATGGAATCGCATTCCATTTCGGAATGTCCCGATGTAAGGAATTTAAGATCAATACTTTTAATATTTAGTGTAGTTACAGAATACATGCACATGCCAGCGACAAATTGGTTTAAATTCTGGCCTCCACAACGATCGCTGAAACAGCGAATTTCCTCGACGTTTCCAGATTGAGACTGGAAGTAGTGAAACAGACATGAAGCAATCTCAGAGCTGCCCCTTCCCCCTTCACATTCATGCCACATAAAGCATTCTCCTTCCTTGGAAATTACATTATAGACAGTAAAATTATAAGATGTCAATCGTCTTTTGTAAAAAAGTGCATTGTTTGTTGGGTCAGCTGGTGTCAAGAGCACTTGCTGTAGATCAAAGTTTACTGAAACAATTTTTTTGTCAGACCCTGCTGCCTCTTCTTTATCCTTTATCTTTTCCTTCTTTGCGATGTCTTTTTTCGTTATGTGATGTTCATATTCAGGAATGGATTCGCCTTTCTCAAATGCCGAACAAATACGGCATTGATCCTTTTTAGGCCGGTGAAATCCTAGGTTGTAATCGTTACTAAAAATATATCTATAAAATGATTCTTTTGCTTTCGGTATATTTTTATCTTCACACCATTTAATATACAGTTGATACATGACTCGAATGTTTAAATCTGATTGTAGATACTTTCGCTCCGTATCAGAACGGCAGTAGTGTGATGGCACAACTGGGAAACTTTCAATGTGAGCTTTAACACCTTGCTTAATATCCGGAGGTAATACTTTTTTAGTGTGCTGTCCTCTTCCATCACCTAGAGAAGTATTTGAATTCGATCTTTTCTTTAGAGCTATGTCTACAACACCTTTTTTAATGCCCAATGTATTAAGGAACATTGTCTTGCAGACTTTAATCTTTGCTCCATCACAAGGTAAATAAAAACTGCAGCTAAACTCCCTCCTACTAGTACCTCTAGTAGTTTTTGTCTTCGTTTCAGTCTTATCTGTGTTGCTATTTATAAAGTCACGTTGTCTTGTGTAGTTTCCCATTGCCCAATATGAGTTGAAAATGTCCTTCCTTTTCTCATGTGCAATATTACACTTTTGCTTACAACTGGGTCCACATGGAAGTCTCATTTCCACCTTTGGCTTAATAATCCCTTGTGCACCAATGTACTCTTCCCCATGTGCTCTTCGAATTTTTTTTGCATTACTTTTCCATTCTTCTGGCTGTCGCTTTCTCTTTCTGGGTTTTTCAGTAGTTTCAGGGTGTTCTTCCATTCCTTCCAAATTACAGTTTTCCAGCACGGGGCCTTGATCTGCGTCATTTGAATCACTATCTTCATCACTAGGTACATACTCAGATTGATCTGGTGAAAAATCTGGAAAGAAAATAATCACAACCATAGCCTTCTCCATGTGCGTCGCTAGACAGAGACAATTTGTCTCTGTCTAGCAAAGCACATCGAGAAGGCTATGATCACAAGTACCAAGGAACATTTGAGTAAAGTGTACTTACCTATGTCAGAATCAGAATAGTTTTCAGAGTACGACTGTTCATTTAATTTGCGAAGATTCTTTTTTGTGCTCTTAGATGGTTCTTCCATCCTGGACGACGGGCCCGCTTGTGAAATGACGACTTGATCATCTGCTAGATCTGGCTTATCTAAAATAATAATAATAATAATAATAATAATAATACTAATAATAATAGGCTTAATAAATGAACTTGTATTACCAGTAACATTACAATTTCTTGGTTTAAATAATTTTTAAATTACGATTTTCTTACACATTTTGAATAAAAATAGGAGCATATTAAACAAGTCCTAAATTATAATTTACCTTGTTGTAAAGTAAAACTGTTGGCGGCACTTTTTGAACTTTCGGAAAACTCTGCTAAGTCCGTTGTTATACACAAAGACCTTAATTTTTGGACAGCCGTATCCTCGGAGTCAGTACTAGGTAAAACCTCACAGAAATCAAGTTCTAGAAAAAACAAAACAAATAGGATGTTTTTAGCCAAACAAAGCTTTTTGTGCAGCCCCGTTTAGTTAACCCATGCCATAACCATTAATTATCTCCCTAAAATATGTCATTTCAATTGAAATTGTCATAAAATAATGTTAACTAACAAATAATTTAGTTGCTACCTTTAGGTTAGGATTTAGTAAATGGTTGTCTAATCTAAGCATTGTACAAAAATAAGGGAATTACTGCTTACCCGGATTGTTTCCAGACTCCTTTAAAGCCATGTCTAACATGCGCTTTGCCCTGGACATTTTAAATAATTTTTAAATGATTTTTCTTTAATGCAAAACCCCACTCCACAAATTTAAAACGGGAGAAACAACAACTGTCAAAGTCAATATAAAGTAGGTACTTGTAAATACTACATTGAAATATCATTCAAGAAGTAGGTATCTATAGCTACCTATTTCTGTGTTCAGTATTCCTTTTCTTTTGTCTAATTTTTTTTGACTAAAAAGTAGGTATTTGCAGTTATCCATTTATTACAGTAAACAATAAACACATCTTGTTTTAGTTTTAAACTTATAAAACGGATATCTACAGTTATCTATTTATTGTAGTGAAAGTAATCCATTTTTCTTCTAAATTTTTGACTTTTAAAGTTGTAACTGTAGTTACCTACTTATTATGATTAATGTTTTCTTCTTTTCTAATGAGTCTAGTTTTAATGTTTACCGATAGATGCCGCTAGGGTATATTTTCTAGTTACCTATTTCTACTACTTAAAAGATGGCGGATTTAATAGTATGCCCATGTAGATAACTCAAAACCGCCAAAATTCGAGTTACCTAGTTTTAATTCTAAACCCGCGATAATATAATTTAAATTTGCTACATTTTATTTTTTCCAAATTATTATTTATAAAGACTTATGCTTATCGTAAAGACAGGTGTGGAACGGGAAACCCCAATTACATTAAAAGCGTGTACTTATCCTCAACACTTAGTTTAAGATATCTTCTTTTTGCTGAAGATATGTCCGACGAGATATAATCCCGACGAAAGTGATAGAAATGCGACCTACATCTTTGATTTTTCGTTCCTGTAAGATTTTTCGTTATTATCATCGCATTCCATATGTTTGAGTTCTTCTATATTACATTTTGCTTCTACCAACCCAATCTTCTGTAGGAAGAGGGTTTGATAAATTTTTCATGTTTTCATCAGCTATTTACTGTTAGTTTTCTATTTTATAACCAAAAACTTCAGTTATTAGTATTGCCGAGATTGTACTTGTTTTCTTTATCTTTCCTGATTTAAAAAATGTTTTTAAAATTTTTTATTATATTAAAACGCATTTTTAAATAATCAGACAAAGCTTACTTCATGCAACTAATCCTAGTTGCAGTTTTAATTCTGGAGTCAATCGAGCGTGAGCAAATTCTATTATGCTTGACTTATATTTAGTGTAGGATGTACTTTTCTGTCCATATTATTTATTTTTAGCTTTGTATAGGTGATTGGCACAGAAAAATATTTCCAAGAAAAGTTTATGGAAATAGCGGGTATATGATTATTTATATTATATTATTAGTTATCGTCGAGGTTATTTTTGTTTATACATACGGCATACATTATGTTACAATCTATCACTACAAGTTTTTTTCTATAAAACGATGTCAAAGTCAAAATATGGCAAATTAAATTGGCAACATTGCCATTTTTTGTATATTACTTGTGTTGGCAATATTTTGATGTTAAATATTTGACAACAAATGCTAGGTTATGCAATACTGTCACTCTTTGTCATATATGGAAGTTTCTCCGCCCTTATTTGTCATATGTTGAAAACATGAGATATGAGGAACTTTATTGCAGACCAGGTAATAAAGCGACTTTGACTGCATCAACCTGCTGCTCAGTAACTTACAAAATATTCCACGATTGTAAAATTTTACTAGTGTGTAGCTGATTATAGTAATCAACTTAAACGCTTTCGTATTGTTTAAACTTCTTTGAAACAAATCTGTTAACGGATTAATTTATCGATATATAATATATCTATTTACAATAAACAATTCAAGGTGTTTATATATAGAAAATGACTTAGCTGTAAACAAATCAACCAAGCGGAATGCCGACAACCAAAATAGTGTAAGTCAAACTGATTGTGATTATCTATCTATAGCGTGTAACCGACTTTAATGATATGACCACGATGACAAAATAATTTGGTTTAAGCAAAGTACCCTCAATATTATGAGCTGTTTCAATATGTTTTAATATTATGTATGGGTATCACTATAATACCTATAACCAAAATCATGACCCTATGACTATGACTGGTTGTTATTTTACTTGCTCTTGCTTTGAAACTTAACAATATGACTTTTGGGTGCTTAGATCTAAAAAAATTGCGTGGTGGAGTTTGACGATTACCGATTGAGGCCTTAAATTCTGGTCAATGTGTAAAGTTACAAACTTCACTACATATATCATGTTCTAGACTATAAGTAAGATTGTGTTAGCATACGGATAGATTCAAAGCTTCACCTGTAGACAACATACCGTTAACATATTATTTTTTTAGACATAAATTAAATTAACAAACAAATAAGGATTCTTGTAAATTAATGTTAATAAGATAGTAAATACCTGATAAATAATTGCAAACATATATTAAACAAACAAATTAGTTTAAAAGCATTGTAAAATGAATCCCATGGTGTTGATTACACTATAAAATTCAGAAACTATGAAAAATAATTTCTTCGTGGATATGTAAATTTTAATATCTAAATAATGTTAGAAAAATGTAGGTCGTTGAGCAGATTAGTAATTTCAACAAATATGCAAAGATGCAATGAAAAGCATTGGTAGTAGTTGTTTACCTAACAAGTACGGAAAGTAATAGTTTTCCGCACGCGATTGCGGTCGAGTGCGGAAAATACACTTTCCGCACGACTTGGGTACGATGTTTTTTGTACGAGCGTGAGGAAAATTATCTATTTTTGGTATTTTTTAAAATATTTTATTTCAGTGTAGACGTCAAAGTGAAAATATAATTCAAAATTCAAACATATTATTTTCACTTCAGGCACTCTTATATTTTCAGGCCGTCTTGCTCTACCTCACGGCTGTTGATTGTCTTCAGCCGCCGAGGTTAAATTGTAACAAAGATTTGAACAAACCAAAGATTGATCAAAATCACTAAGATCGAGTTCCAACTCCTCCAAAGAAAAATCAAAATCGAAACCCGAATCTGAATACATTAATTTTGGTTGGTTTTTTCAATTTATATTGAAAAAGTATTGTGAAAAGTCAGTTTCACAACAATTTGATGCCACTCCAACAGTTTCAAGAACGTCTTTTTCGAAATTACTTATAGTTAATATAGTCTTTTTAGTTGTATTATTAATAAAAATAATGTGGGATGCTGGATATTTACGATTAAGATTATTTGAAAGCGGATTTTATCCGCATAATGAACTGGAAACCCCCGGTTTAGTCATACCGATAAGATTTTTTGCAATTAATTATTAGGAGTATTATTGTTTTCCTCAGTTTTATTATATTTGATCGTTGGTGTATTTATCTTTGAATGATTAAGAACTAGACAACTTGGCCTATTAACATAGCAGATGTTGTGTACCTAACCTACAAATCATTTGACTTAATTAAAATTCCATAGGTGTAATAGTTGTTTTACAATAATTTCTTTTATTTATTCAAACTTATGTAAAGTTCTTCCTTGATAATTTATTCCGATTGCTCATTTATACGTAAGAATTAGTAACAGAATTTAATGAGGAAATAACTGGTAGCACTTTAAATATTTTTAGTAGTGAAGTCATGAAGAACTCTGACAAAATATAACTGAAATCTAACTATAGTACAATACAATTTTCATATACTTATTTAGGTAGAATTTACAATTATTCACATCGACTAATGCTCATTTTTATGTAGGTGTACATTGGGAACGAAAAGTTTTTGGTACAAAAATAGATTTGGTTTATTTTATCAATGGCAAGATGCATTGTGTTTTATAAAATAATCCTATACAAATCTAAAAAAGCCAAAAAAAAAATATAATTACAAGGGTGTCTTTAAAAGGTCTGTACAAAATGCCACCACATAATTTTCATTGTACATATTAATTATTGTACCTACTACTATTAATTGTACAAAAACACTGATGCAGCTAAGCTGCAGGTTTTAAGATTTCTTTATCAATTGGCAACACTGGCAAAATATTTTTGTAATCTTATTGGACACAAAAAAGTTTAAATCAAGCAAAAACTGATTAAACTTTAATTTTACTGTAGCTTGCACTGATTTCGTTGACTTTGTCGTTGTTAACGAAATGCAATCTAGAAATTTTTCAGCAGTGGCGTAACATATGCCGCCCCCCTGAAAGTACAACCTTATTTTCAAGATACTACTGCTATCATATAAAATAAGCAACAAGGTAGAAATTGTTATTAAAGTACAATTTTTAGTAACTATTAGGAGGATATCTTTAAAACATTAATTTAAAATCATTTACTTGAGTAACAATTAAAACAAGCTGCAAAAAAATTAAAGCATTTTAATATTCATTTTGTACCTTGCCCTTCAGGCTAAGGGATTATAAAACTAAATAAAATAAATCTCAGGGAGCCTAGGTGGTATGAAATAATAATACTGTTCACCTTTCTTTATAACAATTATTTATTAGACCGGTGTTGACAGCACCGCGACTCATTCAAAGTCTCCTACTAGGATATCTATGCTTCTACTAAAATATGTGTTAATTTCAACTGGTTAACAAGGGAGGTCCAACGTCATTTAGCGGATGCCGCGCCGTTGGATCTTTTCCCGAACACTATACAATTTTTTATAATGGGGCTTAACTTACCCCCCACTAGACATACCCTTTGACACTAATTTTCATACTACGGGGCTTAAACACTGCTGGTGTTCACAATATTATAGCATACTTTAATACTCAAGAACGTGTGGCCGTCGGCGTCGGCTATATATTGTATATTGGGCCTGGCACAATTTGTATAACATAAGCCTTAGAAACTAACTATTCTAATGGTAAAACGCATAATTTGGCAACCCCACGTTGTACAAAACTTTTAGAGACCCTCTATAAGTGAGAAAACCTTAGGAGGTCATTTTAGACAGTTAATTGACTAACAGAAATTATTGATAAACTCAACAACAACAACAATAACAACTCACAAACTCAACTTGCGAAATGATAATACTAAAAATCAAAAAATTTCAAAACAAGCTAATGGATTATTAGTTAAATACATCAACACCGCCATAGAATTTTATTCAGGTGTCAATTTTAATGAATTCAACAGAATACAATGTGCCAATGTGTCCGAATCCACTGTAATTTGTGATAAATGTCATATTTCGTGTACCGTAAGAATTTAATATAATCAACACATTATTAATTATTTTTATAACCTTTGAAACTGTTTTGATTAATATTAAACGTAGGCGGTTCGTTCATTCATTAAAAGTATCTCGTGTAACAGTGAAATGGATTTACTATGTTTACATTTTTACTCTTGTGAGAGTTATTCTTATTAAAATACATGTTTAAATACGGGGTTCTACAGGGAAGCACGAAAAACCTTAAGAAATTTCTTGTGTCAACAAGTGCGATATTTTAAGCACATCAACAAAAAATTAAATCTGATATTTTATTTCGTGATAAGTTTTTAAAACCTAACGTCAGTGATTATTCTGTCACACATTTCTTTGTATTTCAGTAATAACAACGGACCTAGTTAAAATTTAATTTGACCTACAGAAATAGTATAAAGTATATATAAAATGATTACAAGGATCGAAAGATCTAAAAAAGTTATCAAAAGCAAAAACAGAGATAAAAAAAAGGCAGAGTATGAAGAGAGAATAAGAAAGAAAAGAGAACATCGTTATTAACAATATCCAAAATATTTCTATTTTATTATAATAGGTATTATACCACACATCATCTCACAGTGGTAAAATTACATTTAAAAATGCCTATTTATTTCCGAAATTGAGCAATAAAGCTTGTAACAACAACAATACATTTACATACAGTTATTTATTAAAAACATTAAGTACTTACAAACATACATATTTCATTTGAAAATTATTAAATTTCTTTTGTCCAAAATTTACTTCAATATTTTCACATCTCATAAGAACCAACCCTAAATGATAGATGTCTTGAATAAAATTTTGTAATAGTTTAAGGAGTTCTAGATCACATTAATATTTATAATTACAAAGTAAAAAATTACGAAAGTAGAACAATCGATTGATTGTTAAATAATATGCCAATACGTCCACACAATGGGTTAACAAATTTATGCTTGGAAGCATGTAAGTTGTATGTTAAATCAATTTTAATATGCTAAAAATTGTCTTAAAGTGTGTTTCAATAAGTAATTGCTCATAAATGTGGCTTGTTATTTAGCATTAATATCAGTCTGGTCTAGATTTTAGCATGTCTCTCACTTCTAGCTGTATTAGACAATAGGAACAGGGTAATTTAAAAATTATAGCTTAGTAATAAAGTCAATAACAAAATAAATTTTGCAGTTTGAGGATTTGGAATTTTTTCACAAATTAATAAAAGAGTTAGCTACAGCTGTGTGCAATATGTAAAGTTGGTACTTTATGCATGTTAGTAGAATAAAGACTATATTGTTTACATTGATAGACCTAAATCTACTTTTTGCAACAATGCAGCGGAACAAAAATTCATTTCTAAAGCAAATAAATAGTATCAATTTTTAACTAATTCGTGACGTGACACTATAAAACTGGCTAAGTTAAACATTTATAATATTTTAAACTTTAATCTAAAACATGTTATGATTTTTAGACAACATTTTTGAATACGAATTTTGTTTTTTTACCACGGTATATGAACGTCACTGATATTCGAGTAATATTGTAGATTTATTTAAATATTACTGATGACGGTAATCAGTGAAATATAATAATTTATTCTTGCGTCTGAATATTGTTTATAACTGATTTATGAAATGCACAACAGCGACAAACCTGGTTATTGACTATACAAATATTGTTCTCCGTCTATTCTTTACTTCTTACATAATGTAGTCTGGGCATGCCTTAAATCTTGACTGCCATTGACCCCCCATCTTGTTGTTCTCTAAAATACGAGTACATACATGTAAATATTAAACTCTACCTAGATCTGGTGTTTTTAAAAAATCATTTTATTTTCTACACATTTTTAATAATAAAATTATTTTTATAACTAAGCTTTTTGGATTACCTATTGATCGTGATTTCATTCATTGAAAGATAATCGTTGTTTACATTTTTAGTTACTCATGTTCGCCAAAACAGATTTTTTAGAATGATTTAAAATGATAGATTGTATCATTTTTAATTCTCTGAAATGTTTTTATTAATAGCAAAATCCAGAAAAAATTTAATGACTGGTTAAGTAGCTAGGTGCTTTTCTTTTAAGACCTATTCTTGAATATACAACTGATGTAATCACCTTCGACATCCCAATGATATTAATCCGAGGTCTTAAAACAAGATTCCCTTTTGTTCTTCGTACTTTTTTCGAAGGCTCAAAACGTAGGATGTGGCATGAAAGTCCATTTAATTTGCTGTTTAATAGTCAACAATCATTACTTTTCCCAAAATACTGTTTGATGTTGCTGTACCTGTTCTACTAGTACCAATACAAGGTTACGCTTTGTAGATACATATATCCAATTTTTTTTTAAATATTTAAACTTTTTTAACGCAGAAAACAAAAATAAACTTTTCTGTTATCAAAATTAGATCATAACAGTATAAAATTGTTACGTATGGATTGCGAGCGTAATTTCGAGCTGTCAATAAGTCAACGTAAATTCTTTTTAAAGAAACTTGGTAGTCACAACCAATAGCGATTAACCAGTAAAACGTCAAAATGATGTCACTATTTACAATAATTGATAAAACGTTTTGATTTAATGACATTAGTTAATAGACGACCATACTGTGTGCTTGTGAACTGATTTCTGTATAGAATGACTACAAAATTCTTCTGCTTTGCTAAATCATGTTAATAAAAAACAGAACGCGACGGCTACCGCTTAAATTTTTTCGTGCTACTATAACATTCTGTTTCACATAGACGAGACGTAAGCATTATATTCGCTTAGCTTAGCAAGTTAAACAATGCTAGTGTCAGAAGTAAATCTCCCATAACTTTTTACGCGTGGTGATGATGAGGATATACATTTTTACTGATACATGGTAACTAACAAACCCTAATCTATGCATGGTAACATGACAACATAAGTAAGTAAAAGTTTTTCTTAAAATACATTGTAGGGGCTTTCGGGATTTTTTTGTTAATAAAGGTTGGTAGTTTTATGTTGATTATAACATCTAAGAAAGATTCAAATTGATTATTTTAAACAAAAACTTGATATAAGTATTGAAAACTTTTATTAATTTTGCTATGAATTTAATTACCTGTATAATTGACACATAGCTTAGAGCTAGTGTGAAATTAAACATGTTTTTCAAAATATGTATATCGTTAACATATTGACTGCAATTAAATTTACAGGACGAAACCCCATTCTGCAGAGTTCTAAACAAATCACATACCTCAGAAGTGGCAGGGTTGGATTTGCTTTAATTTTAGCTCAGAAACTAGTACAATTTTCACGATTCCATAGAACATGGCAATAATGAAATTATTTCTATGGTATATTTATTTTTATTTAATATAATATAAAGTACAGTTTTTAAATACAGTATTGCTCTAACTAACCAATTATTTTTGGCTATTACTGTCTTTGTCATCTACACTTATTATGAGCGTTTGAACGTTATCTGTGTAAAAAATAAGAACCTTCTCTTACTGGGGGTTTTAGTGAACCTAACCCCCTACTTATTAAAGGAACAGATGCATTGTTTACAATTTTCTTCGCGTCCTGCGATAAATTTGAACTTTAACACTGTTGCAAAAAATAGGCAAGTAAAGTAAGATAACTTAAATGATTCGGGACATATGTGATAATATTTTGAAAACTTCAACTTCAAGATAAAATATGTCAATAGGGCTTCAATGCGGGTATCAGTATTTTTGATATCAAGATTAATTTGAGACTAGGATTTTCTAAAAAAAAAGTGCTTTGT
This sequence comes from Philopedon plagiatum, assembly GCA_963971165.1. Lineage (NCBI taxonomy): Eukaryota > Metazoa > Arthropoda > Insecta > Coleoptera > Curculionidae > Philopedon > Philopedon plagiatum. The sequence continues at coordinate 98,966,354 of OZ020193.1, forward strand.
GCTGTGAGAAAACATACATTTTCAATTACTTAGCCTGAATGAACATACCTACGCTCGCTCACCTGAAAGATTCCTAAAATACATATTTCTTACGTAAAATAGCAATTATAGGTTGTTTACACCATGCTTAAATTATTTAAGTACACATCTGTAACCATTAATCTTAATTGATTGCTGCATTGTTGTTTAATTTGAATATAAATGAATGCGGTGTGACCGGTCAAAAAAATATCCCGTGATTATTTGCCTTGGTATTATTAAAGCAAATAGCATGGTGTGATACAAAACGGATGTTCACGAATTCTGCTCAGACTAGCCAATAACATTCCCTTATTGGCTAAAACCAACAGAACAAGTTAGAAATTGAATTGCTTGGTGTCACTCATTTGGGTACCTACAGAATCAGAGCAATTACATATTTATCTTTCTCATGACATTTACAAAATTTTAGTAATTTAATTATTGTTACTGTGAAAACTTACGAGATACTGACTTTACTTATGAGCAATTTAAGGTTTATTGCGTCAACTGGCTTAAGAGTACTGCATTATGGTCAAGATTAGGACGTATGTAAGGCACAGTCAAATGAAGACCCTAAAAACGTTGCTAAACAAAATTTATTGAAGCAATGTCAAAAACAAGGAAGTCTTTTTTCAACATAGTCCCCATTACGTTATATGCACGTCCTCCACCGTTTTCGAAGTGCTCGAATATCTGAAGAAGGAAATTCTTTTCAATTGCTTGGGCACCCTCCTTGCTGACACTTTATGGAACTGGAGAAGGTCATACATAATGTGATATACAGAACCATGGCTCATATTCAGAAATTCAGCGATTTCATCAAGGATAACCCGATGATTTTTGAAAATTATAAAAAAGAATGCATTCTTTTCAGTATTCTTGACACGAACTACGATATTTTTATCGTTACCAACTCCTCTTCCTTGTGTCGGCGCAAAATTTGTTAGTATGTAGTTTCTACATAACAGATACATCTAGAAGTAGAATCGTCGTTTTCCAGTTTAAAACATCCATGAACTTTAATCACATCTTAGCAAAGCATCAGTAGTACTTGGCACCATAACTGTGCTAAAACAACACTGCTGTAATTGGCATATAATTATTATCTGATCAGTTCTGTTTGTGCGTAAAAATTTCCCACAGTTTTGCAATAAAAATATAAAATGACACCATATGAACTTGTGCTATTTTTTACTGGAAAGTTTAGTAATATAAACAAACAACTCCTTAAAGACAGCGTAATTAATTTGTTATCTTCTTACACGTGCCATAATGATATTTGTTTAAATATATTTTGAATAAAATAAAGAGAAACAAACAATAATTAAGAAATAATATTTTTATTTAGATCACAGATAAAGGACACACACGCTGCTCTGAGTAATATAAACCTATTGGCTATTGAGATTTTAAAAGCAAATTCTGTTCAAAGTCACAGTAACATCTGATATAAGTATTAAATAAAAAAATTACACGTAATGTAAGGAAGGGCGAAGTTTATTGAAAAGCTATCCATTTGGATTCGCCTACCCTGCTGTATAGGACCAACCCACGCCGTATGATATTGTTTAATGTATCGCAATTTATTTCAGATTATGTGGTATTTTGTGACTTTAGAAAGTTTGTTAGTTAAAACATACCCTACATACTGATGTCTGTAATATGTATTATTTGTACAATTTAGTTATTTCCTCTAGAGAGGCTAATGCAAAAGACCACCTTAGCAAAATTATTACTAGTAGGTGTAGGATGCAAAAATTCTCTGGTGAAATGAGATTTGTTATCATAATGTTTTGATAATTACCTAGCGTCATCACCGTTATTTATTTCTGCATTTCCTGTACCACACGGTTAAAAATTTTTACACTCTCACACAACAAAGGTTCAAATAAAATAGGTATTTTTGGCATTTTTTAAATTGTAATAAAATTTATATTGTGGATTATATTTAGTTAAATATCACTGACTGATTGTTCAACTTAATTCAATTCAGCTATGCCGAACATATGTTTATTGTCATTTAATATTTAACATTAGATATAATTGTTACTCTAGAATAATCGCCGCACAAGTAAGTTGTTAGTGAATGTATAGTGACACATTTAAGCTGATGTTTTTAAGAAAAGTGTGATATTTCCTACCGTAGGTAAAGAATACGTGTGTCAGTTTGAAATAAGTTTTGTTTGCCGGTAAGGTTGCAGCACTAAAAGTAACCCAGATTTTTATGATACGTAATAATGTTTCTGTATGGATTTATGACTCATAAGTTGAAATTTTGAATATTACCATTACAATAGAAAAAAGAAACAATTATTTGCTAATTTAGCCTAGTTTCTACTATTATAGTAAGGAAAGTGGCAATAATGTCGACTCCAATTAAACACCTGACAGTATATATGTTAATCGAGCAGAAAAATGGGGTTTGCAATGGTAAGAGTATTTTTCAAGATTACCTTCATCTTTATAATATCTCTATATATCGCTCTTGCGCGGGTAAAGAGGCACAATTCTTAAATAAATGTGTGAGAAAATCAATATTATAAATTTAAACAGCTTTTTTCTCCCTTATTTATAGATTAATAAAATAAAGATAGATATAGTTTTTGCAAGAAATAGTTTTATTTCCTCTAATATTTCAATACACATGAAATAAAATATGCAAAATAGTAATATTAACAAAAAAAGTGAGTTGCACCTATCTGCACAATTTATTTAGCACATGTCTCCGTTTACTCAAAATCCTGATCATACCATTCTTCTATGTCTGGTAGTATTCATCGAGATCCTTCTGAGTAGGCAGATTTTTGTAAAAGTTATGGTATACTTCGTCAATGTAAGGAAGCAATTCTAATAAATTCTTTTTCTTCTCCTCAGTGATTGGATTAGGAAAGGGACATTTTGGAATATTTTCAGAATTCAGTAACGATTTATTCCTACTGCGTTTTGAAAAATTCACTTCATGAAATGGTGCAGTTTCACTTAAAGAAGTTTTATATAAAAATTTCCAGGAAACTTTTTGGTATTTTAGCCATTTAACATCTTTCCAAACAAAGGGTTTCCTTCTTCGTCGGTCTTGCGTATTTGAAATATTGTTTTGAGAAGGGCTGCAAAATCATAGAAATGGTCGCGCTTCATCTCATGAACTTTAAAGGCATTATTTGGTTTTCCACATAACCGAACTAACTGAAACCATTCACGGGGATGCTCGATTGGTGTCTCATATTTTTTTTCTTTTTTTCAATTAGTGAGTGGTCAGAATCACACTCTATATGAGTGTGACCCGGAATTAGAAATTTATGGTCTATACACTCCAAATGAGATACTTCCATAAGGCTTAGGAACATTGCAACTATGTGGGTGTTTTTATTCTGTCCCCCACAGGTGTCAGGATAAAGCACGACATGTTGTATTTGAGGAGGCAAAGACATAAGTTCTCTATAAACACAAGAAGCAATTTGGTTGGCTCCTCTTCCTGAAATAGTCTCGTACCACATAAAGCAAATTGCCTGGTTGTTACTACATTCGTGCATAGTAAGAATATAACTCCAAAGTTGTCTTTTGTAAAAAGCAATAGACGTAGTCAAATCCGGGGTAGGGAGGCATTGTTGTAGGTCAAAAACATAAACACGTTTTGTCCCATCGTTTTCCCCAGTTACTTTATCTTGGCGTTTAGCATCGTAAGCTGCCCCAGCTTCCTTTAAATGAGAGTCTAGTTCGTTTTTGAGATTTGTCGCAACTTCGGTACTTTTTTCATTGCGAATAAGAACCTGCAGTTTGTCGCATGTTGAACATGTATCTTTTTGATATTTCTTTATTTTAATACCCATCTGGGGTGTTAAGGTTGCCAAAAGGAAGCCGTATTCCAAATTTCATACGTCTATTTGGAATATTTTCCCAGATTCGTGTGTCCAAAAATCAAGATTTCATGGCACTCACTGACTCACAGACTGACTGATAGATCATCATAAATCTAGAGTACTTCCAATCGAGCTAGAGCTTTGAAATTTGAAACATAAATAGTGTTTAAGGTGATAATTACGAGAAAATCAAATAAAATCCAACATGGCGGAAAATCCAACACGACTGCGGATTCTGACACGAAATAGGTGTCGACTTCTGCTTTAGAAAGTTATAAGTGTACGTAGTGTAGTGGTTATCACATCCGCCTAACACGCGGAAGGTCCCCGGTTCGATCCCGGGCGGAATCAGATTTTTTTTTAAATTTCTGATTTACTTTCAAATACCTCTATTTTATGATAATCGCAACAAACAGAAATACCAGGAATGCATGCAACCTTATCGATAAAAAGCCATTATTAAAAATTTTTGCTTGGAAAAAATACCGTTCATGTGTATAATATACATATACTAATAAATAAATATCATTTGGTATCTGAAGAATAAGTTATGAAATCCCACCAAAAACATACATGTAAAAAACAAGCCAAGTTCTCGTCAGGACTGTGTGCTGTGTGTTTTGTTCTCTGAAAAACATAACTGAAATGTAAAAATTATGCCAAGTTCCTTGCCTATACGTTATTAGCCGTGTTTTGATAAGCACAGAAAAATATTGTGTGAATTGATAAATTTACAGACCAAACTTGGCAAGTTTTCATTAAAGAACTGAGCAATATTGAGACCCTTGAAAACTTGCCAAGTTTTCATTAAAGAACTGAGCAATATTGAGACCCTTGAAATCTTGCCAAGTTTGGTCTGTAAATTTATCAATTCACACAATATTTTTCTGTGCTTATCAAAACACTGCTAATAACGTGCAGGCAAGGAACTTGCCTTGTAATTTTTATATTTCAGTTATTTTTTTCAGATAGAAAAACACAGATTTATGTATTTCTTGGACTCTATAGAAAGCAAAGCCATTCCTACTTGTATATATGTGGCATTCTTTGTGAACTAAATCGTTTTCAAACAAGTTTTTGTGTCAAAGATGGACAACTTTCATGGCAGATTTATAAATAACCGTGTTTAAAAAGGATTTCCAATAAAAGGTGATTAGGTATACGTTTTTTCCAAACTTTTCAGGGAATTACACGTTTAACAATTGTCGCTCTAGTTTTGATGCATTGAATTATATAGTAGATTGGGTACAGAGAAATTTAATGCCTCGTTTACTGCTTATTTCGCTTTGATAATCGTTTAGTAATTGACAAACTCGTACAAGTATCCGATACAATTTTAAAACATGATGTTTTATTAATAGTTACGAGCACCCACTCTTAAGTTTAAATTATAGGTACCGCTGAGAGTGTTTCTAAGTTTTTGAAGCGTAATCATCAAACTCGTCTGGTTTTTTCCATTAAATTTGTTTTAAAAAATGCGTGATCCTATAAATTCACAGAACTCTTTGTTGTTATCAGAAAAAGTTATACAAATAGGTCGTAGATGCTAATAGGAATGGCCTATTTCTAAATTGCTTTAATAACAAACGTGTTTTCGGGTACCCAATTATAAGGTTCTATTTACCTATTTAATTTACCAACGTATATAATATAAAATATTTTCTAGAAAGTGTTAGTGTTCCTATAATTACAGAACCACCTAATATTTTTTATCAACATGGTATTATCAAACTAATATTTTTAAACATCTACAACGTCATTCTGTATTTAGCTGTTAGTAATTGTTAACGTCACAAACTGAAAAAACTTAAATAGAATTCACATTTAGCCTGAATTTTAAAATTAGAATATATTACCATTAGATTATTTTAAAAATAGCTGCTTTGAACACTGAAAATTGTTAGAGAGTGTTGACATATGTGATTGTCATGTTCCTGTGTTTATATATGTTTGATACAAGGTAGAACATACATTATACATTGATGCCAAATGGATTTTTATTTTTAATTTTTAAATTATACTTGAATTCTTTGTAACATGCTTTATTGTTCAACATCCTCCAGAATAATACCATATTAAGTGCGGGTACTTTTGGCTCTGATTAACCAGTTTGATCATGTATCAAAGTTTTGACTGTTCCATCTGACAGAATGCCAAATAACTGCTGAGACATCACAAACGTTTGATTAAAATAATCAGCGTTAATTAATGCCCAAAGTACCCGCCCTAAGTCTAAAATTGATTGATTGAAATATGCTTAAAATAGCATTTTCTGGACAATATTAAGTAGCAATATTCATAGCAAAGTTGAAAAATTTTTTTATTAAAATAAAAGCCGTTCGTACAACCAAGCTGAAAAAATCTTCTCAGGTCTTGTGTATTTCATGGACTAGCTAGATAATGCCAGTCGCATAACAGAAAAGTACCTAGATTTGTACCTACTTTTGCCCAAATTCTAAACCGGACATGCACTTATCGCGTATGATAAGTGCTGGTGTATTTTCAGAATGACAGCTGTGAAATTAGATGTGTTACCAAGCAGCAGCTGAACAAATAATACCAATTTATCATAATAAATTAGGTGTACCTAACCATGGTATTAATTTATTTGCTATAATAATAATATATTAACTAAAATTAACAGAATTTAAATAAATATTTTTTTCTTAAGGCTTTCCTTTTGACCACGATAGTGTTTAAATACAGTAATTATAAACAATCTATTCTCGTTCAAGTTAAATTTTATACTTGCGTATACAACAAACTTTTAAATAGCCAAGATATAAGCTCATACAAAAAAACAAACTCTTAAGCTCACTCTTGAGTTCAAGAAAGTTAGGTACTTTAAAAAATTTTGAAAGTACGTCTAATATAGCAGTATTTACTGCTTCTATTTTACTTCTATATTACTATACTACTTTTATTTTAATTTCATGTTACTTTAAACTTAAACCTAATGCAAATTGTTAAGAGAATTGAGCTTGACTTAAAATTTTTGTATGCTTGCGGATACACTCGAAAAACACTAGTTCTTCCAATAGAGAATGCTAACAATGTAGGAAATCCTCTACTCTAGATTATGTACCGCAGGCTGGCGTCAATAGTACCGCTTGTTCACCTCGGTCCAACTCCGGATTTCGTGAGTCTTCTAGGCTGATAAGTACGCCACTGCACAACGATAAACAAACAATATTTTCGGTTAATTAACATTTTTGGATGGTTAGAAGTGTAGTAGCAATTGCTAAGGTGTTAATTTACGAGATGCAAACAAATCCTGTCAATTTATCATCATTCATACAGAATATGGGATCTTTTTAATGGATTAATTACTCAAATGATTTTTTTAACAGATGTTAAGACTGTTGATTAGTCATATCAAAGTCTGTTCTATATAGGCCACTTTAAAAATACAAGAATTCTCGAGAATAACTAAAGAAAAATTTTACCTTAAAATTTGGTTCCTGAGTGGTTCTTGAAGAGGAACTGCTTGTTCAGTAGTTCCAAAATCAGAATGTTTATTTATTACTCTTTCCCGCAGAAGACTGAAAGGCAGATTATCATCCCCATCGCTAGGGTTATCATCATTGTTATAATGTATTTGTACTTCTCCTGCTACATCTCCCGGAGACTGGGGAAATTCAGTATCTTGAATATCGTCGTATCGTCGTCATATATTTCTTCCTCGTCTGTTTGTGCATCAACATGAGGTGGTATAGCAACAAAGTCTTCATTCGTACTGTCTGAAACTATGGATGAGCTAAACTCATCCATAGCAGTTGCTAATCGTTTATGTCTTTTGCCATAAAACACCTTTGTAGACACAGGACCCTCATCATTTCAGTCCATCATGATACTTAATCTAATTAAAAATGTCGATTAAAAACGGTCTACTATCTGACAAGACGTTTTGTAAGCAGTTTAGCTTAAAATTTGAAATGTACTTATATCAGTACAATGGGAATGAATGAGTTAATATCGGATCGACAGGTATGATCCGTTAAGATCTGATCGAGACCAATGCAAGTGCTGAATGTTTCATGAACTGTTAAGTCTTACTTCGAACCAAGTATTGCAGCATTATAGAGCTGTTTTTGTGGTTTAATTTAATATTTTTTTGTGAGGATTACAAGGCACTGTTTTGTTCAGGAAATATTTTTATTCAAAAATTTTTTGATTTTTGTGTGCATGAAGCAGTGCAATCTAGACCGAGTTCTAAAAACCGCATTTATTACACTTTCATTATTTCATTGAATGGTAATAATTTACAAGAAACAATGTTTTAACACACGCGTAAGTAGAACCATGCTAGTAACGGCAAATCGATTTGAATAAAAGTTTTTTTTTTGTTACGTTTTTGTGAATATTAGTTACAAAACTTGATTTATTTTAAGATATGTTTTATTCTAGCAAATTAGAAGAAAATATTAATATTATTAGTCGTAGCATAAGAAAAACAGCTAAAATGAATACTGTTTGTATCTAAAAGCATACAAACACTGTAATAATTTATGATAAATAGGTCAGTTTTGATCTGGTTAAATCCCCGCAAACAGTGTTTATTTTTGTATTGAAGTGTTTTCTTGTAGGTAGTCATAATAATACTATTCTAAATTGTCTATGACTGCTTGAACTCTATAAATTTAAGTACTCGTTCTCGTAGTCGTATACGTGTTAAATGCGTGTGAACGGAGCGGCGACTTCGCCGTTGGGTTTTTTATTATTACAGGAATATGTGCCAAAAAGTTACTAAAAATTATATTAAAAAGTCATTTGGCTAAGATTAACTTATATAAAAAATGAATAAAGCTCTTGCGTGTAAAATATGAATTGATTCATTATTCTTTTAATGGATAAGTAAGTAATAAATCGAAAATTTTTAAATTTGTTTAAAATAGGTTGTCACCAGATTTTCATTTCTTGTTTTTTTATTCAGGTTTATTTTAATATCGCACAATCGCGTGGCTATCGTGCTGTGATCTATTTCAGCGGACAAAAATGCTTAGAAATATGTTGTTACATAAAGAATTTATGCTCTCTTACTACGTTATTAGTAAATCTTTGACATAAATAACCGAGTAACCCAAATTCACTAAAATAGCTTAAGCAATTCGGAGAGAGAAAATAGACACGCACTAAAACGCATTCCTACGTTTGTGGGGAATGTAACAAGGTTTGTCTAAAAGTAATACTTGCCGTCGTAAACCTAACTATAGAAGGTCACTTTAAAAAATATTAATGTTACAACTTTCTGCCCTAGCCTTACCAAACCTTTAATAGACTTTAGTATAAATTTAAATTGAAGAGTTTAATGCAATATGTGCCTAAGTTACATTTTCCTCACTTTAATGATAGTACCGCCATGTGTTGTATTTTTTACAAGATTTCTTGCTGTATAATTAAAATTACCAGACGATATTCAGGTTTAGTCCATATTCAAACATGTTAACTCAATGCTAGAAGTACTGTACTCCACTACTGGGGCCTCATTCTACATCTTGAGAGAACGTTCCTTGAAAAAACGTTGCCATGGTAAAACAGTCAGAATTAGCTGCAGCCTAGCAACTTTCACTCGGGAATCGTCCCTCAAGGTGTAGAACCACCACCTCCTTGAAATGGTGGTGGTAGAACACGGCTCCTGGAACGGTGAAATTACTTTATTTGCTCTAAGTTCAGAAGAGTATACTTAAATTCTACCGATCCTTTACTAGCTTTCGCCTGCGACTTAGTTCGCGGTATAACAATTATACCCCCTTAGGGGCTGATTTATTAAAAACCAGGGTTCGAAAATATCATGATATTTATATAAATATCAAATTATCCGATATATATCCGATATATATCGGATATATATCAAATATGGATATTTATTTTTTATCGCATCTAGTTTTTCTTTTTTTATGGCAGAACATTGACGAATAAAGAATATATTACTATTTTTTAAGTTTATTTAAAAAAAAAATAATTTAACAAAAAAATTTAACAGAACACCATGTTCAGTCAAAATATTTTAGCAAACCATAAAATATTCTAATAAAAACTATATGAAAATAAAAACTTAAAAAATCAACATAAACAACATTAGGTTCAAAATATTACTGTTTATAGTTAAGTTTCAATAAACAAGAGAGTTATTTTACGTAATTAATCAGTGGTTCATCATCGGACGAATATACCGCAGTTTCTGTGACGGTCTTTTCCTCCCAAAGCCATTCCAAGTTGCATTCATTGCTCTCAGATTTCTGATTTAAATATTTGAACAAAAAAACAAGTTTGGCTGCTTTTGCACAGCCTAACCTATTTCTCAGTTTTGAATGTACTAAACCAAATGATGAAAACTGTCTCTCTAAAGCTGCTGTTGCAGCATTCGCTGTTAACAGTTGTTCACACATTTCCATAAATTTATGCTTTTCAGATGGCCATCCATTTTCAATACTTAATGATTTCCACCACACTAATGGCGATACATTACGAAAATTTGGTCCAAACATGTAATTTGGAAATGGGTCTGATTTGGATGTCATTGCCATAACAAAAGGCAAAAAATCTGGATTCACATCGTTGAAAAATTTGTAAGCGTCAGATTTCTGAACACTATTTAATCTTTGTCCAAGGAACCTGTGATCCAGCATATTTGCCGCGAAGTGAACACCGCCCAAAGACATACTTCTACGTCTAAGAAAATGCTTCTTTACATCTAATGGTTGATCTTTTAAATCTTTCTCTAACTTATTCCATATTTCTACAGCAATGGAAATTGTTGTTGACGATCTCTGCATTCTATCTAGAGCAACTGCAATTGGTGATATTCTTGCTAGAAAGTCAACGGCGTTCATTGTGACATGAGCATCATTTACAATTCGTATAATGTCACAGTCAATGTGATCTTTATTATCTTGGCATACTTGAACTAGGATTCCTCTATTATCTAGGTAGCTTTTAACTGCATCATTCATCGTATTCCATCTTATTTCTTGAGGCATTGCAAGTTTTTTTCCTTGTGCTTCTTTATATAAGGCAGACGGGGCATGTTTGTTTCTAAAATATTTAATTACCTTGACAATAGCTCCTGTAACGCTTGATATGTCTAGATCTTGTGCGAGTAAATTAAGGAGATGCGCAGAACATCCATACTCTATTATATTGATATTGCTATCTTTTGAAAGGTCGTGGCGCATTTTCTGAACATTGGCTGCGTTATCTGTCACAAAACTCTTCACTTTTACTTGAAACTCTTCTTCAGCTCGTTTTATAGCGTTCGAAGCAATATGCTTCAGATTTCCAGCTGTATGAGGATTCACCCCAGTATCTACACTATCTACTAAAATTGACACACCACTTGAAGTTATTATACTACTGCAAATAATTGGTTCATTGTGTATATTACTCCAACCGTCTAATGACATACACACTGTTTGATCTTTTATTTTCTCTCGGCACTCTACTTTTGCTTCTCTATATACAGTGTCCAAAAGAGGATTTCCGATTTGGTAAGAAGATGGAGCATTGTACCCTGGACGCAATAAGGAACACATCTTTTTAAATTCTAAATGGTCAGCATGATTAAAAGGGGTATTTGTTGAATAGAAATAACGAGCTATTTGTATATCGATTTTAGCTGCATACTCCTTTGAGGTTGAAATGACTTCGGAATCGGTAAGAACGGATAATGTTTTTTGTTTTTTCGGCAACGGTTGTGGAAGTTGTGAATAATCAGCAAGGCCGCCTGTACGATCTACAAAAAAAATAATATTCATCAATCATTTAAAAATAATGCAACTTCATTTTAAAATATATGCAAAAATGCATGGTCTTATTTTCATGAAATTTCTAAAAGTTCAGTGGCGGATACATAAGGGGGCTGGGGGGCGCGCCAGTCCCTGCTTGAGCCTCATGTTTGCGTGTATTTCTTATCTGTCTCTTAATTCAAAACTCAAAATTGGCAAAAAAATACATATCCTTTTAATAGTGCTCCCCATTCTGAAAAAATACTGCATCCGCCTCTGGCCTCTGCTAAGAGTTGTATATTTTTATATTTTACTAACCTGTCCCACTTGTCGACGGCTGTTCACATTCACCACTTGATAAACTAGGATTTTTGTTTTGAACATCAATTTTACACATATTGAGATGTTTGTACATTCGTGAAGGAATACCTTGCATTTCTTTTTTGCAAGTTTTGCATCGAGCCCAATTGCCAGTATTTTTTGAAGTCACACAATCGAATTTTACCCAAACTGGATCCTTACTTTTTGGCATTTTTAATTCATATTACAACAGTCTCCACAACTGATATTTCAAAATATGTAAATACCACTTGTTCTTTACGATTGGGACTAGACTGAAATCCAGACGCGATTCACGCGATACACCTTTACTTTGCCTCGGGGATTCACAGAAACCTAATAGGGGATTTACCGTTTTTAGCGTAAGATATCGAATAATGAGCGACATATTCTTGCTTTTATTTTTCTTGGCAATAAATTTTTAAACAGTGCTGCTGACATTAACGTTTTAATAAATATCCGTGATATATATCCAATTATAAATATCATGATATATATCATGATATATATCGTGATATATATCGTGGATATATATCTTTCGAACCCTGTTAAAAACTGTAAAACACGTGTTTAAACATTTATTTTTTAGATTACTTGTGTAAGGTTTGGAGTTAATAGGACCATCTAATCTTTTTCTCCATACAAAGTTTAAACCCCTTAGGGGTTGAATTTTGAAAAATTGATGATGAATGAATTGTAAAAAAACCTCTGTGCAAAATTTTAAGTTTCTAGACCCAGCGGCGTGTATGGGCGTTGATGTCAGTCAGCTTCTTCTTTTAAATATAGAAATTAGGTAAACATTTAAAAAATTTCAAAATTTCACGACAGAGGGTTTAGGAGATCTGGTGAGGGGGTGTTTTTATCCCTTAGGGGTATTCCAACACAAAATCAAATCGACGTGTTTCGGCCTTTTTCATTAAACCCACTGGTTTTTGAACTAAAAATTATTTAATTTTTAGGGGTTGATTTTACCCTCTTAGAGGAGTGTTTTGCAATATCCTTTCTTAGTGGACGTCTAGGGCCTAAACTAAAGCTGTATGCAAACTTTCAGCTTTCCACCTTTGGTTGTTAGGGCTAGGCCTTGATAAGTCAGTGGTACGGGTGTGTTTTTACTCCCTATTCCTTTACGAAAAGAAAGCAGTTCTGTGTAAAAGAATAAAATAAAATTGACGTGGTTTGGCGTTTTCCTTGGAACTTGGTAGTTCTTAAAATAAAAAATATTTTAATTTTTAGGGATTGCTTTTACCCCCTTAGAGGGAGCGTTTTGCAATGTCCTTTTTAAATTTCAACTTTTTAGCATTAGTAGATTTGGCTGGACGTTGATGAATCTTACACGGAAAAAAAACTGTAGCAAATATCTCTACAATTGTAGAAAGTTTCTCTACAATCTGGGGCGCGTATAGGGACGACTACAAATTGTGTAAAATAGTTACATTAAATTACAGCATTTATTTATATTTTATTGCAAGCCAAATCATTACAAACTCTGTGACTTTACGGTGCAGTAAGGAGACGATTTCCCAGCATATTGTGTAATTTTTTTTAAACCAAGTATAGGGAAAATATTTTCCTACAAAGGCTATAAAAAGTACAAACAAGTTTATAGCTACTTTAGTTACTATTTGTGGTATTTTTTCCCATAACTGTATTGCGTATTTTTTTAGCGAAAGAATTGACTTTTTCTACACAAAATTGTGCAAATTTTCCACGTAAAAGATGTACTTTTAATTACTATTTATTGTGGAATTCATTTTTAAATATTTTGTGGGTTTGTTTTAATGTATTGAAACACCAAAATATATATAATACATTTATTTATCTAACGTATTAAGTACAAAAATATACTATAAATAACCAAGGGCGGATCTAGAAATTTTGAAGTTGTATATCTCTGTTGCTACTTACGGGACCCATGCCAAGTTTAGGGTTTTTAATAGTGAGCTTACTAGGAATGTTCTGGTGAAGAAAAAAAATATTTTATCTGCGAAAAAAAAACTGAATTTTTGCGTGACCCCCTGGAAAAAAAATGAACCTGTTTAGGTATTTATGTATTATTTTTTCTAAACAAATTTTACATCATTTTGTCGACAATTCCTAAATTTTAAGAGAAAAAAATATGTTAGTAGAAAGTTATAGTCATTTGAATATTTTAAGTATACGTATTTTAGGTTAAAAAAAAATCAAATGACTATATCTTTCTACTAACACATTTTTTTCTCTTAAAATTTAAGAATTGTCGACAAAATGATGTAAAATGTGTTTGGAAAAAATTATAACTAAATACCTAAAAGGGTTTATTTTTTTCGAGGGGGGGGGGGGTCACGCAAAAATTCAACATTTTTCGCAAATTACAAAATATTCTTTTCTTCACTAAATCGTTCCTAATAGGCTCACTATTAAAAACCCTAAACTTGGCATGGGTCCCGTAAGAAGCAACATAGATAATATACAACTTCAAAATTTCTGGATCCGCCCATGTAAATAACAAAACGATATTATATATCAGTACATTATTTGAAGACTTAGAAGTTTGAATTAACAGCTCGCACATTTAGTAAGCCCATGAAGCAGATATTTCTGTTTCCTTTGTTCCAGCTTCACTTCCATCAGCAGCGTCCTGTTAAAAAATATTCAAATTACCAAACCAAATCGAGATGTACCTACTACAGTTGAAGCGTACATGACTTAAGCTTTTTGTATGTAAAGAATTATATGATTGTTTCTTAGAGTCAAGTGTATAGGTAGATAGATTTTACCTATACCTAACAAAGAAATAGCAATACTGTAAATAGGAATTTTCAGAATGCAGGTGACCCTGGTTAAATGGACTGACCATTAAGAAATAAAAGTCAGGTTAGAAAAAGCTAATTTACATAAAATTTGCAAAATTATAAACAAGGGTAAAACTATCATCGTTAAAACAGATCAGTTTGCACTAAATATTACCTTTGCATGAAGAGGAAATCCCTGCTTGATTTCTAATTTTGTGGTCTCCATCTCTGGCTTCGTGACGCTTTTATTAGGGCACTGGAGAATAATAACGGCAGGCAATTTGTCAAAATGAATACTACATCACCATCTAAAATAAAGAACTGAATTATAATAAAAACAAATTTTTATATTTTAAAATCAAAGATTTCGTCAGACAGCCGCTGACCGCTAGCTTCAGGTTCATTATAAACAATATTTTTAAAATAGGCACTGTAACAAACTTATTCATATTTGTTTTTATTTTTATATACCTATATATCATAGTAGGCTACGGTTCCGGCCTGTCGCCGCATATTATAGGCCTTAATGCAATATTCGCCATCTTTGATTAAAACGTTTTCGTAAACAAAATTATAGCTAAAATTTTTCGTAATAGTACCAACCAAATACAATTCTTATAAAATAAATCAAACTTACCGAGAAAAACTTCAATGTACTCGGCAAATCCCCAATCATTCAATAATTCCTCCATTTTTGGTGGTCCTGGATGTTCTAAGGGAAATATTCGCAGTGTTTAAAGAATAATAATGATACCCTTTATAAATCTAAACTAACTAGGTACCTAGCATACATTAAAATATAAACACATAATTCCTTACCTATATTCTCACTGTATTTCCTGTAAACACCACCGTAAACGCTCTGAACTCTCTGTTCTTTCATTTAAATAATCACGGTTCAGGTTCAGGCTACACATTACAACTAACAAGCAAGAACAAGGAGATCTTGTCGGCTTTTTCGTCATTTCAATAGTGACCAATAAGGGAATGGGAATTCTTGTTGTCGGGCGGTAGGCGTCTGGCGTAGTAGCCAAATTTATCCATAAGGGAACTTATTTTAAATTGTTGTTAATAATTAATAAATAATAAGTAGGTATATTGTTGTGAAAAGCAAATGTAAGTTTAAGTTTATTGGGCTGGTTAGGAAATCGATTTTGTCCGCCGTTTACCATTTTTATTTTTAAGTTCAGTACTTAAAGAAGTTTACACTAATTTAACTGTTGAGCCAAAATTCAAACAACGGATTTAGAACGGCAACTCTGTTTGTTTCTGCTAATACGAAAGAGAGTTTCCTCCAAATTGTAGAGCCTTTTCACACAACATTTAACAACATTTTACATAACAAGCTTGTAACTTCTTCAACAAAAATGTGTTATTTTAAATTCGACAGGATAGAGTATAAAAGCATATGCATTGTAAATAATTAGTCAACAATACACCCCTACAATTTGATAGCACAAATGTTAGATTTCTGTAGTATATGTTTTCACAATTTGTAGGTAAAAACCTTACAAATCGAATACGCAATATTAGCGGCGTTCGGTAATTCAATTTTTTTCATCGTTTTGCTCGGAATTTTTGACAGGCACGTGGTCAGTCGTACGATTACAACAATGAGTCATGTGCCTGTCAAAAATTCTGAGCAAAACGATGGAAAAAATTGAATTACCGAACGCCGCTAGTGTGTAAAAATTTTATAAAGGAATTTTTTCCGTGTATCAGTCATCTTACAATTTTATATATTAGTATAGATACAGATATAGATTATCCAATAAATCAAAGTGCAGATTTTTACCATCATTACTTTTTATTAACCACAATATAATATTTGTTTGTTGTACATGGATTTTCCAAAAAAAAATAGGCCTAATCAAAATGCTTTAAGTTCGCCAGTTCAGTTTAGAAGTAAACTCTAATAGTGTAACATCACACAAGTTAACCTATTATGCCTAGTATTTAGTGGTGGTGACCAGTGTCTACCTATTACAGTAAGATATATTTTTATACACTTTATATAAGGTACATATATTATATACATAACAGTATTTATACTCTCGACCGACGCTACTGAAATCAAGTTAATTAATCACCTACTAAACAGGAAATTGGATTTAAGTCAACAATCCTGCATCGCATTATTAATTTAATAGGCCTACCAAAAGCTCATAATTTGCCAAAGCAAATAGAATAATTAATTAAAGGGGAAAACCCAATTGTATGAGGTTAGTAGTCTATAAGCGAAATAAAAAAAGCGCTGGTTTAATAATATTGCTTTTTATTAACAATTCCGCGTAATCATAACGGAGTTCGTATAATAATATGTTTTTTTTAATAAATCGTAGGGGCCCGACCTGTAACATTCTTATTTTGCGGATAGAGCAGAATTCGTTACAGAATAAGGAATTAAAAAACAGAAAGAAATGCATTTTATAACTTTTTACTAGAACATTTATCAAACAAACAACGAACTACACAAAATGCTTGTTTATTGTTGCGAGATTCACAAGGAAATGACCGTAAATGCCGGCTTGCGTGTAATCTCGCGGCATTTTCAGTAATAAGTCATGCGATTCCGTAATTGACGTGTATAGCCGGGCCGCATGACAGATTTACAGAACATATATCGTAAAAATTGGCGCTAATCTGTGACGTATATATTTCGGAATATAAACTGTATTTTTAATTTGTAATTTTACTCTACTTTGTGAAATTAAATATTTTATAAATGAATTTCTTTGAGGAATTAAAATTGCATAAGTTATTTTGTGATAAAAAATATAATTTATTAAGATAAACTACGCAATATCTTATGGAACCAAACTGTTTTTTGCAGTGTATACATACATGTTTTAAAATTTCGTCTCACAATAAGACTACTTCTAAATTATTCTTCTTTGGTGCCAATTTTCGCTAGTTGTTTTTGGATATACTGTTTGCTGCGTCATCGTGCGTCACTATTTTAGACAGATACCTTACAAAATTAATGACTATGACCAAGAACAAGAAGGTCATGCAAAAAAACTGATCTTTAGACAATATCCATTTAATATCCTTATAGTTTTTGATTTCTTTGTTAAAAAAATCGTTTTTCTTATTTGATTTTCTCAATGAATAAATAATATCAAATTCAAACCACCAATACAGCAAATCTTATTCTTTTACAAATATAAAAAATATGTTGCCTTGTTTTCTCGTAAATATTCCACACAGTGCATACCTGTACCTACTTTGTTGCATGTGTAATTGAACGTGAAAATTGACACGTCATATTCAATACTTACATCTCCGTCGATCTGATGTTTATGAAGCAGGACAGAAGTATACATAATGAATTATATTATTTAGGTTGCAAGTGCAAACATACTGTGTATGAATTAAGGATGGACTCTTGTGAACAGAGACAGACTGTGCTTATTATTGAGCAAAATTTAAAAATACAGATTCTTTTAATATAAACAAACTATTCTTGATTTTAAAGGTTAATATACCTACGCAGCATAATATAACGAGATATATCCTCAAAAAAACTTACTAATTGTTAAGATATTACTAAGACTAAATGTGGTGGATAATTTGGTACCTACATTAGGGCCCTGAATTATAAGATCTTGATATAATCAGTAAATCTTAGGGATTATATTGTTTAATATTATTTTTGTATATTATGTATTAACTTTTAGAATCAAGAATAGTTTATATAAAAAAACTGTATTTGAGTTCTGGAATTCTAATGTTGTTACCAATTTTGGCATATGGCATATTTTACTTCCATTAAAAAGAAGTAATACCTCCCAAAGAAATTTGATTCTTTGTCGCTAGAATTAAAGGATAAAAAATGTGAATAATAAATTTAAAAAGCTATAAAAACGTCAAAATTAGCTTTTATGTTTGGTTGGATAAAATCATTCATTTTGATTTGACTTTAGTTTAAAAATGTGAACATATTAATACGATATAGGTCAGCTCAAGCGATTTATGAAATGTTCATTTAAATATAATACAGGTCAGGCAAGTGATCATTTAATTGAGGAGCAACGTGTTTACTACTGAGCAGTTGCCACTGGCCCAATAAGATTTTAGCTTTGTTAGACAATTCTATTGACTTTTGAAAAACTGAAGCCCGCGAGTAGGTTTAAGCTCTACAAAATAAATTTAAGACCACGTCATTTGCACAACACTAACTGTTCTTAATTTATCCATACAACAAAGTTCGGTTGCACCGTGAAAATGCTGTCCATCGCGTCAATGTTCAGTTCTAAATTAAAACGCCTACACTACAGGATTAAGTACTTTACCGAGATTAAAATTAATTGAAAAGTAAACATGTATGCACTTATATTCTATTTAGCCATTTATCTTCACCCATCTTCTTGTACAGGCTTCTTTTTATTAAAGTCCATTTTCTTAATTGCTCATACAGTTGCCATAAGTATTAATAGGAGCACTAAACACACATTTAGTCAAAAAGCCAAGTAATGAAATAAGTTTTAGAATTAGCACAGATCATTTCATTTCTTTTTGTGACAACAATAGTCATATTAGGTACGTTTAAACGAAATTTGTAATGCTTACAACGTAAAATACATTTTTTCTACCCATTTACTGCGATTTTTTATTTCCACCGACCTAGCGATGCGGAAATGAACCAAATCAATACTTCAATGAACTCATTTCGATACTACTTAAAAACATAATAAGCCGAGACGAAACAGAATCGCCGTTGCCCCTGGCAACCGCGGGTACGTCTGTTAACGGTTGACGGTTCTCTGTTTTCAAGCTTTTTTCAGTTTTCATTCGTGAGCTTTTGCCTTTTAAAAAAAGATAATATGAGCGAAAAAATTTACTCAATCGACACTACCCGAATCAGGGAATGCAGGCACTCTGAGTTTACTGCCCAGATAATTAAGAGATAAGGTGACTGCCCTATCGGAAAATATCTTAATGGCCTATTTTATGAATTTACACATTATAGTCAAATCCACAACATTATAGTCAAGCTACTCGACGTTGAAGACAACACAACGTCCATTAATTTAAACATTTTTAAGTTCTAATCCAAAAAAATGAAAAAAATCAAGAAATCTGATTTTCTGCTCTAAATGAATGATATTCGAGAGTGTATTGTACCACTAGCACGTTGCTTGCGATATTATTGATTGCCCACGATTATGAAACTTTGCGGCACGAGCCGTAGGCGAGTGCTGCCAATCATACTCGTACAATATACTATTGTATATGCCTTAAATTCTTACCTACCACGAATAACAAATAAATGGTGTTTACACACCGAAAATATTTGTATGCAAATATTTTTATTGACATAATTCAATAAAATGTTAAAATATAATCCTTTATAAACATCCTTATTTAGTTGTGTATTTAGAAACAAGGATCCGTTAAATTAGTTTAATTGTATGTAATTTTGGTTAAACTCTTGTGTTTTATTATTTACCTGTACTTATTTAATGAAACCGGAATTCAAAATAGAATAGGTTATGAGATTTTTTAGATGATCGATTTTCCCCTTGTTTCATAAGAAAAATGACAAGAGTTAGTGGACATTTGGTATTATTTTAAATCACAAACCTCTTCTCTCCATAAGTTACAGATTAGCTATTATTTATTTCTAAAATTCAAGTCGCTATCATCATCTTTTAGCATATATTATGTACCTATATTAGCAATTTTAAGCTTATTTATTGCTTTAAAACGGTGGAAAATAACATTTTTATAGATAACATTTATTTTTGTAGAAACATAGTATGTAGTAATAATATTTTTATTTTGCACTTTATATAAACTAAACAATTATAAATCTGAATTAAATCAGACGTTTGTTATGATGCTTCTCGCAAACCATCAGGTGGCTTGATCTGCTTAATTTGACACCCATGTGTATTTAAATGTAATAAAATGATGTCATATTCATACTTAAGTAGGATATAAAAATAGTCAAAAACGCGATTATTACAAACTACATATTTAATAATAACAATTATTGATTAGATACCAAGGTGTTAATTTAAAAAAACAGGAACTCTATTAGTCTCCAGGAAGGCCGTTTTGCTAAAAAATATCCACTCTATGTAGCCCAATACTTTTAAAATATAACTTCTTTTGGAAGATAAACATTCACGATTACTGAATAAATAAAGGTGATTAAAACAGGACGAATCATGTGATTTGCAACCTGCAACCGATTTCCTGGCATTATGGAAAAATACTATAATTTCTAGTATCTATAGAGCAAAGTCCCTTTTACCAGTTTTTGCAAAAAAAACTTCCATATCATCTTGTGTAGGATTTTATGTTAATTTTACAAAATGTTGCGCCCATGAAGATTCGTATCTAGGGAAATGAAAATAAAATAAAAAAAGTCAAGAAAAGTCATCGAAGAAGGAAGTATTTTTGTCTCGTAATTGTAAAGTTTTTTTTAGCAAAAATAAAGTTAAAGTAAAGTTATATAAACGAATATGGTCCTTTGAGCCGGATCATAATATGTTACCTCAACCTCCATTCCTGCTCGTTTTGCAGCTTCCATTATTTGAGATGGTGCAACTTGTCCCATTAAAATTGATGATTTTTGATTGCTTTTTCTTAATAATTGTTCTATTGTAGGGATGGTTCTATCAAATTGACTGTTTTGTACTGCATAATCTGCTCACTGACGAATTGAGCCACATTCATTTAGCCATATATTATCTAAGTCACATATCCTCTTATCCAATCTAGCCATGTGTGTTTTTCCTCCACCATTACCAACGTATATATAATGTATTTTATTCGGGCTCAATTTTTTCTTCTCTCCATGATAATTTTTATAAGGAGTAAGTGTCCAACTTAAGACTGCTCTCAACTTCATCTGCTCTTCATATGCACGACCGCTCAATGGTAAAAATTCTTCTGTTACGTTTATATATTTGCTCCATGCTTCCAAACTGATCTTTCCAACTAGTCTTGGAGTTCCTCCTAATCTTTTAGTTCTTGACCTATAAGATCTGATCCTTTATCTATAATATTTTCCACTTCTTCACTTTCTAGATCCATTCCGGCAATCAATGCATTAACATTTGCCCCTATTGTGCTTATAGCGCCAACAGCATAAGCACAAACTTTTATTGCATCACTTTCTTTACTTGACATCGCAGTTGAATCAACCTTCTGCGCAGGTGCGACCTCCTGACTATCTGGTTCTTGAACTTTTTCTTCAATGTCTTTTTTCGAAGCAACAGAAGCAGTTATTTTACACCATTCTGTACCAGTCTGTGAGTTACTTTCAACTTTTTTAGGAAAAGTCTTACTCTCTCTATTTTTGTCTTTCTTCTTGGGTAAAACTCTTTCGCTCTTCCTTCGCATTTTCTCTCTTTCTTCCCTACGTCGTTTAACTAAAATATCTGTTCGATGTTTAATGATGTCATCCATACTACCACGTGTTTGTTCAATAGTTGTCTCGCTCTCATTTAATTTCTTAAAAGCCTCTCTTAATCCACTAACAATATACGCTTGTGCTTCACTTCTAGTGATTGATGAGGTTGTACACCAAACATTATTTTCTGTCCAATGTTTAATCGGTTTTGGAATCTTGATTTTATTTCGTTTTTTGTGTTGATTAATAGCTTTTTCTAATCTTTCCCGAGACATAGTTATAGCTTGTACTAACCATTCACCTGCTTCAGCAGTGATAACACAAACGTTGAAAGGCCATTTCATTTTGAATACCTGTTCTCCAGATTCTTTAGTCTTTCGATGGATCCAATCTTCCCTATATTTTAACCAGTAATCGATTTAAATTGATCTCATAAATTTTACTTTTTCCGTATGTAATTGGAATATTGGAAAAACCAACAAGTAAAATTGTGCAAATAAAATGATCGTACCTTGTCGTTGATAATTCTTTACATAGTTGTATATTCCTGTTTTAATAATGATCTAGAGTAGTAGTAATAATAAATTTAAAAATACGAATGATTATATTTTATTAATTGGCTACTGGACTAACTGGTAGTCAGGGTTATAAAAGATGGTTTTACGAGCAACAATATGAATTCGAAATAATGTCGTTTTAAGTTTAGCTTTTGACGTAACATGAAGAAGTTCTGGGTGCTAAACACTTTAGATACTTATAGTATGAAGTTATACCCCAGATAAAACCAGACCAGATGCGTAAGACTGTCAAATATCGTGTTGAATCTCAATGACCTTGAGACGCGGGGCTTAGACTGCCTGCACCATCGCTTTGCGATGGTTATTTGAACGGGCGCCCAAAGATTGCCCGCATCAATATAGTTTTATATTTTTGAATGTGGATAAAAATTAAAATAAAAGCTATTAATTTAGTTTAAAAACTTGTTGTGTGTATTTAAGATGTAGCAAAAAATAAGTACACTCATTTAATACAAACAAATAATTTATTGAACGAATACATTAATTTTATAAAAATAATAGATAATTTATTGCTAACATTCTGGATAAGTAACCAAAAAGTTTATTATTGATGCAATATCTTTCTAGCATAATATAGTACACTGAGAAGTAAAATGAAAACCACACACTATAAATTCAAAATTGGAAAAAAATTAATGGCACATCTTAAAAACCTAAATCGAAATTAAACAAATATGTACAGTCGTGGCCAAAAAAAAGTTCGGATTTCCCATATAAAAAGCTAATTATTATTATTCTATAATAGTATAGATTTGACTATAAATGAGATAAAATGTTAAGTTTCCTGTTAGTTTTTTCAGATTTTTTCGAAGTAAGTAAATTTCTGTTAGCATATTTTATAGTATAGAATAAACGAAGTCTTATAAATAATTTAATAACATAAAAAACGGGGAACTTTTGGCAAGGATGTTGAAAACTAAGAAATTTCATTTCATTAAAGTATCGCTCAGAAATTCCCTGTTCTGTACAAATCTCATCAAATAATGAAGAAAATAATTTTTCCAAGTGAAAAACAAAGAATACAAATTCTTCATTTGGTGATTTTAAAGTTCCGTAAAAATTATTTTCGTCATTATACGCCTTAAAACAACTTGCTATCTTGCGTCTGTGCTATACGGCAGTGGCTGTGATTTACATTTATAATCTCGGCAGTGGCGGTTGGTGAAATTTCAAAGTTGTGTATCTCTGTTCATACGTACAGGACCCGTACCAAATTTAGGGGTTTTAATAGTGAGCCCACTGGGAATGTTTTGGTAGAGAAAAAAAACATTTTGTAATTTGCGAAAAAAAGTTAAATTTTTGGTGCGGCCCACCCAAGAAAAAAATGAACACGTCTAGGTATTTGCTTTCTTTTTTTTTCTAAACAAATTTTACATCATTTTGTCGACAGTTTTTAAATTTTGAGAGAAAACAATGTGTTAGTAGAAAGTTATAGTCATTTGAATTTTTTTAAGCCTAAAATATAATTTTACAAAAACTTCAAATGACTATAACTTTCTCCTAACACATTTTTTTCTCTCAAAATTTAAAACCTGTCGACAAAATGATGTAAAATTTGTTTAGAAAAAAAAGAAAGCAAATACCTAGACGTGTTCATTTTTTTCTTGGGTGGGCCGCACCAAAAATTTAACTTTTTTTCGCAAATTACAAAATGTTTTTTTCTTTACCAAAACATTCCCAGTGGGCTCACTCTTAAAACCCCTAAATTTGGTACGGGTCCTGTAAGTATGAACAGAGATACACAACTTTGAAATTTTACCAACCGCCATTGAATCTCGGTCCCCGTACTTGATGCCAGACGGCCGGCCGATCGTCTCGTCAATCCTAGGCTCGCCGGCGCGGCGCATGAAGTACAGGCGACATTGGAGCTTTCGCATCTGGTCTAGTTTTATCTGGGGTTATATAGTAATGTACCTTAGTGGCTACCAATATGTTGTTTTTTAATTGTTTATCAAACTTTTAATTTCCTAATTCGTCCTCAGACTTAGACACTACTTGATCTCTTTAGATTAAAATGTATAGAATGCGCCAGAATTTCACAAATGTGTAAATTTCATCAAAAAACAATAATAGCTAAATTAGGTCAAGATTTTCATATTAAATGACTTGTATTATATGTATATCCTTTTTAGGTTATTACGAACTTTTTAATGCGCATTTTGTGAAGAGTTTTACTAAATTCGTAACTACTTGAATGTAATTTCTTTTATTTGTAAAACAATTAAATATAATAGTCTTAAAACGACTAATGGTGAAACTGGTCTTATCTATAAAAGTAATTGTTTAAAAGGGAAATACCATGATTTGTTCATTGACACGAGAAATATTCTTCCATTACCATTTCTATTCTATACTACGCGTCACACATAGGAGTACCTATTTGACCCACAAACCTGGCCAAAAGTGCGATTTCATCAAAACGACAATTTCTTGGAAAGGGCTACTACCTGCGAAAGCTTAATAGTTTGGGAATACCATGCCCATATTTTAACAATTTTTCAATTAGCTGAAAAGCAAGCATAGTCTTCGACCGAACGTGCTTGTGAATAGGGTTGTGTATAGCTAGCTACTCTCTAATTTTTCGATAAGCTTCGATTCTAAAATTTTATTGTGATTAAAAGTGCGATAAGTTTTCTTATGGATAATTCTGAGCCAGGTATGTACTACAGCTTACAGTAGTTTTTTAGGTTACTTGTTTATTTGGTTATCGTACCTTAAAGGGAAATGTGTCACAAATATTTGTGTTATTATAAAACGCAGAGATTTGTTATACTGCAGGGCCCATCCCTGTACTCTCACTTATATGGCATTTGTTACCCTTGTTTAATAAGTAGTTTTAAAAAAACTTAGCTGCGAATATCTGCAAATTTAATTTTTATGATAGTTTTTGTATTGGTTTTCGTATTTAAGTCAGTAAATTATAGTTAATGGCGAATTTCTTTTATAGGTCCTTCAGGGATCAATATTCTCTTAAAAAAAAACTCTGTATGATATTATGAAACTATGCCCTGATAGCGGTTTTGCAATAAAACGAATATATGGAAAACCATGCAAACAAAATTATTCCCGAAAATTTTCGTAGGAGAGTTGTAGAGGAACTGATCCGAATATGGGCCCCCTTTTCTTTTTTTAAAATATCTGACTTGTTTTTGTGAAAAAAATATCAACAATACGGTTTATGTCTTATAATAATCTTATAATATTCAAGTGCTTTACAAATAAAAAATATCAATAAATAATTTTGGCCAACTTAATGGCTCAAATACTCCTATGTCCGTCGTTGAATTTGTTGAGGTTGTGTTTACAGTAAAGACTCCGCAATTACATACAGTAAATTTAGGAAATCACGCAGTCTTTAATGGATTCAAAAATAAATGTTTCTGTTATTTCAGTTTTTCCCATATGTTTGGAAATTTTAGTTAATCCTCATCATGGAACAAATGCATCTGAAGTCAGTCGATATCTGGAGTATAAATTTCTAACATTTCAATACATTTTATAGAAATCAAAAAAGTTAACCTTTATTTTCCCATAAGTTAATCTTGCAGAAATTTACAAGAAGTTCTTGAACTTCAATTTTATTTTAATTTTTTTATGTGGGAAAATAATCACTCATATATACGTTTTAAAAAATATCCTGTCTGAAGCCGAAGAGCCATAAAATTGTCTTTTGAGTATTTTCTTCAAATGTGGGGGAAATTGGGTCGTCAGTAACAAAATATGGAAGCTCCTATTTAACTTTCTATAAAACATTAAAACGGTTACTTATACAAAATCCACTGTTTTTATTCATATATAGTACTTAACACCTGCCATTAAAAAAAAGATTTATGCCTATGGGTTATTGGTTTTCAGAATAATAAAAAAATAATTATTATTTTATTATTTTTTGGAGATAAAATAAAAAATCACAAGGCGATAAAACGAAGCGATAACGTGAAAGTCGTCTCGCCCAATCTTCATAAGGTCAAACGATATTTTGCGTTCTATTTGAGTTTCTTACCGCAGCGATTTTGCAGATTGCGTTTCCTGTAGCCTTTTTTTAGTTTATTAAAGGATTCTGAAGTATATGGCGTCAATTATCACTAACTTAAGGATGAAACGTATGAATGAAAGTCTACTTGTCAGGGGTACATATAAATATGCAAAAATTGAGAATAAATTCTCTAACCACCTGAAAATTCCTTATACAATAAGGATTTCAACAAATCATGGTAAAACAGCTATTCTCCGGGCTATATGCCCCTCCGAGCGCTCTCAGCGCTCGGAGGGGCATATAGCCCGGAGAATAGCTGTTTTACCATTATTTGTTGAAATCCTTATTGTATAAGGAATTTTCAGGTGGTTAGAGAATTTATTCTCAATTTTTGCATATTTTGCAAACTTAAGGATGTGTTATCCAATTAATTCCATCGGAGCTTGGACCTCACTGATAGGAATTCTTTACTTGATTTAATTTTTGAGCTACTTTAATTGTCTTGAAAATAAAATCATGTCAAGCTCAAGTCCAGTACTGAGAATCGATCAGTCACCTTAAATATTGCCTGAAAATTCAGTCGTTTGTCAAGCTACAATCAACAGGGGGATTAAACTTTTTTATTTTATGATTTTCGCGTATGTTTGGGAAGCAAGAACCTAATTTTCTATTGGAGTCTATGCAATGATTATGGAGGAACCAAAGCAAATAGTTATGGGCGATTTTTACTCATACTGTTTGCAGATGGGACAGAGAAGAAGAACCGAAGGATGAATAACCAGGCATATAAAGTTTGAAAGAACATGAACAAGACGGTTGAAACTATGCCTCAATCAGAGCTGCATCACAAAATAGCTGCACTAGAAAAATTATATTAAAGGTGACCGTCCACTAATCAGTAACGAACGCAACGCATGCATTACACAGATCATAAGCAATCGGATTTACGATGGTATGCTCCACACTACATCGGTACTCAGAATCAAGTTGACTAATAATAGAACTTACCTGTAATTTTAATAAGTCCGTCCGGGCAACCCTGAGACAAAACCTGACGTGTATGGTCGCCCTAACCATCAACTGACAAGACTAGCAGGGGGCGTAGTCAGAGAAATCATCCACAGTTTGGCTGGCGCGTGCGCCCTCAGAATCGAGAACCGAATAATCGACCGACTGTCGCTTCTGTTTGATTTAATTTTTTTGGGGTTATTAGCACAACACATACAAAAATGTGAATTAGAAGTTGTCCAGTAAGTTTTCAAGCTGATTTATATATAAACAAGGATGATTTTCAAAATTTCAACCCTGGTTATTTAATGTGGTTATTCACAAAAAAGTCAACATCAGTAACATTAAGATATTGTAATTTTGATATTTTTTGAATGATGAATGAATAGATTGGTTTATTTTTCATGAAGATTTTTTAAATAATAATCGAAATAGTTTAACTTGTTCGTGTGGAACTGTTTTTTTGTCATTGGTTAATAAATAAGCTGGTATTTTTATTATTTCGGTTTGCTGGATTACTGGTGCGTTTCTGTTGGTCGGTCTGTACCATTCATATAATGTAAGCAAATACAAAGTTGAATTTTTTGTTTAAAGAACGTAAGCATTCGTTTAACTCCATTGTTGACAACAAAAACTTAAAAAGCGTGGCAACACAGTCAATCGTAGATATAAAAATTGCAATTCATCGTAAAAATATAATCTGTTGGCAGGTAAATATCTTTATTTTTCAGTCTTCTTTCAATCAAGCTATGGGCCCTATCCACCTCCATTTGGGTGTGCCCCTTTTCAAGATAATTTTTATGTAAC
The DNA here is from genome assembly GCA_963971165.1 of Philopedon plagiatum. Taxonomy (NCBI): domain Eukaryota; kingdom Metazoa; phylum Arthropoda; class Insecta; order Coleoptera; family Curculionidae; genus Philopedon; species Philopedon plagiatum. The sequence continues at coordinate 98,994,801 of OZ020193.1, forward strand.
AAAAAATTTGTGCCCTGAAAGAGATAAGCGCATTCGCCCACTCAGGTGAGTAATCTTGATATGACTCTACCCTTGCTTTATGAAGATGAGACTGAGCAAGCGTAGATCTTGGAAACATGTGTATGATAAAACACCCTAACCTTCCAAGGAATGCCTCCTGACCGGTGTCTACATAGTCTGCTCTGGCAGCACCGGTTAGGTAAGGAGCTCCTACATACAAATACAAATACAAATTTTTATTTCCATAGACATTTACAATGTATTGGAATTGTCAACAAATAAATGAACATAAACAAATTGTGCATATCACACACATTTATATGTATAATACTATGTAAATACAATATATACAATAACAGTCCTACCATACTTCGAGGAAGTACTCTCTTACTGAATAAAAAGGCTTATCTATTAGTAAAACTTTTAATTTTCGCCTGAAAACTTGCAAGGAAGTTATTTCTTTAAATGCCTGGGGCAGATGATTATACATTTTGAATGCCATAACAACTGGGCCCCTCATTGTGCCACTGGTTCTACAAAATGGGACATAGAGCATGTCTCTCTGTCTAGTTCCATAAAAATTTATTTCCCCACATGTTGGATACTTTGTATCCAACATGTGGGGTGATTTTTACGAATGTAGAGCAAATACTCCAATATGTATAAATTAATGACTGTCAGAAACCCCTCACGCTTAAAATCATGATATGCCACTCGATTGTTTGTGATAGCATTGCGTATTGCTGGCAAGTTTGCAAAATCAGTAGCTTGGGGACACAATTTCACCAATGGCGATCTTGTCAACCTCTTTGCAGCTTCGTAGGCACCTGCAAGCCTGTGGGTCCCAGCCAGTAATGCAGAGAATCTAAGCTTTGCATCTTGGGAAAGGGCTAACTGTATATGAACTGCTACTGGAAAATCAGCAACACCTCTGACCCCAGTTATACCAGCCAAACTTAGCACATTTAAATTGCTAACTCAGTGGCCTATTGTGTGTGCACAAGCTGTCAGCTCATCGCCCATGATGTTTGGGAATTTTGCAGACAACACCTTTTGAACGCATCCTTGGGCTCTTCCTTGTCCTACATGGTGATTCATTGCCCAAAAATTCGCCTTCGTGGCAATTATTAAGTTAAAACCGTTCTGATGGCATCTTCAGTATAGCACTCTGCAGGCACTTGTTCGGTTATGGCTGCATCAGTTGCATCAGCATTAACCCAGTCACTATCAATGCTGGTGCCTAGTTTCCTAAGTAGCCCTGCTGCAACAGCTACTAATGCACCTGTAGCATATAGTTTTCGGATCTCAGCAAATTTGTTTGAGAACATTCTGTATGCCCATGATGCAGCATAACCAGCCCTGGCAGCGATGATGCCATTTGACAATAATGGTACTTTCAAATCATCTGGCAGAGCTGGATCCACACCTACTGTTAATCCTGCCTCAAAAGCACCATTAATAGGTGGTAGAACAATGACGTAAGAAGCCATCCTGACAAAATGACAGACAACAGGATTTTAAAATGAGAAATAGTTGTAGGCGAATCTCGGTAGCCAGTAACGGGACACGGGCCACGGTTTGGTATTTTGCCTTGGTATTTGCATTTGAACAATCATTACTTTTCTGGTAATAGCCAAATGAAGTAAAGCATTTGATAGAACAGTATTGCGGTTTTGATAACCGCATCCATCACTTAAGACAATTTTTTCCAGTGTAGGATGTTCTTCAATATAAGTGTCCAAAAATTTGTATAGGATTGAAGCTATGTTTGTGGCATCTAGGGAGGCTTGCTTTTCATCCCATAGAAAGCAATATACATCTCTGCTATTTAAGTCAAACAAAGTATAGTTGTGAACACATAGCTTCTTTTTAAAATAAATTGATGTACATTTTAGAAATGGGGTAAGTTTCATAGCTTGCATATCTAATGTAAGGGCTAAATCTTGTTCGGGCTTGCTTATTGCCATTTCTTTATCCTTCTCTTTTTGTTCCCTGGCTTCAGCCTTTCTTCGTTGGTGTGCTTGATAGTCAGCCTCTTCTTTCAAATTATTAAGTACACTTAAATCTTAGTAGATAAGCATTTACAAAGCTGCATTATTTAATTTAATCACAAAGTTATGGTCATTAAATATTTCCAACACAATATTTTGCAAATACATACATATACCAGTAGAGGAATTTAATAATTGTACTTATCGTCTATAAAACGTGGAAAACAAATAAGTGCGTGTCCGCACTCTATAATATATTATACATATCAATCATAATAAACTTACTTTATTCCTGCAAATTTTGATACTGTAAATTATGTTCCCTGACCAAAAACTTACTTTGTAATAAAGTATTTTTTATTTTAATGCGAAAGTATTGTTTTTTAAGATCTGCAGTTTTTTTTCTTTTTCTAATCTCTTTTTCTTAAATATCTGGCTGGGATTTTTGGCTTAGCGTTTCTTGTCGGGATTGCGGTTACGGGTTGTTCTGCAGTTGGAGTTGAACAGGAAGGGATTACATCTTGCTCGTTTATATCGCCTAACGTAGATGATGACAAGATGGCCGCTTCTCTTTAAGTCGATGACCGATTTACCTATATGTACGGCGGCTTTATAAAAGCTCGGTGGTCGATATCGTAGGTGTATAAAAACTATTTAACTCTGGTTGCTGCAGGCAATGTTTGAATTGATTTTTTTTTTGTTAAACTTTTACTAAAGAGATAGTATTTATTATCCTAAATACATTTATTTAAATATATTTAAATTTATTTATTTTAATGTATGTTTTTAAAAGACAAAGGAAAAGTTACATATTAATATATCCTATTAAAATATCATGTTTACTATACATGTAGTAAACTGAATTTACCGTATTGTTTTTATTCTTACACGTCAACACTCGAAAGTGGGTTTATTTGTATTGGTTATTAAATGTTGATCAAAGTGTATTTTTTAATTTGATTGGGTTTTCCCCTCAATTATTAATTGGGGGAAAGCTAAGATACATCTTATAATGCCAGGAGTATAATAACATCTAAAAACAGTGGCCGGAATTTAAAAAAATCGCCAAATTAAAGACAAAAAGTTCCATTTTTAAGTATTTTTGCCAACCTTTCCATTTAAGAATTATTATTGAGTTTCTCCAAAAAGCTTAATAGATTAATATTTTAAATCAGCATAACGTCAGTTGGCATTCATACCCTCGTCATCTTCATTATCTCTGCATTCATCTCGAAATTGGGATGTCAGTCAAATGAGCAAATTTTTGCACTTCAGTTATTTAAAATCAAAACTATTTACTTTGAATTCACAGCTGTTTGAAGAACTGTAATTTTAAAATAAAGCCCCAAGGTTCGCTGTCTCTAAGATCGGACGGCTTTGACAATTAATGACATTCACTTGGTTCCAAACGAACAAGTGTAAGAATAATACAACCAAGATTTGTACTGTGAATCTATTTCTGAGTCTTTTTTCAAATTAATGAAAAAATGACACTTCAACTTTATATTTTTTACAATAATACTAGGACTAAGTTCATTCTAGCCACACGTTCCGAGATAAAAATCGCTTGGAAACCAAGCAAATCGCTAAAATATTAGAACAACTCATAGATTTTTAAAGGCGACTTATTAGCAGTGACCAATATTTGTCAGTACCTGGCTGATCTTAATTTAACTCAGTACTAGATCTTAAAGCTGTTTAGTGAATCCAGGTACAATGTTGTACCCCTGTATTATAATTTAATGTAGTTTAATAAAAACTCTTAATTTAAATAAATGTTAAATTTTCTTTAATTAGACAACATACCGTGACTGTTCTGTTAACTATGTAATTAGTATAATCGACAAATTTCCCTAAGGTTAAACCATATTATTTTTAAACAAAGTATAACATTTTATTGGACATGCTGCTCCTATTTAAGTGTTGATAATTGTTTTTGAAGCACAGTATTGTTGCTTAAATTAGTTGAAAATCCATGTTATGGTATAAGACAAATTTAGTATACCGTGAAAACATTTTTAATTAGTTAATTCGTTGCTTTAGAGGTTTTAAACAGCCACAAATCAATATAAGAAGTTTAATTAAAAGATAGTCTTTAAGTTATTTTCGAATTGGTTTTTTATACTATTAAGTTGGTACCATAAACTTGACAGTAATTTACTAGTTTTTTTGTAGAGCGTGACAATAGCGAAATTGTATTATGAAAGTGATGCCTTATGTGCCTGTTATGTGGTATTAAAAGGCAATTTCTAGAACAGTCATGTTTTTATTGCTTATTATTATAGGTAAATATATCCATTAGCAGTCACAAAATAAAATATACATCAATTAATAGTAATTAAATAAAAATAACGTATACATTAAACCTTATGCATATTAAAGATAGAAAATACAGGTTTAAACTGGTTTTGTCAGTTAAGCGACACCGACTTTATTAACTTTAAAGCCTTATGCCAATGGACAAAGGGTAATACTCAAGTCCCCTGCATTTGCCAATGGGTTTACTGGTCATCATCATCATTTTAATCCATAGCTAATATAATCATCAAATTTCAATCAACTAATTATAACCACGGGGATTGGTATTTACGTTTAGACATTTTTGGTTAGTAGTTTAGTGGCTTGTATAAAAAATTAAATTTTTCATAACGCGAATCTTATTTATTTTACAAGCAAGAACTTTTATTAGGAGTGACATTTTTACGTATCTTGCAAAACTTGGTCCATTTGTCCTCTTCTTTTTGGTACTTTATGGCTTACTTAGACACAAAATTCTTAGTGATGCAATGGGAAGAATAGTCCTTTTTTTCAAAAAATGAATCATCAAGCTGTTTTGTAGAAGCTCCAAAATAAGGGAGACCAAATATGATTTTTGCGTTTTATTCTGTATAATTTAGGTTTTGAACATATAATTTGTAATATATACGAGTTTAAATCGAAGAAAATTTTTAATTACAATATATATTTCTAGAATTGGTAAATTTGTTTATCGCCCCATCGTAAGTACATACGTTACAAATAATTTAAAGTACTGCGAAACCGTTTACTAGTTGTGTTTTTGTTACGTTCCTATTATGGCTAATTGACTGATAATTATTATTATTAGTGGTTAACAGCGCAAAAATACCAAAGTGATTCTTAGAATTGTGTATCGGGTTAGGGAAAACTTGACCAATGTTATGTTATATATAGATAACATGTCATTTTGTCTCTAAGCCTTTATACGAACTTGCATTTATCAGAAACTTCTATAAAATATTCGTTTGGAAAAACAGTCGTTTAAAGTATTCAGTGGAATATAAAAACCATACCATGGGAAAGTTATTATGACGTTAAGGTTGTGTAATATTTTAGAATTACGAATAAAATATATAAGTTAAAACTCGTTACCCTGTAATAATCAAGTCTTAACCCAAACACCGGGTTAAGCCCTAATAATAGTTTAATCATAAATGCTATTTTGTGTCTGTGGTAATTTCTGACCGGTTACGGTTAGCATTATTTGTTGCGCACAAATATTACAGGTTTTTGCCCAAAGTAACAACAAAACATATCACAAAATTTATCTCAAATGCTGTCCTTGAAGCATTTAAAAATAATGATTTCTTTTTGTTTTCAGGCCCTAAATGGAGTCTGACTACCATTGGTTGGTTACCGTTGGCCTTGTTACATCATCTGTAATAGCTGTGACCGCCAATGCCTTTTTGTTATATATTTTCGCTAGAAGAAGGAGTCTTCGCACTATTCCCAACAGGTATTTATACTTATGAGTTTTTCGGATTTTTTGGGGCTGCAAAATTTTTGTAAAAATAATATTTTGAATTCGTACAATTGGCTGAGTTTTTCTACAGGAAACATACGGAAAATTATTTCTTGTCAAATTTTTTCTAAAAAATAACGCCATCCAACTTTATAAATGCCAGGTAACAAATGTATCAAAATATGCTTTTTGACAAGCTGTTTTACAGTGTTGTAGCAACATAACATTTTCTTTATATTTCAATTATGTTGGCAACATTTTTACTGGAACTATTTCTTTGGTATTAATTATTCTTCTTTTTTTCAGATTTGTCATTAACCTGCTGGTGACTAACCTTCTCTCCAGTCTTCTCTTAATACCTCTACTTGTCGTTGATCGAGAGTCGTTCTCAGCCTTCAACTCTACATCAGAAAACGAAACTATTCAGCGCATTGAAGCAGGAGTCCTTTTTAAAGAAGAAATCTTCAGTTCAAATGAAACTTTTAAAATTATCGAAACCAGTGAGAAGTTCCTTAAACAAAGTGTAGAAGAAAAAATAGTTAATAATTCGACAAGTATTGGTAGAAATGAAGAACTGCTATGCTATTTCGCTCAGGCTAGTACCAGCTTTGTATGCACAGCTTCAATCTTCAGCATACTTCTTATAGGAATTAACCAATATTTTGGTGTTATTCATTCATTAAGATATCATTTTTACATTAACAAATGCAGAGCTACTATTTTTATTTTAAGCAGCTGGATCGCGGCACTGACTTGTGCTGTTTTGAGCACTGTTACTTATTCCGATAGTAGCTTGTGGCATTTTTGTGGTAAGCGAGGCATCGAAAGTTCAACTACCAAGGCATTAAACACTATATATGCGTTTACTTACTTCTTCATCGTAATTCTTGCTCCTTTTATGGCAATTTGCATCATATACCTCTGTATTTATGCAGCGGCTCACCAAAATAGTGAACGTATGAGGAAAAGTACATCTTCTTCCAACGCGCCTTTAGATGTAATTCAAGTTGAATCCCTAGAAAGTTCACCCGAGCCTGAAACCAAGGAGCAATGCAGTATTCCAAAAGTACATTCGGCACCTAATTTTTCAGTATTAGAAGATAATAGAGGAAATGGTGCAGAAAATGACTCTAATCGTGTAAAAAGAACTAGTAGTGATAGAAATAACTTCATTACCAATTTAAAACATAAACTTTCAAATGCCTCGGTATTTAGATATAGAGAAGAGACCAGGGCAGCAAAAATTAGTGTCTTAGTTATCTTTATGGTACTGATATGTTATGTACCGTATGGTTTAACCCTGGTGCTAACCTCAGGGTGCATTCAAATTAGCCCTGGTCAGATTTTTAACTATTTATCCTTAGTGTTGTTAGTTTTTTCCAATATAATATCACCATTTTTATTCGGCTATAGAAATAAACGAGTAAAAAGAGAAATAGGTAAAATGCTTGGTTTAGTGCCTCCACCTACACAAACATTCCCAAATATTGAGGCTTATAGACGCCAGACGAATATTGTAAGAAACAGAAGTTTTCAAGGTATTTATGATACCAGGGAAAATTCGCAACCATTGTTGTCAAATAGTATTAGAGTACCAGAAGTGATAGTAACATGTAAGGTGGAAACTGAGAGGAAAAGTATTTTAAAAAGGGTAGGGTCGGGTTGGCAAAGCTATAAAAAATGTAATTTTATTACAGTGCCGGACAGTTGTTTGGGGGATGCTCGAGGATCATTTTCTAGTGCTAGTACTCAGGTTTCTAATGACGAAGAATAAATTTAAAAATAATTTATCATATTGGCTGTGCAATTTTTAAACGCTTAAAATATCATACGGTATTTATTTTAGATATATTTTTTTATTCGTTGCCGAAAAATTACATTTTCCAGAATTTTTGTGAATTTATTCATTTCAATTCAATTCAATTCATTAATTTATGTAACTTTCTTGGGCAGCTGTTAAAACATTATCCCCAAATGGAAAATGTACAATGGCTGTTTCTTAAACAATCATTCTATGTCAATTGGCACAACTTTAAATACCAACACCAAAGGTTAATTTAGTAAAAATATTTATTTTTAGAAATAATAATTTTTGATTTAAAATTGTTTAGAATAAAAAATTGAGTTTATTTTTCACACATTACGTAAAGTTTAGTCCCCCAAGAATAAAAAGGTATGTGAAGGAATAGGTATATTTTTTGAAGTTAAATTGCTGCTCTTTGGCATTTTGAAACTGTAATAGATTCCAGTACTGAGAATTAAATTCAATTCCAAGGAATATATTAAATTAAATATGCGTATTACTTTTCCATTTCATCGAGATAAAGGCTTATCTGGGGGCTTTGGAATGAGGACCTTTATTATGGAAATCCTTCAAATGTATTTATCGCCTAGAAATTCAGATTCAAAATATACATATATTCAGCTATTTTTTCGAATGAATGAAAATATTTATTTTTTAAAGAGAACCGTAATACTTACGGGCTTCTGATATTATTGTACTTTAATTTGTATTTATGTTCTTACGATATGCGTGCACTTTATATTAGTTTGATCTAAATCATTGACACTAAAATATTTTTCGATAAATAAATTGATATCCTGCTGGTCAAACATTTGATAACCAGCTTCATTTGAATCGATTTGAAGGATCTTTGTAATAAAGGCCCCGGGACCGACTGATTTATTCATAACATGGCACATTTTACTTCTACCCTTTGTATTAAATACAATCTAATGTTATATAAAGTTCGCTTAAAAAGAAGACCTTTAGCAGAATTTGTGATGAAAGCATTTTAAAAAGATTATATAGCATGTTTAGAAAGTTAGATGCTGGATTCTGAAGGTTTTATTAATTTGAGTACACCTTCTGTGCAACCTGAGCAAAATTCAACAAAAATGTATCCAAATTTTTACTAGGTATGGTGTAAGATATAAGAACTGTATTTATATCTGGCCGATTTTCTATAAAGCTGCTACCTACCAAAATTTGAAAAGTTTATCACATCTTTTACTTCAAGACTTTTATAGAGGTACTTTGTGGTATTTCTTGTTGTAATAAATATGTCAAAAAGCAGCAACCTGGAGAGTACAATAAATAATTTGCAAAGTGGTTGTTGCCTTTTGTAGTAAGTAGATATAAATTAGTGTTAATTTACATCCACAATAATAAATTTTTAAAATTAAGTACTTTTTCTGAAAATCGTATAAGTGTCTTGTGATGATAAATCATATTTTTTCTGTTTATTATTTGCAGTATTGTTTCTTAACCAGCTTAATAGGGATACTGGTAAAATTTCCACAGATCGGCTTTAGGAATTTCCTAGTTGAATTTGATAATTTAAAAAAAGGAAATTGATTTTTTGGTTATAAACAAGATTCATTTTGCAACACCAACTTGTTTTATACAATAATTATTGGTAAAAATTGCATATAAATTTTAAGCTTATAACTTTGACTTGCTTAAAATTTAAACACCCTTGTGATATTTTATCATGATTGGGTATGTGGATGTAAATTAATACTAATAATAATACGTACTATTTTTAATTTATATTTATTATTAGTCGTTAAACCATAAACTCCACTAACAAACATGTTGTAAAGCCTACATCAGGCTAATGAATACTTAGTTTTGTAGTGCTCATCCAAAATGACCTCAAGATAATTAGACTCATTTTTTATTTAATGTAAAAATATTGCTCTGTTAAGGAGGTTACTTTAGATCAGCACTTTCTACATGTTAGTATATCCAGACATATCCATAATTTTGTACACTTCTTTAAGGTTTGCAACTTTTTATTTTCATTAAAACTGGTGTATACGAAAAACAACATAATCACTGCCATAACATATACATGTACACATATACATACATATTAGCCATAGAGCCACCTTAAATTAACAGTTGTGTAAAGCTCGCTGTTCATATAAATATTATACAAAACCCAGCTAGGCAGCATTCAGCCTTCTTTTTAAAAGTATTTCTAACTAAATTGGTATGGCTTTAAATATGTAACTTTAAAAGTGCTTCCATTATAGCCTCAAAGTCCTTTAAAGGACTTAAAGACTGTAAGAGATTCAAAATAGTTTTTGTAAGAACCTGTGATCGGGTATTTTAATACCTTCTGAATATAATTTTAGAGTTTTATACCTGCATACACTAATCGAATATAGTTTGATTGGAAAACTCTAGAGCTGGGTTTTTGTGATAATTTCAGAAAAGATGGACTTACTGTAACGCCTCTAATCAAGGCTCTGCTCCTCCACGTTTTGCAATTCATCCTATATACAGTGTGTCCGCTTAAGTTCTGTACATATCGGAAACTTTTTTATTATTAATTTTACGAAAAAAGTTACTCTTTATAAAAAGTTCTTCTTCTTGAGAAAATAATACTAAACTATTCCAACTTGAGATAGTGTGTACAGGATAGTCAAAAATTAAAAAAATCAAAATTGGCCTAAGAGAGAAGTACCCTTAATTTTAATTTTAGACCAAAATGGAATAAGAAAATGTTTCTTGGCATTAAAAATCATCTGTTTATACTCTTAGTATACTATTATTAAAAATAAACTTGACATTGCAAAAAATATCATGATTTTATAATTAATAAATGCATTTATTATGCAATTCAAGCTAATAAACATTTGCCAGTTTGGATTAACGTCACTCCACCAATGACAATTTTGTGAACTTACAGTCCCGTTGGAGGTGAACGTTGCTTCGTCGGTAAAGCGTCATGACAGGGTTATCTTCTAACTCTCCTTGTATTAAAAAAAAAACAAAATTCTAAGCGTCATTCAAAATCGCCTGGCTTCAAGGTATGTATACGTTTTGGTTTGTAAGGCCGAAATTTGTTTTCATTTAATATTTTTGAAATCGTAGTTTTACCTACATCATTTGGCAATGTTGTTGACCTTTTTCGCAATAATTTCTTAGGATCTTCTACTACAGACAACATTACATGGTTCACAGTTTCATTATTTGCAACCCTTGGTCTACGTTTCTTGTTGTAGTTATTTTCCACACTTCCAAATATCCTGAATTTAGTCACTATGTTCCCTACTGTTGTGAAATAAATAATTTTATCGGGATGTCTGCTGTTCAAATTTCGGCAACTTCCCGACACGTTTTGTGATTTTCACCAACAATTAAGATTATTTTAATTTTTTCCTCCTTGCATACTGAATTTCAACGACATATTTATCAAATTAAATATTAAAATTGATGTTTCAGACAAATAACATAGCTGACAGTTACAATTAAAATTCAGGTGGGAAATGGTGGTAAGATATTGGACATGCCATTAAGAATTAAGATTTAAATTTGTGTTTATTTTTAATAATAGTGTACTAAGAGTATAAACTGATATAATTTTTAATGCCAATCAACATTTTCTTATTCCATTTTGCTCTAAAATTAAAATTAAGGATACTTCTCTCTTAGACCAATTTTGATTTTTAAAATTTTTCATTATCCTGTACATACTATCTCAAGTATGAATAGTTTAATATTATTTTCTCAGGAAGCCGAACTTTTTATAAAGAGTAACTTTTTTTCGTAAAATGAATAATAAAAAAGTTTTCACGACACATTGTATATACATATATATATATATATATATATATATATATATATATATATATATATATATATATATATAATACTTACGTGTCATATTTTCTACTTAATAACATGACATCATCGTGTAACTTTAGTTAGTATTTAAAAATTGAGACTGAATTAAAAAGTGTTTTTGCTTTGGTTAAAAATTAAAAAGCCCTAGAGTAGTGTATTTTATATTAAAACACAAACAGGTTTTGTAAAATCACATTGATTTAATCTTCGAATTTGTTCATGACTGCCGTAGACTGTAGTTTTTTTACAATATTTACTTAATTTATTTTTAAACTTAAATTTTATAAACAGATTGTATAACTTTAATAATAAAAGTTTAACTAAATACTGCTTTTGTGTCCCCTTATTAAGTTAATAACCAATAGTTTAGGATAAAGACTACCTTGCAGTGTGTAGATCTCAAAATATTAAATAAACCGTCGTTTATTTAATGACTGATAAGGTATAACAGATTTTAAACCGAAGAGTAAATAAGATTAGTCCAGGTTATTTTAAATGAAATTCGGATAGAAAATCCCGTTTGCCCTGTTTTATCATTATACATAAACCTGAGCAACAAAGATAACGTAAGATAAAAAAAAAGTCCTCAAAGTATGCCGTGGAGTCAATCACGCATGTCTTGAATTATTACTCTTGAAAGGTAACAGGTAGAAGGCATAGGTGAATTAAAAATAAAACTCATGTTTCTGAAGGAAATTATAAATTTAAACTGCGTGGCGTGTCCACCTTCTACTTCCAAACATGTTCACATTCTTCTTTTTACGGCATCAAAAACATTGGTGAGCACTTGGGGGGAGTTGTTAATCTCCTGAAATTTATTTGTAATTCTAGCATGTAGATCTTCTAAATGTTCACAAAGGGTTTTGAAAACTGAGTTTTTAATGTGTGTCAAACAAAGTCGCACGGCGTGAGACTGCAGGACCGTGGTAGCTTCCAAAAAATTCAAAAAATTTAAATTATCAGGAGTTGCGTGAATTGGTGCGCCGTCCTGCTGGAAGTAGCCTTGTCGCATCTCTTCATCGTCGTAATGCGTTTACAAAATTTTCTAAAATTTCATTACGGTATCGCGCGAAGTGAGAGTCCCAAATCGATCCAATTACCCTTCTTTTCGATATGGCCGCCCACACGCCAACTTTCTGTGCAAATTACCCGTAAACCACTCTGAAAATTGCATTCGCTGCGACTTGTCGTTTGGTAACGATTATTGGACTGAGCTTAGACGATAAGCGTGAATATGCAGGTCACATTTCGGGATTGTATTGCAGGTTCCTAGGATACATTTACTTGCTGGCCTAAATGCCGAATAGGGGTTTGTGGGTGGTTCATTAACAATTTGCCTTAATTCTTCTATTTTTTGTGCAGTGCGAACTTTAGGAATATCACAAACCAAAGTTCGCACTTTAGGAATATCACAAACCAAAGTAGAAGTAAAAAAGGAATGACGCAAATAGTAAAAAAGAAAGAACGGGCCGCATTCAATTTTGTCTGCTTCAGTAGAGACCGACGCCGACGCAAAAATGCATATCTTGGCCTTTGCTCAGACAAGAAGAAATCCTAGAGCATAATCAGGGATTACTAAAATAAATACTTGTGACCAGTTCTGAGAAATAAAAAAGAAGCTTAGAAAGCTGCTCTAGCAGTTTTACCCGTCTTCACAGAAAAGGAAGTACTTAAATTGATATATATATATATATATATATATATATATATATATATATATATATATATATATATATATATATATATACTAGAAGATACTAAGCTTCAATTTAGTAACATATACCGTCTTTCTTTTTGTCATCTGACAGTCGTTACTAGGCAACACTTTTCTGACCTAGACCCAAGGAATTTGGAAGGGGTAAAGGAAGCCTAAAAATGAATTTGACTCCGTATGTGTTTTAGGGGAGTATCATTTAAGGTACAAGTTTACCTTGAAAAGTAGAATGCAGGCCAGGTCCGGACTTCAGAAGTTTTTGTATTCACTGTAATTATAGGGACATAGTCTTACATATAAATGTAATGTCTTACAATACAAAAATAAAGATTGCAAAGAGTTCTACTGCACAGTAAACATATGATGAAGTAGAAAAAGCGTCGCCGCACAGATAATTTCCAGAATTATTTAATAGGTCCAGACCTAGAAGGGATTTAATGTTGTGAAAAGTACACTTAGTAACTTTACTACATAAGATAATTAAAATTTAAAAAATGGGACTCGTAGGAACGACTATTCTATAGTCAGACTACTAACTTAGTAGAATAGGGCCTCAGCAGGGTAGTAAAGATTCTCTAAGATTATGGTGTTATAACTTCTGAAGATAGACGCTAACGTCCAGATTCACTAAGAAAGTTTAAGATTTAGTACTGGTTTAAATTAAGATCTTCTAGTTGATCAGTTATGTTTTGAAAAGTTTTTGTCCTGTCGTTGTTAATGAGACGTCATTGAAAATTTATGAATTATTCAGATATTTCAGCGATTTGCTTGGTTTTCAAATGATTTTCATCTTGGAACGGGTTGCTAGAGTGAATTTAGTTCTATTATTGTCGAAAGTGCGCACTAAAATTGCCCTTTTCTTTATATATTTGGGAAAAAGCTCCGAAATAAATTCATAGTATAAAATTTAGTTGTCTTATCCTTTCAGTTGTCAGTTTAAAACTTTTGGTTGTCAAATTAGACCGGACTAGCGTTGGAGAATCTGGCTGTTAGAGTTTTTTACAGAACACTACCATAAGTGAACAATGAAACTCTGCTTTTGTATGTAATGTTTATTTTCATAGCAATATTCCGTCATTTAGCCTGCTTTATAACTATTCCCCTTACCCCTTCTAAATTCCTTGCCTACACCGGCACTATCTCTCAGTACAACTTTATAGTTTCCTAATGACTTGGAGCCAGTTCAGCATTGGACAATGGACAGACTACATTGCGGACGGTTCCTAACTAACCCGATAGTTCATGAAAATAAGCAAGCAAGATAATAAAACCCAGGTGGCATTTAACAAAAGTAACAGATGATCGAAACATACAGCTATGATTATATGAACACAATCGCCAGCTAGTCAAGAATCAACAAGCTTTTTGCTGTTATTGTATTAACAAGTGTTTTGATAAAAATGCGCATATAAAGGTTAATAAAACCATCTGGATGGTTTAAAAGCCAGTTATCCATTGCTGTATTGTAATGTGCCTTAAATGACCAACATCGAGTGGCTACAGTGTAACAATAATATTAGTACTACATTTGTCGTACAATAATTTAATACTTTGATTTCGCAATGACTTTCATGACTGTCCAAAATTTAGAGAATTTTATTTTCCACATTGCACCTTGTAATTTCCTCTAAAAGCTGTCATCCAGACACTTCGGTGAGCAGTTCCATCTGACTCATATGGCGCCATACGTGAGGATTGACATTTTTCCGCGGAAAAGTAAAAGATGTGGTTTGTTGTTTACTATTATTCCAATAAATTTATCCTTAGGCATGTTATCGTCAACAAATTAAAAGAGTGTAAGAGATGATTGGAACATCCGTGATTTCATTAATTATTTTTCCGTTTGGATATTGCTGTATTTTATCATCACAAATATTTTGCCATAATCATCTAATAAGAAAAATATTATGTAGTTTTATTTTTGTTTAGTTATGGATTAATATACTTAACACTTGACTCGTACATATTAATATTAATCTATACACTCGTGGTCAAACAAAAATCATACATCCAGTTCACAATCTGAGTGAGAAGTTCCCAAAAAAGTAATACAATATGTATTTAGACTGTGAATAGATTTGCGATTGTTGTTGCTACGTACAGTCTATTTATATACTTCACAACAAGGGAATCTTTTTAATATAATTTGATACCAAATCATATTCAGTTCACTTAATAGGCTTTGCTTATAGAAGATTAGAAATGAAAGCTGTTCGGTTTACATCGAAGCAAAAGAAATTGGAATATGTTACGATTCCAATTCCAGAAATCACGGCACCTAATCAAGTGTTAATAAAGGTTTCGTATTCTGGTGTTTGTGGCACAGATCTTCATATTATAGCAGTAAGTTAACGTTTTTGTTGTAACAATTTAGGTTCTTGCTTATAAAATAGGGACAACCATAATATTTTGGATCTTTGGTTTATTGGCATAGCTTTTTTCCTAAATTGATAATAAGGTTACAGTAAGGTGTTCATAACGTTATGCTCGTTTTAAAACGGTGACATAGTCGAAATCATTGTCACCGACCCAACTGTTAATACCGATAACTTTTTTTTTATTAATAATTAGCTTTTTATTTTTACAAGCTGGGTCTGCTTCATATTTTGTTATTTGTTTGTTAGAAAGTGCGATCAAAATTAGGTAAAACAGTTTTTTTTGCATATTTTGATATAATCAGACCCTGAGGAGTCAATATAAATTAATTGAGTTAAAAGAAAGCCCAAAATAAACATTGCTATGTAAATAATGAAAGCTAGACTCCTTTACAATTTAATAATTAATTAGATATATTGTTGCTAAAAATAATTAAAATTTGTTGCTCATTTTTTCAGCTCAACAATTAGCAGGCCTAAAAAGTATTTTTTTTTGTTTTTCTAAACCTATAACCCTCTCAAATTTCTAAACCTTCTGGTCAGATTTCGAAGCCGTCAAAGCCTTTAATTGGCTTCCGCATATTTTTTTCGGCGTTCCGGAAACAGACCTATCTTGCCATTTGACTTTATTTAAATTTTCGCCCTTAGGGAGAATTTCCATGCACTGATCGCACATTGACATTGGGTCATGAATTCTCAGGCATTGTTGTAGCCGTTGGATCTGACGTGAAACATGTTAAAAATGGAGATAGAGTAGCTGTCGATCCAAATGAGTAAGTATGTACATGTGTAATTTTTAAAATAAGCTATTGCTCCTGTAGAATGGAGCAGAGTTCGTTGAATCGTATTTTTCATAATAACATTACGTAGTGAACCTGTTAAGTTGTTGATTTTCTGTTGTATTATTTCTTTACTCCAGATTGGTTAGACTTGTGATGTAAGTAGGTAATTGACTCGTTTGAGTGGATTTGGTATATACCAATGTATCGAACGCACATCCGTAGACCAAAAATCATACGTCTTCTATACAGTCTAAGTACCAATACTCTATGAATACCCACTTAGAAAAGTTGGAACTGTGAAATAGATGTCCGATTTTTTTATCAGGACCATACATGTATACCAGTTATCATCGAAAAATGGCAAACGACTAGTCGTCTGTTTCTTCATAGTGGTCTTGACGGTTGGACACATGAAACTAAGATGGTTAAAACAGGGATTAAGTTGTTCATCTTTCTTCTCCGAGAAGATAAAGTTGTCAATACATCTTATCCGAATTTTAAATATAACCGCTGCTGTATCGATGGCTTGAGTTTTAGGTCATTCCACACTGGAGAAGTAAAGGACCCCGTGATAAATAAGCCTTTCTCCTGGGCGCAGAATTTACGTTTCACTTGAAAATAGGAACTATGAAGACAACAACGCAATAAATCGATCTGATAAGCTGACCATAAACTCCGTTCATTGATAGAGTATTTTTTATATTTCTTTAATGAGGTCTTGATTGTAACCAATAATTTTTTAAAGGTACATTTTGTGCGACTTTTCAGTGTCAAAAGCATTTAAAATTGTCCAGGGGACTCAACTTTAGCACCGTTGTCTGTATACGGTGACTTTAGTGACTTGAGAACATGTAAAAACTGTTTGGAATTATTGACATCTGAGAAGTTTTTGCCAAATGCCGGTTTTAGTAACAGATTTATGAACCCAATATATCTTGGTGAAACTCTAAAGCTAGAGTAAGTTGGGCTTAAAAATTTTTGGTAATCCATAAAAGACTCCGGGTTTAACAAATAACGTTGTTCGTGTGCTTACAAATGGAAACTACACTGCTGATCGACTTGACGTAAGATAGGAATGTGGAAATCGTTTTTCTCTTAATACGGTTGAGATGTTACAGACTGTGCATGTGCAATTAATATAATTTTCGAACATCACCATCTAAGCCAATCTTTTTGGAACTTCCTATAAAGTATATATTTTTTAATTTGACCAAATTACAAGCTGAATTGATTGGTTCGAGGATTTTTTACAAATAGCGACCATTCTTCTGATATCTTCATAATTCCATATTTTGCCACCATCCTTTATTTTTGTAATCAGAAGTTGACACGTCATATTTGCTATTTGGTTTATTTTTAACGATGGAAAATGACTGGTAATATTATAATTGGTAGGTATATGTTTTTTTTGTTTGATGACAATATCTGGTTCTGATATGGGTTTCTAAAATTTTGTGTCAGCCATCTTTAGGGATAACCTTTAAAAGTCGAATTAGTAAGGTCAAGTTCATTTACATATCTATTCGCAATACGTCAACTAATTTTAAAACCTCATAAGTCAGTTTTGGATGTTTTTACAGGACAACTACAAAACTTAATTTTAATGTTAGCTTGCCGGACCAGATTTTAGATAGCAATATTTAGTGCTAGGTGTAAGGGAGAGCTACTATGATATTTCACAAAATCGGGGATCTTAAATACATATTTTGATCTAAAGTAGAACCTACCTCAGTTTCACCAAATTTTGACTTACGAGGTTTTAAAATTAGACCGACGATAAGCCAGATGCCAAGTGAAAAAACATGTTGGGAAGAGTTTTCTCCCTCCAATGAGGACGGCGTTCCACCTTCTCGAAAGGCTAAAAGGGCTAATAATAATCACTTTTCTGTAATTATTATAGACAGACTCGTTATAAATCGCGACCCTACCTCAGTAACTTAAGTGTCATCGAATTTTGAGGATACATCGCACCGTAAACCTGAAAAACCGGAATAGTACCGGGTGATCTATTATATTTTGCACCCCCCCTTATCTCGGTTATTTAAAGAGATATCAAAAAACTTTAAATATATAAGTTTTAGGGTTTTTTCTGAACTTTCAGAGTAAGATAAAAAAAAAAATTTTACCAAAAAAGTTGAGTTATATTTACAAAACCTATGTTTTTTGTAATGGAACACCCTGTATATTATTTTTTGTTTCGAAAGAAAATTTTACGCTGATTTCAAATATATATAGTTTATAAAGTTTATTTTCAAGAATAAGGTTAATAATTACAATTTTTGATAAACTAAAAATAGGGTATCAAAAATGTATAGAGGCTAATGGAGGTCATTACGAACTCTAATCTTGCTGATTGCTGTAGTTGTCAATAACAAACATCATTTTTAAAAATTGTAATTATTAACCTTATTCTTGAAAATAAACTTTATAAACTATATATATTTGAAATCAGCGTAAAATTTTCTTTCGAAACAAAAAATAATATACAGGGTGTTCCATTACAAAAAACATAGGTTTTGTAAATATAACTCAACTTTTTTGGTAAATTTTTTTTTTATCTTACTCTGAAAGTTCAGAAAAAACCCTAAAACTTATATATTTAAAGTTTTTTGATATCTCTTTAAATAACCGAGATAAGGGGGGGTGCAAAATATAATAGATCACCCGGTACATCCAAGATTTTGCTATCGCTAATTACACTATTATTTTAGCTTTGTTTTCCCCTTGTTACATTTACCTGTAATAATTTGATATTGTAACAAATTAGATTTCAAAGGAATTTTTAAGGCGTGTTAAGGTCAGAATTCCTTTGTGAGTGAATATCACCATTTTTTAGTTTCAATTTTTGCCCGGCATCTCATCTTGCCCCTTGCATTTCTAGTTTCACACCTTTAATATTGGCATTTCTTGGCTTTTTCGTTAACATCTAAATCTCATTTTATAATGTTAAAGGGAATTTTTGAGTTATTAATTGTTTATTTTGTTACATAGGCACTGTCACTGCTGCAACTTTTGTCACTCAGGAAATTATCATCATTGCCAGACTGGTGGAATTGGAACGAACAGAGATGGAGGATGGGCAAATTATACTGTGGTTCCGATGAAGAATGTTCAAAAATTGCCTGACACAATATCTTTGGAACAAGGTGAATCACATTTATATAGTTTTTCCCATTTCCCGATTTTGAACTGCCCTTATAACATTTTTGTTGTTATTAGGATCCCACTGTTGTCTGTTGGGTTTTCTCTTATATTTATGATATAGTAAAAAGACGAAGTTTAATGATAAATTTAGTCACTATCCGGGCAAACCCAACCCAACCTGAACAAACTCCACTCGCGGGATTAAATGGGGCACTTTAGTCCCATAATATAATATACTATTATAACTTACCTTACATTTTTATTTGTCAAATCGCTTTTTTTCCTTGGAAACGAAAAGTGATCCCAGTTTGTTCATTGTTAATTTTTAAACACTTTTATTTTATTTGTTTCAGGTGCCTTAACCGAACCAATTTCATGTTTGTCACATGGTTGGGACTTACTCAGTCCTGTCCCGATCGGGTCTCGAATTCTCATTATTGGAGCTGGAATCATAGGCAATTTTTGGGCTTGTTTATTGCATCTTCAAGGACATAGGAGAGTTACTGTTTCAGAGCCCAATTCTAATCGACTGAGTATCATTAAAAATTTGGGTAATCATTTTATTCTTTACATAAAAGTAATTTCAACTGTTTCTCCCCACAATAGATAAGTATTTGGAACTCGGTCACAACAAAATCTTTTGAACATGTTGAAACTGCTTCCATTTCTTATCGATCGTCTAGAAATTACCCGGGAAGGTAAAACGCGTCTTATCGTTTACAAAATAATATATTTTTATTAACTAAACTATATTTAAGGATGAAAAATCTTTACTATTTGCTAAGACAACAACCATTTAGCTTAATACATTTTCTTAGGCGACCAGGAATGCTTATTATTAATTCATGTCCATATTTTGCAGTAATGGTAACCCAAGCTCGTAAAATTGACGCTATTAAATTATCTCTACCTCGATTTTCATAAGGTCCCATACATTTTCTATTGGACTTAGGTCGGGGAAAGCTGCAGACCAAGGAATTGTCTCAGTCGGTTGTTCCCGCATCCATGTTCATGTATGGCATTTTGCATTATCTTCTGCACTCGTCATCCATCTAGACACAAAACGTTAGCAGTATCGACAAAATAGCTATTTAGAACTTCGCAGTACCTTGTGATATCACCATCACTTTGGTAGGAAATTTTGATACTTCTGTGGTGGGACGTTCTCTTGATATAATCTGTAGTCTATTACCTCCAAGTTGGAAACAGCTTGCATCAGAGCTAAGAACATTTTCAAAGTTATTTTGCTCACATTTTTTAGAAAACTACTCTCCTGCATTTGTACAATTGTTATAGCAGAAACTTTTCTTAGTTTTCTGGATTGAACACCTTGTGTCTTTAGTGGTTTTCGAACTGTTTCTGGACAAACCTGTGTTCCTCTTTGATTTATAAACCTCCTAGTCAATTATTGAAACCATGGTCGAAAATTTCGTCGTGCTGAAGCGACCAGAGCATTTAAATTATTACCAGGTATCTTCCGAGGCCTTTCGGAAACGGGTCTGTGCTCCATTCCTTCGCCATTTTTAATTCTCATTACTTCATATTATACTGCACATTTTCCTAGGTCAGTTAACTGCACTGGTTTTTCATTTATTTTTAATGTTTTGACAAAAATATAGTAATATTAAGAATCATAAAAATTAAACATTTCGTGACATTTAAAAAAATAAAAAAGGAAAACAGGAGATGCCACAGAAAGTCCTTGCCTATAAAAGAAAATTAACGCTTTTGAAAAAGTTAGAATGTAGTGTCGAATATTTTGGTTACAGATACCGGATTTAGTCTTATCACTCCCAGTCAGTTAAAGAGTAATCAAGAATCTGATCCAGAATATCTATTTGATGTTGTTATTGACTGTAGTGGATATTGTCCCGCAATTGAACAAAGTATAAGTCTTCTGGATAAGGGAGGAAAATTGTGCTTGTTTGGATGTGCTCCACCACACGCTAAAATAAGGTGAGGTTTTTAAGATCGTGGTCTTGTGGAAGAGAGGTAGATGGGTGACTTTTTGGGAACGTCGTGTCTCAATGTTTTAAACAAGGCATGTGGTAGAAGAGTTCTTTCTCCATATCCACTTAAAAGGGCTGGTGAAATTCTTATGATTGTTTCGAGCTCTGGATGTGTGAGTCGGACTTTTCTAGGTACACCCACGGCACATTCATGCTGATGCGGGCAATAAGCTGTCCAGATCTAAAAGTGAATTGTCGATACATGATGTGCATAATAGGTAACGTAAGATGAAAAAAGCCCTCAGAGGATGCCGTGGAATCAGTCACGCATGTCTTGAATTATTACTATTGAAAGGTAACATAGGTTAAAGGTATAAGTGAATGAAAATAAAACTGTCAGGTTCTGAAGTTTTTATTTTTAAGAAAATTACATTATTGTCATTGTCATTGCATAATACAGAATTAGAAAAAAACACATATACAATAAAGAACCTAACAATTACAAATTTAAACTATATGAGAGACGTGTCCTCTATCTACTTTCAAACATATTCTTATTCTTCTTTTTATATCATCAAAAACTTTGGTGAGCACTTGGGGGAAGTTGGTAATCTCCCAAAATTTTTTTGTAATTCTAGCCCGTAGGTCTTACAAATATTCACACGGGGTTTTGAAAACCAAGTTTTTAATGTGTGACCATAAAAAAAGTCGCACGGCGTGAGATCGCAGGACCGTGGTGCTTCAACGCCCATAGTGAATTTTCTAGGGGGGGGGGGGGGGGGTTAAGCAAGAAATACGTAATAATAAATAAATAAATAAATGTTTATTGGTCTGTGGACATTATTACAATGTATAGATTTCGTCAATAGCATTAATATTCTTTACAGAGTGTTAAAAAGGTAAAAAAATTGATATAAATCAGGTACAAAAAATTCATCCAAACTATAGATAGTCCTATTGGTTAGAAAATGTTTCAAACCTTTTCTAAAACTTAATATACTATTAGAATTTTTTAAGTGTAGTGGTAGATTGTTGTATAATTTAAGACCTAGAACATTTGGAGAGTCTCTGGTTACCTTTAGATTACAGTATGGTATACAAAAGTCCGATTTATGTCTCGTATCAAAATTATGCACCATAGAATTTTGCCCTACCAAACTCGTTACCCATCATATGGTTACCGACATAACCATCCACATTTAGGTCGCCACATAATATAAATCTAATATCAGGTTTAATGTAATACCTATGTATGCATAAATTGTCAATGTGCCGCACGTAGGTACGCATGTATGTTAAGGAATCTAGGGGGGCAAGTGCCCCCCTATGGGCACCCATGTCGTGGTGGCCACCTAACTGGCATATTTCGACTAATGATTCGGTCTTCATAAAATTCTTCCAAAAAATTTAAATTACCAAGAGGTACGTGAATTGGTGCGCCATCCTGCTGGAAGTAGTCATCATCGTGAGTTTACAAAATTTTCTAAAATTTCATTACGGTATCGCGCCGAATTGAAAGTCCCTTCAAAAAAATCGGTCCAATAACCTTCTTTTTGATATGGCCGCCCACACGCTAACTTTCTGTGAATGCAGAGGCTTCTGTATAAAGAAATGTGGATTTTCAGAACTCCACATTCTCATTTGTTGAGAATTTACTTAAGCAGAGAGAAACCATGCCTCGTCAGTAAAAAAGGTTTTTTCAAGTACGTTGTCATTATTATGCAAATTACCCATAAACCACTCTAAAAATTGCATTCGCTGCGGCTTGTCGTTTGGTATCAATTTTTGGACTGAGCTTAGACGATAACCGTGCATATGCAGGTCACATTTGAAGATTGTCTTTCAGGTTCCGTAGGATACATTTACTTGCTGGCTTAAACGCCGAACAGGGGTTTCTACCATTTCTTTTCTCTGAATAACTTACGATCATAAAAGCTTTTTGTTCTGCCGTAATTACCATTTAATTTTTTCTAAAAATAAAAACTTCAGATTTTGACAGTTCTATTCTTCATTCACCTATGCCTTCTACCTATGTTACCTTTCAAGAGTAGTAATTCAAGACATGCGTGATTGATTCCACGGCATACTTTGAGGACTTTTTTTATATTACGTTACGGATTAGCTTTTATTTTTATATACATATGTAGGTGCTTTCTTTTGTATTCATTATAGTTTAATTTTAATGTTTTAGCGTATCTCCATTTGAAATGTATGCCAAAGAACTAAAAATTTTTGCTGTCAAAGTCAATCCATTTAGTTTCGTGAAAGCTATTGGGTTCCTTGAAGCTATGGGTTCCAGATATATCGACTTTGAGAAACTAGGAATACAAATCTTTGCGCTTAAGGAGTATGAAAAAGCCATAGAAACTCTAAAGGCAGGAAAGATATCAAAGGCTGTTTTTAAGTTATAATAGCATACCATTTATGTTTTTGCTTATATACTGATTTGTTTGATTATAAATGTTGCCTAATCAGTGTTTCATTATGGTAATATTTTTATTTAAAGTTTAGTTAATCCCTAATTGTTGATAACCAGAGATGTGCAGTAGTTAACTACGTAGTTAACTATTTTTTCTGTAAAAGTAGTTGTTTTCTTACTTTTTTCCTAGTAGTTATACTCGATTATTTTAAGTCTTCATAAAATAT
Organism: Philopedon plagiatum; assembly: GCA_963971165.1. NCBI lineage: Eukaryota > Metazoa > Arthropoda > Insecta > Coleoptera > Curculionidae > Philopedon > Philopedon plagiatum. Next base: position 99,018,800 of record OZ020193.1, read on the forward strand.
TCCCAAAAAGTATTTAAAAAAGTAGTTAACTACTCAGTGCTTACTACTTAAGGTATATTAAATACTTTTGTGTGATTTAACTACTTTTAAAAATATTTAACTACTTCCCGATATTACGTCATTACATTACGTGTACGTCGACGCGCGCCAATATTTGTTTTTATATAGGTAAGCTTCGAAAGGAATCACGATCGGTAAAAATGTCCTTCTTTATTTGTATTTGTCCTTCCCTTTTCAAAATTATGTCCTGTAATTTTCAAATTTAAACCTGGCAACTCTAGTCACATACAGAGCTGGGAAGTAATCGATTACTTTTGTGATCGATTACTGTAATTGATTACATTGATTGTAATTAGGAAGCGCGGCTGATTACTTTTTTCAAGAGTAATTAGTAATTGATAATCGATTACAATTTTTGAGGAATTTGTAATCATTTCCAAAATTACTGTAGAAAAGGTAATCAAAATTACTTTCAGGAATCGTGATTCCTTATTGTAATCGTGATTTCTTATTGTAATCATAATTACTTAAAGGAATCGAAAGGGTCATGATTACTTTAGTTCCCATGATTATAATGAGAAGTTACGATTCGTTTTTGCACAGAAAGTGATGAGTGTTAACTATTCCACATAAGGCCGATATATTTTTAACTTTGGTTCATATGGGAATTTCCTAATTTAAAATATCATGGGTACTTCTCACAAGGTCGTAAGCTCCCTAGACGAGTATTTTCCCAAGGTCGTCCGCTCCCCAAACGCGTATTTTACCGAAGGTCGTCCGCTTCCCAGACGCGTATTTTTTCTAAGGTCGTCCGTTCCCTCAGACGCGTACTGTTTCCAAGGTCCTCCGCTGCTCAGACGCGTAGCACTCGCGGAGCCACTGTAGAAACATACGTCATGCTGCAAATGTTTAGCCGAGCCAATCCGAATTTTTGATGCTAATTGTGTAAGTATTACATTTTATATAAAAGACATTTTCAGATGGCTTTGATCATTCAATCGATTGGTTAACAAATGAAGTTTAACCCATGGTTTAAATGTCAACCGCAACCATGACAAAAGCCATCTAAAAATTAGTAAAGAATTATTACCACTTATACGTAGTTGCTACTATATGCCGCCCCTGGTGTGGCATTCAAACGGGCAGCCTTGTTCATGAATGATAAATTTTACTATACTCACTGTATTGTAAAATAAGTTTTTTTATTGGATTATATAGTCCATTACGATAAGAAAATATTTACAGTGACGCCAGTAGTTAATTGGCGCCAGTTGATCAGTTTCCACATGTCACTAAAATGGCACTAGTTGACTGGCGCTAGTAAACTGTGCCTGTGGAAACCTACCTTTACACATATCTAGTAATTTTCGGGAAAAGCAGTTATAGTTCTCAAACTGTATAGGAATTATTTTTTTAGTCTGCCAAATATATTTATTTTATCTAACATCCAAAGTGCTCATTCGTTTTTTTAGCGCGAATTTATTAAAATTACAATTATTCTAATAAGTGAATAACATCTATTGACGTGATTCTAGTTAGTATTAACCACATCCCTCTGAAAGCTGTGGTATTAACTATTGTAATCTTCATCATTTCCCATCTTATCAAAAACAATTCATCAGTCAGAAGAAATAATTAGTTTGGCTTTAATTTTTTTGTGGTTACTTTCGGGGATTTAGGGCACGCCCTAAATAAAAACAGGTGGTAATATTTTTATTTCAATTTTGTTGGCTCAGTCCGACACTGGTTTTAAATTAAAAATTTTATCATACTGTTGTAACAGATGAAGCAATTATTGTAATAAATGTTTTAGAGTATAAATTTGTTTTTGAAATCGACGCGCTTTGTTTTTTATTAGTTACAGGTTAGATCCTCTTGACAATATAGTTATTAAAATAACTTATTCTGTGTTATTATACATGATACTTTCACAATCAAATTGTGTTGTACAGTTTAACATATCACAATGCATTTAATTCGCTGGTTGTAAGGTTTACTTGTATAAGCTTAACAAATGGAAACTCTTCAATTCACAGCACGGCAAAAGAAATTGGAATATGTTAAAATTCCAAGTCCAGAAATCACAGCGCCTAATCAAGTTTTAGTAAAGGTTGCGTATACTGGTGTTTGTGGAACAGATCTTCATATTACAGCAGTAAGTTCCCATTTTTGTTGTAATAGTTTTAGATCCTTTCTGAGATTTAAAAATGGTTAATAATATTTCTATTTGCGACTATACAATTTATAAGTTAAATCAGTACCCCAAAAGAACAAATCCGTTCATTTTTTGTCAATCTTTCTTAAAGTATTTTTTATGCATAATATTGTGGAAATTGCTGAGCAGTATTAATTGTAATGTTCATTCAGTGGAACAACGATTTTCTCATGGTCATTTATTTGAGGTTTGATTTTTTAATAGACAAATAAATAGCAAGAAATAGAACTTCGACAAGAATATATTCAAAATTATTGGCAATACAATTATTGGCAAAGAATTTCTCTTTCAAAACTAAACTTTTATGTATTGGATAATTGATTTTTAGGGTGAATTTCAATGCAGCGAATGCACAACGACATTCGGTCATGAATTCTCAGGTACTGTAATAGCTGTTGGATCAGACGTCAAAAATGTCGAAAAGGGGGACAAAGTGACTGTAGATCCAAATGAGTAAGCTTGTTATGGTTTTTAAATAACAGTACGTTTAAAAACTAAAATCAAAAATTATTTATTATCTACAGAAAGTTTATAATAGTGACATATATGGGATAGGTGTTTGTAAGAAGTTCCGGATCAATAAAAAAAACAGCTTCTGCATTCAACATCCAACTAGCATGGTGTGGAATGAGAATATTTGTGTCTTAAGTAGAAATTTACAACTTTCGAGTCAGGAGAGGAGTTTTAAAGGAATCTTTAAATTAATTGGGAATATTATATGTGCATATTAACATACTGCATCCCATCGACAATAATGATGTAAATTGCTATTTTATCCAGTAAATCCAATTTTATCCGTTTCACGTTCCTTGCATAAAACATAATTTTAAATTGGAAATATGTGTGTATGTGCTTATTACCATTATGCATCTCGTTAACAATAACAATGTCATTATTATTAATTGCTATTATAGGCTACTAATGAATGAACGGTTCGGTCCCCTCTTGCTGGTGGGTCCTTGAAATTTACACATTTTCGGATTAATACGGAAATAAGTTTAAATTACTAGTTTTGCAAAGCAACTCGAACTCGAAATTTGTAAGCGTTTAATGTTATCAAGTTTTGAGCTGTTGCTTTATAAAACTAGTAAAGGATTATAGTTTAAACTTAGTTTAGTATTAATCAGAAAATGTGTAAATTTAGACTTGTTGCTGCTGTACGGAACTGGGCTATCAAGTTGCAGTAGCCTATACTTCTTATTTGGGGAGACACCCATTGGAAAAAAACAACTGCTGGGTAGTTCAGTTTCGTGTAACACAAAAGAACAAAAACCTTAAAACAAGAATTGATTAAAAAACATATATGACCTTACCGATTTGTTCCTTTTCCATTTCTTTCCATACATTATTCACATATTTGCCGTTGCTCGTTAATATCAAGTAGTCGATAATTTTTTTGTCTTCCTCATGGCTATATTTAGTGCTCTTGTTCGAATTTCTAAAAGAAAAAAACTATATTAATCTACATGAATTAATAGTGTTGCCAGAACCAGATTCTGATTGAATTTAATAATAATAATAATAATAATGTTTATTCAAATATAAGATACATATATATATATATATAAAATATTCCATTTTATGAATAAACTAAGAAATTAATTAATTAATGAAAATGTTGATCTTCGCAGAACAGACGATAATTCTAATGCTCAGGTTTGCTGATCCGAAATTGCCGATCTTATTTTGCAAATACTCCGAGCAATTTCGTTGACTTTTTTTTTCGAACTTCTCGAATTTAAACTGTCGACGCTGCATTCTTACTCTCACAGTTTCATTCTATTCTCATTACCGCATTCTCATTCTCGAATTATCATGATTATTATTATTATCATCATCATTAATTTGCTGCTGTACGGAACTGGGCTATCAAGTTGGACTAGCCTATACTTATTTTTTCTTATTTGGGGAGACACCCATTAGAAAAAAAAAAAATGCTGGTTAGTTCAGTTTCGTATAACACAAAAGAAAAAAAACTTAAAACAAGAACTGATTAAAAAACATATATGACGTTACCAATTTCTTGTTGCGCCATAGCAATCCAAATATCGTCGCCACGTACTCTTGACGCTAGATTGTACTTGATAAGTTGACCTATAATTTTTAGGTCATCTTCTTTTGTATAACGTTGGTAGGGGTGTTGACTCTTCTCCGATTGTCTAAAAGAAAAAAAGTATATTGATTACATGAATTAATAGTGTTGCCAGAACTTCTCTCTCATTACTAGATTCTGATTGAATTTAATTAAATTGTTGATCTTCGCAGAACAGACGATAATTCTAATGCTCAGGTTTGCTGATCCGAAATTGCCGATCTTATTTTGCAAATACTCCGAGCAATCTCGTTGACTTTTTTTTTCGAACTTCTCGAATTTAAACTGTCGACGCTGCATTCTTACTCTCACAGTTTCATTCTATTCTCATTCTCGAATTATCATGATTATTGTTATTATCATCATCATTAATTTGCTGCTGTACGGAACTGGGCTATCAAGTTGGACTAGCCTATACTTCTTTTTTCTTATTTGGGGAGACACCCATACGAAAAAAAAAACAACTGCTGGTTAGTTCAGTTTCGTGTAACACAAAAGAAAAAAAAACTTAAAACAAGAACTGATTAAAAAACATATATGACGTTACCAATTTGTTGTTGCGACATATCAATCCAAATATCGTCGCCACGTACTCTTGACGCTAGATTGTACTTGATAAGATGACCTATAATTTTTAGGTCATCTTCTTTTGTATAACGTTGGTAGGGGTATTGACTCTTCTCCGATTGTCTAAAAGAAAAAAAGTATATTAATTACATGAATTAATAGTGTTGCCAGAACTTCTCTCTCATTACTAGATTCTGATTGAATTTAATGAAATTGTTGATCTTCGCAGAACAGACGATAATTCTAATGCTCAGGTTTGCTGATCCGAAATTGCCGATCTTATTTTGCAAATACTCCGAGCAATCTCGTTGACTTTTTTTTTCGAACTTCTCGAATTTAATCTGTCGACGCTGCATTCTTACTCTCACAGTTTCATTCTATTCTCATTACCGCATTCTCATTCTCGAATTATCATGATTATTATTATTATCATCATCATTAATTTGCTGCTGTACGGAACTGGGCTATCAAGTTGGACTGGCCTATACTTCTTTTTTCTTATTTGGGGAGACACCCACTAGAAAAAAAAACAACTGCTGGTTAGTTCAGTTTCGTGTAACACAAAAGAAAAAAAACTTAAAACAAGAACTGATTAAAAAACATATATGACGTTACCAATTTGCTGTTTCGCCATCAAAACCCAAACGTCGTCTCCGCGTACTCTGGATGTAACGTGACGCTTAAGAAGATGACCTAAAATCTTTAGGTCATCTTCTTTAGTGTACCGTTGGTATGGAGTCATCTCTGATTGTCTAAAAGAAAAAAAGTATATTAATTACATGAATTAATAGTGTTGCCAGAACTTCTCTCTCATTACTAGATTCTGATTGAATTTAATGAAATTGTTGATCTTCGCAGAACAGCCGATAATTCTAATGCTCAGGTTTGCTGATCCGAAATTGCCGATCTTATTTTGCAAATACTCCGAGCAATCTCTAGCCTATACTTCTTTTTTCTTATTTGGAGAGATACCCATTAGAAGAAAAAAAACAACTGCTGCTTAGTTCAGTTTCGTGTAACATAAAAGAAAAAAAACTTAAAACAAGAACTGATTAAAAAACATATATGACGTTACCAATTTGTTGTTGCCACATCAAAATCCACACGTCATCACCACGTACTTTTGATGTTAATTGATGCTTAACAAGATAACCTAAAATTTCTAGGTCATCTTCTTTAGTATATCTTTTGTATGGAGTCAGATCTGTTTGTCTAAAAGAAAAAAAGTATATTAATCTACATGAATTAATAGTGTTGCCAGAACTTCTCTCTCATTACTAGATTCTGATTGAATTTAATGAAATTGTTGATCTTCGCTGAACAGCCGATAATTCTAATGCTCAGGTTTGCTGATCCGAAATTGCCGATCTTATTTTGCAAATACTCCGAGCAATCTCGTTGACTTTTTTTTTCGAACTTCTCGAATTTAAACTGTCGACGCTGCATTCTTACTCTCACAGTTTCATTCTATTCTCATTACCGCATTCTCATTCTCGAATTATCATGATTATTATTATTATCATCATCATTAATTTGCTGCTGTACGGAACTGGGCTATCAAGTTGGACTAGCCTATACTTCTTTTTTCTTATTTGGGGAGACACCCATTAGAAAAAAAAAAACAACTGCTGGTTAGTTCAGTTTCGTGTAACATAAAAGAAAAAAACCTTAAAACAAGAACTGATTAAAAAACATATATGACATTACCAATTTCTTTTCGTTCCATATCAATCCATACGGAATCTCGGCCCACCTGGGACAATAGACCCTGTTCCTGCAGGTACTCTATGATTAATTTGTCCTCCTCAGATGTGTATCTCCTTCTCGGACTATATTCTGGTTTTCTAAAAGAAAAAAGGTATATTAATCTACATGAATTACTAGTGTTGCCAGAACTTCTCTCTCATTACTAGATTCTGATTGAATTTAATGAAATTGTTGATCTTCGCAGAACAGACGATAATTCTAACGCTCAGGTTTGCTGATCCGAAATTGCCGATCTTATTTTGCAAATACTCCGAGCAATCTCGTTGACTTTTTTTTTCGAACTTCTCGAATTTAAACTGTCGACGCTGCATTCTTACTCTCACAGTTTCATTCTATTCTCATTACCGCATTCTCATTCTCGAATTATCATGATTATTATTATTATCATCATCATTAATTTGCTGCTGTACGGAACTGGGCTATCAAGTTGGACTAGCCTATACTTCTTTTTTCTTATTTGGGGAGACACCCATTAGAAAAAAAAAACAACTGCTGGTTAGTTCAGTTTCGTGTAACACAAAAGAAAAAAAACTTAAAACAAGAACTGATTAAAAAACATATATGACGTTACCAATTTGCTGTTTCGCCATCAAAATCCAAACGTCGTCTCCGCGTACTCTGGATGTAACGTGACGCTTAAGAAGATGACCTAAAATCTTTAGGTCATCTTCTTTAGTGTACCGTTGGTATGGAGTCATCTCTGATTGTCTAAAAGAAAAAAAGTATATTAATTACATGAATTAATAGTGTTGCCAGAACTTCTCTCTCATTACTAGATTCTGATTGAATTTAATGAAATTGTTGATCTTCGCAGAACAGACGATAATTCTAATGCTCAGGTTTGCTGATCCGAAATTGTCGATCTTATTTTGCAAATACTCCGAGCAATCTCGTTGACTTTTTTTTTCGAACTTCTCGAATTTAAACTGTCGACGCTGCATTCTTACTCTCACAGTTTCATTCTATTCTCATTACCGCATTCTCATTCTCGAATTATCATGATTATTATTATTATCATCATCATTAATTTGCTGCTGTACGGAACTGGGCTATCAAGTTGGACTAGCCTATACTTCTTTTTTCTTATTTGGGGAGACACCCATTAGAAAAAAAAAACAACTGCTGGTTAGTTCAGTTTCGTGTAACATAAAAGAAAAAAACCTTAAAACAAGAACTGATTAAAAAACATATATGACATTACCAATTTCTTTTCGTTCCATATCAATCCATACGGAATCTCGGCCCACCTGGGACAATAGACCCTGTTCCTGCAGGTACTCTATGATTAATTTGTCCTCCTCAGATGTGTATCTCCTTCTCGGACTATATTCTGGTTTTCTAAAAGAAAAAAGGTATATTAATCTACATGAATTAATAGTGTTGCCAGAACTTCTCTCTCATTACTAGATTCTGATTGAATTTAATGAAATTGTTGATCTTCGCAGAACAGACGATAATTCTAATGCTCAGGTTTGCTGATCCGAAATTGCCGATCTTATTTTGCAAATACTCCGAGCAATCTCCTTGACTTTTTTTTTCGAACTTCTCGAATTTAAACTGTCGACGCTGCATTCTTACTCTCACAGTTTCATTCTATTCTCATTACCGCATTCTCATTCTCGAATTATCATGATTATTTTTATCATCATCATTAATTTGCTGCTGTACGGAACTGGGCTATCAAGTTGGACTAGCCTATACTTCTTTTTTCTTATTTGGGGAGACACCCATTAGAAAAAAAAACAACTGCTGGTTAGTTCAGTTTCGTGTAACACAAAAGAACAAAAACTTAAAACAAGAACTGATTAAAAAACATATATGACGTTACCAATTTGCTGTTTCGCCATCAAAATCCAAACGTCGTCTCCGCGTACTCTGGATGTAACGTGACGCTTAAGAAGATGACCTAAACTCTTTAGGTCATCTTCTTTAGTGTACCGTTGGTATGGAGTCATCTCTGATTGTCTAAAAGAAAAAAAGTATATTAATTACATGAATTAATAGTGTTGCCAGAACTTCTCTCTCATTACTAGATTCTGATTGAATTTAATGAAATTGTTGATCTTCGCAGAACAGACGATAATTCTAATGCTCAGGTTTGCTGATCCGAAATTGCCGATCTTATTTTGCAAATACTCCGAGCAATCTCGTTGACTTTTTTTTTCGAACTTCTCGAATTTAAACTGTCGACGCTGCATTCTTACTCTCACAGTTTCATTCTATTCTCATTACCGCATTCTCATTCTCGAATTATCATGATTATTAATATTATCATCATCATTAATTTGCTGCTGTACGGAACTGGGCTATCAAGTTGGACTAGCCTATACTTCTTTTTTCTTATTTGGGGAGACACCCATTAGAAAAAAAAAACAACTGCTGGTTAGTTCAGTTTCGTGTAAAAGAAAAAAAACTTAAAACAAGAACTGATTAAAAAACATATATGACGTTACCAATTTGCTGTTTCGCCATCAAAATCCAAACGTCGTCTCCGCGTACTCTGGATGTAACGTGACGCTTAAGAAGATGACCTAAAATCTTTAGGTCATCTTCTTTAGTGTACCGTTGGTATGGAGTCATCTCTGATTGTCTAAAGGAAAAAAAGTATATTAATTACATGAATTAATAGTGTTGCCAGAACTTCTCTCTCATTACTAGATTCTGATTGAATTTAATGAAATTGTTGATCTTCGCAGAACAGACGATAATTCTAATGCTCAGGTTTGCTGATCCGAAATTGCCGATCTTATTTTGCAAATACTCCGAGCAATCTCGTTGACTTTTTTTTTCGAACTTCTCGAATTTAAACTGTCGACGCTGCATTCTTACTCTCACAGTTTCATTCTATTCTCATTACCGCATTCTCATTCTCGAATTATCATGATTATTATTATTATCGTCATCATTAATTTGCTGCTGTACGGAACTGGGCTATCAAGTTGGACTAGCCTATACTTCTTTTTTCTTATTTGGGGAGACACCCATTAGAAAAAAAAACAACTGCTGGTTAGTTCAGTTTCGTGTAACACAAAAGAAAAAAAACTTAAAACAAGAACTGATTAAAAAACATATATGACGTTACCAATTTGCTGTTTCGAAATCCAAACGTCGTCTCCGCGTACTCTGGATGTAACGTGACGCTTAAGAAGATGACCTAAAATCTTTAGGTCATCTTCTTTAGTGTACCGTTGGTATGGAGTCATCTCTGATTGTCTAAAAGAAAAAAAGTATATTAATTACATGAATTAATAGTGTTGCCAGAACTTCTCTCTCATTACTAGATTCTGATTGAATTTAATGAAATTGTTGATCTTCGCAGAACAGACGATAATTCTAATGCTCAGGTTTGCTGATCCGAAATTGCCGATCTTATTTTGCAAATACTCCGAGCAATCTCGTTGACTTTTTTTTTCGAACTTCTCGAATTTAAACTGTCGACGCTGCATTCTTACTCTCACAGTTTCATTCTATTCTCATTACCGCATTCTCATTCTCGAATTAGCATGATTATTATTATTATCGTCATCATTAATTTGCTGCTGTACGGAACTGGGCTATCAAGTTGGACTAGCCTATACTTCTTTTTTCTTATTTGGGGAGACACCCATTAGAAAAAAAACAACTGCTGGTTAGTTCAGTTTCGTGTAACACAAAAGAAAAAAAACTTAAAACAAGAACTGATTAAAAAACATATATGACGTTACCAATTTGCTGTTTCGAAATCCAAACGTCGTCTCCGCGTACTCAGGATGTAACGTGACGCTTAAGAAGATGACCTAAAATCTTTAGGTCATCTTCTTTAGTGTACCGTTGGTATGGAGTCATCTCTGATTGTCTAAGAGAAAAAAAGTATATTAATTACATGAATTAATAGTGTTGCCAGAACTTCTCTCTCATTACTAGATTCTGATTGAATTTAATGAAATTGTTGATCTTCGCAGAACAGACGATAATTCTAATGCTCAGGTTTGCTGATCCGAAATTGCCGATCTTATTTTGCAAATACTCCGAGCAATCTCGTTGACTTTTTTTTTCGAACTTCTCGAATTTAAACTGTCGACGCTGCATTCTTACTCTCACAGTTTCATTCTATTCTCATTACCGCATTCTCATTCTCGAATTATCATGATTATTATTATTATCATCATCATTAATTTGCTGCTGTACGGAACTGGGCTATCAAGTTGGACTAGCCTATACTTCTTTTTTCTTATTTGGGGAGACACCCATTAGAAAAAAAAAACAACTGCTGGTTAGTTCAGTTTCGTGTAACACAAAAGAAAAAAAACTTAAAACAAGAACTGATTAAAAAACATATATGACGTTACCTATTTCTTGTTGCGCCATAGCAATCCAAACATCGTCGCCCCGTACTTTTGACGCCACATTGAACTTTATAAGATACTGTAAAATCTTTAGGTCGTCTTCTCGTGTATATCGTTGGTAGGGACTCTTCTCCGTTTGTCTAAAAGAAAAAAGTGTTGCCAGAACTTCTCTCTCATTACTAGATTCTGATTGAATTTAATTAAATTGTTGATCTTCGCAGAACAGACGATAATTCTAATGCTCAGGTTTGCTGATCCGAAATTGCCGATCTTATTTTGCAAATACTCCGAGCAATCTCGTTGACTTTTTTTTGTCGAACTTCTCGAATTTCAACTGTCGACGCTGCATTCTTACTCTCACAGTTTCATTCTATTCTCATTACCGCATTCTCATTCTCGAATTATAATCATGATTATTATTATCATCATCATTAATTTCATTATTATCATCATTATCATTACCATTACCATTATCACCATCATTATTATAATTTTTAACAGACTACGAGGAAGTCGTTCGAAGGATCAATTTGACCCGTGTGCGTCATTATTTCTTTTTTTATGTATGTTTTATGTATGTTCATATTGTTCATGCAAACGGATTAACCGATTTCGATAATTCTTTTTGGTTCGGAGACGAGTTCTCCCGAATGATCTAATTTTAAGGTTTTTTTTTTTTTGTTGAAGTGAGTGGAAACCTAAAAAAAAACTGCGAAAAACTAAAAAAAAACTCTTGAAATCGACAATTTTTGCGTGTGTACTTCGGAATGGCAGCACCGATATCATTTTTTTTCTCCGCTGTGTTTAACATGACGGTCCGGTAGTCCTGTTGGTATTTTACTTTAAAAAATAAGGGAGGGGGTGAGAAGGGTAAAACCGGAGCGGCTTAGACTTTTCCCCAAGATGTTGACTGATCTTATTTTCGGGGTCAATGAAGCATAAAATCTAATTTTGTCTAGCAGATGTTAAAAAAATACAGGGGGAGGGGAGGGGGTAAAAATGAGAGACAGGGAAATTGTCCAAAAATGTTAACTACGGCGTCATTTTCTGGGTTGGTCAGACTTGTACACCGAAGTTCTGAACTTTGAAGTCGACGCAATTTCACAGTATAAGGATCCGTAATGATAATTCATAAACAGCCAATAAGGAGGTTGCGGTTACTTTAAAGTTCAGAACTTTTGTGTACAAATTACTAAAAGTCGAACGCAATTCGACGACTATTAGGCTCAGTAATAAATAACTAAAAATATTACTCTTTACTAAAAATAATTTATTAATTGATTGCTAGACTGCAGTCGAAGTCCACCTATTTCCTGCTAATAATACTAATGATTATTAGGTTTCTTATATATTATCTTTATTATTATCATCATTATTATTAATATAACAATTGTACTTCACTACAAACTTTGAGCCCCCATTTCAACCCCTTAGGGGTTGTTTTTTGTTTTAACCCCTTGGTATTTGAGTTTTAAAAAATCCCTTCTTATCGAAACCCTACATCCTAAAATAAACATATTTGCCAAAATTTAGCTTTCTATGTCAAGCAGTTTGAGCTTGAAAAATTATTTAATTTTCAGGGATTGACTTTACCCTCTTGGGGGGCGACTTTTATAATATCCTGTGTTATTGGACGCCTGGGGCCTAAATTAAAGCTGTATGCAAAATTTCAGCATTCTATCTTTGTTAGTTAGGGCTGGGCCTTGACAAATCAGTGGCAGAAGTGTGTTTTTACCCACTAGGGGTAAAATTCCAACACGAAAAAAAGTAGTGTTATGTAAAAAAATTAAATAAAATTGACATGTTTTGGCATTTTAATTAGAACTTAGTGGTTTTTAAGCTAAATATTTTTTAAATCTTGTCAATGAATGGTTTACAAAAATAGATTAATTTTAAACAAAGATAAATCTAATATTATTTTATTTATAACAAATTAGTCAACCGTAGAAAAACCACTAAATTTAGTAGTTGATAGTAAAGAACTCCCATTTTCAACAGAAGCAAAAATTTTAGGTGTCAGTATCAATGAGCCTGTCGACTGATGATATCATTTAAATAATTTAGAAAAAAAAACTATGCTCTGTTTGTTATGGCATCCGAATCGTGGGGAGGTACATGGGAGAAAAGACTCTCAGAATGCTGTATTGCTCAAATTTTGAGTCTGTTTTGAGATACGGAATTGTTTTTTGGGGAAGGCACAACCCAATCCAAAATATTTTTGTAGTCCAAAAACATGTGATAAGGGTTATAAAAAAAAATGAAGTATAGAGAAAGTTGTAGGGGTGTGTTTAAAATATTTTACTTTTTCAACTTTTAAAACTTATTGTAAAAATTATTTAATCGGGGTGGAGTTGGAAGAATGATTATATATAATCAAAATTCTACCTTTTTGTGCCAACTAGTGTGTTACTATTGTTATTCATTTTTGTAAAATATTTATGCATGATATTATATTGTTACTTTTTACACTGTTTATTGTTTACTGGCACAAATAAATAAATATTATTATTATTATTATTATTATTACTTACTGATTATGCTGTTTATATCTATGAATGTTTGGTGTTTTTCTTTAAGCACAGAGATATGTTTAATCTAAGAGTTAATCATGAATATAAAACATGATCTTTAAATGTTTCATATCCAATACATAGACTAGCACTTACAGAAAAATGTCCTCATTATGTGCTTAAAATTATTTAACACACTGCCCAATGAAATTAAACAAATAAAGTCACAAAACCATTTTAAAGTTAAAATTAGGAAACTGTTAATTAATTTAGAACCCTATAGTTTAAGCGATTTTGTTAACTGACCTTTATGTATTTCTTTTTTTGACGTCATTTCTTTTTGTGTTCTCTGGATTGTGATCATGATTTGAAATAAAGAAGTTTATTATTATTATTATTAAGATTGACAGCCAGTCATAAGAAAAGAAAAAAATTGTTCATTTGAACAAAATTAGCCTGTTTAAAATCGTAGTACAAGTGATCTGCAGGATTTAAGTAATTCAAGTTACTAGAACAAATAGATGCTTCCAGCGCTGGGAGGTAAGGACCTCACTCTGATATCTCAGGGTTATTCTGAATTATTGAAATATCTTCTGCCGTAGAATCACTAGGTTGCCAATTAGAAGCCATCTTAATATTGTTACTACCTTCTGAACACGAACACACAGAAAATAAAAGGGTATGCTTGGGATCTCATAAAATACTTAACAAGAGAAAAAATTAACTTACATTTTGGGCACATCGCCTTCCTTTAATTTATCATCTGGTTCACTGCCCTTTTCATGTTCCTTCCCTAACTCTCCTAGAACAATAGGATTATAAAGAAAAATATAAGTAATTTGAATTTGGAAGTACCTAAGTAAGTAAGCCTTTTATTGATAATTATTACACAAGTGCTTTAAGTCAAAAATAATAGATTGTTCATAACACATTCTGGTTATAAAACATTAAAAATTTACATTAAAAACATATATCAATCAAATCAAATTCATTTATTCACTAGATATCATATAAGTACATGATTTGAGGTTCGTCATCTTATCAGTCTAATAAATAAAATAAAATAAAACAAAATCGTACTCATGGTATATACTTTCACTTGTGGTATTTCATCTAACTACATTCACCATTTGCACAATTTTTTAAATACATTACATACAATACAAATATCGTCGGGTTCACTGGGAACAACACACGTTGGCACTTCACTACCCTTTTCATGTTTCTTCTCTTTTTCAAACACTAACTCTCCTAGAACAATAGGATTATAAAGAAAAATATAAGTAATTTGAATTTGGAAGTACCTAAGTAAGTAAGCCTTTTATTGATAATTATTACACAAGTGCTTTAAGTCAAAAATAATAGATTGTTCATAACACATTCTGGTTATAAAACAGATTAAAAATTTACATTAAAAACATATATCAATCAAATCAAATTCATTTATTCACTAGATATCATATAAGTACATGATTTGAGGTTCGTCATCTTATCAGTCTAATAAATAGAATAAAATAAAACAAAATCGTACTCATGGTATATACTTTCACTTGTGGTATTTCATCTAACTACATTCACCATTTGCACAATTTTTTTAAATACATTACATACAATACAAGTCCGCACTCACAAAGGTAACACATCAAAATAATTCATTAAAATTTTAATTGAGATACTCCTCGAATGAATAAAATGAGTTCATAACCAGAAACCGCCTCAATCTTTCCAGAAATATCCTTTCCTCCAACTCCCTTATGGAAGGTGTAACAAATAAGTGTTTAGAAGCAAAAGACTGGTTTATTGCAGTCCAGCAAAATAAATTTCGTTTCAATTTTTTGCATCGCGTAATTTTTTAGTGGATGCTGTTGCTGCAACTTTATTAAATATAAATTAATATTATTAAAATATACAGGACTGGTCAAAAGTTACAGCTCAAAAGGTAAATCACTGGGGCCCCATATCTCCGTTATGTACCAACGAAAAATAACTGTTAGGAAATCTTCATTTCTGTACTGTAAGGAAATAATATTTCCTTACAACTTGAATTTTTAAAAACCAACAAATAAAATTTATTTGCGTCTAGTTTAACAATACAAAATTGATACGTTTTTCTAGTAACCCAACCAATCTTTATTAAGGCATCAGTAATTTCTGCATAAAATTAGTCTTGCTTTTTCCAAAACTTAATCAAAGTTTTAATATTTTCTTTCGACTTTTGAACAGTAGGCGGAAAAATAATGTGTACCTCGTCGGAAAAGCCACATTCCCGGACAGCATTCTTTACAGTCGTCCGGGAATGTTAGACCTGTTCTACGAGATACACAATATACTATTGTCAAAAAATATTAGGCAGATAATTTTGGCTTTTTTGTCTTGGATATTTCCTTAGCTTTATTTTTATAAATTTATTGCGGAAGAAGCTTCGTTCACAAACTAGTGCAGATTTTTAGCTTTCTTTACTTACATACATCAAAGCATTATTTAGTAAATACGAATCTAAAAAAGCACAATAAAATAACATTTTAAAAATTGCCTGCGTAATATAATAGAAAAAAATGATTGAGAGGTCAGTGATGATGAATCAGAATTATTTTATAATTAGTGTCTTACAGTAATATAGAATATTATTTTTAAGAAGTTATGTAACTTTTTTTTATCAGTTAAAGATTAAATTGTTTACAGTTTAATTTATCATTTGACGTAAAAATTCGTGACCCATCCATTATACAGATCTAAATTATCTTATTATTTCAAAACAAGCAATAAAATATTATATAATATAACAAGTATTAACTATTTCTCTAGTAGTACGCTTTGCTTGTGGAAGCTTAAATATGGAAGCTCTTCAGTTCACACTAAAGCCAAAGAAACTGGAATATGTTAAGCTTCCAATTCCAGAAATTACGGCACCTGATCAAGTTTTAATAAAGGTTGCCTATGCTGGTGTTTGTGGTACAGATATACATATTATAGCAGTAAGTTATTATTTTTGTTGTGATAATTCAGGTCACCATCTTCTAGCGAAATAAGCAAAGATATGTACCTACATATGTTTAGCAAATAATACTGTGTTGGTTCCACTTGACACTTGATTATTTAGTGCAAAATTACCATTGTTACATCTGTAATTTAAGTAAAATTATTTAAATATAAATATTAATTATGTAAAAAATATTACGTTCTTAAAACACTGTTATTGATTTTTTTCTTGAGAATGTCCTGTCTCGAGGGAACACCTAGTGGTACTCAACGTTGATGCTAATATGCTGCCGATTTCAAACCAGCAACTAACAGCTAACACTATCAATCATTAAGTAAGACTATACGACTAAGCGTTGGAACTGCACATTAAAATATTTAAAGGATAAGGATAAAGTTGTTTTTTTAAATCCTACCGATCTTGCCCTAACATACGTGTCGCCGTTAATAGCACGAGGTGACGTAAAGAAAAATCGGAAATTAGAATGTCGATTTTTATATATGAAAAGTGTTTCTCTACATCACAAAGTTTTGTAACACAGTTCCTGTTCGTTCTCAAGTTATACGAATATTTAATTTTTTTTTTTATTTTCATATTTTTTTAAATTTGGAAATATTTTAAAATTTTTTTCGGAAACCAACTTTTCGATTTCGTTAACTACTTTTTGAAACAAATTTTTTTCAATAATTTTTTTTAAAAAGAACATTTTTTAAACATTGTCTCGAAAAAGACTCCGAATATTCATATTAAAAAACAACAATTTTTTAAAAGTAATTTACTACAGAGTAACATAGCAAATAATACAAGGAAACGTAAACCTGACCAAACACAAAAAAGTTTCCTTTAGGTTAGTTTAGGATATTTTTGTCATTTTTTCATTGACATTTTCTAAGTTAGTAGAGTTCATAATTTAAATTTAGAAAAACTATGTTTTCGAAAAAATTTACTTAATTTAATAACAAAAAATATATTTGTTGAAAACAGAAACAGCTTAGTTTACAGGCGACAGGGCAAATTGTTTGATTAATATGAAAGTGTAAATATTGTAGCATCTTTTTTATTTATGCCTTCTGCTCATTTGGGGAAATACATATATGAGTACTTACAAAAGTACAATTTGTCTAAAACTAATTTTTCAAATTTTTTTAAGCACTTTTTAAAAATACATTTTTTCAGACATCTTTTTCGAAATTAAATTTTTTCGGATAGTATTAATTTTTTCAAGCAACGACTTTTTGAAAAAGTAATTTACGAGAAAGTAACGTAGCAAACCTAAGGAATCCTGATGGAACCCAAAAAAGGTTCGTTTGGGTTTGTTCAGGATCTTTTTTCGTTTTTTTTTTTTCATTTTCCAAGCTACTAGAGTTCATAATTTAATTTTGTATTGTTTTTCGATAATATATATTTTCTCCGGAACCGAACAAGAATCTTCTTTTCTTATTTTCATAAGCACATATTATATTGTTAAATTCATACCTTGTATGAACAGATAAAGGCTGATAATTTTTAGTAACATATTGTTTATTTCATCATTCAATAAGTTTCTAATTTATAACGTGTAAACCAAGGATCACATGTTCAATAACGCTTCCGTTGGGTCACATCCAATAGAATCGCACTGCTGACTGCTCGACTTTGGACAATAAGAACACAATTTTTAGCAATATATGGAAAGGTTCTAAAGACTAAGTTTTTGCGGAGGACTATTTTTTGCACTGCATTTTTATTTCTAGGGAGAATTCCCATGCAAGGACAGCGCAACAACATTGGGTCATGAATTTTCAGGCACTGTGGTGGCTGTTGGATCAGATGTTAAGAATGTCAAAAAAGGAGACCAAGTAGCTGTCGATCCCAATGAGTAAGTGTAATTTTTACAACAAAAAATTAAAAAAGAAAATCAGTCAACTGGAAAAACAATACTACTAACTAACTAACATAATTCTCAAATCCAGTCCTTTGACTTGAAACTTCTCGTTGTCTGTACTTAACAGTCACATCAGTTATACAAAACACAGGTTTCTACTTATCTTTTGCATTGATGAAAAAAATACCAATATAAAAATTGGTTAAACTTTTGCGAACAGTAATAAACTACAACAAAAAGGAGTGTTTTTGATAAGATCCAGCCATACCTTTTTCGACGATCCTGTATATTCTAAATTTATTTCAGAATAAATAATTTAATTTTCTGTTTACTTGTTCCCGAAGATTTTTTCTCAAACAGGTGGTTTTTGTGGAATAATACGTTTATATAATTATATTATATTATATGTCGCAATATGTATCTCTAAAATTATTATGTTTGAGAATAGAGAATGTTACATAAACTTGGCGTCCAATTTTAAGCAGAATCAGAAATTAAAGCAAATAATTGGATATTCCATTTAAGAAAATATAAATTTGATCTGTCACTATTTTTGGGCGAACCTGTATATGCCAAGTAATTTTCAAATTATAAATTTTTGAAAGCCCCAGAAGTTTTATCCGAAACATTTTTCACTAACATGGATAATTTTAAGAAAAAAATCAGCCAGTCACATTTACAATACGTGTTTCACCTGTTGCAGTGGATGCCGATGCTGCGACTTTTGTCATTCAGGAAATCCTCATTACTGCAAAACTGGAGGAATTCAAAACACCATTGGACTGTTCAGAAATGGAGGATGGGCAACTTATTCCCTAGTTCCGATGACCGCAGTTCAAAAGTTACCTGAAACTCTATCTTTAGCACAAGGTAAATACTAGTTCCTTAGCTTTTTCATAAAATGGTATTTATAAAGCTGGCATTAACCTTTGAAAATGTAAAATGATTTACATAAATGTACAGTAGGAAAGTAAAATGTTTGATTACTAATATGACCTATCACACTAAAACAATTTGTACGTATATTATTTACCTGAATATAGAATACAAAGAATTAACTTTTAGCGTTATTTCTTTAGGATTGTTCTTTTTGAAAATGCTTTAGATACAAGAGTAAGGCTTTTTTATCAGAAGCATTTCCAGAGCTACAAAAATCGCAACAAATTAAGTCGATTTATTGAATTTCAGGTGCTTTAACTGAACCAATTTCATGTTTGTCACATGGATGGGATTTACTCGGTCCAGTCCCAGTCGGGTCTCGCATTCTTGTTATTGGAGCTGGTATCATAGGCAACTTATGGGTTTGCTTATTGCACCTTCAAGGACACAAGAAAGTTACTGTGTCGGAGCCTAATTTAAATCGATTGAACGTCATCAAAAAACTGGGTAAGTACGTACTTGTAGTAAGTATATTTATTTATTACATACAATTCATGTTTTGTTCTTTTTAGTAATACCCAGTACTTAATACAATACTTTTTTGTCGCATATCAGTAAAAAGTACACATAATGGTTTTTTTGATAATATTATATTATTTGTGGAACAACTTCTCAACCTTCGTCATATTTTTCCTTTACTGAGGTTAGGAACTATTTTGAATATCTGGAGAAACCGTGAAATATTGCGGGGACAAATACAGTTTTTTTAGTGATATAAATAATATCATACGGCAGGGATAGATCATGTCCTCTTCTCTGGTTTTTACAAATTGGAATAGGAAAGGTGGAATTTGGATTTTTAAAGTGGAAACTATAGCCTCGCGTTGCGTTATTGAAAAAGTCCCGTTAAGTAGAGTATTACTCAGGATTGCCAATGTTAATTCGAGTCCTAAACAAAATAGCGACATGTTGAAAATTGCATTAACGCAAACGCAGTACAAATAAAATGTAAAGTGACTTACTTTTCATCGTCATTTTAGCTGATTTTAGAGGCTATAAAAATAGTAGTCATGGTTCTTATTAAATAAATAAAGCCTACTGTCAAATAAAGAGCAGAAAACGGCAAGCGGCTGCGTCTGGAGGGCAAAAAAGCATCAGTCCACAGTAGTTAAATACGACCTGTTTTGAACGAAATCGTATTAAATTGTTTTGGACTGATGCTTTTTTTGTCTCTTGTCACAGTCGCCTGTTGTAGGACAAGTTCGGAAATCTATAATGTGAAAAATATTATTTTTATTGCAGAGACAGGATATAGTCTCGTAACTCCAGACCACTTAAAAAGTAACCATGAAGCCGATCCCGATTACCTATTTGACGTTGTTATTGACTGTAGTGGATATTGTCCTGCAATCGAGCAAGGTATAAGTCTTCTGGACAAGGGAGGAATATTGTGTGCTTTCGGCATTGCACCACCACACGCCAAGATAAGGTAATTGTATTTGTTTATATATGTATGTAGAAGGAGTTAAAAACTGTTCAGCATATTAAAAAACAACAACAACAAAAAAATTTGTATCTAACGTATTTTGGCCAAAAACTGACTGAGTGTTTAAGTAACAACCAATTTAGTTATACTTATAGACTAATTAAATAATAATGTTATTTTAAAATTCTATTTTAGTGTATCACCATTCGAAATGTATTCCAAAGAACTAAAAATATTTGGTGTCAATGTCAATCCATTTAGCTTTGTCAAATCTATTGGGTTCCTTGAAGCTATGGGTTCCAGATACGTTGATTTTGAGAAATTAGGAATAGAAGTGTTTCCTCTTAAGGATTATGAGAAAGCTTTGGAAGCTCTGAAGGCGGGAAAAATTTCGAAGGCTATGTTTAAATTAGAATAAACGACAAACCAAATTTCGGATTGTATCTTGTACATTACTATGGGCTTTATAGTAAATGGTTATTAATGAAGTTTTTCGGTGTTTAATTCCAATATTAGTACCGGGAGTCCTTAATATTTTTTGCAGAGAGCCACAAAGCAACTGGAACCCAACCGTTTTCTGATTTCGCATGTAGGATGGTTATCCTTTTTCCTTTATTGGATGGAGCTTTGGTTTGACATCTAGTAGAGGAATCGGACCATCCTTTTGATGTTGTTCATGCGTATCAAACCAGGTCTCATCAAGGTAAATGATGAGACGATTTTCAGATCGGTATTGCTTTATGGAGATTAGGTACCTACTATAATAATAATAATAATAGACATTTATTTAGCAATTTGCTAATAAGTACATCAAATTATCACAGCAAAATAAAATCTTGAAAATCTTGTGACATACAACTACAACTTACACACTAGATACTCATTTAACATTTTATTAAATTAACGTACATTTGGCGCACTCTTTTTCGGGGACAAACTCGATCACAGAAGTATTTATATACAATGTTAATTCTAATTCATTAAATGTATTACAATTCGTTTTTGATCCTATAACCATGCGTGTTGTTTTTAACGCGTTTAATTTTAATTTATTCTTACACAGCCAACCATACAAAATTGCTAACTCGCTATTCAGCACATTAATCATTTGGCGAAAGTCAGCACCAGAAACAGAAATAAGCGTGTCGTCAGCAAAAAGACTATCAGCACAATTTTTTAGGGCTTCATAAATATCGTTTACGTACATTACAAATAGCAAGGGGCTCAATACGCTACCTTGTGTTACCCCCCAAACACACTCTTTTTTGCCGACACTCTATGAGCAATTTTAGTCATTTGATATCTTCCTTTTAAATAGTCCACAATCCAATCCACAGCCCTCTCACCAACTCTATGAAACTTTAATTTTTTTGATCAGAATTTCGCGATCAACAGTCTCAAAAGCACGCTTCAAGTCTACGGAAACACTTAGCATGATTTTTCCTTCATTCATGGCATTTCTCCAGGTAGCACTGACATATTGAATTGCTGACTCACACAAATCTTTGCTTCTAAAGGCCGATGGACCCACATCACTCACTCATAATGCTATTTTCGTAATCGCTGCGATTCCATCAATATTTGCCTCTTACCAATCTTACGATATCTGAAGCCCATTTTTGACAAAACTCACTACAGGCGTGTGATGCTACAGCTTATGTTTGTTTGGTCGACAGTGAGTCGTTTTTTTAGAGTGTGTAGTGTAGGCACAAGTTGTTCTTCATACGCGGTGTAGACTTTTCGTCATCAAATCTTTGTCGCTTTCGTCGAAAGATCTTGAATATTCGGAGTCTTTGCGCCATTTTCTTGATCTGATCGGATTTGATACGATTCTTCTCACAATAGTCAGATTTATATTAGTTAAACTACACGTTTCAGCCGCAGGGGCACTAACATTAAGTCCCCTGTTAACCAAAGAACTGTGTTTGTTGTTTGTTTACAGTTTCCCTAGCATCAATGGATAAATGCTTTTTCTTCAGCGTAACACTAGCAGACGCACTATCAACGTTTTCTCACAGACGCCACATAATATATGGATATTCCCTCTAAATCCGAACTCATAATCCTTCGACAACAAGAGTGCCATCCACCAAGTGAAAGGCCTTACTTAAGTCAGTCAGAACATCTAGATTACCTGGTAACGAGAGAATCCTGAGGGAAAAGTAGATCACAACATGGGGTCGCGTTCAATTATACTCATATATCTGGTTTTAATTTTTTGACTATTATAACATTAATAAAACTTCCATCGTGTTGGAAGTAGGGGTTCTGCTTAGGTAGCAGCAATTCAATATCTTCTTTATTCAAATTATCTTCGATATCAACAATCTTTATGCGGGGATTCCTTGTCTCAGAAATATTGGTCTTGTACTTAGTTTCGAGTTTTTTATCTACAGTATTTTTAATTTTTTCTATCTCAGATTTAGTTTAACATTTGATCAAGGCGTCTCTAGTTGTAGAGCAGTCCTTATTACTTTTAGGTTTCATTACTATTATTTCTCCCATACACTTGCATAGTTATTTTTAATATTAGTTTTATCAGTCTCAACAAACATATCTGCTTAATCTTCTCAGTTTGAGCACGAGTTCAACAATATATAGGATGCATTCTTTCTGCATTTTTTAAACATTTTTGGGGAAAAGCGCTTAAAAATTGCTGTTCCCCACCCCTGTCGCCAAAAGGTTCGCTTAGAAAAATCTGAAAAAAATCGTTAACATTGAGAATTAGGTGTAGATTAAGGAAAATTTATCAGGATTGACAAATTCTAGCGCCATCAATTGTTATAAACAATTTAATTGTTTATTTTCTTATAACTGCTAAACCATTGAATTTAGAGAAAAAGTTTTTCGACAAAAAATATTTTTCACGATGTAAAGAGCAACTTTTGTTCTTACACGTCAGTCGAAACGCTTCCCACTCAGCTTCGCGCATACGCGATGTGATACGGCGTTGGTGCCCTCGGCGGCGGCTAGCGGCGGTTTGTTCAAGTTAAGAGGGGGGCTGATGGCACCGAACACTAATTGTGCAGGTATAGCTTGCACTTGATCGTATTTTTTTGTGTTAGTTTAATAATAAATTGTTTACAGTTTCATTTATCATTTAATGTATAAATTCGTGACCCATCCATTATATTATACAGATCCAAATTATCGTATTATTTCAAAACAAGCAATAAAATATGTTATATAATAACAAGTCTTAATGATTTCTTTAGTAGTACGCTTTGCTTATGGACGCTTAAACATGGAAGCTCTTCAGTTCACACCAAAGCAAAAGAAACTGGAATATGTTAAGGTTCCAATTCCAGAAGTCACGGGACCTGATCAAGTTTTAATAAAGGTTGCCTATTCTGGTGTTTGTGGTACAGATCTACATATTATAGCAGTAAGTTAATATTTTTGTTGTGATATTTAGTGCAAAATTTGCACCATTTTTTACATCTGTACATTTAGAGGAATTATTTAAATATTATTATTATTAATTATGTAAAAAAATATGTCGTTCTCACAACACTGTTATTGATTGCTTGCTTGACAATGTCCTTTCTTGAGAAAACACCCAGTGAACCCAACGTTAATGCTAATGTGCTGTTGATTTTAAATCGACAAATAACGGCCAACGCTACCAATTATTGAGTACGACTATACGACTAAAGCGGTGGAACTGGACATTAAAACATTTAAAGGATCTGATAGTTACCTAACCTAAATGTAAAGGTTTTTTAAAAATCCTACCTGATCTTGAGCTAATATACATAAGTATGTGCTAGGCCTAACCTTTACATTGGTACACTACTACACTCTACTACTGTACAATCGTTTTATTATGTATTATCGACATTTAGTTCTACCTTACAATACGTTTTAACCTATATATGCCTTATGTTTCATTTTAAGAAAAAAAAGTAAATACCACATTAGTACATGCTACATTGTAGGATCTTGGCATATAATCTGCCTGCAATATTTTCTCCGGAACCCAAGAAGAATCTTATTTTCTTATTTTTATGAGCACATTTTTATCTTGTTGAAATCCTGACCTAGTATGAACAGTTAAAGGATAATATTTTTTAGTAACAGCTTGTTTACTTCGTCATCCAATAAGTTTCTAATTTACAACGTGTAAAGCAAGGTTCACACATTTAATAACGCTTCTGTTGCATCATATGCAACAAGATCGCACTATTGGGTAGAGCACCAATGCTCGACTTTGGATAATGAAAACCATATGGAAGATTCCAAAGACTGCATTTGTCGAAGTTTTTGCGGGAGACTCATTTTTGCACTGCATTGATATTTCTAGGGAGAATTCCCATGCAAAAACGGCACCTCAACATTGGGTCATGAATATTCAGGCACTGTGGTGGCTGTTGGATCGGATGTTAAAAATGTCAAAATAGGAGACCAAGTAGCTGTCGATCCCAATGAGTAAGTAAAGTGTAGTTTTTATAACAAAAAATTAAAAAATAAAATTACGTCAGTTTGCTGGAAACAACGCATTTTTACTACCCTACGCCAATTCTCCAATCCTGCTCTTTGACTTGAAACTTTTCATCGTCAGTACTTATTAATCACATCAGTTATACTATGGGAGTTTTCTATTTAACATCTACGCCTCAATCTAACAGTTAAAAGTGGAAAACCCAACACAGGTTTCTACGTACTTATCTTCTGCATATTCAGTACAGCACGCTGTATTGGTTTAATGAAAAAATATACAAATTTGAAAATTAGTTAAATTTTCGCGAACAGTAATAAACTACAACAGAAAAGAGACTTGTGACACACATTTACAATACGTATTTCACCTGTTGCAGTGGATGCCTCTGCTGCGACTTTTGTCATTCCGGAAATCCTCATTACTGCAAAACTGGAGGAATTCAAAACACCATTGAACTGTTCAGAAATGGAGGATGGGCAACTTATTCCCTAATTCCGATGACCGCAGCTCACAAGTTACCTGAAGCTCTATCTTTAGCACAAGGTAAATACTAGTTCCTTAGCTTTTTCATAAAATGCTGCTAGTATTTATAAAGCAGACATTAACCTAAACATTTATGTCCTGATAAACGTGGATGTATGACAGTCTTATCTATAATACTACCTTTGGAAATGCAAAATAATGTACATAAATGTACAATGGAAAAGTAAAAGTTTGATTACTAATATGACCTTTACACCACAATAATTTTTACCTATATTATTTACCTGAATATAGAATATAAAGAATTAACTTTTAGCATTATTTGCTCTTTTTGAAAATGCTTTAGATACAAGCGTAAGGCCTTCTATTTAGAAGCATTTCCAGAGCTAAAAAATCGCGATAAATTAAGTAGGTCTGATAAATTTCAGGTGCTTTAACTGAACCAATGTCATGTTTGTCACATGGATGGGATTTACTCTGTCCAGTCCCAGTCGGGTCTCGCATTCTTATTATTGGAGCTGGTATAATAGGCAACTTGTGGGTTTGCTTATTGCACCTTCAAGGACACAAGAAAGTTACTGTGTCGGAGCCTAATTTAAATCGACTCAACGTCATCAAAAAACTGGGTAAGTATATTTATTTATTATATAAAATTTGTTATTTGCTCTTTTTAGTAATGCATCGACACTCAACATCCTCGATTCTACCCAAAAAAGAGTCATTCGATTCATCAATGACCCAGTCCTCACAAGAAAACTCCCTTTTCTCGCTCATCGCCGCGCTATTGGGGGTTTATCCCAGCAACTAACCGTTATTATTCCCCCCTTGACTGTTCCTAACAGAACATCAAGAGGTGCGTTACCTTTACTGTCCAGCTACAAAAGCCTAGAACACACCACTTCTCTCGCTCCATACCTAGGGTCTCCAGATTATGGAACAACTTGAAAGCAGATGTTTTCCCTCCCCGTCCCAACCTCCAATCCTTTAAATCCCATGTCAATAGACTACATCTTCTCTTCAGACGCTC
This sequence comes from Philopedon plagiatum, assembly GCA_963971165.1. Lineage (NCBI taxonomy): Eukaryota > Metazoa > Arthropoda > Insecta > Coleoptera > Curculionidae > Philopedon > Philopedon plagiatum. Next base: position 99,045,436 of record OZ020193.1, read on the forward strand.
ACGGTACGTTAGTTCTTAGGCTTGAAGTCTACGTGGGATGTCTTAGATAAAAAAAATACCCAGTACTTATTACAAACTTTGTTGTTGCATATAATTAAAAAGTACACGTAATAGTATATTACATAACAAGTGTTGAAAGTGACATTTTTCACACGAGTGGGAATGTTGTCGCACGAGGCGACAGCCGAGTACGATAATCCCACGAGTGTGCGAAAATTACTTTCACACGAGTAGTGTACAATATTTTTCCTACGATCACAAAAATATTTTCAAAAAAACCTCAATTTCTGTCTTTTAAAACCCTCACTTTCAACACTAATATTTTCATCAAGTGTGCTGAAAATAAAACAAATGAAATTGGCACCATCTATTTCAATGTCATGTTGGCAAGTACTTTTCAACATGTGTGTTGTAAAGTACTTTTCAACACGCGTGTGATATAAGGCATTTTCTCGCCAAGTTAATCGTGCTTTTTTTCTCACTTTCATAGGTGGTCGTAGGAAATGTTTTTTTTTTAACAATATTATATTTGTGGAACAACACAATATTTTGGCTTTTTTTAAGTGGAAACTATATTCTTGCGATGCGTTATTGAAAAAGTCCCGTTAAGTAGAGTAGAACCTCAAGATTTCAATCGTTAATTCGAGTCCTAAACAAAATAACGACATGTTGAAAATTGCATTAACTCAAACGAAATACGAATAAAATGTAAAGTGACTTACTTTTCATCGTCATGTTAGCTGATGTTAGAGGCTATAAAAATAGTAGTCATGGATCTTACTGAATAAATACAGCTTACTACCAAATACAGAGCAGAAAACGGTCTGTAGGGCAGAAAAGTATCAGTCCACAGCAGTTAAATACGACCTGTTTTGAACGAAATCGTATTAAATTGTTCTGGACCGATGCTTTTTTGTCTCTTGTCGCCTGTTGTAGTGGCAAGTTCGGAAATCTATAATGTGAATAATATTATTTTTATTGCAGAGACAGGATATAGTCTCGTAACTCCTGACCAGTTAAAAAGTAACCATGAAGCCGATCCCTATTACCTATTTGACGTTGTTATTGACTGTAGTGGATATTGTCCTGCAATCGAGCAAGGTATAAGTCTCCTGGACAAGGGAGGAAAATTGTGTGCTTTCGGCGTTGCACCACCACATGCCAAGATAAGGTAATTGTATTTGGTCATACATGTAGAAGGAGTTAAAAATTTTAAAAAAGTACATGCTTAAGTGTTACGATTTTTTTGTTTAAAGCTAATTTTGAACTAAAATTTTTGTATAGGTACTATTTTTCCTCCAAAAGTGTCTGGTCGGCCTAGTTGAACAAAATTTTACTCTTGGTTGCCCAACCAGCAAAGTAATTTTATAATTCCATCGCTCTGCAACTGTTTCATTTTATTCTTATTTTATTATTACTTCCAAAATACTAATTAATTTTATTAAAGGGGAAGTCAACACTATTTTGTAGTTAAAGTTAAAGTGTTTTATAAATTTATCGAGAAAACGTTTCTACGAGCAACACAATAAAACAAATACAAAAGTCAAGCCTATAAAATAAAATTGTTTTATAATTGTTTTTAGTAAATTTCAGTGATATTATTAAGACTCTTATAAATATATTATAAAATTATTTTATAGTCGCGTATCATAGCTTTAATAAAACAATTATATTAACGTATCAATAAGAACTATTTCGTTTCTTCAAGTAAAGTGTTTCCTTAGTGATCCATATAAAACTGTTTTATAATATTTTATTTAGATTACAGTATAAAACAGTAACAAAGTACTTATAAAACTAAATTGTTTTCATAGTTATCATTTTGCTATCGATAACTACAATAAAACAAATTTATGTTGAATTAGGTGATCAGGCGTACAATTTTCATTAGTTCAGTGTGTGCATTCACTGTAGAAGTAATAAAAATGTCGTCGCAATTATCGCAGTGGAAAAAAATTAAGAAAAGTGGCGCCTTTCGCAGAAGATTAAAAATATGTTACCAAAATATCATCAGTAGTGATAATAAGGATACTAGTTTCGTCAAAGATAAAACGGCGAATCAATTAAACATTAGGCAGCAATCTACCAATGTTGACAACAGTGCTTCAGACCTCACAAGTGTCAGTACTAGTAATATTTTACTGATGGAAACCGAAAACCTAAGACAAGTTTGTGATAAAAATGTATTAAATCTATCATCGGCGGTGGACCAGTTAAATGACGGGGAAATGAAAATTTGTGATGATGAAATTGAAGTAAAAAATAATTGGCTGTTAGAATTAGTGTGTGATGAAGATACTTTCATGTCAGATATTCAGAAAAACATAGATTTTAGAAACAATATTAGACAATGGGCAGTTACTTTTAATATCCCCCAGACAGCACTGCGAGCTCTTTTTCAAAATATAAATAAAAGATTTCCTGACGTACTTCTTCCTCAAGACCCCAGAACACTTTTGAAAACATACAAGTCAATTGTGATGAATAAAATTGGAGATAATGGTTTTTACTGGCATCATGGGTTCGAATTTTCTTTACGACAAGTTTTAACTTCTATGCATGATTTGCCTAAAGTGATTTCTGTGAATATCAATATGGATGGCCTGCCCATTTTTAAAAGTAGTAAATGTGAATTTTGGCCTATACTATTTAATATTTCCGAACTGCCTCAAATAAAACCCATGATAATAGGCATATACTGTGGAAAGGGGAAACCTTCAAACTTATCTGCATTTTTGGGACCTTTCGTCGAAGAAGCCAAAACCATCCTTTCAAATGGATTCACCACAAGTGGTTATCAGGTTACTGTGAAATTGAGATGCTTTATATGTGACTCACCTGCCAGGGCATTTATCAAAGGTAAATTATTTTTTATGCACATACTAGCCTATTACTATTTGTTTCAAACATTTTCAGGTGTAACCAACTTTAACAGTAAACACGGATGTCTTAAATGTACCACAATTGGAGAGTATTCACATCTTTCCCATACAGTATACTTTTCAAGAGCAGGCTGCGAAAAGAGAACAGATTCCGGATTTCGTACGAAGTTGTATGGAACACATCATAAGCAAGAAACTCCACTAACTCTACTTCCTATTGATATGATTGAAGATTTTCCAGTTGGGGATTCCCTTCACCTAATTGATTTAGGTGTAATGAAAAGGTGTTTGGTAGGATGGAGGGATGGTAATTTTGGTACTTATAAAACTAAATGGTGTGGAAAAGATATTGCTTATGTTTCAAGTTTTCTAGAGAACAGTAAATTACCTTCTGAAATTCACAGGTCTGCGAGGGGGTTAGATGTTTTGTGTTATTGGAAAGCTTCAGAATATCACACGTTTTTACATTATTTAAGCATTGTAATTCTAAAAGATGTATTACCCCTTAACGTATACCGACATTTTCTTAATTTTTTTTGTGCAACAACAATATGTTCATCCAAATTTTATGTGCATTTTCTTAATTTAGCTGAAGCATTGCTCAATAATTATGTTGAGTATTATCGAGATTATTATGGAGAAGATTATATAACTAGCAATGTTCATAATCTAACTCATATAGTTGACGAGGTGCGAAGATATGGACCTTTAACGACCTTTAATGCATATCCTTTCGAAAATCGACTTTATCAGATTAAAAATTTATTGAGAAACGGAAATTTGCCACTTGCACAAGTTGCAAAAAGAATGAGTGAAATTATGCAATGTGAAACCGAATGTGTGAACAATAATAACTTTACCTCATTTCCTGTCTTAAAAAGGAAGAATGATGCAGGCTTATTCTTTAAAGTTGAGTTTGAAGGGTTTTCTCTGTCTGTAGATTATAGAAATAAGTGGTTTCTTACTAATAATGGCCAAATTGCATTTATGGAGCATGCGTTAGTAATAAATAACAGTGTTTTTATTAATGGAGGTACTGTGAATGATTTGGAAGATGTTTTTGAAATCCCTATAAAATCCTCCTATTTAAATATATATAAATCTCGATGTATTGATAGAAAAATGGCACTAACATTATACTCAGTTAAAAACGTTAAGTGCAAAATGGTGGCCATTAAGTATAAAGACGAGACTTTTTTTGTTCCTTTATTGCACTCTTTAAGTGTGTGAAAAGAAAATTACAAAAATCTTGTAAAACTTAACTAAGCTAGGTATGAACTGAACTAGGAAATATTTTTAATATAAAAAAAACTGTAATATTACGTATTACGTACATATTAATACTAAAAGAATTTACAAAACTGAAAAATATGTAAATAAAATGTGAACTAAACAGAAAAAATAACGTAATAGAAATGTTATATAATAAAAATCTGCAATTATTTTTTTTCCTCATCTTTTTGATCGCTGCTTACCTCTAATGGCGCGTCATAGTTTTCTTCAGCAATACTCTGAAATAAAAAATGGGAAAAAGTAATTAATAATTATTGTTGTTTAATTATTTAAGAACTTACATTACTATTACTGTTTTTACTTTCCACTTCCGGAATATTTTCTCCTATGGTTTCTTCTATAATATTATTATCAAGCTGCAGTTTTTCCTGTCGAGGCTGAAAAAATATACAAATGTTACAGCCATTAGCTGTGTTATTGCTTAGAAGTTATTTACCTTATAAGAAAGACTGCTCGGCCTTCGTTTTTTTCCCGAACTTCTGACCATGCCACTTTCATATCTTTTGGTGGAATTTCTTATGATACCCTTAAAAAATGCTTCACAATCTTTTAGGGTGAATGCATCGTCAGATAGCCTCACTACTCTGAAGAATAAATTTATTATATTTTTATATATTTTAAAAGGAATTTTTTCTTTTCCATCCCTTGCACCACCAGCCCAGGAACATAATGTAAATACTTTTCTAGAGAAGAGTTTGTCTACTAGTACGTAGCAATTATTTATTCCACTGCTGATGGACCCTTTCCTTCCGCATACATAACTAAATTTTTTTATGTACTCCTCCATATTCGTCTGATTTGCCAATTTGGCTTCGAACTCCTGAAGCTCTAACAAATTGTCAATTAGATCAAAGAAAATATCATCTTTGGTTTCTAACGAGGAGCTTTGACTTGTATTCGTGCAAGAACAGGTGTCATTTGATGACTTACTGGCTAAACTGTCTATCATTACTTCTAGTTTGGCAAGTTGCTGCATAATTTTTAACTGATTATCTGGGCAAGAAGCTGAATGTTGAAAATTATCAATAATTGCTTGCTGCCTTTGCATTATAATCTCTTGGTTAGCTATAATTGTATCTATTTTTTGACTCATTTGGACATCCGTGATTGCTTGAGTTTCAAAAAAGGAACTGTACTGAACTGTATCATTATTATTTGGTGGTAGTATCTGATAAGTAATTGGTAGTTCCGTATTGACAACATTTGATGACGAAATAACCTCATTAGGCAACACATTCAAGGATTCTTCAGCTCTCTGCATGGGCGTATCCTGCGAAATATTAAAACTAAACACCCTATCCTATACATATATACGTTATACACATACAGAGCTAGGGTGTCCCACAGGAAATGCCAGTGTAGGATATCTCAAAAACTATTGAACGAATCTTTTTGAAGATTGCAAAGTTGACGCTTCTAACCAAAAGTAGCAGCAACTTGAAAATTTTAAATATACCATGCACCCTTTATATTATATTTTCGGATTCTCAAAATTCTCAATATTTTTTATGTAACACTTCCTGTACCCAACTTCAACTGTTTTCGAGATATTGAGAGTTGAAAAGTGGCCATTTTCCAGCTTTGAGAGACCATAAAATCTAAACGGCTGAAATAAGAGCAAAAGGTTTGCACAATCCTATTTTACTTTCTTATAAGCTATCGAATGGTGCGAACTTAAATTTTGAAAGGAGCTGTCAAATTTGACAAGTGTAGTCAAATATTGACATCCCATCATTTGAAAGCCCAGCTTATGAAAAATTAAGACAGGAATGTGCAAACCGTTTTTCTCTAATTTAAGCCGTTTAGATGTTACGGCCTGTCAAAGTTGTAAAATATCCACTTTTCAACTGTCAATATCTCGAAAACAGTTGATACTCGGCATAGAAAGTGCTCCACAAAAAATATTGAGAACTTCCAGGAAAGTTCAAAAATCCGCTAATATAGGGTGTCCCATTTAAAATTTCCAAGTTGCAGCGACTTTCTGGCAGAAGCGGCAACGCTGCAACCTTCAAAATATTTTTAAAAGAAAGCTCCAATAGTCAATAGCATACCGTCAAAATTTCAGTTTCTTTGAATAGTTTTAAAGATATAAACACCGGCATTTCTGGTGGGACACCCTGTATGTTTATACATAATACTTAAATTCTTTCGTTCTGATCAAACTGAGCTAACTTACGTGATTACATATCCGACCAGGTTAATTTTCGTTTTTGCGTTATCGAACGTCCTACTATCAATTAAAGTGGTCGTATGCATGTATTCGCGTAAGTTGGCACAGTTTGATCTGAACGAAAGAATATAGCTAGTTTTTATGAATTATAACTTACCATTAAACATTCATTTGCCAAAGTATTAAAGTCATTTTGGGCATCAGATTTATTCTTTGGAAATATCATCCTTGGGCGCTTTTTGGTCTGAATAACTTCTATAGTTTCCTCTTGTTCGGTGTCATCATTCTCTAACATTCTCTCTAGCTCTTCTTCCGCAATTTCATAATTAATTAAATGATTTCTTTTCAATTTACATGGCATCGTAAACCAGTTGCCCTCTGGTAATGAATTTGGATTTTTTATAAGTTTATCAGCCCCCATTTTTGGCCACGAAAGTTGGCTGTTCTCAACCCATCCTCCAGGGACTATTGTTAGTTGCTTTAAGCCTTTCTCAATAGTTTGCACTATCTTAAACATATCTAAAAATTATTTAAAAGTTTAATAACGCATCTCTTGTATGTATATATTAGGTATCATTCAAATAACTTACCTGCTATTTTTTCTAAAATTTCACTAAGAAACTTTCGTTACTAACGATCTAACAAGAGCAGATGAGATATCACCGATTAATATCGGTTTATGTTTTGTTTTATAATGATAGGTATTTACCCGCCAGTAATAGTAGTCGCGTGCGGTATCAAAATGTATCAGTGGCAACAAGTTTTATTAGAGTCGCCAAAAAGTCGCGAATTAGCTCAAAAGTTCCCAGTTAGCAATATATGCACTATTTGCTCGGCAATGACAGTATAAAAGTCGCGTGCGATATTAAAATATATCAGGGGCAACAAATCTGCTTTATTAGAGTCGCCAAAAAGTGGCGAATTAGCAAAAAAGTTGCCATTTAGCAATATAGGCACTCTTCTTACTATAAAAAGAAACTGCTTTTTTCACTGACTTTGGTGTTTCTAAATATTTGGAAGCGGAGCTAATTGGGAACAGGGCGGTATTTTAATGTTTTTCGAATTTTTAAAAATAATTTTATGCTCGGTTATACAGGGATGGGAAATATTCCGCAACGGCTCCATTACAGGAAAACGAAAAATAATAGCAGCGATGCAGCGAATGCAGGTTTGTGGCAGTCGCGAGAGCTAAAATTGGTCTATTTCTCGCTACGCCCTTTCTGTCACTTACGTCATTATTTGTCACGTGGTGGTGTCACTTGTCATTTTTTTAAATAAAACACTTTGCTGGGTGTCCCTCCTGAAATGCCTGTGTAGGTTATATCAAAATGCAATTTTTTGTCATTGTCGTTTTTTCGTATTTTGCTTAATTCTTTAAAAAATAGTATATATTTGGAGCAAAAGCATCACTCTAGTCTTAACGGACGAGCACTAGCGAGTCCTACAACTACACCGGAGTCCCAAAAAGTGTATTTAGTGCCGAGTAAAACTTACTATATTTTCTTTAAAGGCATATTTAGAAAAAACAGGTAAAAAGCTTTCGTAAATATTTAGTTATATGCATGATGTTGAGTGGCTACATTTTTCTCACATTCCATGAGACGAACTTACTGGGGTTTTAAGTAACAGACATTAAAGAAAAGGGTAGCAGAAGCATTTACTTTTCTTTATGCAAACGACCCATTATTTGAGCGACAGAAAAAGTATTTTGGCTCCCAGTCACTAAAAGTAATAGGTCAATAGATTATCTATAGAATAATTCAAATTCGACTTTCGGACAGCTGTCACTGTCAGATTAAATATTCAAAGCTTGATTGATTGTTTACATATATGGCATCATATTTGGACAAATTACAGAGGTCTACTCAAATGCGTCCTTCGTGCAGCAGATGGCGCAACTAGCCCATAATCATATATTATTTAAATCGTTGTTTATGATTATTCGATCTAGTGACGTGGTACTTTTAGTGACTAGGAGAAAAAATCCTTTTTGTACCTCTCGCGCCTGAAAATAAAAAAGTGATCCTTTAAACTTAAGGATAGAGTGGAAAAATGGTATATTTTGTAGATCTTTGAAGAAAAAATATCTTGAAAACGTTGAATAAGTTATGTTTTGTTAATATGTTATGTATAAAGGGTGGGTTAAATGCTTTAAATCAAACTTATTGCTTTTTTTATATTATGGCAATATTTTTTGCCTGTTTTTGAAGCTTTAAAACAGAAAAAAGTTATTAGCTATGCCTTTTTTTCTGAGAAATTTTCACTTATAGAACTAGTGGTTCAATTATTACCGGTAGTTTTTTCGAGACTACGAATATAATTTGAAAAATTTTCGGGTGCGAAAAGAAATTTCTGATTTAAAATCCGACCCTGTGACAATATGTACCATTAGCGTAAACAAAATATTTTATAAATGTTTCCTAGTAATTTAAATTGTTTCATAATGGTTGCGCCTAAGAGTAAATTATTTTATAGGAAACCGCCATTTTAAAATGGGTACAACCAAAGGACTCGAAGTAAGTTGAATTGAAAATATTGAATTTCACACGTGTAATGACACTGGCGGCAGGTAAAATACTTAAAAATTATCAATAGTTATCTCTACAACCAATAGGTTCAAGTTTTTCTGTAGAAAATTATTATATCGAGGAAGCTATTTTTTTGTTATTCAAAAAATTTTTCCAAAACAATGGAAAATACGAGGCGCACTTAAATTTTGTTAGAAATATGCTAATATTTCTCAATAAAATTTCCCTGGCATCAAAAATTTTGATCTCTGTAGCTCAAATAAAGTCTCTAAATAATATATGTCATATGTTTAATGTTAACGTATTATTAAAATGGACTCTTTGCTAATATGGCCTCGGGTCGTCCGATTTTCGTTGGCCCAAAGCAAAATTGCTTATTGCAGAGCATTCAGAATATATTTAAAACTTTTTAATTTTATTGCTGTAATTCCAATGCATTTTTGTTTTTTTTCTTGTTTCCGAGAAGCTATAAAAAAACTGTTATATAGTTGTTTTATAGAAATATTTATACTTTTATAAAGTATATTTTATAGCGCAGTATGAAAAGCTTTAATAAAACTGTTTTATAATGGTTTTGTAAAATTTTTCTAAGATTTGCCAAAATGTTTATAAAATAATTTTATTATGTTTTCAAAAGCTTTTACAAAATAATAATCAAAACTGAAATGTTTTATAAAGTGGTGCCAATTTTACATTTATTGCTGTCTTATAAACATTTTGAAAACGTTTCTGGGAGTAATGTTTGTTTTATAATTTTTGTGTCGGAAGCGTTTTGGCTACTATTATAAAATATAAACATGCTAGTTGGGTGGAACATCTGTTCTCTGGATTTTTTTGTGTTGTAGTATTTTAACTTCTTAAAATTGAATGTTTTAAAAGAGTTAGTAGGTTTTCTTACTTTAAAGATAACAAAAATATTATTTTTTCAAACTAGTTGCATAGGAATTTGGTAGAGAGACTTGGCAACGCCACAGCGAGTACTGACGTCAAAACAAACCTTTTTTCTGTGACAGGCGTTTCTCGCTGTTTTTTATATCGCCATGTATTTATTACCAGTGGTGCGCAGTTAAAAAAAATTGTTTTTGAGGGACGATATCTACCTTTTTTTATCATGAAGCGCCATTTATGAATATTTTTATTCAGTCTGAATTCATACCAGCATTTACCGGTTTCAAGTGTATGCCGTGAATTTAATAACACCCTGTATATACAACGCCTTGAACAACTTTTTTCCTTTATTTTTCTAAAACAGTGTCGCGGCGCTGTAATACTCCAAATGTCAATATGACCGATTGACTTCAGAATGCTTTCATTCCGCTACTGACCGCTAATATCAAGGGGTACGAAATTAGGATTGGATGCGAATTTTGGCGACCTTACCTTATTATAAATGATATAATTATTCTATGTAGACATTTCAAAGCAGAAGTGTTTAACAAACGAGACAACTCACAACTACACTATCAAAAATATGATACATTAAGAGCTCATTGCTCAAAACTTTTAATTAAGTAATAAATTTAATTGACGTTTAAAGTCGCCTTTGACAATAACATTAACATGAGTGCTGTCACATTACAAGTGCCCAATTAGTTTAATTCTTGATTGTTTTCCAGCTGAATATAAAGGTCTTTACATAATATTATAGTAAAATCTATTAATATATTACCAGTTATATTTATAGACTAAATAATAATAGATTTATTTTAAAATTATATTTTAGTATATCACCATTCGAAATGTATTCCAAAGAACTAACAATATTTGCTGTAAATATCAATCCATTTAGCTTCGTCAAATCTATTCGGTTCCTTGAAGCTATGGCTTCCAGATACCTTGACTTTGAGAAATTAGGAATTCAAGTGTTTCCTCTTAAGGATTATGAGAAAGCTTTGGAAGCTCTAAAGGCGGGAAAAATTGCGAAGGCTATGTTTAAATTGGAATAAACACCAAACCAAATTTTGGATTGTATGTTGTATATTACTATGGACTTTATAATAAATATCTATTGATCAAGTTTTTCGGTGTTTAATTTCAATATTACCATTTAAAAAAAATGGGGCCATGACTATTAATAAGATGATTTCACATTAACTGTTAAAAACTTCATGCACCATCCTGTAGATGCACCATGAGCCTTGCTAGTTAGACTCTGATATTAGTAACTGGGACCGGTTTAACAACACAAAGTTTCGAAATTTTCGTGACAAAAACTGTAGGTTTTGACGTAGCTAAAACTAAACTTAAGAAATGATAATATGAGTAAACTAATGATACATACATATTAAAAGTGATAGTGTAAAATTTCTACGTTTTAATTCTAATTGAATAGATTATTAACTTTAAAATCTGGATCAAAATCACAACCAAGACGCTGTATAATATGATTAGCGCACGCTGTTCCAGAATAAATACAATTATCTAAGGAAGCATTTTTGATATATTGGGCAAGAAATCCTCCAGCAAATGCATCACCGGCTCCTGTTGTATCTACAATCTGTTGCACCGGATCAACTTGAAAATATTTATAACATCCTTCGTAATACACCAAAATATCTTTATCTCCTTGTGTTACCACTAAAATTTGATCTTTTCCACGAGCTGAACTCAAGGACTTAATTGTCATAAGGATATTTTGAAGATCCGTGCAAAGGGCGTTCAAAGTCTTTGCTAAAGTTCTGTATTCCTACAAATAAAAAGAAGCGTTTGAATTTTTTTTTGAAGTTGGGATTCTTCGCGTCGTCGGAAAATTTTTCCCCTACTAACGGAAATTTTAACATTACAGGTGATAAATTATATAAAATATATTTATTTACTACCTACCCCACGTGTCAAGTAAATGGTGGTTTAAAAACTGAACTAGGTGATATTAATTTACTTTTTGTATTGTCGCAATTGCTATTGATTTGATAATAAGATTTTCATAAAATCCTCAAAAGAAAGAAAAAGAACGTTATGAGTCAGTTTAGCACTATCATTCTTGTACCAATACAAGTAAAGTACACTTGCGCACAATTTTTTTTAAAGAAAATTCTTTTAAAAATGAAATAAATTTTATTTATATATATTTTTTTAGGATAGCGTTCGTGTTCGTTCTACTCATCGTCATTATTTTCTCTTAAGGCAATTTGAATTTTAGGTTTTTATAAACCTCGTGAAGAAAACGGAATATAAACGAACAAGTACAATTTTGGGTTTCCCTGTGCATATAATAATGGAAGATTTTCCAGCACAGAGTTAAAATTCACATTTTTATATTGATATTTTTAAAAAAACATATACATATGTATCGCCTGATAATTAATAATAATTTGTTTCACAATTTTTTAAAACAAACTACTAACTATGAATACGGGGAATACAGACTATATTTCAAAAAATAACACAAAAAAGCTTCTAAACAAACTAACAAACTTCAATCAGTACATTCCAATGGTGGTTGCGTCTAACCTCAATACACATTCAACCAGAAGAAAAACGTTCAGCTAATGACAGTACCATTAAAGAATAAATTGCGTTTACAGAAGACACTGATCCTTTGTCAGCATATAATATCACGACTACTCTTGAAGACAGCGAAGCAAGTGAGAGTGACTAGGGCAGAATAAGATACATATTATAAATAGATATATACTTGTTTTTCGTTGAATTAGGTTCCTACATATTCTTTTTAATAACTATTACAGTTAATAATATTATTTGAATCACTTACTTGACCCGACAAGTCCCATAAACATAAACTGCTGGCCACTCGAACTTACACATAGAGATTTTTAGGCAAAATTTAAAGTTCAATATTTTCAACAGGAATGCAAATTTTTGAACGCGTCTTGCAGATTTTAGGAGCTAATTTTTTTCGGATTAAGCTGCATGACGTATATTTATCGTAGGACCATAGGTTTATTATACACGGGGTGATCAATGAAGTCATGCAAAAAATCAAAAAGTTTGTATGAGTGAAATTTCCGCAAAAAATTTTTTTGGTCGTTGCAATATGGTTCGTTACTAAGGTAACATCAATATCTCTAGACGTTTTTGTCACTTTTTGGATTAAGGCCCTTAGGTCTTGTACACACTACTAAACATAAAATTTGGGTCGCAAAATTTTTAAAATGCTATAACTTGACATTGGATTGACGATTCTTGATGATTTTTACGGATTTGGAATCCTTATTTCACGTAGATTTTCTATAATCTAAGCATTTTATTTGGGGGTTGAAATATATAGGTTGAAATTTACACATTATACCGGGTCGATAATAGACCAAAACGTAGCGACAAGAACAAGTTTATTATATTATATTCTACAATATACAAGATTGGTTAACAACGGCCAAAAGTCAATTCTTACAAAATTTCTAATTCTAAACCTACTTTAAAGGTTCCTGCAATCCCTAAAAAACCCGGCATATATCAATGGAAAATTGTCAAGTGTCCTATCTTTAAATACCTAATCTTTGGTAATCATTTATCCGAAATTAAGTAGGTAGGTACATTAATAAAAAAAAAGAGAAACTAATATTTTGTTGGTCCTCCTGCTTGACGTATTACTTCCCGACATCGATTTGGTAGAGTATCCACAAGATTATTTATAAAATCTTGTGGAATATTCTACCATTCTTCACGAATGGCCTCACTAAGTGGTTCTAAGGTTTCAGCGGGTACATCAACGCGATCTTACTTTAAGTTTTAAATAAGACCAAACGTGTTCGATGACATTAAGATCCGGAGACTTTGCAGGCCAGTCCATCCTATTGATGTTCTGTGCCTGCAAAATCTCTGTGATCCTTCGCGCTCTGTGAGGTCGAGCGTTGTCATCCACCAATAGAAATTCTGGGCCATAATTTCGAACCAAAGGAACAACAATAGGTTCCAAAATTTCCTCCTGATAAACAGTAGCGTTAACGGTTTGGTTGGTAATGAATAGCTCGGTTTTACCATTTCTTATGATACCTCCCCACACTGTAACACCTCCGCCACCAAATGCCTCTTGAGGGGCCATATTTTCCTCCAAATACCGCTCATTTGGCCTTCTCCAAACTAACATTCGGCCATCGGAGTGAATCAAATTAAATCTTGTTTCGTCAGAAAATAAACAATGGCTCCACTCTGCATTACCCCAATTCGCATGCCGATTTTCCCATGCCCGCCTATTCGCTCTATGGTGTTGTAATATCCCTGTCAGATTTTGCTCTGCGACGAGCTCTAGAATTTAAAATGTTTGGCATTATGTTGATTTTGTAAAAATAAATTCCCAACTCAAGTTGTTTTTATTTAATGTTCTTCTCACTGTTCTGTCTGAAACTCTCACCCCAGTTTGTTGCCTTAAAGAGTCATTTAGTGTTCTAGAGTTCTTTGTTCTATTCTGCATAGTTTCTCTCATTAAAATTCTTTCGGTTCTTTGGTTTATTTTTTTTTTGTATGTCCACCCCCATGGCCATAATTATGATTACCAGTAGTTTCGATGCGACGCGACGGTTCAAATTATAAATTGTCTTTCAGCTGACATTGTAAATGCGCGGAATTTGCTTTTTTAACATTCCTTCGTTGAGAAGTCGAATGCAATTTTCCCTTTCTGCCGTGGTTAAACGCCTCATATTAATTAAAATTTACAAAATTATAGCATTGAAATGTGTCAGATTATTTCTAAAATAATGTTAACAGTTTTTAATTCCATAGCAACAAATTTATTTTTCCCATGCCTATTTTGAAATTGACGCGTCGCTTAGAAATTACAGCCGATCATAAATATGGGCATGGGGGTAGACAAAGAACTCTATAAAACTGAATGACTCTTTGAGACAATAAACTGGGGTGAAAGTCTTGAAACAGTGAGAAGGACATTAAACAAAAACAACTTGAGGTGAGAATTTATTTTTACAAAAACTTAAATAATGCCAAACCTTAGAGCGCGTCGTTCCCTACGTTTTTGTCTATTATCCACCCGGTATAATGTGTAAATTTCAACCCCCAAATAAAATGCTTAGATTATAGAAAATCTACGTGAAATAAGGATTCCAAATCCGTAAAAATCATCAATAACCGTCAATCCAATGTCAAGTTATAGCATTTTAAAAATTTTGCTACCCAAATTTTATGTTTAGTAGTGTGTACAAGACCTAAGGGCCTTGATCCAAAAAGTGACAAAAACGTCTAGAGATATTGATGTTACCTTAGTAACGAACCATATTGCAACGACCAAAAAAATTTTTTTGCGGAAATTTCACTCATACAAACTTTTTGATTTTTTGCATGACTTCATTGATCACCCCGTATATAATAAACCTATGGTCCTACAATAAATATACGTCATCCAGCTTAATCCGAAAAAAACTAGCACTTAAAATCTGCAAGACGCGTTCCAAAATTTGCATTCCTGTTGAAAATATTGAACTTTAGATTTTGCCTAAAAATCTCTATGTGTAAGTTCGAGTGGCCAGCAGTTTAGTTTGAGATAATGCAAAAAAATCTGTCCCAACTATTTCAGATATTTTTATCATTTTTCTTAAGGGATCTCTTAACTACTCCGAAGCCTCGAATACATGCAAATTTTTAACTTCTGGTGGAACAAAGGGTTTTATGTAATTTGCAAGAAATGAGCAAACCTCATTAGAACCTTTTCTTCCCATTCCTTTATGGTAAATGTAAAAATAGGCTTTACCCGATTTAACATCATATATGTATGCAATTTTGTTTGAGTAACCTGACAAATCCTGGATCTGTCGAGTTTTAAAAGTAACGCAATATTTAATGCCTGTTGCCGTGTGGGAGACTGCATGTTTTTACAGCAAACGATGCGCCTTGCTATTAAAAATGGAATTTTCGTAAAACATCATATTACGTCATAGGTGGATTTGTCGGGTTTCTCAAATAAGTGACTCATATTTTAAGTATCATTTCTAAGATGTTATTCTGATCTCAAAAGTTTAAATCCATTTTTTTTTGTAACCTTACAATAGAAAATAGATGTTTTGTTGTAAATATAGACTAATGCCGACAGATTTGTGGTGAATAAATTCTATGATAATATTAATTTGTTTCCGAATTCTGATTTTTGTCCCAATCGCTTCACCGTGTGCTATCAAAAACTGTCAGATCTACAATGCTAGAGCTACTTTATGAAACTACATGATCCCTAGACTTACCACAGCATTCCCAATAACTACATCTGCATGTTGTATCAAATACTTTACATCATCTGAGTATTTCTCTAAAATATAGGTTGCACCCAAATTGATGGCGATCTTCTTTTGATTTGTTACAAAATGTTCAACAATCTCTTTAATAACATCCGAAAACATTACTAATGAATACGTCTAAAAAATTACGAAAATAATTATTGTTAGTTTTTAAAGGAAAACTATAAAATAAAATTCTGATTTCTTTAATGAATAAAGAAAAAAATTGATTTCTATAGCAAATAGCTAAGTGACAACAATGTTAAAAAATTAAATAGTGATGGGAGCTGCTTACTCCTCTTAAGCCGCAAATAAAAGAACTAAGTAAAACTAGGTGAGATTGAACTAAACTGACCGGTACATAAAAACAGCTACTTTCAAAAACTCGTTCTTTAAATTCATTGAAGGTAACGTTTCTACCAGACATAACCTGGGTTGATTTTAAGTTGCTATTGGTTACCAGTGATCTATTTTTGCCATTATTTGAAATTAAAACAGCACACTGAACTGTTTCGTTGCTGATTTCTACAAAACCATATTTAATTTTTTCGTTCTTGAGCTTCAATTTGATTTGGCGACCAAATTGATCGCCTCCTATAACACCTAGAAATAAACTAATATATACCTATTTAGACCTTTATTGTATTAAAATTGTAGTATAGTAAGTTACTATCATCTCGAGAGAGAATCTGGATATTTTTTTGCATCACTTCCAGAAGATCATGATGAATTGAATTCAGTTCAAGAAAGTTAAAAACATTACCTATAAGAAACACATTTTCCTTTTTTTCTGTGGCCCACTTAAATACTCGAACGGTATTGATGACAGAACCACCCAATGGAACGAATTTAGGATTCATTTTTAAAACATCCTCAAATAATTCTGACTGGCTTTCAGAAGCTTTAATTGCATCATTGGGATTTAATCTATATTTCTTCAAGAAGCTGCTATCAACTTGTACTATTATATCTACCATGGGTTTTCCGATAGATAACAACATTGTTGATTTATAATCCTGGAAAGGTAATTATAGACTTTTAAAATTAATTGTATTATTATAGGAAACCATATAAAAGTTATTGGGTAGATATAACATTATTAGCCATGGATGAATACAGAAAGGATGCGGTATTCCCTATACCGTGAGCGTGTCGAACGTGTAAAATATTTATTTGTTATGGAAACATCGTCCCCTGGAGGTATTGCTGTCTCTGTTTTCCTCTCAAGAGCTGAGCGGTTGATGTCCAATTACCAATCGATGGACGTCAAGCAAAACTCCGTGAGTATAGATTCACTTTTAGGGTATAAAAAACGTGTTTTTTGCACAGAAAGTCTAATTACTACATGTTTATATAATTAAACAGTATGTTTCGGAACGTGGAAGCTTAAATTACAAGTAAATTTCCCCTACTGTTTTTAAAATAAAAATATATTTAGTATTATCGTATCTAACGAAAATTTTGATTACGGTCTGCTTCATAGATTAAGTTTTTTACAATCCTAGATAGCGTATTAACTAAAATTGTCATTTTTTTAAAGATATCTGTTGTTGTGAGGGGTTTTTCGGGATGTTAATTATACACTGATAACTATTTCAACTGCTTTACTTTACTAATAATAACTACAACCGCCATAACTTCTAGAAAAGGAACTAACTGTCAACACTCAACATTACTGCCTCTTATGATTATGATACGGATAAAAATATGTTTCAGTTGGTTATTTGTTGTTCACGTTTCTGAACTTCATAGTAAAGAATGCAAATATTGCATTTTTTTAAAGGTGACGAAGAACTGTTTGTAAATCAATTCCACGCAAAAGACTTTTACTATATTTCCATGGGTTGAACGCTGGGTTCGTTGAGTAATAAACAAAACTAAGTAAAACAGTACCTTTTTGTTAATAGTGTATATTAAATAATTAAGCAGTTGAAATCAACACTGCTACAATAAATGCTCTCGTTTAGAGATTAGATATGCATTTAGGTGTAATATTGAAGTTATAAAAACTAAAATGGCACCACTAATGGATGCTTGAATAACAGAAAATAATTCGTTACAAAACCGAAGTTATTTGACCTGTTGCAACATTACAAAACGCGTAAAAAGACGTCTAAAAGACTAGAGCGCCGACCTATCTGGTTAACAAACCGAAATGAAGTAAGTAAAAATTTACAGAGATTCGCGGGCTTTCGCACCACGTATTAGTGATGAATTTTAACGGACATAATTGTTGCAACAGCTCGACGCGCGACCAATGGGGTTGTGGCATGAGATACCACGAGGGGTACCGCGAAGTAGCACATCCCTTCATTCCTAATTAAAACGGACTGAAGCGAGGGAGGTTAAAGTATTGGCCGTTGGAGATTTGTTTGCCCCAGACAGTTTTTCTTTTTTTTCTTTATCTATATTTCGGCAAGCGTCAAACATTACCATTCTATAAATAGATCGTTTTTACTGTGAATTAGAAATTTTAATATATTTTAAGAGGTAAATTTAAGCTTTTATTTACCTGACGGAGAGTTGATATTTGGTAAAAGGCGGGATATTTTGCATAGCAACAAGGGTGTACGTTAGAATTTTGAGAAATATAAACTAAAATAAAAGTATGAATTTTTAAATAGATTTTAGAATTAAAGTATTAGATTTTTAGACACGTTTCCCCAACAAAAGGTAATGTTGTAAATCCAGCAATATACAACATATTTAATATATATTGTCAAGTCCCATTCTGGGAAACTAATAAAGTTAGACATAATTGCTTAATTTCATTTTCAAATTTCTGATAAAGTTTCGCAAATCTTTCCCGTTTTCATTCACTGTAGAACTCCTAGCACTTCAGAACAATATGGAGATAGTATCTAAATTTATGATATTTCCGGTATCCCCTGCTCTAATTTCCGAATGGACAATCAAGCATTTGTAAGCTGCCTCAAAATGCTTAGCAGTGGATTTACTATTAAAGCCCCCTTGGTCCAATGGCTCCAAAAAATAATTCCAAGTGACCTTGGGATCCGATAACTTGTATGTTAAAATATATTTAAGTAAATATTAAATATCCGATAAATCCTGTTTTTCTCGCGTTTGTTAAAGCTGACTCTCCTCCTAAAGTAAAACTGACAATATATGTTGTATTTTTTCTAATAAACAAAAATATCAGTGTTTGTGGTGGGGTGGGGATAATGGTCTTTTATGCGGATATTTGGCAAATCTACTTCTCGAATTAAATATATCAAAAATATCATTAAAAATCTATATAAAATTGGACGTGGGTCCAGCATTTTGAAATGTCATTTTTAGGTCACTTTCCAAATATTATACTAATGCATCTCCGACACTGTTACTTAGCACTTGAGTTGTCAATTTCAACTTCATTTTTTCTCTAGCCCAGATCAGATGCCACGTTTTTAGTTTTGTAGCTGCATGTAAACCTTCTGTATACTAAAGATTAATAAGTTTCCCAATTTGTGTTTCCCAAATTATCTTGTAAGAGTTTCGAACTAGTTTCAGCATATGGCAGAGGTTTAAAAATATGAATATTTTGTCGTTGGTACATGAATGCAAGAAATAGGTTTATAAGGCATTTAAGTTGGTAAAATCTGCGCCTATAACTTTTGCCATCAAAGGTCATAGAAGTCACAGCAACACCAGTTTCATGTAGCCAACTGAGGTATTTTTCAGAACCACTAATACTAACAAAAAATAGCAGCTGGGAAGTCTCCACGATATATTTAAAGCGACTAACATAAAAACTAAAGCTCCTTAACTTCAGAATTGGTCACTTTAAAGTCGTCCCGGTCAACATATCCAGAAAACTTTTGTCCTCCCTAATCAACTTGTTTCCTAATGGACTTTTCATCCAATACAAGGTTGAAAGGTCTCTTTCCACCTTCTTTTTTATTAATTACCTTAATTTTTAAAGCATTATGTTGTAACTTTCCGCTGGCACCAATGTTGTAACTGGGAATGTTACAGATGTAACTGGGTTTTTCTGCCAGTTGAAAATAAAAGAAAAACTCTCGTACTTCTACTCTGACTAAAAACTGATAACTGATCCTTTTATTCATTCTGGGTCCTCTTTGGTTTCTTGAGTCATAATACTCCTTTTCATTCATTGTTTTGGTATGATCGGTCAGCAGGTTGATTGTTCTTCGGCTTTTGCTAATTTCGCTGGACTTATGCTACTCAGTATGTTTTTAACGTTGTCGTAGTAGCCAGTCTTTTGGTAATTTATAAGTACTGTTTTGTCGTGCATGTCTATGTGATGTTTGTATTAGGTCGTTGTTTGACTGGTCGGCTTTTGTGTAATATTTTCTCAAAGAATTCGTTGATATTGTCTATTCTCAGATCCCTCGTTGTTGTTTATGGCATATCTTGGCGCGTCGACTATTATTTTTAGTGCTTTGTTTTATATAACTTGGAATCTGTTCAGGTCTGTGCTGCTGATGGTGCACCACGTGGGCGCCCCATGCACCGACCTGACCAGAGATTTATACAAAGTAGTTTTAACCCTGGTATTGATTTTACTACGCTTGTTGATCAGCGGGTAAATCGCGCTGATTTGCTTGTTAGCTTTTTTTATTAGGCTGCTTGTATTAATTTTCCAATTTAGGCGCTTGTCAAAGTGTAGCCCTAGATATTTAATGGAGTCACTCCAAGGGACGTATCCGTTTGCCACTCTAACTCTATTGTCAGGCAGGCGAAATCTAGACTTAGAGAAATATATTGCTTGAGTTTTTATTGGATTTATTTTTATTTTCCAATCCGTCATCCATTTCTCAAGCTGCTTTATATTCCTCTTAAGCCTAGAAACGATCGGCCATGGTTGTTTGGAGGCAGCCGTAATTGCCGTGTCATCAGCGAACATGTATAGGTTATTTAATCTAAATTTTGGGATGTCGTGTGTATGTGTTGAATAGCAAGCGGAGATCCTTGGGGAACTCGGGCTCGCATTTGTTTTGTTGTTGAGATTTCGTTATCTGCTGACACGACAAACCGTCCGCTTTCCAGATAAGAGATAATGATTTTTATTAGATAGTTTGGTGCGCCTATTCTGATCATCTTTAGTATGAGCCCGTTATGCCAAACCCTGTCAAATGCCTTACTTATGTCGGAAAACACCGCTCCCGTGTGAAATTTTTTGTTAAATGCTGTTATTGTTACACATTTAAGGCATCTTGAGGGAGCTGTGGATTTGAATTGAGTATGCCCGCATAATTGACACCTATGACATTGTGTCTGTTGTTTTAGCTCTATGTGATTCTATTTTGATTGCCATACTGTCGAGATCAAACAGGTCAAAGATATTTTTTGCGTTTTTGGTAGGATAACCAATACATGGGTGTCCCGTTTTTATGGTTCCATCTAACCACCTTTGAGGGCGTGAAATCTAGTTCCTCCAGATCTTTTTTGATTTTTTCCTCTGTCCAAGTTTTCAGAACCCCTTGTAAAACTACGTCAAGTGGTTTTTCATCTGCAAACCTGTACGAGTGGTACGGGATTTTATTTTGATCCAGGAAGTTGGAAATTAAATTGTAATCCTTAAGGGTAGGAGGGAGTATTTTCACACCCTCAGGGACCGTGACCGCCTTGCCATAGTCTATTTTATTTGAGGAAAAGTATTTAGTCACTTCGTTATATTTTGTTTTATCCCTAATCACTATAGGGGGAACTTTATATTTTTTCTCACTGTCAGTGCTAGCGTTGTCGGTTTTGGAAATTTCTGTCTGGCTTGATGTGTTGCCGGGTTTGGGCCCGGTTACACATCATTAATGAAATTGTTGTTTAAGGCTTTATTATTAGATTTTGGTAGGTTAGGCCAAACAGAATTTTCCATGGCATGTTTTTTGGTCTCGTTTAGATCGTTGTCGTTGTTGGTGTTAGTTCGTTTTCTGTTGTTGTCAGTATTGTCTGTGTTTTCTATATTATCGCAATTGTCAGAGTCCATAACTTCGTCTTCTGTATTATTGTCAAGATTAGCATAAGTATTAGCATTATTCTCATACCTGCTGACTTTCCTGTTTCGTTCCTCGTTGATTCTCGTGAGCTCTTCTATTTGTTTTTTATGGTCCATTTTTAATTTCGCAATGACCTCATCTATTTGGGCTCTCCATTTATTGTCTCGATCTGCCAGTATGCCGTTGACATGCATTTTCCATTTTTTTCCAGCTCTTTATCTCGTTTTTCTAGCTCTTGCATGGGCTTGTCGTATTCACTTTTTTTTATGTAACCGCTCGGCGGGCCTCCCCCTCCAGGGTCAGCCATTTTAATTACTACATGTTTATGTAATTAAATAATGTTTCTAAATATGGAAGCTTAAATTACAACAATCAAATTTCCCCTAATGTTTTTTAAATAAACATATATTTAGTATTATCGTATCTAATGAAAATTTTATTACTGTCTGCATCATAGAGACTGATTGTTTTTACAATCCTATCCTAAACAGCATATTAACTGAAATTGATTTTTTTTTAAAGATATTTATACAGTTTTGAGAAGAATGCTCACAATTTTGTACCCTCGTTGCTCCTAGTATTTTTACTTTTATATTGACTTTTGTTTTGACACAAAGTTATTTAATATCAAATTGAAGCATTGTTACCGTATCTGCCGGATTACCCTTTGAACTAGGAATGTGTGAATGATTTAAACTTTATCAAAAAAACAACATACTGATTCTAAATTTCTATTGTGATACGGTTAAAAATATATTTCAGTTGGTTATTGTTCACGTTTCTGAACTTTGTAGTAAAGAATGCAAGAATATACTTTTTTAAAGATAATGCTGTAGATCCGGCAATATATAAAACAACATCTTCAATATACATATATTGTGAAGTTCCATTCTGAGGAAATAATAAAATTAGACATAATTAGATCTTGCTTAACTTTATTTTCAAATTTCTTATACTCCGCTTCGCAAATCTTCCCCATTTTCATTCACTGTAGGATTCCTACAACTACAAAACAATATGGAGGTAGTATCTAAATTTATGATATTTTCAGTATTCCCTGCTCTAATTTCCGAATGGACAATCAGGCTTTTATAAGCTACCTCAAATTGCTTAGCAGTTAGGTTATTATTAAGCCCCTCTTGCTTCTAATGGCTCTAAAGAATAATTCCAAGTGATCTTGGGATAACTTGTATGTTAAAATATATTTCAGATATTTTATTATTTTCAATATACATTTTATTCATCTGCTGTAAGCTATCTATACATATAAAAAATCCGATAAATCTTGTTTTTCTTGCGAGTTTTAAAACTGACTCTCCTCCTAAAGTAAAACTGACAATATATGTTCGTATTTTTTCTAAATAAGCAAAAATATCAGTTTTTGTGGTAGGGGATAACGATCTTTTATACGGATATTTGGCAAATCTTCTCGAATAAATATATCAAAAATATCATTAAAAATGTGTATAAGTATAGGCTCAGCATTTTGAAATGGAATTTTTAGATCATTTTCCAAATATACTAATGCATCTCCGACACTCTTACTTAGCACTTGAGTTGTCAATTTCACCTTCGTTTTTCTCTAGCTCAGTTCAGATGCCTCTTTTTCAGTTTTGTGGTTGCATATAAACCTTCTGTATACTGAAGATTAACAAGCTTTCCAATTTGTTTTCCCAAATTATCTTGTAAGGGTTTTAGGCTGCCATATGTCGATACAAAACAGCTTCGAACTAGTTTCAGCCTATGACATCGGCATCGGTCTAAAAGAAGGAATATTTTGTCGCTGGTGCAGGGATGCAAAAAATAGGTTTCCAAGGCATTTATGTTAATAAAATCGGCGAATATTGGCTGGAGGGCCATCAAAAGTTATAGAAGTAGTAGTATAGTAATATTTACAAAACCAGTTTCATGTAACCAAGTGAGGCCTCTGCTGCCGATGGGAAGTTTCCACGATCTATTTAAAGCGACTAACATAAAAACTAAAGCTTCCTTAGCTTCAGGAAATGTGCCACTGTTTAAATTCGTCCCGACCTCTACATATCCATAAAACTTTTGTTCTCCCCAGGCAACTTGCTTCCTAATTGACATTTTATCCAATACAAGGTTGCAAAGAATCTTTTCTCCTTCCTCTTTTTCATCATTTACCTTCACTATTAAATATTAAAACTTCTTTTGTCCATCCTAGAGCTCCATCAACAGATCTCAGATCTGTACCATGTAGAAATAAATGGTATCTATGTATATAAAGTATGTCGCAGACTTAAAGATTTTGCGAACCAAATTGTATGCCTTAGGTCTTAGGTGAATAAAAATGTAGTTTTGATAAGTCTTGCGATGCTTATAATGTACAATATATACAATATACAAATACAAGGTAAAATAAGATATGGCTAATGTTTACAACTTGTTTACAGTGTAGCTTAGACTGGTTTAATATTGCTTCAAAGAATGTTCTCATCCCGCATCAATTCTTTAACGTTCTTGTTATTACAGGATTTTTTCCAGATCCTAGATCTACTCCTTCAAGAAAAATTGCGCACCTATACTGTATCTACATATTTTATATAAATTTCTCTCGAAATACGGCAACACGATTTCTAGGATTATTTTTAAATACCTATATATAACTCGGAAACCTCTTTACCGTCTTAGATCTCCCTTCGTATCCGTATCACTACATACCAAGGAACTACATACAACAAACACCCACACATAAAAATACAAATGTACCGATCAAGTACCGATGTTAAGGGCAAAAAAGACAGGTTAAAGTAGCCGTTTGTCGGAAGTCAAGGGGAGTGGCGGAAATTCATGTGTTGGTGGTGGCGTCCCCTACTGGGTTAGTGTTCTCTATGATAATGTACCTAGTGATTAAACTTATGTCTAGTCTGTTACAATGTGGGGTGGGGTTTTTTTGGATCCGGGCCTTGTTAGGCGCACCTATCTTAGTTCATATCCCCCGGCTTAGGTAGAGGGTCATTCAAAACATGTTTCCTACATTTTGTTTATAATCTTTCGTACAATATGTATGATGTATGAATTACTTACATGTAAATTTACGGTACCAAAAGTAAACCCAGTCGATGTACTAGTTATAAAAATAACACAATTCAGAATTGTTGTAGAGTAAATATTAAGTTATTATCTTTGGTAGATAAATAAGTAAATACCTATTGTTGTGAAATAGTAATGTATTAAATAAGCGAGACCTAATGAATCATGTGATAAAATTTTAAAATGATCGACAATGTGCTTGATCAGTCATTTCGTGTTTACAGTAAATATGTTAATATTATTGCACAATCAATCGAAACACACAAACAAAAAATTACGTCGGTTGGATGGATAATAACTAAAATATTAAGGTTGGATCAAAATGAAAAACATTCAGTTTCCAACTTGACTCATCCCACGAAAAACAACTGAATGTATCGGTAAATGTGGTGAATCCAATTAAGGATACGGCAACACCGCCATGATCCCCAAGGGGATTAGGTTTTTGACAAGTGTCATAATGGCAAAGTTAGTTGCAAAATTTTTGCAGTGGTGCCAACTCGTAAGATATTTCCTAAATTTGGATCTCTCATCGTGGGACTACGTCACCAGACGACATCGTCCCATTTTATAATGAGCAATTTTTGACCGCTATTTTGAGGGTGAATTCGATCAGAAGAAATTCTAATCTTTTGGGGATAAGCTTTTCGAATATAATATGCCCATTGAGTTTTGGGAAAATTGGCAAAAAGATCGCAAATGTAAAAAAGGTCGACCATTCATAAAACAAATGTCGAAGGTTGTAGCATACCTTTCTTTCACTTGTTATACACCAACCCCGCTTACAAAACTCTGCGCACTTGTTTATTTTCTACCTTTAGAATTTATTTGCGAAATAACAGAACAAAATTAAAGATACAGTTCCTTTCGATATAAACGTTTATTGATTACCCAAGTAAACGGTTAATATACAAGAAGGAATATAAAGCAATATAATCACGAAAACCTTAGTAACTGTTGAGATATTACATAATACATAGCCTAAACGTAGATATCAAATTATGTCCACTACATTTAGGCCATGATTAGTAGTACCTTAACAATTAATTAGTAACTTCTTTGAGATTATATTGCTTTATATTATTGTTTGTGTATTCACATTGATATTTCTTTTTAAAAACGTGCAACTTCTACTTGTATAATAATGTATTATCAAAATCACATCCAATGCATTGAATAATAATGTTAGCACACCATATCCCGCACTTAATGCAATCAGCAAGCGTTGACTCTTCCATGAATTTTGCCAGAAATCCCCCAATAAAAGCATCCCCGGCTCCGTTTGTATCAACAATGTTCTCAACAGGTTCAACTTCGTAATATTGAATTTTTCTGTTTTCATACGTGATGACTGAATCTGATCCCCGTGTTATTATCAATAAATAATTACTTTTTCCATTAGTTGAATTGTTCAGGTTAAATATATTCTTTTCTAGATTTTCTTCAGGACAGTAACTGCCATACATCTTTACAAAACTTAGGAACTCCTAAAACAAAAGTTACTCTGACAAGACACTAACATTTAAACATTTGGTATGTGCAAGGAAACAGTATTCTTAAACAATAAACATAAACTTATTTAAACATAATAATGAAGTGTTCGATCTTGTTGTCATCTCTTTCGAACATAATCTCAGTTGTCATAAACACATAACATTCCATTTCTCTCGTTCATTCATACCACGATCACTAGATTATGGAACAAATTGCAGAGGTTTCTCCCTCCCCTCCTAACCTCCAATCCTTTTAATCCCGTATCAATAGGTTACACTTCTTTTTTCTTAAATGTTTCTAAATATGTTATTATTACAAAAATATTTTGTTAACATACCTTTTCATTGCCAATAACGATATCAGCATTATGAAACATGAATTTTACTTCATCTGGATATGTCTCGCTTAGAAAGCATGCTCCTAGGTTTACAACTACCTTTTTGCGCTCAGCTTGTTCTTTAAAAGTACTGATGACTTGTCTAACAACATCAGTGGAAACTCCAAGGAAAAATGCCTAAAATGTCGAAACCGATAAATATTGCGGAACCTTTTTTACTTAGAACCGTTTTACATATGTGCCAGTTGATGCAATAATTATTCTGTAAGATCTATTGCAAACGACATGCGCAGTTCAGCGTCAACTGATCGACTATGGCAAGTTTCTTGCTATTGTATAAAAATGGTTTCTTGTTGTTGCTGCAATTTTAGGGAAAATTTTAGTGGTTTTTATAGTGACATTATTTACATTTACTAGGTTAAGTTACCACAAGAGCTTAGGGGCAGCACGGGTACAATTCTGAAATATTAATGCGTCGAGTGCTGCGTTGCCAAGTTATTGTCAAAGTAGTAATTACCGAACGAAAAGCCAAAAACGCATACACCGGGAAAATGGCGACACCGCATCTAAATTGTATCCGCGCTGCCGCCAAGCTCTTGTTAAATTACCAGTACAGAAATTAAATAAGCTTGTGTTTCCATTATTCATTTTACGCTTCTCAACTTTACAAAAGAGATGCAAAATAAAACATAAGCCAACAAAAAGAAACTCTTTTAACCAACCAAGTTGGCAAATCTGGAGTATTCCAATACAAATTTCATGACCTTGACAGACAACTTATTGGCAAGGGTCTTAATGCAATTTGTTTTGATTTAGTACCAACTTGCTCACATGTAAAAAGAGTACTAAGTATGTAAAATCTAGAAAAACGTTTTGCAATTGCGAAAAACTTAACCTTTCGAGATTTGCTACCTCTTCACTCTCGGTGCGACCACACAAGGCGACGCGAGCACGAGAGTATAGTTGGTGCTCTCGCATCGCCTCGTCGACGCCCCGATCCGAGTTAGTTTTTCGTCGCGAGTCAAACGACACGAGGCGATGCGTACTACACTCTCGCGCCATGTTTGAAATTAGAGCTGAAGCCGCGAGGTTGCATGTGAAATTACTGATTGGATGAACGAAACTAGGATTAGTTTCCTCTATAATCTATAAGGTTTAGTACGACACATGGTAAGTTGTACGGGACGAACGGGAGAATAAACGATAAACAAATTAGGTGGACGGAGCTTATAACACACACCACCCCCCACTAAGCAGCTGATTTCTTCCCATTTGCTATTATTGTTGTAGACGCGAGCCGATTAACCTATCAAATCGCGCGCGCCCGAAGAACCATGCATGCCACCTGTTAAAAGCGTTGCCTATTTTCCAAAGATTCCCATTATTTTAATTTTGACGAAGTTTCCGACTGGCGACTTCCGATATTAAAATAGAATAATATTAGGGTACCTATAATAATTTGTTATCTAATAAATAGATTTATGGATTTTATTGTTATTTTATAGATTAAACCATATCGCTCATCATTACTGCGAAAAATAATTTTAAGTAACTTATTTACTAGAGTTTTGTTTGTAAGTTTGGCAACATACTAATGTCTTGCTGCATTCTTGTGGTGGTCGAGTTTTCGTGTGTTGAACGTTATGTACGATGAAAATTATTTTAACTGAAGTGGGTTACCTCAACCACTTCCATTTGAACAATCGATAGAGCAAACCACGAGTAAAAACCTCACGACGAGGCGCTCCCATGCACAGAGTGTAGAGGTAGCATAAGATTTTTACGTTTTCGGATGCCTAGATTACAAAAAATATTTGGTTTTTCCCACACGCCTCTAAAAAGAAGTAGAATACCGACTAGGTTTCCAAAATGGAACACGCATGCATGGACGGCCATATGGAACATTTAACTTTCATGGGGTTTGGTACTAGAATTTGTATTGGCAGCAGCCGCTAACTTCCTGGAAGTTGATTGGCGGAAATTTTAAAAATAAAAGGATAAAATATGAATGTTAATTTTTGATAATGTAAAATAGCTCCAAATATTTGGCTACTTAAAGTTATTGTTTCAGGCGCGGCCCGTGAAATTTCAAAGTTGCATATCTCTGTTGCTACTTATGGGACCCATACCAAATTCAGGTTTTTTAATAGTGAGCCTACTAGGAATTTTTTGGTACAGAAAAAAAATATTTTGCAATTTGCGAAAAAAAGTTGATTTCTTGAATTGACCCTCCTGGGTAAAAAATTAACACGCTTAGATATTTTATTTATTATTTCTTCTAAACAAATTTTACATCATTTTGTCGACAATTCTTAAATTTTAAGAGAAAAAAATGTGCTAGTAGAAAGTTTAGTCATTTGAATTTTTTCAACCGAAAAATTATTTAAATTTTCGTTTGCAAAAAATTCAAATGACTATAACTTTCTACTAACACATTTTTTCTCTTAAAATTTAAGAATTGTCGACAAAATGATGTAAAATTTGTTTAGAAAAAAATAATAAATAAAATATCTAAGCGTGTTAATTTTTTACCCAGGTGGGTCAATTCAAAAAATCAACTTTTTTTTCGCAAATTTCAAAATATTTTTTTTCTTGAGCAAAACATTCCTAGTAGGCTCACTATTAAAAATCCTGAATTTGGTATGGGTCCCATAAGTAGCAACAGAGATATGCAACTTTGAAATTTCACGGGCCACGCCTGTATTGTTTTAGAGCTATTTTGCAACCCAATTACTTTAACGATCAAAGGAACTTACCTGTGAAGTTCGATCGTAATTATATATAGCACCTCGTCCGAAGAGATCACTATTGATTTACTATGTAGTACTGCTAGTCTGTACTAGGTGACGCCACAAATTTTAAAGAAATCTAAAATAAAATCACCTGTCATATTTACCGACTACAGGCCTCTACTTAACCGATACTCATCCAAGTTTAAAGTGTGCCGCTATTATTTATTTTTTTTTTTAAAGGGTTGGGAGTGATCTCTTCGGACGAGGTGCTATATATAATTACGATCGAACTTCACAGGTAAGTTCCTTTAATCGTTAAATTATATTACGCACCTCGTCCTCGAGATCACTATTGATTTACTATGTAGCTGTTTAAAGAGCTAAAAAATATAGCGGCCATCTATAACAGGGACAAAATCGTATTGCATACCTAAGGAGTAATAATTATATAATAATAATAGATATTTAATACTTAGATATTGTATTTTTATTTGTTAATAACCTTAGAACGTTGATAGTATAACATTTATTCATGTAAATTTAAATATGAATACTGAAAAGGTTAGTTATTGAACACTGAACCCATAAAATCTGCTTCATAATTTTCAAGTGGCCTATTGTAAAATTTGGCGAACGTCTTGGAATTGCTACTCCAACCTGCATTTTTGCTAATGACATCCCATGGAACACCAGCACGGCTAGCCGCTGATGTGGACGCATGCCTTGTGGAATGGGCTGTAAATATACTCGTATTAATACCAGCCTTTGAAAGCATTTCTTTCAAATAGCGATGTAAGGATACGTATCCAAAAATCCGTTGGATCCGAATATTAAAAGAATCCGGATTATCCGTAACCGGCCGAGAACTTGATTCGGAATCAAAATAAATTCGCATCGGCTGGTTTCTAATGCAAAGTGCAAAGAGAAAACGGAATCGGAATCGACTGTAAGCGAACAACACGGTCTGCGATGTGGCATATTTGATCTTATGCTTTCTCTTTCTAATGACCTTTCCTAAAAAAAGATAGCATAGTTATCGGGGTAACGGGTATCATATGGGATGAGACCCATTGGTTAAACTAGTCCCGCCTCACCCGAACCGAATTCAAATGAGAACGGCGCGACGGTGCATTCCTATGCCTAACCTTCGACTTCGAATGAATGATACCGCATCAACCTACCTAGCCGTGTATCCGGATAGAAAATGTAGTGCTGCAGCTGCATGCATACGTATACATGATCTGTAACCGCTTTCGCGCGGGTCAAGAAATGGATACGTAGTCGGATAATGGATACGGATATTAGCTGATTCCGATTCCGTATGATTCGGATATCTAAAGAATACGGATATTTACAACACTACTTTCAACCATCTTCCTAATGTGTTAATAGACACATGCTTGTAAGGTGGTTTTGAAGTGATAAAAAGGAAACTTTCAGAATTAGGTCTTATTGAAGCAGTTCTTTCGATATAAGCTAAAATGGCCGAAGCCACACATAGCTTTTCATCATGAAAGTACTCCAATTCAAAGTAGGGCTGATATGAATTCAGTCGTGTGGTCTTAATGTTTTCTGGAAGGTATATTTTAAGTCCATTTTCATTAAATATGATATTTTCAACTCTTACTAAGTGCAGCGTTTGTAGTCGCTGTCCTGTGGCTAATGCCAACAGGATAGCTAATTTCTTAGTTAGTTCAGCAAGACTTAATTCATTATTGGACAGTAAACTTTTTAAGTATTTTAACACTATTGAGGGATCCCAGGTTGTCTTATATTTAGGTTTAGGTGGTCTCAATTTGAAAATTCCTTTAAGAAAACGTCTTACCAAAATATTTTTTCCAATGTCATTGGGTAGTAATAATGAGAGGACTGAACGGTGTTGGTTAAATGTACCATAAGTATTCTTTTTTTTGGAGAACTCCAGTTGTAGGAAGGTTATTATAACTTTGATTTCACCTTGAAAGGGATTGAGATTTCTGGTCGTGCAAAATCTCCACCAAGCTTGAAGCGAGCTGTTGTACTGTTTTAGTGTATTTGCTGATAGTGAAGATATTGCTGTATCTATACTTTCTTCTGGAAAGCCTTTTTGTTTAAAGGCTTCCCAGACAACCTTCCGGCAACCAGGGTAAGGCTCTGATGCAGTGGATGGTCCTGCCTAAAAGGAGAAGATAATAACCGTTTATTAGGTTCCAGCAAGATAGGCATATAGGATATGATAAGCATATTAAACAGGGGAAACCATGGTTGGCTAGGCCAAAGCGGTACAACTAAAATGCCTTCGACTTTATCTGCAAAAATTTTATTTAATACTCTTAATATCAAGGAAAAAGGTGGAAAGGCATAGAAAAAGATATTTTTCCATGACACTGTAAAAGCGTCAGTTGCTGATGCATTAGGATCTCTATTCCAGGAAACGTATTTTTCCACTTTATGATTAATGTAAGATGCAAACAAGTCAATTTCTGGGATGCCCAATTCTCTATTATCTCATATGCGTAGAGTGCTAACTCCCATTCAGTTTCAGTGGATATTATTCGTGAGAATTGATCAGCTTTGTTCTCCTTTGTATTAATGTAACTAGCATATAGCCAAATATTCCTAGCCTCACACCACTTCCAAATTTGTTTTGTTAAGGCATGAAGCTCGAGGTGTTGAACACTTCCCATTTTATTAATGTAGGCCAGTGCTGTAGTATTGTCTACTCTGATTAGGATATTGCCCGACTGCAAAGTTAAGCTATTTGAAAAACACTTTAATCCATGAAAAGCAGCCTTAAGTTCTAAAATATTGATATGTTTTCCTCTGTCTTCCCTACTCCACCAACCATGTGTGGGTTGATTCTGACAAAAGACACCCCATCCTGTAGTGCTTGCATCTGTATAAATTTCCAGATCAAATTGGTCACATCTTATTGTATTTTCCATTATACTAATGTTTTTCAACCACCAGGAAATATCATCTTTTATGTTATTTGTCAAGATCATAGTAGCATTATAATTTTGCTTGCATTTTTGTAAAGCTAGAAATTTTTCACGTTCCAGTGTTTTTGTGTAGAGTTTAGCATATTTACTAGCAGGGCAAACAGAAACAAGGAGACCCAAAAACTGAGCATACTTCCGAATTTTACAGGTTTTCTTTTTACTAAAGACATTCAAGAGCTTTAATACTTTATTACGTTTCTGCTCAGGAAGTTCTATACTCATCTTTTTGCTATAAAATATAAAACCTAAAAATTGGCAACGTTGCATTGGGGTCATACAACTTTTTTCACAATTTGTGATGAAACCAAGGGATGTAAGAGACCGAGATACATATTCTAGGTCAATTTGACATTGAATTTTTGATGAGTTTAACACAAGAAAGTCATCAATATATGACACAATAAGTATGCCTCTTTTTCGAGAGTGTTTCAATATTGGTTTAATCAGCTTAGTGAAAATGAAAGGAGCTACTGAAAGGCCGAAAGGAAGGCATGTGAATTCATATAGATTAGATTCTACACGAAATCTCAAAAATCTCCTATAATTTTTGTGAATAGGAAGCATAAAATATGCATCCTTCAAGTCAATTTTTCCCATAAAATAATCAATGTTAATCAATTTCATGACTGTTCGACTATCTTCCATTTTAAAATGGGGAGGATTTATAAAGGTATTCAGATTTTTAGGTTTAGTATGAAGCGCATTGACCCATTTTTCTTCTTGGTTAGAAAACAAGGTGAAATGAACTGATACGTGCATTCATCACAGGGAACTACAGCACCCAATGCTTGTAGTTTTCCAGCTTCTTCCTTGAGGGTCCTTACCTCAGCTGAGCCTAGTTTAGTTGTACCTCCTGAACTACTAATAGGTTTACAACAAATGGGAATTTTATAACCTTCAAACCAGTCTAAAATTTTAGACCTAGCGGGTAGAATTTGTTTCCACTGCTTAGCAAAGTATTTTAAGCGACCTGCAATACAACTTACCTTACTTGGGTCTACTTTACCTCTACTTCCTGTATTTGTGGCTCTCTGGTCTTTTGCCCCTCCCCCCTGTTGATAACGAGAGTGAGGTTGGTAATGAGACTTGGTGTAGTGGCTGCCCGTCCGGTAACGGGACTGTTTGACACCGGACGGGCATTTCAAGTTTAAATTAATGTTTGTAGTATCGTCCTTTTTGGAAGGTTGTTTAAGGTTGAATGCAGACTTTTCAACTTCTTTCGCCATTTTTATTTTTTCCGATAGGGTGTTTCCAAATAATAGCTCATCAACGCGGGCTGATTGAATAACTTCCCTAATGGTTGTGTTTAGTGAAGAAGATATGGAATATCTTCTATTTAGGGATAAGTTGTGATGAGCCTCAGTCAGTATTTTAACGGAATCACTCAATTGAGAGATTAATTCATTTGTATTACTATCATTTTTTGTATTATCCTTCAATATCTTTGACAAGCCTTTTCCCAGAGCAGAGATACCGTGGCCTAACATGGCTTGGGTCATATTCAGAAATTTATCCTTTTTAAGGATTATGGAGGGAACAGCTTTTTTAATTTCAGGATTTATGGTCGGTGAATCCAAGTTCTTCATGTTATTTGGAATCGGGTATTTTTCCCTTAGGTTTTCCCTTTCCTGTTTTCCGAGACCATTGCTCAGAATCTCGGTCCATCTATTTTTTAGAACTCCATGTAGGTCATAGGCATTTAAGTTTGTATTTTTTACCTCACCCAACGCCTGTAAAACATCCTCCTCCAAGTTGGTGTATTCCGTAAGAACTAACGTCTCCGGAGACAACTGTGAATTTGCAACACTCATCAGGTTTTCCTAATCTTCTTCCGTTTCCCCTTCCCGGGGCACGGAAGGGCTGCGCAAGCGTACTAGCCATAGTACATGGGGATTGCGGGTTCTGGAAGTGGCCCTAGACTCTGACCTACTGGATGATCTTTCATAGCGGTCCAGCCGCTTTTTTAATAGCTCTAACTCGGTCAACACATAGGAATCCCTTTTTTGTTCCCTTGTGAACATCTCGGATGAGTGGGAACGTCTCGAATTCGATTCACTGGAAACCCGTGATCGAGATCGAGATCTATAATGGCGTATCTTTCGTTCTCCAAGGCGTTGCCGTGAGCTATCTCGTGAATTACAAGAATAGCCCGACGAGCGGTCCCTCTTGGATCTTTTATGTTTTCCCATATGTGGAGAATCTAAAATAATAATTCAGATATTAAAATAATGTTGAAACAAGACATCTTTTACCTTAAAATACGATTTTGTAATTTTTTGTGTGTCGTCTCCAAAAGCACAAAAAAGCAAGATGACAGTATCGGTTAAGTAGAGGCCTGTAGTTGATAAATATGACAGGTGATTTTATTTTAGATTTCTTTAAAATTTGTGGCGTCACCTAGTACAGATTAGCAGTACTACATAGTAAATCAATAGTGATCTCGAGGACGAGGTGCGTAATATAATATTGGTGGATTATTGCAAAGCACAAAAGATAATTATAATAAATAACATAATAATAGTATAATAGTAATATAGCAAAAAGAACTTACTGAAATATAAAGAACATTGCATTTTTGAATAATATTTTGCAGTGTAGGATAATCAAGATTTTGTACATCAAATATTCTAGATGCTCCTAAATCGGTAACAAGAGATCTATGCTTTTTATTTCCAGATACTAGGACGGCACATTTTCCGGTTTCCTCATTTACATTTTCCAACAAATAGGGACAAATTTGCTCCTCTTCTAATTTTTTCTTGATCATGTAGCCAAATTTGTCACGCCCAATTGTTCCTAAATAAGATGTTTTTATATCTATACGTATAAAAAAATGGACAAATAATCTTCAGCCTTGTTACGCTTGTTTAAAAGTGGCGCAGTTAAGTGAATGCCACAATGCCAGTGTAAAACTTCGGAACTTTCAAGAACGTAAAAGAATGAAAGCATCATTAGCTGTTTCATTTTGACCATCACGCCCTTGATTGATGTTTTCTGTCACGAAAGTCCTCATGACAGTGAACGTCAATCAAGGACGTGATGGTTTTGATACTGATTGACAATTTTTTGACTAAAGACGTTCACATTTCGCTTTGGTTACAGTTGCGGTTGACAGTTAAGCCGCGTTCTCAGAGCTTCGTTGTGTCGCCAGCGACATACTTCCAACCAATAGGATTTGAATATTTATTTTCCCCTAACCCCCACTTCTTTGTCGCCGGTTTGGGTTTTCTTGTCGCCAGTGTAGTTGGATTATTTCAACTTCATTGCTGCTGTCGCGCGTTTAGTTTTGTTTTGTTTGCGGTTTTTATGGAATTTAGTAATTTATAGAACCTTCAAAGTTTCTAATGGAGTAAAATTGTTATACCGCGGACGAAGTCGCGGGCGCAAACTAATATTAAATAAATTAAAAGTAAAGAGAACAGTGTCTTGTTTTTATTTCAATCCACTTAGTTAAAGACAAAAACCCTAAACTAATATTTTTTTTAAATAGTTTCGTTTTCTTGGTTTCTCAATCGGTCAGTAAAACTAGCTTTAAATTTGTTTTAACGTTTCTGTTTATTTGCTTAAACCATCTTCAGAATTCTATAAAGAAATTATTTTTTCATATGTATGTATATATATATATATATATATATATATAAGTGGTAATATTAATTTTAAGACAAACAATTAGGCCCGTCTGGTTTTCATTAGCATTATTGGAGCCTTTAGCTTTTCACCAAAGATAATATATCAGTAAATTACGCCTTTCCATAATAAGGATTATTCAGAACGGAATATAGACACAATTGGGCACAATTATCTTGCACAGAAAAAATAGTTTTCACGTACAAAAACAAATTATGAAAATCATCTAAGGTTAGGTTTTCATCGAATGACAGGCGACAGGACGGCTCATCGGCGACAGCCGGTGCGTATCGCCGCGACACCCAATAAGACAGAAGAGGGGATGTGTCGCCGCGACAGCACGAAGCTCTGAGAACACGGCTTTAAACGATGAACTATACTTCACTTGTCAACCAAATTGGTGACAAATGACATTTGATCCATTGTTTATCTGTCAACCGTAATCGTAACCAAAGCGAAATGAAAACGTCTTAAGTGTTAAGTTTAAAAATGAATCATATTCGCGATCTCCAGCAACGGTGCTGCCACTCGCCATGAACTAAAGGAATTGGGTCAGTTTGACGTTTCGACTTAACTTTTGCTTCTTTTATCAGCTTTAAAGTGTTTTCCACGATTTTCGTAGTGTTTGAACGAACTGCGGATCAAAAAAAATCAAACGGTATTATTCATCAGTATCATGATGCTCTTCTCAACCATCGGGAAAAATATATTTTTACTATTCTTCTAAACATGAGATGTGGAGAAGAATGGTGGGAACTACCGCACATTGGAAAACCAGTTTTAATATAATATGAATGTCTGCAACTTACATTTTAAAAAAGGGGATTTTTTCTTCCAAGTCGATTGTTTAACTTTACTACGATTTAATATCACAGGACGTTAAGTTTTAAGGTTATTATCTGTTTAATATAGGTATAATACTGTTTGTTTCTCAACAACGAGTTTTTTAAAACCATCAACAACACTTACATCGTTTCCGGCCGGCTAGTGGTCATGGTTACGGTTGACAGTTAAATAATGGATTAAACTTCATTTGTCAACCACTTGGTTGACAAATGAAGTTCAATCCATTATTTAACTGTCAACCGTGACCATGACCACTAGCCGGCCGAAAACGATGTTAATATATCAGTAAAATCCACCCCAGTTTTGCCACCTCGTAAAACGTTCTGCTATGTAAAAAACGCTTTTTGAGATTCTTACATGCCTAGGCCGTAAAACCTAACTTGGAGTGGACAGTTTTTCAACGTTTGGTAGCTATGTAGCTATAGTTTAGGGGCGGGACTCACATGAAAATTTTCCCGAGTCCTAAACGGTCAATCTACTCTTAGAATAGGTCCCTGATGTTCAAAAACCAATGTATAGGCACAAATTTTATTAAAAATTGCTAGATTCAAAAGAGAAAATATGTTCCTTCTAATTTTAAAATTTGTGACGTTGAAACTTACCAACATAAAAAACATTGTTAGGCTGTTTTGATATCCATTGAAATACTCTAGCCGTATTTGTGAC
Organism: Philopedon plagiatum; assembly: GCA_963971165.1. Lineage (NCBI taxonomy): Eukaryota > Metazoa > Arthropoda > Insecta > Coleoptera > Curculionidae > Philopedon > Philopedon plagiatum. The sequence continues at coordinate 99,083,181 of OZ020193.1, forward strand.
ACTTCCACCAGGTAAAACTTTATTATCATATGACAATAATAGTTCTTGGAATATATGTCGGTGCGATGGTTGGGCACGGATGGCATTGTCGGGCATCAGCTGATATTTTTCTAAAAATTTATCGTCCACTGATGCAATTATATCAATCAAGGGACTTCCAAAGCACACCAACATGTCTAAAAATAAGTCTAAAATAAGTCTAACTAACTAATTACTACTAACGTATGTTGAAAGAAACCCGAAAAAATTGTAAAAACTCATTTTTGTGATACATAATGCTACCTCTTCACACAAAGCTGCTACAGTGCCTACCTGAACCATAGAAATAGGATCTCTCTTTTCTCTGACCTGAACCATGCCAATCTTGCACGATTGACTGAATAACCCGAAACCCGAGAATGCACTCGTGCTGCCTTGCCTCGTAAAAGTCTTGCGACCAGGCGTTCTCGCGAGGATGTAGAGGTAGCATTACAGATAAAGTTCAATTTATGATAAAACTCAGCGTTTCAACATTTGACAATCACAGATGACATCAACATTAATATTGGTTCTTTCGAAAAGTGTCTGGGTCAGTAGTAGTGAGTAGTGGGCCGTATCAAGCTGACACGACAGGTCGCGTGTTTTATTTTCATTTGATTTTGGTGTTTCTGTTGGTGTTTTTTGTATAGTTTCTGTTTTAAACATTTTACTTTTGGACTAGCGATGGGTCGTTCGCGAACGAGTCGTTCGATTTAAACGACTCTTTTCAAAGAGTCGCGAATGAGCCGCTCCCATCAACTGAACGATACGTTCACCGCTCGTTAAAATATCTGGCTCGCTCTCGTCCGTTCGTAGAAATTCCACTCCATGCTTTCGCGAGTTTCGGACAACTCGGAGAGCGCGAGCCGCGAAGAGCGCTAGCCGGGAGCGGCTCAGTCGGAGTCGTATAATAGAACGAGAGTGGTGGAGCATCTAGCGGCCTGTATGGTAATACATTACACAGTTTGTACGTCTTTGGTATTACTATTATTTTACGATTAATTACTTTGCCGGAAATCTGCTACAACGTTTTTTAAGCAGAGGTGTATACTGCGGGTAGGTTAAAACTCAAGCCACAAACTAACGCATAAAACAACCAAAAATCAAATCAAATGATTTATTAAAAGCCTGGTTCAGTATTAGGTATTATTATATTAGTATATTATTGTGTCGGTCTCGGTACCCACCAAACTCAAACGCCCTGCAAAAAAAGTCATAAATCATTCCAATATTTTAATATTTATTTTGTTTGAAGCCGCCGCGCCACAATTAAGCAGCGTGCCGTCGGCAGTCGAAAATGTGTAATTCATAGCATTTTTTGCTCTATTTTATGAACATGAACAAATGCAGGTGTCACGCTAAAGTAAAGAGCGCCGCAATTCGCAGCTCGGAGATACGGGTAGCAGCCCTCGTTTAATCGAACGACTCCTTGCGAACGACTCCTTGCGAACGACTCTTCCAAGTGAGCTGAACGAGTGAGCGGGCTCTCTTGAAAGTGAACGAATGACCCATCGCTATTTTGGACCTTATAGATTTCAGAGACTAGATTTTCTTGGTGTTTATTATTAAAGTTGAACGGTGAGTAGAAGTCCGGTACTGTCTTTCAGCCAACCTCTAAACGTAAAATAGACTAGACTTTATCAGGGTGCCATAAATGACAAGTGAGTTGGCCAACATATCGCGAGATCTAAGAAAAAGTTTACTATGCTTATGATTTATGATGTGTGGGTTGTATTACTCCTCTGATAGGGAGGTTTTGTGTTCGTCGCATTTTTTCTGTGGCGGATATACTTGAACATTATAGGGGAAATCTGCCCGAGTTGGCATACATTTCATAATTATTTTTTTAATTAGTTATTTTTAGGTTTGATTGGGTTTGATTTACATGCTAAAACTTGGTATTTGTATAGACGACATATTGCCGAAGAATATAAAAAATCAATAGAACCCTAAGCTTAAAATATTTCTGGTTATAATTTTTTATTAAATCACGTTGATATGCCATCTCAGACTGAAGAGCTCGGGTGAGATGGCATAGTATTCATCTCGTACAACGGGTGGAAAGTTACTTATTACACAAAGGCAAATAAAGACAAAATTTATTTTTTCAAATGCAGTTAATTTTCTATTAATAGGTACACAAAATAAACATAAACTTAAGAATATTGTAGGACTAGTACCTAAAACAAAAGAATAAAGGTAAAAGCAGAGTTCACACACATACTGCTTTGTTTAGTAATCGCAATCTGCACATTCGCAGTGGGTCCATTTTTTACAAGACATACCCATTTTTCTTTCGATTTGGAGCGAGAAAATTGGAAAAGGCTACGTCATCTTCATCGTCACTGATACCGGAGTTATCTTCCATCGTATTTATCAAAGATTTTGCAATTGCAGCAGTTTTTCTAGATCAGTGGCGGTCGCAGCTTTTTTCAAAGGGGGGGGGGGGGCGGTTTAGTAGGTGTTGGGTTGGCCCAATCGTCGGGTTAGTGTGTTTTTCCAAAGAGGGGGGGGGCGGTTTAGTAGGTGCTGGGTTGGCCCAATCGTCGGGTTAGTGTGTTTTTTCAAAGAGGGGGGGGGGGGCGGTTTAGTAGGTGTTGGGTTGGCCCAATCGTCGGGTTAGTGTGTTACAAAAAAAAATTGCCTATGTATATTCAAAATTTCTCTTAAAAAAGCATGCATGCAATTTTATCTAGGCCACAATCAATTCTAGAGACGTGTACTGCCTGCACCTACGGTTTTAAATTTTTTGTTTTACCCGCATCGATCATTTATTATTTCTTCGTTAAAAATAGTGTCTTGGGTTAAGAGGGTAAGGGGGGGGGGGGCGATCGCCCCCACCGCTCCCCCCCCTGGGACCGCCACTGTCTAGATGCAGGTTTGGTTTTGGAACAAGTCGAAGTATCCTGAAAAATGATTTATTTGACTTTTTTTGCATCTTTTCTTAGTTGCTCAGCATTTTTTTCTGCTGTCTTCATTTTCAAAGCTTCTGTTTCCGGCGTTGTGTTTAGAATCCCCTTTTTGGAAAGTGTATTATTTTTGAGGCTTATGTCATCGGCTTTTGGTAACGGTGAAATATCTGACCGTAAAACTAAAATAGATGTTGGTAAAATGTTTGATTTTCCTTATTTTTTCTTTAATTTTGCGTTTTGTTGACCATCTAGGCCTAGCTAACTGCAAATTATTTTCTTTATCATTCAAATTCTGTTCTTTTTGCTATCCTATTGCATTCCTCTTCTGTCGTTTTCCTATTAAAGTATTCTTAATTATTTGATTCACCTTCAAAGTTTGTTGTTTCCGCAGGATCTAACATCCAATCTGGAAAATTGGTTTTATTAAAGGGATATGTATATACCCGCTTTACTGAACCCTTTTTCGGCATTAGTTAAAGTAGCCGCCTTCTGGTAGGCTGCCTTAAAAATATCTCCCACCTGTAAATGAGTGACTATTCCGGGGTGATGTTTTAACCATCTAGTTATTTCCTGATTGTAGTAGGTGGACAGTGCGCCGAAGAATGTGACATCTAATGGATGTACTCTATGAGTACAGTGACGCGGAAAACAAAATAAAATAACGCCCTTACTTTTGGCATAAACCTCCCAGTAAACACGGCAAACCCAGCGGATTGTAGACCGGGCATGTCCTCTTTGCCGCCGCGGCCCATGGAACGTATTGCCGCTCATGGGTCATGAGCGGCATTACAGTACAGGATGCAGTACCGTTGGAGATCCACTGTCCGTCCACTGGTGGATTAGCCAAGTACACTGGCTGGCCCGCCCAAAGCTAGACGGGCAGGGCCGCCGCTAAGGTGTTGGCCGCCCGTGTGCAACTCATTATTCGCCGCCCCCTTCTAGGTACTCATATTTAACGAAAAAAGTGGCATATTTTTTTTTATATATCTATTAGTAGTAATTAGTAATCAGTAAATAGGTAAATACTTACTTGAAAATTCAAAGTAGGTAATACATCCAACAATCCAAACCATCTACCCAGTGCCAAATTTAAACATAAACGTTTTTAAAAATAAAATACTTATAACTAAAAAACTAAATAACATAGAGAGTCATTAAAACCGAACTTTTCTGGCTTTCGTTTCTGAAAATTTTTTTACAATGTCTTTAATATTCAATGTCGCACACACTTCATGTTCAATAGATAACATAGCTAAAGCCGAAAGTCTATCTTGAGTCATCGAGGATGGCAAATAGTTTTTAATAATTTTAAGTTTTGAAAACGACCGCTCACCCGTAGCTACAGTAACCGGTAGAGTTAGGAATATACGTATGATTATAGTTAAGTTTGGAAATGTTGATAGAAGATTATTTTCACAAATATATTCAAGAACATCACTTGGACTTTATTCTGTGGTAAAATATGGTTCAATAGCTTTAATTTCTTCGTATAAGTCGCTTGCACTGATGTCACTCTCCAAGCTGTTTTTGTCTGTAAGGGCTTGATGAATTTTGTCACAATTCATTTTAAGTTCGTCATTGTTTTTGATGTTTGTTATACCATATATTACATTAAAAATATCTGTGTGTTGTTGAAGTAATTGAAACCGTTCTTCAATTGGCGCTATGGCAGCATCCAAAATCTTAAAGTAAAAATTTACTTTAAATGACAATTCAGGAGATAATATAGGTTCATCAGTTCCTTCATATTCAAAATGTCTTTTTTTTCTTCTAATTCGTTGGGTTGCTTTAGTAGCCATCTCTCTCGATTCGCTTAAAAAAATTTGAAAATGTTCATCGGAACGTTTGGTTATAAAATATTTTTTTAGATTATTAAGTGCATCCAGTGAAGACTTTATGTCAAATTTTGGACTCTGAAGGATTTTGCTGACAACATTAATTTTATTCAAAAAATCCTGCCAAATCGCAACAGAGCACGTAAATTTAAATTCAGAAATTTTATTTTTTAATGACTTTGCTAAGGTTCTAGTGTTCATATCCCTTTTATTATCATTCTCTAATTCTTCCAAAGCATCGTATATTTCACCTATCTGGGTTTTTAATGGCGTGATTGCATCGATACGACTTTCCCATCGGGTTTCCGACAATGCTTGGAAGATGCTTCAATAAAACATTCCATCTAATATTTGACGAGGAGAGGAAAACGTATAGTTCCTGTACAGCATTAAAAAATTCCACCGATTCAAAACTTATTTTTACTGCATCGTTAACAACCAAATTCAAACTGTGCGCAGAACAGGGAATAAAAAACGCTCGAGGATATTTTTCTAAGATTCTCCTTTGCAATCCAATGTGTTTTCCACGCATATTGGCTCCATGGTCGTACCCTTGTCCACGCAAATTATTTATATTTAAATCTAATTCTTTCAGTTTATTTTCTATGAATTCAAAAAGACCTTGTCCAGCAACGTCAGTCACCGGAGAAAAGCCTAAAAAGTATTCAAAAATCCGAACTGGTGTTGAGACTGAAACACATCTTACTATAATTGTTATTTGTTCTGTGTGTGTTATATCTGGGGTACAATCTAATATTATAGAAAAATATTTTGATTCCCGAATTTGGTTTAAGACGACATCCTGAACTGAGGTTGCCAATAAAGTAATCAATTCATTTTGATGTTCCCATCCTAAATAATGTGGTGTATTCGTATTCTTAAATTCCACTCGGCGAAGACGAAGATGCTCCGATAATACGGCGTCAAATGTAGAAATCATTTCAACTAACTGTAAATAATTTCCATTATTTGGTTCAAATAACTTATTGGACGATCCTCTAAAGGCTAAACATTGTTTAGATAAAAATTTTACGATGGATATTAATCTCCCAATAACAGCTTCCCAATGTTTTTTTTTTCCATTTCATATCATCTTTGATCAGCAGAGTCAATTGTTAATCCTTTTTTTAATGCTGTAGAAAGTTCAAAAATTTTTTGAGAATTTTTTATATGAGATGCACTCGATTCGTGTCTTTTTAAAATAATAGCTAAGTGTTGCCAATCGCTTACCCCACTAATTCCGTTTAGTACCTGTCGGCTGCTTTCATCACTACAAAACAGTTTACATGGTGCACAAAAAACACTATTTAGTGATACTGAATAAAGTAACCACGGGGATGTATTTTGTCTTGATTAGGTAACGTGCGATAATAATAGTATCTTTCTGTAAATTTTCTGTTATTTCTATCTCTCTGAAAGTGAAAGTTTTTGATTGGACTCATTTTTGCAGGCCATTTTCCAGGATCGTTCGAAACCAAGTATAAGCTGGATGAGCTTTCTACACTGCATTCTGGATTAACTTGACTTGTGATGGTTTCAGCATCAGCACTCGCACTATTGCCACTATTGCTATCACTGTCATTAGACCTTCCATCATTGCCATCACTATCTGCAGGAGAATTTATTGGTTCTGAAATAGATTCGATTTCTTTTTCGCCACCTTCACAAATAATTTGTTTTGAAGCTGAAGGACCTAAATTGATATCCGACTTTCCTTTATTTTCTTGTCTCAAAAATGATTCTAGGGCACCGCTAAGTTTTTTTTCTCCTCGGTTTTCGCTTCTTTTTCTGTCTATATTGAAACCCCGAAAGTCGTTTTCTTTTTCTTTCGGACATTTTAAAATAATCACGAATCGCGAAACACTAAAAAAATCAAAACAGCGCGAATTCAACAAAATAAGCACCAGACACTTTATATTGTTTCTTTTGTTTGTCCAAATACTAACTGTAACCAGCACCCGTAAATAAAAATATTTTTGATAAATATTAATGGTAATAATTAGTCTATTCCCGACGCACGGTCGTGTTAAAGAAATTGTGCCAATTGTAAATTATGTTCAAACTAGTTGCCGGTAAAGCGGTAACTAGGTAACTACTATAAGTGAAAAGAAAACCGAGAATGTATTTTTCCCTACCATCAAATAATTCCGCGAATCCATCACATAAAGAAAAAAAAAATTCAAGTCAAAAGAAGCCGCGAAGTCGCAAACCGCCCTAAATAAACAAGCGAAATTTAATACTTTACGAGAGCCGATCATGCTGCACGTCGACAAAAAATACAGGGGTCCCAACAGGTTGGAATAAAAATATTAGGGACTTAGGGACCAAAGTTGTGAAAAAAGGGACTTTTAGGGACCTTTGGAAAATTAATAGGGACTAAAAAAGGGACCAATTTTTTTTAGGAAAAACCCCTACCAAGTGGCCGGTTGAGACAAAACCAAACTTTTTCTGAAATAAACTTGAAGGTAGCAGAACAATGCTAATAAGTTTCGAGCAGTATCAAATATTTAATTTAAAAATAAAATTTTAAGTTTAATATGGCGGACAGCAAAAGTTTGATTTATCCTGGATGGGGTATGGCCTTTTATTATATTTTTATTACAAAGATATAAACAAAATATGGTATATTCTTGGCGAAACTATAACTTACTTTAGGAATAAATGAGATCATTAGTTTCTTTTATTTGCACTAACCAATCAAATAGAAAAAACTGAGTTTTAAAAACACTAAAAATAAATGTGACTATTCTTTGAAAGAGAACAAAGGTACGAATTTGTAAGAGATCAGTATGTTAATACTGATAAGAACACAAAAAAATCATGAACAGGTAATATCATTTTCTGTGTCACAGACTCATAATTAACTAAAAATTATTATTTAAATCTAAAAACACATCCCTACTAAGAACCCTTTGTTTTTTTAGACACAAACATATTAATTGCTGAGCTCTGTCTCTTTCCTATTTGTTTTTGTATAGCATTGACTTCTTTTTCTTTTTCCTTTAATTCATCTTTAGAAGACATGGCTGCCACCACCATTGACTGTGCTAGTTTAGCTTCTGTGATATCACCTTTTTTAAGAGCTTTCTTGAGTCGGTCATTTGCTTCACTAATAAGTTTATCGGTAACCGAAGCCTGTAAAATAACATCAGATTTGACCTTTTTTAGTTGATTTTCCAGAACTTCGACTTCTTTTTTACATTTTACAGCATCAGCCCTTTTAGCTTTTTCAGTTTCTTGTAAGCTATTTAACTCATTGTCTTCTTTTTCTTTCTGTTCTCTAACTTTCTTTTCATTTTCGAGATATTGTTGATACCCTCTATAAGCTACTCGTGCTAAAGCCAATAATTTTTTAGTGATTGGTACTAACTCCGGTTTATTGTCATAGTCCTTTAAGGCATCGTACACTGTTAACCTGGCGTTTAGCATTCTTTCTTTCATTGAGGCCCTGACTTCACTCAATACCTGGTTAGACGTTGAAAACCCTCTTTCGACGTCTGCGCTGCCATGATTGATGCTAAATGCAGCTTTTATAAACTTCGTAAATGCTGGATATTTAATTTCACCAGAATCAGTTTTTATTTCTATATACTGTTTCCAGTAGCTGTCGGCCCTAGTTACATTTTCATTAAATTCTTTTTCCAACTGGATGAGCTGCCATTCATCAACCAGCGCATCTACCTTGATATCAATAGGTATTGCAGAAGCTAGTTTTACTAGGTCTTTTACAGCTAAACTATCTTTCCTTGCCTTAGGGCTTAAACAGCGAATATATTTTAGATTCTTGTTAAGAAAATTTTCTGCTTGCATTAGATAATTTCCTGCTGCCATATAATGATTTTGCACACCATTAAGAAATACTAATTTATCTTTCTCAGGCAATGTTAGTAGCTCTTTTTGCAAATTTTCACAAAAGATCATATCCTTTAAGGGTGCGAGGTTCTCTGACTGAAAAGGATTTATTGATGTGCACTGTTTAAAATCTTTTACAACATTTTGTTTGCATACTCTAATGCAAATACTGGTAATTAAATCTTTTAGTTCATAATACACTTTATGAATTAGTGGTTCTTCAGTTTGAAAACTTGCTGAAAATTTGGTAAATAAACTGGTACTTGATAAAATAAAGTATAATTCACACTTCAGTGCTCTCTGTTGTAAAAGAGTTGATATTTTCTGATAAGCAGCACTTTTTAACTGGCGAACAGCTTTTAGAGGTAAAAATTTTAAAAAATATTCTATAATTGCTTCCCACTGTTCCAGAATTCGCTCTGTTGCGGGCCCTAATGTTAGCCATCTACTGCTTACATGTTTTAAAAATTTGTGTTGAGGTACTCCTTTCTTTTTTTGTATCATATTGTAATCCTCCCACCGCGCTGGCCAACCATCAAAATAGTTGTATATTGCTAAAACCAGATCTGCACCATCTTCACCTAGTTGCTGAAGACCTTTCAAAAAACTATTGTGAACAGTATGAATAGAACAGGTGCCAATATCAAGAAGCCCTTTACCCCTAATAGTATTAATTTCTGCATTTAAAAGACGAAATGTTTTTTTGGTCACATTGGGGCCATCACTTGTCACCGAAATAAGTCTCTCAACTGGCAAGTCAGCGTTAGTAAGTGACTTTAATATGTGGTTCTTTAAGTCTTCTGCTGTTGCATGTCCCATAGTAAAGGTTTCCAAGTGACGTGAAATAACATGGTTCTTCTTATCAGACCAATATCTTATGCGGATCTGCAGTTCTTTCTTTCCCGAATTATTTGTCGTTTCATCGTATTGTAACGAGTAGTAAGATCCCTGGTTCTTCACTTCTTCGATAAGTTCATCTTTAAAATACGGTGCCAAAGCATCAGTGATAAGGTAGCTCAACTTTGTAGGGTTCAAAGAGAAACCTTCTGGTACAGCATCTTGTAAAGGGAACATTTTTTTAAAAACGTTAACTATACCAGTGCTTGATTCTGCTGATAAATTGGAAGAAACTGTCTTTAGTGCCCAAACTAGCTCAGCTGCAGTTGCAGCATCTCGATTACTAAAGAGAACTAGTTTATTACTTGCTTCGTTTTCATTATTAGAACTACAAACAATTTTTTTGGAATGTAACTTTGCCCTACAATTTTCTTTATGTTTTTCCCCCTCACAATGTTGTTGGAGAGAATAAAATCCTTTAGAAATGTTTATAACTCGCACACAAACAGTACAAAGTGCTTCATTATCACTCTTTTTTTTTACCCACTGTGATACTGTATAACCATTACAGTCTTTTTTTTCTAACCACTCAGTTTGAAAATGACACTTGCCCATGTTTAATTATTTAAAATCTAAAAAAGATTACAATCATTAATACATACATGTACATTTAGTACAAATGGAGTATTTTACTTTCTTCTGTCGCAAGCGAAAAAAGTGAAATACTCCTATAAGATGCTTCAACAGTCAAAATTACTAACTGGAGCATGTAAGGTCCCTCAGCTAGTCTTCATTGGGACAAGTTGAAAGTATAAGTGTTCGCAAATAATAAATTAATTGGCTTAGTCTATAGTGGAAATGCATTTTAAATGATCTTTCTCTAAAAATAGGGACTTTAGGGATCTAATCATAAAAAAGGGACTTTTAGGGACCAAGTTCAATTTTAGGGACTTTTAGGGTAAATAGGGACCTGTTGGGAGCCCTGAAAATAGTTTGCCATAAGCAAAACGGCAGTTTTGGAGATAGATATCATATACGGTAATAAATTCTGTAATCTTTGGTAATAATTCTGTTTGGATTAGAATGAAGAAAGAACCATTAATAAAATGCATTTCAGCGTTATAGACTCAAGTTAGAAAATAATGAAATTAATTTTAGGAATATTATTACAATTATTAGAGAAAACAGAATCATTATTATTTGTTTTTGTTGTCTTTTTGTGAAAGCATTTATCATTGGTTCCGCCCGCCGCCGCCGCCCCTATAATTGGCCGCCCGTGTGCGGTGCACACTTTGCACACATGGTAGCGGTGGCCCTGTAGACGGGCTAGGTGCAGTAATGCGTGGTTTTAATACAAATTTAAGATGGTCCGCATTGGGCATTTTGGAAAGACTTTTACAGCAAAATAGTCACTGGAAACTAACAAAAATAATTTGCTCTTGCTTTTATATCAATTATTCTAGACAAGACATTTTAAATATGAATTCAAAACTGTTGTCCCCGCACTTGGGTATGTCGGGCTAAAATACAATTATTTTTGGAAATTTTAACTTATATTTTTTCTGTAAAAATCTTTCTAGAATATCCAGTGTTAACCCTCTTGAATTATATACCTGCATTTTAATATACCTACAGTTCATTTTGTTTATAAAACCGTGCTGAACATCTCTGCTCCCAGTATTTAAATAGCTATTTGCATATTAACAAACGTTGCTCATTTTTGTTGGAACCTGTTTAAAATATTCGTTTTCAAAAGTATTTTTAAATTATTCTGAAAACAATCATAAAAGTGTGGTTACATTTTTAATCATAAGTTACTAAAAGCATAACTAAGAGATGTTATAGAAAATTACTACTTCATAACCTCTGAAAGTAAATTTTGTTACAATTAAACAAAGCATAAATTAGTATTTATTTATTGTAATGAATTATGGAATAAAATCCATATTAAAACCCGTTCGTTTGTGTTGCTGCACAAATCAGTTCTTAACGGAACTGGGGACGTCATAAACTTGCACTATGTTGCACTTATTTCAAGTAAGTGCAACACAAACGAACAAACCTAATGCAATCACGGTTATTTTAATCATGGTGAGCTAAATGGGACCCTGCACTCAGCAGCACTGTCCAGGATGCAATCACGGTTATTTTAATCATGGTGAGCTAAATGGGACCATGCACTCAGCAGCACTGTCCAGGATTTACCGGCCATGATGAATAATGTATAAACGATAATCTAAAAATTACTAATTGCATTTTGTATTCATTGCAAACTAGCCAACGATCGAGTTGATACGTTCATACTAAATTTTAAAATTTAATTTATGAAATTACAAAATCCAATGAAACCAAATTTTAACTTACGTTTAGTTTGGAGACACGCTGTCTCAATGACGTCACTGCGCACCTTACGCACTCTGTTCACGCTACAGAGTGTTAACCCGAACGCACCCCTTGAATCCGAACAGAACGAACACCGAGAAATGTGTGTTTAGGCGTCCGTTTGACGGACTTCTGTCCGTTGCCTCGGTGTGGGTGACTTTACTCCTGTAATACGGCTGATATTCTATCCTTTTCCGTACGGTCTACTAGAAGAGGTGCAATATTACCTTGATTTCCTGTATTAGTATTCGTTGCTTGATTTTTTAGAGGGGATTCTTGAACAAACGACTCTTCTTTTGGAATAAACGCCCTTATTTGCAAACGTTGCCTTTCGTGTTTAATAATAACCTGCGATTTGAAGATGGCGGTCTTAAATGTTGTGTTTGTGTTTTTTGTTTTACTGTTTGTTGATATCAGTAAGTAGCTTTGATAATTTATATCTAGAGATAAGATAAGCTTTTTACATAAATTGTTTGTTATTTGCGTTAATGGTTTAATATTTGTGGCCTTTTTAATGTAAAACGGTTGTATTTGTTTATAAAATGCTGTAAAATCAATAGGACAATAAAATTATTGTTGTGTTACTATTTAACGGCTTTTATGCAATTTTTTTTACCATTTGATATGCTAAAGAAAGGAAAAGTGTGACACAAATAGGTACTTTGTTTTTTGTAAGATCTCATCCAGCATCCAGTGTCTATTTAAAATTATTAAAGAATTTGTTTTAATGAGTCACATTTTTAATTGGAATAATTTGACTGTGTTTGTGTCCCTTAATTACAACCGATTGAGAATGTTAATTTTAAAATAACATTATTGCAATACTACACTTTTACTAGTAAGATCAATTTTGTATCTTCCCTTACCTAAAGACACAACACAGGACTGACCAAAACTGATAACTAAAGATGCTCTGGCATTGTGGCAGAATTCATAATACTTATTTTGTTATATTAGTTTATCTGATAAGAAAAGAATGCAAGAAAAATTAATTAATATTAATTATTATTAGTATTATTGAAAAATAATTAAAAAGAACTATTATTATTATGGAAGTTTCGTCATGATTCATGATGTAGAAAGCTGACTGAAAATAATTTGTTTTGGAAATACAGTCATGGCTGGGCTAAGTGTACATCTCTTAACTAAGGCTGGAATTACCCAATGTCTTAATTTTAATTCTTATTTCTTAAGTCATAATTTTAATTCATAGTCGTAATTTTAGTCTTTAATGTGGTTAGCCAATGTTTTAATTCCTAATTTTTAATGCTTAAAAATGACAATTTTGACAGTAGAGCTAGTATTGACAGTTTGAAGAATTTGGCGTTTTAAAAAAAACTGGAAATATTTTCTTCAAAAATAATGAAAATTACCAAGAGAAATCTATTGGGTATAACGTCCCTTTACCTGACTATGGTGAACTGTATTATATCAATTAAAAATCTAGGTCGAAAAAGAATTCGACGTTTTGGTGTTCGACCAATCAATCGAAAGAGAGATTCTGAGGGATTCTATAATACTCTCATTAAAGACATGAGAACGTTGGAATGGGATGAAGAACAATTCTTTAAATACACGCGAATGACAAAAAATCAATTTTTGTATCTCCTACAATTAGTTACTCCATTTTTAATAAAGAACGGGAAGAAAAAACACATATGTGTAGAGCAGCGTCTTATTATGACTTTACAGTAAGTTGGTAAATGTTATTTATATTTAAAAGCTCAAATTCACTTTATTTACCTTATGATCATATACATGACATTGGCTTCGTCATAAAATAAAAAGCTCATAGGTACTTTTCTTTTTTAGTTATCTCTCTGAAGGTTGTTCCATCCAAGAGATTGCATGGGGTTATAGAACGGGCCAAACAACAGCGAGGAACATCATAATAGAAACTTGTCAGATAATTTGGGATGTTCTTAGTCCCTCTCAGCTTCCTATACCTACAGAAGATGATTTTAAGCGAATATGTCAAGAATTTTATACTAGGTGGAACATCCCAAATTGTATCGGAGCAGTTGACGGGAAACATATTGTTATCAAGGCGCCTAGAAAAACAGGAAGTGAATACTTTAATTATAAAAAGTCATTCAGTCTAGTACTCATGGCAACATGTGATGCTTACATGAGGTTTACCATGGTAGATATAGGTGCATCTGGATCAAATCATGACTCCACTGTGTTTAAAAGAAGTGGTCTGGGCTTAGCCCTAATTAATGGAAGTTTAAATATTCCAGCTCCAAAAGAACTACCTAAGACCAATGTTACTATGCCACACTTTTTAGTTGGAGATGCAGCATTCCCTTTGCACGAAAATATTATTCGTCCATATCCGGGAAACTATTTAGAAGAAAAAAAGAATATTTTCAATTATAGAGTTAGTCGTGCTCGGAGAACCATAGAAAGTGCTTTTGGCATTTTATCACAGCGCTGGCAAATATTAAAAAGACCTATACAAGCTGGTATAGAAGTGTGTGAATTAATTACTCAGGCGACTGTCGTACTGCATAATTACCTTCAAAACAGTGAGCAAGATATCCCAGTTTCACAGAGGAAATATTGTCCAACTGGTTTTAGTGATTATTTTGATGAAAATGGCCAATTACATTTAGGAAGTTGGAGGGAGGATATACAAAATTTGAGATCAGTCAACAGGTTAGGAAGTAATAATGCAGCATCCACAGCAAAGAATCAACGTGATATGCTAGCAGAGTATTTTGTTTCACGAGAGGGATGGGTTCCTTGGCAAGAGCAATATGTATACAGGGGAGCTATACCTACAAATTAATTGGACTTACCAAAATTAATAAAAAGTATGTCAAAGACTATCTTGCAACTAAACTTTAGGAATATATAGTGGAAAAAATTTACCTTAAGCCGAATAATTATTTTTGTTAAAAACATCTCGTTACCTTTCATTGTGTTATAGTTTCAATAATTAAAATCTATACACATTACAGTCGTTTCATTTTAGGAGGGAGTGTCTGGAATATGAGAATATAAAACTGCTCTGAAATCTATCAAAATAAGACATTGTAAGTCGCATATGCACCAGTTTGGCTTGCAGTTTTGCATGTTTGTACATGTGTATTAATATTTACATATAGAAAAACAGATTTACAAAAACTCAAACCTTATTTTTAAAAACACATTTAATCTTTCAAAAAACAAAACAATATACTGCTACATTCAAAGTAAGAACAAAACAATAGATTACCACTGGCTGGTGTTTTTTTTAAATCTTTATTTCATCAGAAACAACCCATGGAACCTACATAAGATTTCATACCTTTCACATTTGGTCCTAGAGAAAAAATTTACTGAAAGAAATTTTCATTTTTCAATTTGCAGAAAAAATTTATTTTATGTTGCAACACCCAAGACATCAGAAAGCAAGTTAACAAATCCCATTTTTATATTTCTTTCTTATATATTTATAGAATTTTAACGAAAATTTTTATTAAACTAGGTGCATGTTAGAAATCAGACAATTGAAATTTTATAATAAACTTTTTTAATAAAATTTGAACTTTTCCGATAAGATTCAATATATGAAAAACATATAAATATGTTTTTTTTAACATGCTTTCTGATGTCATGTGGGTGCTGCAGCAAAAATCGAAAATTTCTTTCAGTAAAGTGTTCTTACGACTAGTGTGAAATTAACCAAATCTTATGTGGGTCCCATGCGTTGTTTCTGAAAAATTAACATTTAAAAGCCACCAGGCGCTAGTGATATTAATACAAATACAACATAAACAAAAATTAAAAAAATGTCCTCTTCGTAAATATTTTTTTTTAAACAGAAGTTTCCACAACTAAGAACTATTCATCGTCGTCACTGTTATTGACATTCTCTGCTATTTGCAGAAGTATTTTGGCCTTGAACTGAAGCTTCCTTTTGTACGGAATTTTTTTTAAGGAAGGCAGCAGCGACATCACAAAAAGGTAGTCCTCGTCTTTCTCCTCAGTGTTTTCCTTTTCAAACATTTGTTGGACATTCCTGCCAATAGAGGAGCATGTTCCAATGAGTTCTTGTAATGGCTCATCGGTATTTTTTTTTTTGCAACATTTTTCTCTTTTCTTAAGGTAGAAGCTCTAGCTGATGCAGTTGTTGCAGCTTCTTCAGCCATAACTTCTATCTTTTCACTAGTGGAAGACCTTGCAGAAGACATTCCTTGGGACATTCCTTCCCCTTCCTCAGTAACGGAATCCTCCATTTCATAAACACTGCTTTCAGGGGCAAGCAATACACCATCATCCCCTACTGTTAGTTCTTCCCATTCTTCTCCAGATTTCTTAATATTTTTTATTATATTACCTTTTGTCCTAAAAAAGTTATATACAATGTTTTTTTTTTCTAAATTAAAAGTTAATTATGGTTTACCTCCTAGTTTGTAGTACTCTGTTTAAAAACCCGAGCCTATCATACAGCTCCCAAGTGCTTGAATAATCGGCCCCTGAACCTGATGGGACATTTTTCTTCACTCTTCTTTCCCTAATAAATTTTCTTTTCAGGTAGTCCCACAGTTCTTGAGCTTCTTTAACTAAAAAACAATAATAATTACACATTTTTATCAACATCAGCACAAAGCAAAAACATACCACTAATTTCCATTATAGTGGTAATGGAAGACCATGCATTTTCTGTAGCTATCTTATCCTTAAATTTTGCCTCGTTTTTGTCCCAGAGGAAGCTGTATTTTTCTATCAAGTCGATAAATACGCTTATATCTACGTTTTCAACACTCATTTTTATACAGAAAAACTCAAACAGCAGAAAGTTTCAGGTTATGTTTCAATTTCAAACAAAACTGATGTTTCGCGCCACAGCCCTTCCCAAACGGTTGGTGCACATGCGCAGATGGGATTTGGTCTTAATTTCTATGTCCTAATCATAGAGAAAATATATAGTAGAGAAATAATGTCAATTACGAATGCGGCAAATTTACCGAGCTGAATCCGTAAACAAAGACGGTCCTCTGCGGGCTTGCGCATTGTCGAACGTTTGCCTTGTGATAGACAGGACCGTACTTCAAAATTTATTTCACATGACGTTAATCTTTTATCGAGTAATAAATGCTAAATATATTACTTGTAATTATTCTTTTTATTAATGATAAAAATGTAACCATTAGCGAGATTTTAACAAAAAGTGTATAGTTTGTTGGCTTAAATCTGAGTTTTCCTGCTATACAAAACTGTCGATAATTCCTCGAAAATAGCTCAGTTTATATATATACAGTGCGTCTCTTTAATGCCCCCCCCCCCCCCTCTTAATTTTTTAAACGTTACATTTACAAAATTGAAAGTTGAAATAAAATATAAACATAGTATTCTAAACAATAGAAATAAAATATGCAACTGTGTTAAGAAGTAAAATAGTAAATCAAAAAAATTACATGTGTATATTTTATTGGATTGGCATCCCATCCTGTATAATTATTGAACAAACCAAGTTCTAGGGTAAGATGTAAATATTTGTACACCTATTTACAGTGTGTGCACTTGATACTTTGCTGAAAGCGCTACTACTTACGGCCCCATGTCAATCTAATCCACTGATATCTTAGCGATCCTTTGGCGAAAGCGCTTTTTTCTTTCGCCATCCCTTTTAAAATACTCCCCTCTACCCTAATCCACTAGTATTTTTAGTGCCCCTTTGACGAAAGCGCAAATATGCCTTTTGGACACACCCTTCTAATCCACTGATATCTTAGCGATCCTTTGGCGAAAGCGCTTTTTTCTTTCGCCATCCGTTTTAGAATACTCCCCTCTACCCTAATCCACTAGTATTTTTAGTGCCCCTTTGACGAAAGCGCAAATATGCCTTTTGGACACTCACCCTTCTAATCCACTGATATCTTAGCGATCCTTTGGCGAAAGCGCTTTTTTCTTTCGCCATCCCTTTTAAAATACTCCCCTCTACCCTAATCCACTAGTATTTTTAGTGCCCCTTTGACGAAAGCGCAAATATGCCTTTTGGACACACCCTTCTAATCCACTGATATCTTAGCGATCCTTTGGCGAAAGCGCTTTTTTCTTTCGCCATCCGTTTTAGAATACTCCCCTCTACCCTAATCCACTAGTATTTTTAGTGCCCCTTTGACGAAAGCGCAAATATGCCTTTTGGACACTCACCCTTCTAATCCACTGATATCTTAGCGATCCTTTGGCGAAAGCGCTTTTTTCTTTCGCCATCCCTTTTAAAATACTCCCCTCTACCCTAATCCACTAGTATTTTTAATGCCCCTTTGACGAAAGCGCAAATATGCCTTTTGGACACACCCTTCTAATCCACTGATATCTTAGCGATCCTTTGGCGAAAGCACTTTTTTCTTTCGCCACCCCTTTTAAAATACTCCCCTCTATCCTAATCCACTAGTATTTTTAGTGCCCCTTTGGCGAAAGCGCAAATATGCCTTTTGGTCACACTCACCCTTATGCAATATAGGGGAAGGAGGCATTGACACTATATATGACCTTCTTACACCATCTTACCCCTTATACAATGCCCCTAATACACACACACCCCATCAGTGCCTTTCTGACACCTTGACCACACTCAATATACGTCACTGACAAATATTTCTACTTCTCCGTGTGTGTATTCACTTCAACACCGG
This sequence comes from Philopedon plagiatum, assembly GCA_963971165.1. Classification (NCBI taxonomy): domain Eukaryota; kingdom Metazoa; phylum Arthropoda; class Insecta; order Coleoptera; family Curculionidae; genus Philopedon; species Philopedon plagiatum. The sequence goes on from OZ020193.1 coordinate 99,101,646, forward strand.
AGTGCATTTAAGATAAATTATATTCTTTACCTCTTATTCTTTCACATATTGATATAATTTAAATTTGGAATTAAACTATTTGTATTTATGCACTACTTGTAAGAAATAGACTACGAAATAAGTCCTTATATTTAAAAGTTGGATACATAATTGGCGAAACATATGAAATGTCTGTAACACTTTGTAAAGACTATTTTTGTATCGAAATAACAAGCTTCAGAGGTTCGCTATATTCGCCACCCCAACCAAAAATACCATAACATACAAATGACTGAGATTTTTTCGGCCCGGTTCTGATCGCCGCGTTGCGTCATTGAGTTCAACAACCACTTTTACGAGACGTCTCGAGTGCGCATGCCTCGAGAGGACCGTCGTTTAAAAATCTGACTGGCGCCCAATGCGTACAAACGCACTTTTTCGCCCATACATTGGACGGATTCAGCTGGTGTCGCGAATACGTTGTGATGGTCTAAATATATCTTGTCTATGGTCCTAATGCTTAAAAGATAAAAATTGGCAACTTTCAAGGTCAACAATTAAGCAATAAAATTGTGATTAAGAAATAAGACATTGTTAAAACCATCACGTTCAAAAACATGTGTTTTATCTTCAAGATTATGCACTAAAATTAAGATTACAACTACAAATTACGATTAAGACATTGGGTAATTCCAGCCTAACATTAAATGAAACAAAATCCATTAGGAGTAAGGGTTACAATTATTGAATGTAGTCATGTTAATACCTATTTTCCTATTAATATTTTTCTCTTGAAATGGAACTAACAAGAGGACTTCCAAGGGTACATTCAGAATCGACGCCGGGTGTTCCCGGGTAAACAGCTGACCGTGCGGCCAGCCGTTGTTTCTTATGGCCGTGACGTCATTGACAAGTTAATTTTTACCCACCCGGCGTCGATTCTGAATGTGCCCCAAACATGTTAATAGTGATTGAAGTTTACCGGTAATTTTCATTGGATGTTTGTCTGTGGTAATTTACCAGTAATTTTAGTAATTTCAGGAATATTTTAAATAACAAACATACTGGACATATTGTAATATATATTTTTTAAATATGTTTAAAAACACTTGTTCTTGGTGTCGTCAGGGTCATTATTATGTATTTTTGCCTAAACAACATATTTATTATGTTATGTAACACTGTACTTAAATTGTAACATTGTGTAACAATATTTTAATAAATAATAAAACAGTATTAGGTATATCCTTCTAAAAAGATAGTCGCCTGAGTCAGATATTATTCAGAAAATGTTTTTGAAAATTACCGGTTAAGAAATTTGCCTGGTTACCGCACTTTAATCTCTATTAATAACAGATTTTAATAATTGTCATATATGTTATAGAGGAGTTCCCCTCAGTACGAGGGCCAAAGGATTTTATATGATGGGCTTTAGATTTGGAGATACATAATTGACCTGATTGATTTTCAGGTAGATTATCCCCAAAACTAAAGCCCCTCATATAAAATTTTATTGCCCTCGTACTGAAGAGAAACTCATCTACAAGATACATACTAAGGTAACAGTACTGGTAGTTGGCACTTTAAGCATCAAAAAATCGTTTTTGTGTAATAACAGTACTACAATTCAAAAAATTTACAAACCTTTATTTTTGTTAAATTTAAAGATCTTTGACAAATACTACATGCTAAAAATAAGTTGTCCTTTATCTCTTTATCTATCAGTTTTTTTTTAACAGAAAAAAATATCAATGTTTTTGATCCAGTAGTTGTCATCAGAAATTTTAGGTTGTCCTAGAAGTTGACAGATAAATGTTCTAGTAAATGGCAGACTATCCATCAATGTCTATAGAATGATTAAACTCGTATTTTAATCTATCCACAGCAATTATCATATTGGGAAAGGGTAATTTTTGTACAACTTGTTCTATTTTTATAATACGTTCATCCTTTTCATTTAATTTAAAACTAGTTTTTGATTCGTTGATGCAAACAAGAGCAACTACTTCTAGTTCATTGTCTGGGTAAACTCATTGTATAACACATACAAACTTATGTTGGCGTTTTTTCCTGGAAAATTACTAGTACATAATCGCTTTCCTTTAATTTTTCTGCTTTAGTTGGCTCTTTTCTGTATAAGGAAAACAGAATTAAAAAGATAATTAGAGCATGCTCCCCAGAAACATACCGTATCTCAAATGTGACTCAATCAAAGAAAAATCGACATTGCGACTCATGGAAAATGTCAGTTCTTTAGCCACAATTCTTACACCAAAGCAACCACTGGATATCTTTTTGTTTAGGTTCAAAATGTGGTGTTTAAATTTTAATTTTGAGTCGATCAGGAGACCTAAAAATGTATTTTCTTGTGAAAAGTTAAGAGCATTATTATTAAGAATATTATTGATTTTGCATTTAAAACTTATAATATTTGTTTTAGACACATTAAGCGACAGATAATTAGCGTCACACCACTTTTTAATCGTAATTAAATCATTTACATTTTGCTCTAAGATATTTGTATCTTTATCATGCCAAAGAATTGTCGTATCGTCCGCAAAGACAGTAAATCGTCCAGCAATGCGCAGTCTTGGAAGATCGTTTACATAAATTAGGAATAATAAAGGGCCTCCATATCCCATATTGTCCGATACTATTTGTTGTATAGGTATAGCCCCATAAATAGGGTAACAGCGCGTGTCAACAAATACTATGGCAGACTGCATTTCTTTTGTGTTTCAGTAAAGAAACTCAAAGCTTTAACTAATTGTGTAATTTTAGGATAGTACAGATTAAGCACAGTATATAGTTAAATCTTGTAAATGTACAATACATTAATAAATATATATATATATATATATATATATATATATATATATATATATATATATATATATGTATATATATATATATATATATATATATATATATATATATATATATATATATATATATATATATAATTCTTGGGGTTAATTTCGGGGGGTAAATTTGGAAATGAAAAAAAAATTTCAAGGGCATTGTGTAGGGTATGAAATGAAAAATTATTGAAGCACAAATTCAACGATAAGCTTATATATGATGAATTTTGTAATGGATTTTTTTGACATTTTTCGGGAAAAACGCTTAAAAATTACTGTCCCCCACCACCAGAAGGATTGATCAGAAAAATCTAAAAAAAAAAACATGAGCATTGAGAATTAGGTGTAGATTAAATGAAAATTATCAGAAATGAAAAATTCTAGCGCGGTCAATTGTTATAAACAATTTAATTGTTTATTTTCTTATAACTGCTGAACCATTGGTTTTTGGAGAAAAAGTTTTTCGACAAAAAATATTTCTAACGATGTAAGGAACAACTTTTGTCCTTTTTTTTATCGAAGACATCCCACATAGACTTCAAGCCTAAGTACTAACATACCATGGGTGTCCTTACACATTTTTCAAAATTTTGATTTTGGCCAACTCAGCTCCGCGCAAACGCGTTGCGATACGGCGTTGGTGCCGTCGGCGACAGGTTGCGCGGCAGATGGACGGAGATCGGGCGGCCGAGGTTTGCTCTGGTTAAGTGGGGGACTGATGGCACGGAACACCGAGGGGTGTCTCACTCATCGAAAATTTGTACACTGATTACCAAGCTAGGGTAATTTATATGATTTCTAGCGATTTCTAATTATTTACCACTGATTTCCAGTGATTATCGATGATTACCATTGATTTTCCATGATTACCACTGATTTACAGTTCCACTAATTTACAGTAATTACTAATGGTTTTGAGTGAATACCACTTAATTCCGGCAGTTACCATTGAATTTCATTGATTTTATTATTAAATAAACAATAAAAAGTAGTTGCATATATCTATAATACTAATATATACAATTCTTAAGTGACTCACTCATTTATCACGGCTCAGCTTCGCTGGACACATTGACCGTACGGGTGTCTGGCAATTTACCAACACATTGAAAAATCGGGCCTAGTCTAGTCGAAACTATCATATGTAACACAAAGGATTGATTCTACTGCTTTTTTAGGTTCTTGTATTGCATAGATATTCTTAATTTTTCTCCCCTCTTTAAATAGAAAGGACCCAATCCTTGAAGATTCATTGAGCCATAAAATATGAATTTTGTTTGTACCATCTGAATATCGTTGGTTTTTGACCAAACCAAATACATAATTTAAATCTTCTTTTAAAAATTTAATTTTTACGGTACTTTTGTCAGTTTTTTCTAAAATTCTTCCTATGCAATAATTTTCACTATAGACAACTGCATAGTAGTCTTCTTCTTTACATACAACTTCATCTTTTGTATCACCGTCCGAAGATTCTGTTAAAATATTATCAGAACCGAGATCAGAGCTATCCTGGAATTCGAGATCAGTTTCGCTCTCACTTTCAGTTTCGCTCTCACTTTCAGTTTCGAAATTATCTCGGCCTTTTTTAAATCCTCTGATTTTTCAGTCGATAAATTCTTAGCAAAATCAGTAAAATTTCTTTTTATTATAGCTGTGGGGCCGTGGGCTTTTCCACGGTGGTATTTAGATTTTTTGAGTTGAGACGCGCACAAAGATACGCAAAATAATACTTATAAAACTTTATTATCAACACGTTTAACTTTGTTTGATTTGAATGAAGGATGATGACTGATTTTAATTTTTTATGCAAGATTGGTCAATCAGCCTATCTTGCTTCTCTGACGATATAAAGGCGAGAGACAAAAGCAAAACTCCCAAAAATAATGACTTGTTTCCCCGCTCTTTTTCTTGACTAGAACTATAGGACTAGCGTAAGGTGAATGTGACTCTTGTATTATACCACTGTCCAGCAAATCATCAACCATTTCTTGAACTTTTTGTCTTTCTTGAAATGAAAGACGATAAGGCCAGTGCGTCACAGGTTTATCATCCTTCAAAACAAGTTTCATCTCCACCCCTTTTATGCACCCCAATTCACTTACATTTTGAGCAAAACAATCACGATGCTGGTTAAGCGTGTATTCATATTCTGCTCACCAATAGCATTGCTAACTTGTTTTTGTAAATCGTCAATTGTAAATTTTATCAATTTTTTCTTAGATACTGTATGAATGCTTACCTGAGAAACCTCGTCGTTTCCTACGTCAGGAACACAAGGAACTCCTCTTACAACTAATTGTTCCATGTCGAAACGAATTAGTTTATCCGAAGCATTATAATAAGGTACGATGCCTGAAGTAGTTGAAGTAACACCCCAGATTAAACCAGGCCAGATGCGAAAGCTCCAATGTCGCCTGTACGATCTGCCAGCCCGGTCTGGCCTCTAGTACGGAGACCGAGGTTATAAATTTAAATCACAGCCACTGATTGTCTTCTTAAAATGTAACGTAACTGCCGTATAGTACAGACGCCTGCACTATTGCAAAGCGACGGTGCAGGCAGCCTAAGTGAAGCGCCTCAAGGTCATTGAGAGTGAACACGATATTTGACAGTCTTACGCATCTGGTCTGGTTTTATCTGGGGTAACACAACTAGGGATAATGTATTCACCATGTGGTTTAAATGACTGACGAATGTCTATAAAAATATCACCCGTATATTCTTCGCTAGGGCGGCAGCTAAGCATTCCAATATGGTTGGGTGGTATTACGGCTGCTTTTTGGCACACTAATTTGATGGTTGTAGCTGGTAATTCGTCAATTTCAGGTAGGGATGCCATTACAGAACTGAAAATCCTTAGCTTCCCATCTCTTATTAATAGTACTGCCCCCATATTATTTAGAAACGTTTGTCCAATTAAAACAGACATATTTTGCAAACTTTCAGGCACAATAAGAACAGGAACCTTGGCAGAAAATACATCTACTTGCAGATTTACCTCAGTTTTACCTAATGCCATAGCTTTTCCTCCTCCATAACCATTAATGGAAATGTTGCAAGGCTGCCAATTTAATCCAATTTGATGTGCATCTTTATCTCTTATAGTGACAACTTCACATCCAGTGTCAATAAATCCCTGTAATGGCTGGCCATTAACTAGACAGATAACATTTAAATATTGTGAATTTAATTTTGTGTCCATTTCACAAAGCAGAGCATTTTTAGAGCTGCCGGGCTTGTTTTTCCTACATTCGGTAACCGTATGTCCAAGACTTTTACACACGGAACACTCCTTTCTTGGTTTTCTGCATTCGCGCTGAAAATGACCAAATTCCCCACAATTGTAACATTTATTTCTTCGGGAATTTACGTAATCTTGTGACTTGACATCCCGTTTAAACAAATTGTTATTAATTTTCTTTTCCTTCTCTCTGTATTTTGATGGTCTAACATCGTCGGAGAGATATTCTTTATACAAATCTTCGGGAGTTACTTATCGTCCAGCTTTTGCCCGGCTTGTATATTGGGATCATCAATGCCATCTATTAACATTGCAACTGCATTCTTTCCAACAATTTCGCATTGGCGTAACAGCTGCATTTTCTCAAAAAAATATTCTGTCCACTTTTCATCCGGTAGCTTGTGCCTTTTAATTAATAGTTTAATGGCAGATGGAAAATCTTGATGGTCGAGGAAAGCGTTTATTAAGAGTTCTTTCCAATTTTTCCAACTATGATCATATGTGTCTAAACTATGATACCAAGTTTGTGCAAGCCCTTTTGGCCTAGTCTGCATATGGTATATCATTGTCACTTCGTCCCATCTATTGATGGATGCTAACTGTTGTATTTTATCTAGCCATCGAGCACAACTCATATTTGGTTTACCTGGCATAAATTCAGGAATGCGATCGGCTCGTATTGTGACATGGGGTGTTTTCTTGTCTTTATCCAGTAGTTTTAAGACTAAATCTTCGAGAATTTTTATTGACTCTTTGTCATTTCCCTCTGTAGTACTACTACTTTGCGTAGCGTCTACGACTGTAGCCTGTACTACAGTAGTATTATTTCGTAATGGCGTTGATATGGTACGCTCTGGTGTTTGGCTGTAACGAGGAGATGTTGAACTTGATGAACTTGAGTTCCGTTTATTATATTTTCGTTTTCCCATTTTTGTAGAACTTTAAGCTACACTAAACAATTTAGTCTTCCTTAGTCCTAAACTTGGCAAACTACACTAATTTTTTTTTAATCCTTGGCACACCCTATACTAAACTATTATTTACACAATACACTTAAAACACACAATCTCTTGCGGGGATAGTGAGCGATATCCCACCGCTGCTCTGTAAGAATAATTTTAAAACTCGAAATAGTTTCTATCAGAACAAATTTATTAATTGTAAAAAAATAATATAATATATTGTAAATAAATAGACGAAAACCAACGACGCTCTAAATATGACCAAAGCTCTTCGTCAACTACCTACTCTTAGAATGTTTTTACACCGATTTTATTTAGGCCCTCCACAAATTAAATTCTTTTACAAACAGTCTGTCATTCATTCATTAGATTTCGTGTGGTGCCGTTTCGAGGTTTGTTATGGTTATGAATTCTTTCCTTCTCTGGGTGTCGCGTTACAAATGCGTGTTGGGGCCATAGATTCCACTTCAGGATGTATAATTGCTTCTCTAAGGAACTGTTTATTTGTCTGTATTCTTCCGATGCAATTTACTGAACTTCCCCACCTTGTCTCTACAGGCAACTTAAGTGTTGATGTATTAGCTTCTACTGATCCATCTTGCTTTCCCCTCAAAATTGCATTAGGAATGTTTTTGAATTAAAAAAATTTCACGATTTCTTTAGATAGTAACATGTGATCTTTAAATGACTTTAGTGCCTCCAAATCTTTCATAAGTAAGTTTAAAATGTGTGCCGCACAGCCATAGGTTTGAACGTTCGGATGTAAATGACTTAAGTTTTGCCAAGCAGCTTGCATGTTTGCTGCGTTATCAGTGACTAGTGCCACAATTTTTTCAGTTCCAATTTCTTTTATTACTGTATCAATTTCTTGTGCAATATAGTCCCCTGTATGACGAGCCGACTTTGGAGTTGAGTAGTCATAAAAATAGTACCAATTATCTGTGTGGACCATAATATTTGTCCATTCATCACTTATTAGGGCTATTGCATTGGTTTCCTGAACATCCTCTTTGACTTTTTGACATACATCATTATATACTTCGTCAAGAAGTGTTGTAGATAGTTGCTTTCGACTTGGGACCATAAAAGTTGACCATTTTTCTGATTCAGACATGGAGAGTGCACAGTTTGATGTGTAAACAGCTTCTGTGTGTAATAGTTCGCCTAGCTCCTCCTGATCTTTGATAGTAATACTGTCAGGGAATGAAGTAATTTTCTGATGTTTAGAATGGGACGGCCCGGATGTCGGAGTAGACGATGTGTATTCTTGTCTTCTCTTTTTTTTTGCTCTAGTATCCCAGCTTTTATCATTGATATTAAAAATGCTTTCATCTTCTGAAGAATCTGTGTAGCATTATATTAAAAAAGTCCTTTAAAAGCAACCCATCATTTGAAAATTCGCGCCCTGAGCCACTATCCCTATTTTTTAAGGAAAGGTACCATTTCTAATAAATTCGTTCTTTTTTCTTGATTTACTACAACACCTTTTGGCTTTTCCTGTAGTTTGGCACGTTTTAACACCCTAACTTTCTCCCAGTTTTCTACCTGACCGTTTGAAGTTTTCATTTCAACGCAACCCTCCGTTAAGAATACTTTTGATACTCTTATGCCAGTGGCTTTTGAGATATTCATGGCTTTGGTATTAATAAGATCATGTGCTGCATTCTGTATTGCAAAAAAGTGACCCTGAGAATCCATATCTACAATCTCAAAAGGATTGTGATGTCTATCAGTTCTTACAATATTACAATAAAAGCCTTGGTAGTTCTTTTTCGTTTTTCGATGACAGCAAAGTCTCTGCCACAACTTAGGAAACTGTGTCCGCTGACAAGAAATTTTGAGTTATTTCTTTAAAGTGGCCATGAGCTACCATACAATTATCAGAAATAACATAATTTGTTTAAAGCATTTCCTTCCATGGCGAAGAACTTAACGAAAAAACAAACCATGCGGCTTGAAATTTTCAATCACCTGTTTGGCACATAGGTCTAGTAGCTCGCACAGTGACCATGGACATACGTTAGGTACCCGCTATCTATGAATTTCAACTGTAAGCTTAATAAATTCATTATGGACTTAGGTCAAGTCTAAGGATGTCAGCTATGGCACATAGGTTTATTATCTGCAAAATAGTCGAATTAAGATATTTTGGCACTTAGGCTCCCTAGCTTTTCCACCCTTCAATTGTTCAGCATTGGCAAACGTTTTCGTTCGTATTTTTCCTTCGACGATTTCCCACAAATTTTCTATGGGATTGAGGTCGGGTGATTGAGCCGGCCATTTCAAAACGTTAATTTTGTGCGATGCGAACCATTCCTTGACAAATTTTGAGGTATGTTTGGGGTCATTGTCATGCTGAAAAATAAATCTTAGTGGCATATTCCATTCAGCGTATGGTAGCATTATGTCCTCCAAGATATTAGCGTACTTGTATCTATCCATGATACCTTCAATCCTATGAATAGGGCCCATACCATGAGCAGAAAAGCAGCCCCACACCATAACGCTACCACCGCCGTGCTTAACGGTTGGTAAAACATATTTAGGATTCAATCTTTCATGTTTGGGACGCCTAACATAATGAATTCCATCACTTCCAAAGATGGAATACTTTGATTCATCACTGAAAAGAATCTTTCTCCAATCTCCCACCGTCCAGTGTTCATGTCTTTTAGCGAACAGCATTCTTGCACCTCTATTTTTTCTACTAAGCAACGGTTTTTTTGCCGGCCGACATGCTGAAAGGTTTGACTCTGTAAGACGCCTCTGAATCGTTCTAGTTCGCTTTGATCTTTGTAGCTGGTTTAAAAGAGTCCATCATTGAATGTCTGTTTATCCTTTTGTCATCCCTTTGTGTTGTTTTTCTTGGCCGACCAGGGCTTTTCCTATTAAATACCATCCCTTTTCTCTTAAAAATAGCAATAGTTTTTGAAACAACAGATTTTGTAACATTTAACCGTTGCGCGATTTCACATTGTTTTGTTCCACTCTTATAAGCACTCACTATTCTTTCTTTTATTTCAATGGAAATATTTTTACCTTTAGGCATGTTAGCTGCTTGAAGACAACGCCAACGGTTAGAATACTATTTTAAATCTTTAACCACATATTTTGTATAAATATTTTGAATGTTGCTTCCTTTTTGTCGCTTAAAAAAATAAACAAATACCTTGAGCTCTCTACAAAATAACTGATAATATAATTTTTTGTTGACATGTTTAGGGAACAGGTTTCAAAGGTCGTAAAGTGTATTTTGCTGCTTAAATTTTAGTGCATTTAAATAGATATTACTTTTATCCAATTAAATAAAAAAGTCGTTTCCTTTTTGTCCGATACTGTATGTATCATAAAAGACAAAAAACAAATCGATAAACCATCCAAAAATACAAAAATCTACCCTTAATCGAATTTTCTTCATTAAATGAACAAAACAATACTTAACATATTTCTTTTTAATTTTCTCAGGAATTTCTTTGCACTTTAGAATTATATGCTTTTTCATTCGATTAGAATGAGTGTTATTCACTTATCCACAATATTTACACTTTCCTTTTAATTTATTGTCATTTTTAATCTCCACAAAACATTTCCATATTTCACTTTTAGCTTTCCCAGCACTCATTTTCTATTAAAAATATCCTTCAAGCATGTGTCAACGACGGAAGAAAGTGAAAAATAAACTGAACTTGCTAAGATTTCACGGCGAATAACGTCACGTGACTGAATAAACCGATGGTGTTTCACCGAAACTGGCATAGACCATCGATCGGTGCCGGTGATTCTTCGAAATCTGTTTGTACAGGTCGACCACATATCCCCACTTTATTTCGACATGGGGCAATTTTAATAAGTATTTGAACACCTAATACCGTCAAACGAGGTGAATCGGATCAAAATTTCAGGTTTTTTCAATATTTTCATCCTTTTTAAAAAAAAAGAAATTCTGTAAAAAATATATGTTACAGATACACGTCTAAGGCACAAATTACTGACTTTTTTTTTCAAAACTGAGCAACCACTTTCCTCATTTTTTTTTTTTTCAAAAAGTGATCCGTTTCACCCCAGGGAATGGGGTGAAACGGATCACAAAAAATATTTTTAAAAAATATCTTGAAGACTGCTTTAAATAAAAAATGTTAAAATTACTACAAAATAGGAGATTTTATTAAAAAACTAAAAAAAAGTAACATTGACAATAACAACTTTATAGGTATTTTGGCTTATTCTAAGTTATAGTTTTTAATGTTTTTGAAAGTAAATGTTCCTCTTCTTAGGGGGATGGCTTGTATTTTTTTTTATAATATGCTCTTGCTTGATCACGGCGATATCGTCAATTTCGGGATTGGCAAAAACTGATTCTTTTTTTGACGACTTCTTTCTTAAACATTTAATCGTAGCCTCTTCGCCCAAAATCTCTTCAGTTTTCGCAGCAAAAAATCTATCTCTTTTGTTAGTGACAAATTTCACGATAACAAATTCTCCAAGTTGAAAATTTGTATCTATCCCCTCTGTTGAACCTCCGTCGTTATTTTCCAATTCTGAGGAACTCAGATCAGTGACTTCTTTCTCTTGCTCGCTTTAAGGACTTTCACTTTCTTCTACAAGGTCTTTCTTAGAAATACTTTTTCCTGCTATCACACTGACCCTTTTACCCCTTTTTGGATTTTCGCCTGAACCAATTCTTAGTTCTCTTAAATGATCGACAATGGTGTTCGCCCACCTTTTCTCTACTCTTGCTTCCTCGGTCTCTCCATTTTGGTCTTTTTTTTTCAAGTGTTCCATCTTTTTGAGTGTCTGAGTTGGATTAAATGGCACAATGCCACAAGCTTTAAAACCTGCTTGGGTATTTAAGACTGATTTCAGACCCACTTTTTCTATTGTTTCATTCAACAATGCAGGAAACATAGTTTTTGGAAGAACACCTCTGTTTTTGATCTTCCAATTTGTGAGCACCTTTCGCCAAGCATTCTTAAGGGGTCGAAAATAGGCAACATCAAGTGGTTGCAGCAAATCTGTCGAGTTGGGCGGTAAAAGTACGAACTTTATACCATTATTTTCACACTGCTCAATAACGTTAATTGTAAGGTGACTGCATAAATTATCTCCAATCATAACCTTGGAACCTTCCAACTTTCTAAAGTAGGGAAGAGCGATTGATATAAACCAGTCCTCAAACGTTGTGCTGTCAAACCAACCATTCATTGCTCTGTTGTACCGTGAACCTGGGAAGCCTCCATCTGCCCACCCTTCGTACATATGTTTGGCCTTATATACAATATAGGGCGGCAAGAGTGTTCCATCACCAGCAACTGAAAACATAACGCTTGTGCTGGTTTTTGAAGTATCCATAACTCTATTAGCGTGTTTTGATCCCTTTCTTACGACGACTTTTACAGCTCCTGGGTCGTCAGTAAAATTGGTTTCATCATAATTGATGACATTTGACGGTGGAACACCTTCCAGTGACTCTCCAAGTTGACGAAAATATTGTTCAACTATTTCGTCGGAGACGGCAGCCCTTACTCTTTTTGTATTTTCCGCCAATTTTACCGTGAGATTCTTATGTCGCTGCATAAATGATTTGAATCAATCCATTCCTGGCATATTGTCACTGAATCTTTTTTCCCTTTTTCCTGCTTTGTTTAGATATTGCTGCACCATATACCGAATATCAATACTTTGAAGAGGAAAGCCCCAATCCGCACATAGTAACATGCAATCCACCAGCTTTTTCTCCTCGAGTTCAGAAAGGACCGGTTGTCCTCCAATATTTAAGGATTGTTCGCCTGCGCGATATTTTCGCTGTAAGGTCGTGTAAGGCACTGCATACATCTCAGAAGCTCTTCTTATACTTATACGGCCATTTGCAACAGCTGCCAGTGCTCGTTCCATAAAAACTGGATCATATTGAAATTTTCTTGTGTGTCCTAATTTTTTTTTTGTAGTTTCGAGGCATTGTATCTGTAAAGAAAACAAACACATGTTACGTTGGGATCCCCTACTTATCGTCCTACCGTCCCCTACCTATCGTCTTACTCTGCCCTGCCTGCCACACATCGCAAGTCGCAACAGCCTTGCCGCCCCCGAACAGGCTACTTTTTAATGAAAGTAAATATGTATGTAGGTACTAATAGGAAATGCATGACCCGTTTCACCCCCTAAATTTGAAATTTTTTACAAAAAAAATTATTAAACTTCAACCAACAAAGATAAAAAAAAAATTTATTGAGTAATGTATTCGACCAATTAAGTAGCTTAAAAAAACTTACCAGAAACCTCCTACTTTTATTGCTTCTTCTGGGGAAGCCAATCTTTTCAAGTTTTGTAAAAACTACACAATAACGACTTTTTGTTTTTTCGCCAATACCACGCATGCGCAACGCGAGCCAGCTCCTTATTCGGGCTTATTACTGTGAATGATCTATTCGCCGACAAGTTCAAACGTTTATTTGCCCCAAAACTTACGCATAGGGTAGAGACACCAGTAGTCGAACACTTTAGCGGCCTTGACTTTTGTCTGTTTTGTACCATCTATGGTAAATTGTTAAAATCTTATGTTATAGATTCCTGTATTTACTTAGATATTTATATTTTGACGTAAAATACATAACACGACTATAGAGGTCGCTAGAATATAAAGGATAAAATTAATTTGAAGCCAGTCTAATTTTACCAGTATTCGACCGGGAAAATCCAGTAGTCGGTCACGGCTTATCCTATAGTCGACCTAGGTAATCTAATGTTCGAAAAATAATACTAGTCCTATTAAACTTTTTGTTATATTTTAATTCTTAAAAATCGGAGAACACATCATTTAAGCAAAAAACATTCTACGTTTTGAAACTAAATATAAAAAAGTGAAAATACTTATTGA